>OY282605.1:30810810-31518306 GCA_958298945.1 Atherix ibis
ATAAAAATAAAAAATCACATTAAAAATTCAATTCAATTTTTGGCTATAACTTTGTGAATTTTGATGTAAGAAGGATATGTATAGTCTCATATATGGACATGCATACATATGAGCATATGTGTTTATGTTCGTAGAAGCTGGAAAGCCCTTAGGCAAAAGTTGGATAGAATATTTTCATTTTCAATTAAGTTCATATTAAATCAAAACTTTAACAAATAATATCGGTTTAGGATCAACTTGTTAAATAATTTATTCATGAAATTTTCAAATGTGAAATTTATAAATCAAATACGTATTCAAAGATTAAATAAATATAAACAATACCAAAATAAAGACAATAAAAATAAAATGTAAAAATTTTACAAGAAGTTCTACCAACATTTTTTTGCTAATGTTGGTAGAACTTTTTGTAAATTTATATTTGTGTTTGAAATTTGAAAAAAGTTCCTAAGTGAGATGGATTTTTGATATATTGTATAGTAAAATAAGCATAAATAATTTTTTTTTTTTGCTTTTTTGGTTGTTGGATAGGGGATTGCGCAAAGGAAAGAAGTCTCGAAAGTCTTATACTAGTATTAAATATATGCGGGTGCAAATATTATAAATTTCAAAGTTTTATTCTCGTTTTTTTTTCTCCTTCCAAAATATATTGTTAATATTACAAGAGAAAGTATTTTTGGTTATCTTCTGAGATATATTTTTTTAAAGGAAAATATCAGCACTAATTTCCCAAAATGCCTATATGATTTTTTTTTTTTTTTTGGTTGATATTTATGTGCAGGCACATATAGAAAATTGCGAATGAAATTATGAAAGCTCATATTGGCGAAAAGGAATTATTTTTCATATTCATTGGCGCTGTTGGGGTTCATATTATGAATTTTTATAGTATCGTTTCCGTATTAAATTATATTTAGTGTGGGATATAAATTTTTTTTTGTCAATATAACTTATATTAAAATTAGGATGGTTGTGCATGTATTATTATTTGTTTGATTTAGCATTATTTGTATATTGGTTAGAAATGCTTTAATTTAAAAGATTTTTACCGAAGGTGAAGTAATAAATTTTTAGTGGATTAAATGTTGAAAATATTAAAAAAGGCTATTCAATTTTCGTTTTGGACAAGTAAAGTTAAATGAAATATATTAAATAAATTTTGCCATTTTAAATATATAAAATTAAAAATTATTTAAATAATCGTCACAAGACTTCTGGCAGGACTCGATCTCTTCGGGGTAATTTTTTATAACAATTTTGTATATTTTGAGCCGTAATTTAGCAATTTCTTGATGGTTGATGGTTTATAACATAAAAACCTCTAAAATTAAAAGAATAAGTACAAATAGAAACTAATTTTGAACTTTGCTATTGTCTGAAAAATATATATTCTTTTTCCTTTTTAAAAATTGATTTATTTTTAATATAAAATAAAATAATTAATATAATAAATATATTTTATAAAGTTTAAATCTTATCAATATACTGTAAATTTTAAATAAATAAGAAAATTTTTAACTATTTCTAAATTATAGTATATGAATTTTATTTGTAAAGAATTTGCCAATTTGCAGTTTCGAAATTAAAATTAAATAAAATCATTTTTTTTTTAAATTTTGAACTTTAGTAAAACTCATTAGCTATTATATTGCCTTAAGTTTGCCATTATTTAAAAAAAATTAAATATATTCCAAATAAATACTTGATAATTAACTTCTTGCAGAACTCTAAATTTTTGAGAAAAGTTTTAAAATACTCTCAAGTTTAAAAATGATCTGCGTAAATATGATTTATAGTATAATTTGATAATAAAAAAAACCAGCGGCGTCAAATCGCACGATCTTGGAGGCAAATTGACATCACCAAATCTCAAAATTATGCTTTAATTTGTTTTGTTTTGTAGATTTGGAAGTCGTCCTTTTAAAAGCATATATAATCCAGATTAAAATTTTTAAGTTTAGACTAAAGAAAATTACTCAAAATTACCGGTAACTGATTCTTCTTGCCCAATTTCAAAGAAATACAACTTCAGACCAAAATGACCAAAACACAATCACTTTTCGTGGATACAGTGGCTTTTTCACAATCATTTCTGAGTTTTTACAGCCTTATATATTAGTAGTTTCACTTATTAATATATACATCGAGGAAGAAATGAACCTTATATTGAAGAAAATTATGTGTTAAGCTTAGCTAACATAAAATATCCCCATTTCCTAAATGTTTTTATAGTTTTTATATATTATTTAGTTAATTTAAATAATTTATAAAATAAAATGGCAAAACTAATTATAAATATTTTTAATTAAAAATATTATATTTATTTAATAAATATTAAATGATATATCTATATACTCTCCAAACCTTAAAATGGATAATCTTATACGTAGTTAAATATACATTTCGCCAAACATTCTCTCAAATATTCTTATTTCATAAAAATTTTCACAAACCAAAAATGCCATCATCCGTGTCTTATAATAATAATAATAATAATAATAATAATAATTATAATAATATTTCCAATATAAAAGTATTTTCAATATTTTCGAATATTTTCCTTATTGAATTTAATCAAATGTTACTTTAAATATTCTAAGAATTTCGGAAATTATCGAATTTTCTCCCCATTAAATTATATTATATTTGCTTATATATATTTATAAGTTTTGAAAAAGTGTCATTTACATTATTTATACAGTTATCTGAATAAGTAAATTTAAAAATTTTGATTGGCATATCTTTTTCTTATCTGTCGAAAAAATTCGGGTTCGTTATGTTTTTTTTCTCTCTTCATTTTTTACTTACTTCCCTTCTAGTTATAAGTGAATTTATATTTGAAGAATAAGAAAATAAAAATGCCATTCGATGTAGTTGCTGGTATTGTCCTTCTTTTAAATATTTTATAAAGAATTGGTTATATTGAAGAAAGAAAAAAAAAAGTGGATAAATAGAAAAGAAATGAAAACAGACCCCCTTTTTGACGAACAATATTATATATGCACGAGTGTTTGTATCTTAAAAGGACTATTCACCATTTGTTCTAGCTTTTATCTATAGAAATAATCATCGACATTGCATAGGTCTATGTTGACAGAATATGATGAATTGATTTTCGAATAAAATGTTCATTTCTCTTTTCATTTTTATTAAATTTTCCTTATTTTAAAATTCAATTTTCTTATCGAAATTTACTTTTTTTTCTGTCATATTTTTCTTTTGCTTCCGTTTTCTCTTCTTTTTTTTTTCCTTTCTCAACTCTTATAATATTTATTCTTATATTGTTATTTCAGATAAGGATATACGATTACAAATCCCAAATGATTTATACCAAGTGAGTTCGATGGGAAGAAGGGACGAGGCTTGTTATCGGGTAGAGTCGCCGCCATGTTACACAATCGCAACGGGACTTCCTAGTTATGACGAGGCACTCCTGCAAGCGCATTTCACAGTTGGAGCCAAAGTTTTCTACCCTTGGGAATGCAGCGCCGCCAAGTCAAGTCCCGATTGGGCTAGAAGCAGTTGTGGGGTCGCTCTAATGGAGACATCTGGCCTAGCCACCATTCCTGCTGTCGATGAATTTACCACAGAAACCAATGAGAAATATTGTCAAACTAACGATTGCACTGAAATTGTAGTTCTATCTTGATACTAGACCGAGTCTAATCAATTGCCTGGATAGTGTAGTGGATAGTGTATACTGGAGACTGATATTTGTAAAGATTTAGTTGTAAATATTCTCAGAATGAGAGGAACTTTTTGCGCATCGCATTTGTAAAAAAAAAAAAACCAACAAAACAACAACAACAACAACAAAAAACTAACAAAAATTTAAAATAATCAAATTATGCTTGATATTGTATAAAGTTCTTCATTTCAAATTCATGTATATACGAGTATTATATATAGTTTTTTATTTTTTTTTATTATAGTGTAAATATTTTGCCAAAAATTTATTTTAAGCAATTTATATAATGTCAAATATACCATATACTATTAAATTGTATATAAAATAATATTGTAATTAACCATATATAAAAGTGAGATTAAATTTTCTTTGATTTTTCTGGTTTAAAAAAAAAATGGATTGATCTTAGTATTATTCGACATAATTTAAGTTAAGAACATGAAAAAGTATTAATATATGATATATATATATAATGTATTATAGCCAAGACGAATATAATTGAAGTGTAAAAAAATATATTTTAGAAAAAAAAATTAATCGTTTTTAATTTTATTATTTTATGCAAATTAGTAATTATTGGTTAGTTAAAGAGGTGATTACAATAGAGGTCAATATGATAAGTAAGTAATAAATGCAAGGAATGTAGCTGATATTAGCAAATCGATATTTTTTTTATCATTTGTCATACTTAAAAACTGTTCGTTCAAAATTTTAGAAATGAAGGGTTTTCGAATAAGAGAATAAGAGAATTTTAGAAATGAAGGGCTTTCAAAGAAAAACACACTAATTGTTACGGAAATTCAAATGTTTCTTATTTAATGTGAAATACAATCGATACAATTAAGTTCTGAATAAAACGTCATTCAAATGGCCTCCATGACTTCTTTTGCAGGAACGAATTCCATGAACCCCAAGCACTTTTTCCACTAAATCAAGTCGTATGTCATGAATATTAACTTCTAAAGCTTGAAGAGAGTCTGGTTTATTGCTAAAGACCAATGACTTTAAATAATCCCAGAAGCAATAGTTTAATCGTGTTAAATCACAACTTCTTGGAGGCCATTCAATGTCACAATTTCTTGAAATAATCGAATCTCTAAACTTTTCTCACAATAATTCGGTTGTTGCACGTGCTGTGTGGCACGTAGCCCCATCTTGGTAGAACCAGATACTATCAAGATCAATTTCTTCCATTTTCAGACATAAAAAGTTCCTTATCATCGATTTATACCGCTCTCCATTGACAGTAACGGTGTTACCAGATTTATTTCAAAAGAAGTACGGATCGATGATTCCACCAGACCAAAAACCACACCAAACTGTCAATTTAGGTGAATTTAATGGGTGTTCACGAATAATTTGTGGATTTTCTTGTGAATAATTTGTGGATTTTTTTTATTAAAAAAATCGTTATCGTTTTCAAGTTGTTCAAAGATAAAATCAGCAAATTCACGACGTTTACGGTAGTCCAATGGCTTCAGTTCTTGAGTGACAACAATTTTATACGGATGTTAGGCCAAATCCTTTCTCAAAATCCGCCAGGTTGTGGTTTGAGACAGTCCCAATTCTTGAGAACGTCTTGGAATCGACAAATTGCGGTCTTCAGCAACACTCGCCTGAACGGCAGCAATATTTTTATTACTTCGAACGGTTCTTTGTTTTATTGGCACTTAAACATTATGTAAAGAAAATGTACGCTCGAAATTTTTAACAATTCGACGAATAGCGAGCACAGTTGGACGATTATTACGACCATAAAATGGCAAAAGCGCACGAAAAGTTGCAATTGGAGAACGACAATTTTGATAATAAAATTGAATAATTTGTAAACATTGTTCTTGTGTATATCTCTCCATGATAAAATTGTAAACATTACTGAATACAATGAAAAAAAAAGACAGATCATGACATATTACAAGTAGCCAAAAAGTTACTTAGAAATCATATCACTCTTATTGAAAAACCCTATATATGTTAACTAGTTTAGTTTTGGTAGCCTTTGAAAGTGGACAAGGTTTGTGATTGGCTTTTTTATTAATATGGAAAATACTATTTTTAAATAAAAAACAATATCTGAAAACCAAAACTATCCTTGAAAAGTATTATGGAAATTTCTCATCATCGCATGGACAGATTCAGAAGTGAATTTTTTCATAAATTTGTTGTTGGTATATACTAGAATAAGTAAGCGCTGAGCGCCCAGGACATTTAATTTAGGTCACCACCGAGAAAATGCTTAATAAAATTTATGATATTATATTAAAACGTCATCGAGTGAAAGTGTATGAGATATTTAACATTGTACATATCTCAAAAAAATGTGTAGGCAACAATTATCATGCAATTTTGGGTTTGAGTATCGGCGAGATTAAAGTTCAGTCGAAACAATGATCTTCTACTACAAAATGTGCACCGAAGTAAGGAAAAAATCGTGCATCGGCAGGAAAGGTTATGGCTACTGTTTTCTGGAATGCACATGGTATAATCTTTATTGACTCTCTCAATTAGACCAGGTGAATAATGAATTCATGACAAAACGACTGCATTTTGCAAAGAAAAAAGTTCTGTTTAATCATAATGCACCTGCACATTCATTTGCAATTGCAACAACAAAAGTAGTGGAATTAGGTTATGAATTAATTTCGCACCCCCGCGTTTTCTTCATATTTGGGTTCTTTAATATTTTTACTATTTCTAAACGTGAACAAATAGTTTGGGGAAAAGAAATTCACGTTCAATTTTGATTTTATAGCCGAAACTGATCTTTAATTTGTAGAGTTTGACAAATCGTACTACACAGAGAGTATAAAAGAGTTGGAATATTTTTGGATAATGTATATCGAGCTAAAAAGAAACTACGTTGAAAAATAAATCAATTTTGCTTGAGTAAATTAATTACTTATTTCATTTATCACTAACTTATCATACTGCCTTCGTAAGAAACATTGAATTATTTTTAAAGCTATTTTACAGTTTTCCGAACATTTCTAACCTTATTTCAGTAAAATAATTTTCTGTAAAAAATTTTTAATAAAAAAATTTTCAGTAAACACATTTTCAGTAAAAAAATTTCTAAAATTTTGTTTTAGTTTTATGACTAAGAATATAAAAAATATATATACAATATTTTCAATAAAATTAGATTCATATTAATTCCGATATGAACCATTTCTATATAAATCTACAAATGGAAGTAAAATTTCATAAAATGTTGGTTTTTCTATATGCAAGCTTTCAGTCACGCACTATTAGTAAATGAAATATCAAATCCTACCTTTTTATGCTTATATTAATTTGTATTTGGAAAATTATGGAAATACATTTTATGAAACTTTTAGTAAAAATATTTGTATACTCGTATTAGTTCCACATATTCATTCTGAGTTAGGAGTGCCCCCCATTGTTTTTTGTGTTGACTTTTGATAGCTGATAATTCACTGCTGTTATTATAGAGTAGAACATTAGTGTTTTAGTCCTGTACAATTATTATGAAAGTCCATTACCAAAATGAAGAAAATACTGCAATAGCTCTTGGAAAATTATATGAAAATTACAAAATACATAATCGTTTCTGGGTTATATTGTATCGCGGTGGTGAAATTTAATTCGAAGATTACTTTTTTACTTTTGTTATGGATTTAAAAACACCTGTGCAGGTAACTGGAAATATTGATAATTACAACTGATTTGCCATCATTTACAGTACTTACGAGTATGTTGACACTCCATGAGGTACTCTAACATATTTAAATAAATAATCATTTTTTGATTATTTACATAATAGAGTAAAGGGCATTCTGTAACTTTGATCAATAATTGCCTAAAGGGGTTAAAAGTTTTCATCTCAGTTCTTTGAATTAAAAAAAAATGAACTTTTTAAAGTTCTTTAGGAAATTCTTTTATGTTTATTCAAAAAGTGACAGTTAAATAAAACTATATATACATTAAACTATCATATGATAGATAAAGAATTAAATAAATCTTATCAATATCTAAATTCAAACAGTTTCCAGCCTTGATATTCTGAATATTATCATAAACAATTTTGAAGAAAAAGTGAAATTTCTTGTGTTTACTCGTACTCCTCCTGGCGATGGACACAACCGTAAATATAAATTGTGTCAATAGTGATGCAATACCAATTTACTTTTACATCTAAGGTAAATATTTAAAGAATACCATAAACAAATATGTGAATATGTAGGTGTTTGTACCTGATATCTACAATTTAACAATATGATAGCATATTTGAGGCAAAAACATGTTCGTTTAAAATTTAATAATTAAAATGTACAAATATTTTTACTTGCGATCGTATTTAATTAAGATTGGTTTATTCAAATGATATAATTGCTTTTTTGTTTGTAATTAATTTCAATTTAATTTTAAATAATTCCTTTCATTACTAATATTTAAATAGTTATTGTAAAATTCCCATAAGATAAAAACCTATTGTTAGGTTTTTTTATGAAACATTTTATATTTGATTTTTATTAATGCAGTTTTTTTTAAATTCTTTTTTTATTGAATTTTAAGTAAAAAAATACGTACATACAAACATATTTTAAGACATAAATAAAATTCTCTTAACAATAAAAGAAATTCATAATTCTTAAAAAATTTCCATTCAAATATAAGGCAACGTAATAAAATGACGTAAAGAACGAATAAACTGATGACCATGATTCATAATAAATACGTGACTTACGTGTTCAAATTATATAAATTAAGTTATTTATCTACTTGATTATCTATTTAATAAAATAAATATTATTGAAAAATAATTGCACATAAAAATATTTGCAATAAACAAATGTTCAGTAAAAAAATTTTCAGTATAAAAATTTTCAGTAAAAAAAGGTTTAGTATAAAACGTTTCAGTAAAAAAATTTTCAATAAAAAAATTTTCAATTAAAAAATTATCAGATAAACAAATTTTCAGTAAAAAAAGATTCAGTAAAATAATTTTCAGTAAAAAAATTTTCAATAAAAAAATTTTCAGTAAAAAATGTTCAGTAAAAAAATATTTATTAAGAAAATTTTCAGTAAAAAAATGTTCAGTGAAAAAATGTTCAGTAAAATAATTTTCAGTAAAACAATATTTAGTAAAAATGTTCAGTATAAAAATGTTCAGTAAAAAATTTTCAGTCAAAAAATTTTCAGTAAAAAAATTATCAGTAAAACAAATTTGGAGTGAAAAAATGGTCAGTAAGAAAAATTTTCAGTAAATAAATTTTCAGTAAAAAAATTGTTCAGTGAAAATTTTCAGTACAACAATTTTCAGTAAACAATTGTTCCGCAAAAAAAATATTAAATAAATAAATTTTCAGTAAAAAAATTTTCAATAAAAAAATTTTCAGTTAAAAAATTATCAGATAAACAAATTTTCAGTAAAAAAATTTTCAGTAAAAAAATTATCAGTAAAACAAATTTGGAGTGAAAAAATGGTCAGTAAGAAAAATTTTAGTAAATAAATGTTCAGTAAAAAAATTTTCAATAAAAAAATGTTCACTGAAAAAATTTTCAGTAAATAAATTTTCAGTAAAAAAATTGTTCAGTGAAAATTTTCAGTACAACAATTTTCAGTAAACAATTGTTCTGCAAAAAAATTATTAAATAAATAAATTTTCAGTAACAAAGAGTTCAGTAAAATAATGTTCAGTGAAAACATTTTCAGTAAAAAAATTTTCAGTAGAAAAATGTTCAGTGAAAACATTTTCAGTAAATTAATTTTCAGTAAAAAAATTTTTAGTAAAAAAAATTGTCAATAAAATAATATGCACTCTAAAAATTTTCACTAAAACAATTTTCAGTAAACTACATTGAAAAAGTTTTCAGTAAAAAAATTTTCAGTAAAACAATTTTCAGTAAAACAATTTTTAGTAAAAATTTTCAGTAAAAAAATATCATTAAAAAAACTATCAAATAATAAGTTTTCAGTAAAAAAAATTTCCAGTAAAAAATTTTCAGTAGAACATTTTTCAGTAAAAATTTTCAATAAAAAAATGTTCAGTAAAAAAAAATTCAGTAAAAAAATTTTCAATGAAAATTTTCAGTTCAAAAATTATTAGTGTAAATTTTTTCAGTAAAACAATATTCAGTTACAACTTTTTTTGATAAAAATTTTCAGGAAAACTTTTTTCAGTAAACTAGTTTTCAGTAAAAATATTTTTCAGTAAAAATTTTCAGTAAAACAATTTTCAGTAACGAAAAGTTCAGTAAAATAATTTTCAGTAAAAAAGATTCGTGTAAAATAGTTTCCCGAAAAACTTTTTTCAGTAATAATGTTCAGTAAAAATTTTCGGTTAATTAAAATATTCCGTAAAATTTGTTAGTTAAAAAATGTTCAGTAAAAAAATGTTCAGTAAAAATTTTTAGTTAAAAATTTTCTGTAAAACAAAACAATTTTCAAATTTCATAGCTTTGTTTATTTAAAACTCTTAAATAAACGATTTTTGGCAGAATTATTTTTAATAAACTTTTCTAACCTAACTGTTACTAAAAATTTATCAATTGATATGATTAATGAATTATGCAGAATTTTTTGTAATTCGTTTACTAACTAAATAGTTGTGAGAATTTTTAGGAAAATACTGATATCTTAGTATGAAAAATTCAGAATAATTATGAAATAAATTAAAATAATTTTATATTCTATGATTCATCAATTAAAATTAATGATAAGAAGATGAATAAGATTTATAATTCCTACAAATGAATATGAGTATAACATAAATCAGCGAATTTAGAGATCATAAACCCTGTGCAATCATGTTTAATCTATTCGTTGTACATTGTCTTTATTTAAAAGTAAAACAATTTACTTAGGCCTTTCGTAAACGTACGTATAAAGTAATTAATGAGTCAATGTTTTGATATTCCAACAATATAAATTAAAATTAATACATTTCACATAATAATTCTTATATTTTGTGACATCAGACTTTTTTGATAACTATTTGGAAATACAGTAAAAAATAAAATTCCACATTGGCCTTGTAATAAAAACTAGAAAATCTATTGAAAATCTAAAATATATATTCATGTTCTTAATATAAAAATATCAGCAAATCTATCGAATAAATGAAAAACTTATAAAGTAACAAATTACATCGAGCATGTTAAACACATTTTGCCACTACACAGAGAAGAAAAATAAAAAAAAATCGATTTTCTCTTCCACGAAAACACACTACCAAGTGTGCTACTAGTTCCAATAGCTAAGAAAATCGTCTTTGAAATGGTAGAGAGTAGGTGTAAGATGACATTGAATTTTTTCATTTATATTTTTCTGTCAACTGGAATATCTCAATTGAGAATATGTCATTGGTAAAATGTTGTAATTTATTTCTCAGCAGTTGAGTTTTTTTACCTTCATTGTTGACCGGAAAATAAAAAAATCAAGTCTGCAATGTGCAAGATGACTCCATAATGTACATTAAGTTGTGATCCATTCTAAAGATTTCAGAGTTTTTGGTCAAGACCTCCCACTGACTGTGCTAAAAATGAGCTCAGGCACAACTCAAGCGAAACGAGGCAGGACCAGGACCAACCATGGTGCCAACCAATGCCTATTTAAATGGATGACATTTCAAAAATTGCATTTTTTTTTCTATACGATAATTGTTCCCAAGGATTTGGAACATTAAAAAACATCCTTTATAATTAGAAAAAATGGATAATCCAACCATTTAGAAGAAATTCTGAGGAACAGCAGTAGTTTCTAAGTGACTTTTCTATTCTTCGAAGTTCGATACTCAATACAGCTTCTGGTTGCTAACGAACAAAAGGACTTTTTGACTCTGTGTAGCAATTTTACGTCTTTTGTGCCCACATTTTAGAGAATTAACAAGAAAAATTGATTCTTTTGTTAAAGAATGATTTGGTGATAATTCAAGAATACTACTTATTTTATCTTATTTAGAAAAAACATGGCTAGTGCTCTTATTAAAGCGTGTGCTCTTCTATAGTTTGCGTATTGCAGATATATTGTAGTTTTTTTCTACGAAGAAAGTGTTATGTGAATAAGTTTTGTTGTAAAAATATTCAGTGAAATAAAAACTGAAAATTTTTACTAAAAGTTTTTTTACTGGAAATTTTTGCAGAACATATTTATTGAAAGTTTTTTTACTGAAAATATTTACTAAAAGTTTTTTTTACTGAAAATGTTACTAATAATTTTTACCTAAAATTTTTACAAAAAATTGTTTTACAGACAATAATTTTTTTTTACTGAAAATATTTACTGAACGCTTTTTATTGAAAATTTCTACTAAAAACTTTTTTACTGAAAATTTTTACTAAAAATGTTACTGAAAATTTTTACCCAAAATTTTTACAGAAAGTTTTTACTAAAAATTGTTTTACAGAAAATAATTTTTTTTTTTTTGCTGAAAATTTTACTGAAATTTTTTTTTTACTGAAAATGTTACTAAACATTTTTACCCAAAATTTCTACTAAAAATAGTTTTACAGAAAAAAAAAATTTCTTTTACTGAAAATATTTACTGAAAATTTTTACTGAAAAACTCTTTTTACTGCAAATTTCTACAAAAAATTTTTTTACTGAATATTTTTACTAAAAATTTTACTAAACATTTTTACCCAAAATTTTTAGAAAAAATTTTTACTAAAAATTGTTTAACAGAAAAAAAATTTTTTTTTTTACTGAAAATATTTGCTGAAAGTTTTTTTTACTGAAAAACGCTTTTTAGAGAAAATTTCTACTAAAAATTTTTAACTGAAAATTTTTACTAAAAATGTTACTGAAAATTTTTTTTACAGAAAATTTTTACTAAAAATTGTTTTACAGAAAAAAAATTTTTTTTTACTAAAAATATTTATTGAAAGTTTTTTTACTGAAAATGTTACTAAACATTTTTACCCAACATTTTTAGAAAAAATTGTTTTACAGAAAATACATTTATTTGCAAAATATTTGCTGAGAGTTTTTTTACTGATAATTTATGCTGAAAAATGCTTTTTAGTGAAAATTTCTACAACAATTTTTTTATTGAAAATTTTTATTCAAAATTGTTTTATAGAAAAATAAATTTTTTTTACCTAAAAATGTTTAACTGAAAATTGTTTTAGAGAAAATTTTTAACTGAAAATATTTTAAAAAAAAAATTTTTTTTTTTTTTTACTTTTTACTTATTCAGAAACTAAAAAAATGTTTCTTAATAAGTAAAAAGTAAAAAAAAAAAAAAAACATCGACGCCGTGCACAAGAATTGGAAATATTCTTTTGTTTTAGTTAGAAAGAACTAAAACAAAAGAATATTCCCAATTCTTGTGCACGGCGTCGATGAGAGGTATCCGGATATTTAGCAACACTCTGCCTCATTGCACCTTCAGGTGTAGGTTGCCTTAATTATCGCCCAGTCTTCGCTTTATCTCCCTTGCTCGGCATAAGATTAACACAAAAAAAGTCACGTAATTTTTTCCGCGTATTCATAATTGAAATGTTTTAATAATTTCAATACGTTGTTGCAGTGTTAGTAGATGCTTTATAATAAATTGTTATTGACCACTCTCTAAGACTGTCAAAAGCCAACAGACAAACGTCATCTAAACCAAAAAGGCGGTTAAAAAAAATCGACTTTTAACATAAAAATCACCCTGTATATTTAACAACTATCAAATAACCGTACTGAACTTTCCAAAGTACAACTTCTATAATCTCTTATATTTTTTGACCAAAGATAAATATTGCCAAATTGTCAAATATTTTTTGAAATCAAATATTTTTTTCAATACGAAAAATATCTCAGAAGAATATAATAACTTCAAAAATTAACACAGAAGAATCCAAACTAGATAATAATAATTATCATCAATCTTCAAGAACGGTGCTAATTAATAATCGCTTCTTATTATCTACTGATGTTACCTCATCATTATAATAAATTGCAATAATTAACATATATTTGCACTATTTCTTCACATTTTAAACAATTATCAATATCGCAAATAATTTATAATAAATAAACTAAATCAATATTGAATTTTAGGATCAAATTATTTAAAGAAAATTAGTACTTTAACAAACAAAATAAAGAATGTGTAATATTGTCTTAATGAATTATAATTTATTAAATCTAAACGAGAATCATTTTCTTTGATGTCAAAGAAAATTACAAATTTCAACATTATATAAAAGAAAAAAGAAAAGTAAAAGTTAAAAAATGTTGCATTGAAATTTCGAATTTTTAAAAAAAATTTATAGTTAATATTAGCTGATAATGGATTTTTAATCAGTCGAAAGGAATAACGACCTCCTTTAAGATCAACTTTATTTCATGGAGTTAATGAACTTGTTAATTTTTATAGAAGTCATAAACCTAGATTCGTTCATTCTACACTGATTGCAACATCAATTCTGAAAGTTTACCTTAGCAACTTTTTTATATTACATTATTAAAGCCTATTACAGGTGATTATGGAAATACGGTCATACGACGCTCTGTTTACATTGAAATTAGTGCAGTTGACATTAAATGCATTTACAGAAGAAAAGTTCATTTTCTCAGTACGATTGTTGCTCTCTTATACTTGTATGATTATAAACTTCTATATTTTGTCTCTCATATGCACTTGGGACTATTCCAAACATTAACCTTAACGCAATTGTCAAGAAAGATTAAGTTTTGTAATCGGAGGAGGAGAGCTTTATTGTTTAATATTCATAAAAAATCATTGCCAAATATCGCTCATCCACACCTCAAATGAGTGACTTTTTCACAGTGTATTGTACGCAAAAATATTTTTAAGATTTAAAATAAATAATCTGCTCTTTGACATTGTAAAAAAATTGCACAATAAATAAAATATCTGAAAACAAAACAAAAACATGTACGTTCGTAAGTGCTTTCATTTACTTATTATACAAGTATGCATACGAGTTTTATTTCCGTACAGGTAATGTCGAAAGTAATATACCCGTAATCATGAATTCAATTAATATGCATTTACGAGTATTTGTTTACTGTTCGACGGACGTTTTTATAACATTTTGCACGTCGAAAATCCATAGTTTCATAATTTATGAAACGCTAAACGATTTTTGAAGAGAATTTTCTATTCACAGAAAATTATTACAAAACATATTAACAAATATTGCCATTGGAAAAATTTTCATCTTCAATTTCTTATTACTCCACGAAAATTTCTAAAAAAATTCGTTTTTAAATTCAAATTATTAGCGAGTCTGCATTCAACGTATGCGAATCACATCTGGTATGCCCATAATCATAAAAATTTATATTTTTCTCTATAAACTTTCTTCAATTATACCATAATTATATCACATAAAACGAGTATATTCAACAATAATGATAATATAATATTATGTACTCGTATGCATGCATAAAAATATATTCTTGAGAGTTTATAACTTTACCTTAGGAATATTTTTGTATGAAGAACGCTCACACTTACGCTCATAAGTTAACTTTTTTTAATAGTAATTAATCAAAACTCAGTAATTTTTAACATCATTAATTTTAATTTTAAAATAAAATCAAATCCATTTTTTAGCAAAAAAGGTAAACTCTGAAATTTTTATTGAATTTTTTTATTGAAAATTTTTATTGAAAATTTTTACTGAAAATTTTTATTGAAAATGCTTATTGAATATTTTTATTGACAATTTTTATTGAATTCCTTTTTTGAATATTGTTATTGAATATTTATATTGAAAATTTTTATTTTTGCTAAAAATTTTTACTAAAATTTTTTATAGAAAATTTTTACTGAAAATTTTTACAGACAATTTTGATTGAAAATTTTTACTGAAAATTTTTACTGAAAATTTTTACTGAAAATTTTTACTGAAAATTTTTACTGAAAATTTTTACTGAATATTTTTACGGAAGTTTTACTGAAAATTTTTACTGAGAATTTCTATTGAAAATGTTTACTAAAAATTTTTACTGAACATTTTTGCTGAAAGTTTTAACTAAAAATTTTTACTGAAAATTTTTACTGAAAATTTTGACTAAAAATTTCTATTGAAAATTTTTACTGAACGTTTTTGCTGAAAATTTTTACTGAAAATTTTTACTGAAAATTTTTACTGAAAATTTTTACTGAAAATTTTTACTGAAAATTTTTACTGAAAATTTTTACTGAAAATTTTTACTGAAAATTTTTACTGAAAATTTTTACTGAAAATTTTTACTGAAAATTTTTACTGAAAATTTTTACTGAAAATTTTTACTGAAAATTTTTACTGAAAATTTTTACTGAAAATTTTTACTGAAAATTTTTACTGAAAATTTTTACTGAAAATTTTTACTGAAAATTTTTACTGAAAATTTTTACTGAAAATTTTTACTGAAAATTTTTACTGAAAATTTTTACTGAAAATTTTTACTGAAAATTTTTACTGAAAATTTTTACTGAAAATTTTTACTGAAAATTTTTACTGAAAATTTTTACTGAAAATTTTTACTGAAAATTTTTACTGAAAATTTTTACTGAAAATTTTTACTGAAAATTTTTACTGAAAATTTTTACTGAAAATTTTTACTGAAAATTTTTACTGAAAATTTTTACTGAAAATTTTTACTGAAAATTTTGACTGAAAATTTTCACTGAAAATTTTCACTGAAAATTTTCACTGAAAATTTTCACTGAAAATTTTCACTGAAAATTTTGACTGAAAATTTTGACTGAAAATTTTGACTGAAAATTTTTACTGAAAATTTTTACTGAAAATTTTTACTGAAAATTTTTACTGAAAATTTTTATTGAAAATTTTTACTGAAAATTTTTACTGAAAATTTTTACTGAAAATTTTTACTGAAAATTTTTACTGAAAATTTTTACTGAAAATTTTTACTGAAAATTTTTACTGAAAATTTGTACTGAAAATTTGTACTGAAAATTTGTACTGAAAATTTTTACTGAAAATTTTTACTGAAAATTTTTACTGAAAATTTTTACTGAAAATTTTTACTGAAAATTTTTACTGAAAATTTTTACTGAAAATTTTTACTGAAAATTTTTACTGAAAATTTTCACTGAAAATTTTGACTGAAAATTTTGACTGAAAATTTTGACTGAAAATTTTGACTGAAAATTTTGACTGAAAATTTTTACTGAAAATTTTTACTGAAAATTTTTACTGAAAATTTTTACTGAAAATTTTTACAGAATATTTTTACAGAATATTTTGACTGAAAATTTTGACTGAAAATTTTGTCTGAAAATTTTTACTGCAAAATTTTTACTGAAAATAATATTTACTGAAAATTTTTACTGAAAATTTTTACTGAAAATTTTTACTGAAAATTTTTACTGAAAATTTTTACTGAAAATTTTTACTGAAAATTTTTACTGAAAATTTTTACTGAAAATTTTTACTGAAAAGTTTTACTGAAAAGTTTTACTGAAAATTTTTACTGAAAATTTTTATTGAAAATTTTTATTGAAAATTTTTACTGAAAATTTTTACTGAAAATTTTTACTGAAAATTTTTACAGAATATTTTTACAGAATATTTTGACTGAAAATTTTGACTGAAAATTTTGTCTGAAAATTTTTACTGCAAAATTTTTACTGAAAATAATATTTACTGAAAATTTTTACTGAAAATTTTTACTGAAAATTTTTACTGAAAATTTTTACTGAAAATTTTTACTGAAAATTTTTACTGAAAATTTTTACTGAAAATTTTTACTGAATATTTTGACTGCATATTTTGACTGAAAATTTTTACTGAAAATTTTTACTGAAAATTTTTACTGAAAATTTTTACTGAAAATTTTTACTGAAAAGTTTTACTGAAAAGTTTTACTGAAAATTTTTACTGAAAAGTTTTACTGAAAATTTTTACTGAAAATTTTTACTGAAAATTTTTACTGAAAATTTTTACTGAATATTTTGACTGAATATTTTGACTGAAAATTTTTACTGAAAATTTTTACTGAAAATTTTTACTGAAAATTTTTACTGAAAATTTTTACTGAAAATTTTTACTGAAAATTTTTACTGAAAATTTTTACTGAAAATTTTTACTGAAAATTTTTACTGAAAATTTTTACTGAAAATTTTTACTGAATATTTTTACTGAAAATTTTTACTGAAAATTTTTACTGAAAATTTTTACTGAAAATTTTTACTGAAAATTTTTACTGAAAATTTTTACTGAATATTTTGACTGCATATTTTGACTGAAAATTTTTACTGAAAATTTTTACTGAAAATTTTTACTGAAAATTTTTACTGAAAATTTTTACTGAAAAGTTTTACTGAAAAGTTTTACTGAAAATTTTTACTGAAAAGTTTTACTGAAAATTTTTACTGAAAATTTTTACTGAAAATTTTTACTGAAAATTTTTACTGAATATTTTGACTGAATATTTTGACTGAAAATTTTTACTGAAAATTTTTACTGAAAATTTTTACTGAAAATTTTTACTGAAAATTTTTACTGAAAATTTTTACTGAAAATTTTTACTGAAAATTTTTACTGAAAATTTTTACTGAAAATTTTTACTGAAAATTTTTACTGAAAATTTTTACTGAAAATTTTTACTGAATATTTTTACTGACAATTTTTACTGAAAATTTTTACTGAAAATTTTTACTGAAAATTTTTACTGAAAATTTTTACTGAAAATTTTTACTGAAAATTTTTAATGAAAATTTTTACTGAAAATTTTTACTGAAAATTTTTATAATTTTAAATAAAAAACAAAGGTTTTTATTTTAAAAAAAACTATGAAAAAATTTTATTTTACGCAAATAGTTTTTAAAACTAAGTAATGGTCGAGTTATAGCCCAAAACAGGCTAAAAAGTCATCGAAAATCACCTCAAAAGGATCGAGTCCTGCAAGAAATATTGCGGTAATTATTTAATTAATATTATAATTCATATTTAATGATAAGATTTATGCAATATAATTTATTAAAATAAATATCAAAGTGACTTTAAAGTATGTTTTATTTAATTTTACTTTCCAAAACGCAAAATTAATATTTAAAAAAAATACTATAAGAAAGATAATTTTATATCAAGTAGTATCATTATGTAGGTACTCATGTACATTAAATCTACAAAATTATAATCAAGAAAATATTGTATTTTTTAATGTTTATCATAAATAAACCCATTGTGAATTATGTTGATTTAATTTTATGGGAGCAGATTTTTTTTATATTATGTAATAATTTAATAAAAATATTCGTATATATGGTATAATATTTAATGTTATTTTAATAATATATGTGTATCAATTATAAAGTTTTTTTCCACACTGACCTTAGAATATTATAGATTTTTTTAAAGAGTGTTTTTTTGGGAAATTTTAAAATTTATTGTAATATTAGAAAATACCCCAACGATATTGTAATAATTTTAATAATTTTCGGACCCCTAGTAATCATTTCAATAATTTTAAATTACTAAATAATTTTCATTTAGTACACTTATTTTTGTGATTATAAATAAAATTAATTAATAAGGGCAGCAATTAGGCCTATCAGTTTGTATAATGATTAATTGCTTTTGAAAATTTTCTATCAATATTCAAACTTTTTATAACAAAATCTTTGGCTGTATTAAACAAAAAAACTTATTTTTAGATTAACCTACACTTTAATGGTAAATTGTATTCACTTTTAGGGAAAGAAAACCAAAATTTCAAGTCACAATATAAGCTGCGGTTTGGAAGTAGCCAAGAAAATTTTGCCGCAATAAAAACAGTATTAGTGACGTTAAATTCCAATCTCTCTCTTATTGTAATAGTGAAATCTGTTTTTGGTTAAATTGTGGAGAAATTAAATAATAGTAAATATATTTATGAATTATATAAACGTAAAATTTTACGTTCCACATTCTTATATATATCAATAACTATTTAATATATGAGTGCAGGTGTTATAAATGTAGCCAAAAATGCACTACTATCGATTTCTTTTCTTAAAGATATTTTTTTTTTTTTTAAATCTAGTATTAACCGGATACGATTTGATAACTCAAATTTACAATCTATTTTTTCGAAATTATTGCCTTCAAAAGAAATATATATACACATGCATACATTGAAAGTTAAAATTTTACTAATTATACTACAAATATCTAAATAAGTGTGCCCGGCGGTTTTGGTTATCTTTTGAATTTTGAGACGTACAGGCGCATGTGAAAAGCAATCGTTTGTATGTTAATGCCGATAAGAGAAAAGCGAAAATAGTATTTTTTCTAAAATAATAAAATATTACGTCTGAACCTACATACTTTGTTTCTTTATTACGAGCTTATCAAGTTTTTTTTTTATATATTGTTAATCAAACTTGAAAGCCAATAAACGTTTTATTAGTATCAAAAAAATAATCAAAAAACGTTTAAGAAAATAATAATCAATGAGGGAATTTCTTTAACAATGAGCATTATTTTTATGATTTGTTTAAAGCACTTTTTAATTGGATTAGTACTGTTTAATTACAAGAATCATCAACTGATTTAAGTCTGGTCTTAAATTAGGTTTTAAATAATTATTAAATTATTAGCAGGCATCTTAAAAAAACCATTTGAGTTCAGTATCAAAATATATTTATTAGGAATTTATTTTCAAGATTTATGAAAAACAAATTTTAAATAAACATAATTTGGTATAAAAAATCAAATAAAATATAGAGTTTTCCACTAAGAGTGATATGATTTCTAAGTGACGTTTCGGCCATTTGTAAAATGTTATGATCTGTTTTTTTTTCATTGTATTCAGTAATGTTTACAATTTCACCATAAAGAGATATACGCAAGACCAACATTAACAAATTATTCAATTTTATTATCAAAATAATCGTTCTCCAATTGCAACTTTTCGTGCGCTTTTGCCATTTTATGGTCGTAATAATCGTCCAACTGTGCTCGCCATTCGTCGAATTGTTAAAATTTTTGTTTTGTTTTAACAATTCGACGAATAGCGAGCACAGTGGGATGATTATTTGAGCTTGAAAGAGAAAGGATTTGGGTTTGAATCCGTATAAAGTTGTTATCACTCAAGAACTGAAGCTATTGGACCACCATCAACGTCGTGAATTTGCTGATTTTGTCTTGGAACAACTTGAAAACGATAACGATTTTTTTAAGAAAATCATTTTCTCCGATGAGGCTCACTTTCATCTGAGTGGTGCGGTAAATAACCAAAACTGTCGATTCTGGTGCGAAGAAAATCCACAAATTATTCATGAACACCCATTACATTCCAATAAATTGACAGTTTGGTGTGGTTTTTGGTCTGGTAGAATCATCGGTCCGTACTTCTTTCAAAATGAAGCTGGTAACACCGTTACTGTCAATGGAGAGCGGTATAGATCGATGATAATCAACTTTTTATGACCGAAATTGGAAGAAGTTGATCTTGACAACGTCTGGTTCCAACAAGATGGGGCTACGTGCCACACAACACGTACAACCATCGAATTATTGCGAGAAAAGTTTGGAGATTCGATTATTTCAAGAAATTGTGACATTGAATGTCCTCCAAGAAGTTGTGATTTAACACCATTAGACTATTTCTTGTAGGGTTATTTGAATTCATTAGTCTTTAGCAATAAACCAGACTCTCTTCAAGCTTTAGAAGTTAATATTCATGACATACGACTTGATTAAGTGGAAAAACTGCTCGAAAATTGGGTTCATCGAATTCGTTTCTGCAAAAGAAGTCGTGGAGGCCATTTGAATAACGTTTTATGCAGAACTTAATTGTATCGATTGTACTTCACATTAAATAAAAAACATTTGAATTTCCTTAACAATTAGTGTGTTTGTTACATGTTAACAATCATATCACTCTTATTCGAAAACATTTTACATTTCGAATTCAAACTTTGTTATTATTTTATATCGATTTTTAGCACATTTTGAGTTGTAATTCTGCCACCAAGTGATCGAGTTTAAGTTTTAAATACTCTAGAATTTAATAATTGTGTGCATAAACATAATCTGTTATTTAGTCTGATAAGAAAAAGCCCAACGAGATCAAATCGAATGATCTTGGAGGCAAATTGATATTACCAAATATCGAAATTACGTATCCTGAAAACTTTTCGCGCAATAAAGCCAAAATTTGTCTTGTTGTGTGGATTGTGTAACCATATTGGTTAAACGACATATAGTCTAGATTGAAATATTTAAGTTTATACCAAAAATATTTTGGTTATCATGCGGTCATCGTGTTCCGAATTGACGACAACGGTCTCTCCTTCTTCATTATCAAGAAAATAATAACACCTTCAGGCGAAAATTCACATCACACAGTCAGTTTTTATTGATACAATAGTTTTTCTTTAGTAATATATGGGTTTTAAAAGCTTTATATATAATTTAGCTTATTGACCTATCAATCGAGCGAGAAATTAGACTAATCGCAGAAAATGAGGTTTGTACAAAAACTAGTTACTGCAATATATCTACTATTGTACAAAGCTTTAACGATTTAAATATATCATTAGCAATAAAACCAAATAAATGGCAAACTTTAATCTAAGTAAATTATATCTTATATGTAATGTATTTAAAAAATTCATTAAATTATATAGTTATTATTTGCAAACTATTAAATGGATATAGCAAAAGCACTCTTTTGAAGGTTTCAAGGTTATGTAAAAAAAACCATTTTACATAATTTTTTGTGGATTTTCAGAGCCTTCCTGGAGAAAATTTGGTTCGCATACAACAATAAATGAAGCTTTGTCAGAATAACCAGTTTTGTAGAAATATTTTTTATTATTATTTACGTATTTTTTTTGTAATAAATTTACTAGTAATATGTATTGCCAAATAATATTCTAAATAAATCTTATCGAAAATTATAAAAAAAGTATAACAAATTTACAATTACAGAGCTAAATTATCCATACTGCAAAATGTATAAGCCTGTACATTTGAAGAATGTCAGCAAACCCGGAATATTTTTTGCGAGGAGGTTGTAGTCTAATCCTAAATCTATCAATTTCAAGTTCTTGTTTTAACCTTATTAAATATAATAAAATGATTAAAATTTTTTTACAAACTGTAACTGATCTAGGCCTTACTAAGAACAGACCAGCTTCGGTTACAAAACTGATAAAACCTACCCACACGATATATTAGGGCCAAGGGACTTTACATACAAATATACAAACAAAATAAAATTGTTGCAAAAAAAAAATCAGCCTCATTACTTTTATAGATCATGAAAATTTATAACTTCTTTTTTTTAAGAATGCATCTTTTTTTAAAGTAAAAAAAATGGATGTAAAATCCAGTCATAAGAAGTTCCCTCAATCAAAATTTTGATAATGCACATAAAAAGATGATACAATTTGTAGCTCCAATTCGAAATAATTTGACTCATAATTTCTAGCCATTAAATCTGACTCATATTTACGTCATAGTTGGAACATATTTATGCATGCACATACTTTTGGACAATAGTGTACCTATGACTTAAAAGAATAATTTACTTTATATAAATTATGACCTTAAAAATAATTATTAAAATTTCATTTAATAAAATATTAAGACTTTACAAAGAGAAATGTTTTGATTTTTATAAAAAATAAAATTATGATGATAATTTTAAGAATTTATCTAGTTATTAAATATTAGTAATATAAAAAAAAAGATTCAATTATATTAAAGAGAAATTAATTTGATGACATTTTAATTTAAGTTTTTTTTGGTTGGTTATTTCTTGCAGGTACAATGCGCAGGTAATATCGTGAATTATCAGTAGGTCAGTTACCAGATATTCATCTCTAAAAAAAAAATGCTGTTGCATGAAAAGTTTTGTTCGTGTTGAGCTTGATGTTGTTTACTTCAATACAGTTAATGCATCTCTACTCGTGTGTACAAATAGACCGTGTGTAGGCACACTCGAATTGATTATACATAATTCACAGGCTACAACAGCATGTGAATGTACAGTACTGGACACGCTACACCACCCAGTCTAGTTCACTGGTTTTCTATCGTCGAATGGAGATTATTCAGCCGAATACACTGTATTGTGAAATTTAAAGCCAGGCTTCACTGCATCCGATAACAGCATACTTTGTTCAGTTGCTCTCAAACTGAGCTCGGTTTACTTGTTGAGTCGATTCGAACAGTTTTCTTCGAAACATCGGTAAGAAAAGACGTGATTATTTGCTCGTCAACGTCGTTTGCTTGCCTGGTCAAGATCAAAGTGTTTTCTTTTCCCATCAATAAATCGATTTATTTTTTTGGATAAATAATTATTATAAAAATAAAAGTACAGATATTATTAAAGAATTTTTATTTATTTATTTTTTTTTTGATAAAAAAAATTATATCTTGTCCAAAATAAATTGTTGATTGTAATATTCAAACAAACAGCAAAAAAAAAAAACAAAATTAGAAATAAAAGAGTTTTGTGTAAGAAAATCATGGAACTTTTTGAATCTTTTAAATTACCATCGAGCGCAGGTCTTGAAACTTTCTCCAAAACATCATTGTTGGAGACATTGAAAAAAAATCATCCACACGTTGATACAGTAATGCGAAATTATAGTGAAAAAATTATTGGCCGTGCATTTAGTGGTAGTGAAATTATAAATAGTCGAAATCATATTATGTTAAATGGCAGCCACTATACTACCGATGACTGGATACAACAGGTGGAATATGATAAATTCATGAACGAAGTTTGGGTAGGAATTGTTCTAACATTAATCGTTATTTCGATGGTCTTCTGTGTATGCTCCTGTTTTCTATATCATCAATTTCAACAGTGGAAAAGAAATTGTAAGTACAAGAATTTTTTTTCTTCAAATTATTTTTATTAAATTTTATAATTAGTTTTTTTTTCCTTTAATTTATTTATTAATTAAATAAAATATTTCTAAAACAATCAGAGTCGAGCTTTTTTTCATTCAAACCGCGTTCATTGTCGGTTTTTGAATAATTTCTTTTTTTTTTTTATTGATAACAAAATAATATGTTGCAGCTAATTGGGAAATTTTTCATTCATAAATATTAATTAAAATTTCGTTAGTGTGCTTATCAAAAAGTGTAAAAAAAAATTATCTGCATCTAAGCACATTCACCAAAAAGCTATTTAGGGTTTTCGTTCAGTTTATTTAAATATTCAAATTTTTTTATCGTTGATTAAAATAAAAATATTATAATTTGTGTGATTTCAGTTTTCTTTTATTTTTCTATATAACGATATACTTGTTTAGTGGAATTCAAAAAAGTGAAATGTTGAATAAAAAAAAATTCCCATGCATTTTCATCATTATTAGGTCAAACTTTAAAAATCTATGTTTATAAATGAGTAATAATTTTCTATAATAATATGAATATGATTTTACTTTTAATATAAAATATATATTATAGAAGAGAAGATTGTTTTTAAAGTGTATCTTTTTTTCGAATGGAAAATGTGGAAAAGTTTACAATTAATGTAGTTATGCGTGACAAATGAGCATTTATTATGGCTTTCTAGGTAAATATTTTTATTCATTTTACTCGTATGAGTATAAAATTTAATTCAACTTTGCATATAATATTGTTATTAAAGTTTTTTGTTTTATTTTTTTTTTTTTTGTTGAAAACGCTTTCCATTTGACCGGAAACTCTCTGTTATATCATATAAATCCATACATAATTTATTTATTTACCTTTTTTTTTTTTGTTCAGTTTATTTATATTTTTTTTTAAATAATATTTTTGAATATTTTTACATAAATAAATTATTTTTTTATTTAAACTCTAATCAAAAATATATAAAAAAATATAAAATTTTCGTTGAATTCGAAGTTAATAATTTAGTAGAATTAGTTAGTTTCCCTTAATTATAGTGTATCTATTTTAATTTTTTTTTTCAAAAAATAAAAAGTAAATTTTCTTTTTCACCTTGACAAAATTTATGATTATTTTTATGATTGATTATGCAATATACGTGTAAACACACATATGCATATAAATTTATATAAAGTTTTAGTTTTTGAAATGAAAATTCAAAGGTAAATATACTTTATACGAATAATAATATGAAAAGACAAAAAAAAATTGATCCTTGACCCAGCAATATATATATATATTTGCCGGTATTAAAAACATGATAGCCGGAATTAAATGGGAAACTAGATTTTTTTTTTTTATATATACAACTTTTTGATACTGGTGAAGGTTGGAATAATTTTATAATATATTTTCTTTAATAAGGACACTTTATTATTCGATTGATTAATATTAGTTCCGAAATTATATTTATATTTTTAAAAGGCTCAGTAAATACTGTCCAATATTATGAATTTGGTAATTTTTCAAAAGCTACACAAGTTATCCATTTAATGGTTTGGAAATTATATTTCCGCTTTATATAATTGCTGCTAACTATATATTTTTTAGGAATAAAATTTCATTAGATTGAAGTTTGCCATTTTAAAAGTTTTATTAGAAAAGAAAATTTTAAACAAAATCAAAATTTTCTTCTACAATGAGGCTTCTTTTTTGCTCGGTAGATACGTCAATAAGCAAAATTATCCTATATGGGGGGACCTAAATTGTACAAGTGATTTTGTGAAAAAGTTATTGTATCTGCAAAAATTGATTACCTGGTATATATTTTATTCACAAGATATCATTGGTTCATGTTTGTTTGAATTCTGAGCGCTATGACCATATGAATTCTGAGCGCTATGACCATATGAAACTTCAAATTTTCGAGCATTTAAAAACCAATATCGGCCAAATTATATCCTGAATTATGCGAAATAAAAATTTTCAAAATTAAAAGAATCAATTTTATTGCAATTAATTAAATAATGTATTTTAGACAAGTAAAATTCTATTAAAATCTGAATTTTAAATAAATTTTATTTAATATTACTTTCAAAATTATAAATTGGATAAAATTATCTTATAATTCATAATAGAATATATCATTAATTCTGAGAAATATTAATTTCACACGTGGGTTAACTGTTTTACGTTCTATGAAGGAGTGAATATATTACCAAAAAAAGTAATTTGTTTTCTTCAAAATCAACACCTTTCATATGACTAATAAAATTATTGATTTGAATCGAAATAAAATTTTAGTGGGTGTCTTCTGAAAAATATATCATTTTTCTTAATAATTATTATTATAAATTCATATTCTTAGTGATTTTTCTGTAATGGTGTTTATGTTATTAATTCTTAGAATATTCTTTTCTTCTGACTGAAAAAAAATACGAACTTTTTCTTGTAGAGAAATATTTTATCCAATTTATAATCATAAATAGTTAAAAAATTTAATAAATAATGTATTTATTGTATAATTAATTATTCTGATCAGTCCGTCATATAAATTATATTGAAATAACAAATTATATACTTACAACCAAACTTGAAGAAATGATTTGTAGACATTTGTAAGGTTTAAAAATCATTATTGTTCAATTATTTTTATAATTTACTGACTTGGTGAACAAAATTTCTATACTTTTATTTTATATACTCGTATTTTTATTATGTATCTATTATAATTTATCGCATTGAAATTGGGATTTTTCCCATTCGGTTGTAAAGGACTGTCCATTTTCTGCTTTTTATAGTTTAGATTTTAATTCAGAAACATTGCTAAAATTATAATATTATTAAAGGGCTACACAAGACTTCTTCCAATTTTTCGATAATTTTTTCACACATTTCAGGCTTTAATTCAATGTTTTAAAGTTTCATGATTATCTGCGTAAATATTATCTTTTGCATAACTTTATAAGAATAATTCCAACGACAGTAAATTGGACGATCCTAGAAACCAATTGACATCAAAAAATCTCAAAACTATTTGTAGCTTCTGGCATCGTCTTGCTAAAATCCCATATGGTTCATATAAAAATATTTCAAAATACAAGTCATTGAAAACTTCGGACCAAAATGGTCTTCTTCACAGTAATTCCTGGGTTTTTAGAGTCAAAAATGTGATAATTTTGCTCATTGGCGTATTCACTAAGCAACAAATGGACCTTCATGGCTGCAAAAAAATTTTTACGAAACAAATTTATACTGAAAATTTTTAAATTTTTACTAAAAATTTTTAATTAAAAATGTACACTGAAAATTGAAAATATTTAATGAAATATGTTTACTGAAAAATCTTACAAATATTCTCACTGAAAAATTTTTTTTGAAAATTTTATTGAAAAATGTTACTGGAAAATTTTTACTGATAATTTTTTTCTGAAATATTGTAGTTTACAGAAAAATGTTTACTGTAACAGTTTACTGAAAATTTTTGCTGACAAGTTTTACTGAAAATTTTTACATAAAATTTTTTACAGGGATGAAATAGTTTACAGAAAAATGTTTACCAAAAATGTTTACTGAAAATTGTTACTGAAAAAGTTTACAGAAAAATGTTTACTCTAACAGTTTACTGAAAATTTTTACTGAAAATTTTTGCTGACAAGTTTTACTGAAAATTTTTACATAAAATTTTTTACAGGGATGAAATAGTGTACAGAAAAATGTTTACCAAAAATGTTTACTGAAAAAGTTTACAGAAAAAGTTTACTGAAAATGTTTACTGAAACATTTTACTGACAAGTTTTACTGAAAAGTTTAACTGAAAATTTTTACATAAAATTTTTTAAAGGGATGAAATAGTTTACAGAAAAATGTTTACCAAAAATGTTTACTAAAAATTGTTACTAAAAAAGTTTACAGAAAAAGTTTACTGAACATTTTTACAGAAAATTTTTTATTGAAAATTTTTACTGAAAATTTTTTTTAATTGAACATTTTTTTTAATGAAATTTTTTTTACCTAGCATTTAGGTCAAGAAAAGTTTAATATTGAGGGTAACTGTGTGTCCTTCTTCATTTTCATAGGAATACGTACCAAGAACACCTTCATAACAAAATGTATACCAGACAGTAATTTTTCGCAAATACAATGACTTTGCCACAGTTATTTGTAGATTTTTAGAGCCCCATATATGGCCATGTTGGTTATTGACGTATCTACTGAGGCCCATTAATGAAGAAAATTTTGCCCTCTTCAACCGGCAAACGTGGCTATATACACATAGCATTCTTTGGTGGTTAAACGATTCATAATATAAAATCACAAACCTTGAACTAAACAAATTCTACCTTGGATTAAACATATATTTAGAAGGTATTAAATTATAGGGCTATACTTTCCAAACCACGCACTGAAATAACCCTTTACAAAATTTTTGATATGCTTATATAAACATAACAAAGCTAGTTACGTAAAAATAACTTTTATTACTAAACATGATCAAACAAATTAGGTAATCTAATAATTTCTGTTTATCGAATGTGACCCTGTAATTCAAAACTTAAGGCTAAATTTGGAATTAAAAATTATTTACTTATTCTTAATATTGTATATAAACGGTTGTTGATATCGGTAACTTAAGAACGAATAATTGTTTATAAAAATATTTAATTCAATGAGAAACTGATAGACAATCTACAAAGGTATATAAATTCAATTTTTTTTTTTTGATAAATCCTAATTAAGGTAAAAAAGAGAATCTATTAAATAAAAAAGAAATTTCGTAAGCATTTTTTATATCGTCCAATCATGGTACTATTAATTCTTGATACGATTTTTCAAGTTAAATTTATTTTGAAAGGAAAATTACAATTTTTTTTATATTTATAGAGAAACTTTAAATAATAATATACTATTTCTTAGCGTGACGGAATTTATTTACTCCCATAAATTAGCCTAAAAACTAAATCTAGCACTTGGAATTCGTCAATAATAATTTAATAGAAACGTACTAATTCAGAGATGAGTCTGCATAAATAAATTGCAATTTATAATTAATACTTCTGATATTCGAAAATCTTCATCATTATAGGTAATTTTGGTCTTAATTTCGATAATGTACACATCTAATGGCCATGTATGGAAATGAAAAAAAATTACAACACAAATTATTGGATTTCATTTTGTAAAATCAATTTAATCTTACAATATACTACAAAAAAGATACAATTAGATTTAATATGCACTTTAAGCTTATGTATGCACATAGATTTGTCTGAACTCGTATAAACGTAATTATAAATTTTTCCAAAGAAATAATAAACCACTTTTATTGCATTGATAAAAATCACAAAAAACGATTTATTTACTTCTGATTTCGATATAAATAATGTGTTTTAGAAATGTAATTCTTTATAGATCGGAAAATAAAATTCTACTAGTATTTATTAAAATTACAACAACAATAACAACAAAAAATACAAAAATCAGGTAGTTAGTTGTTTTTAAGGAAGCTGCTCAAGGTAGCATTGATTCATTATATGACATTCTATTACTCTAATCGTATTTACTTTTTAAACAATTGAAGTGTTTACTATATATAGTTTCCGATATTGTACAATATCCAATATTAAACAATCAAATTGTAAAAATTTTCCTAACAAAGAAATATTGTCATTTTATTGTGATTAAACGAGTACTAATAATTTATCTACTTGGATTAATATTTTTTTTAAATATATTACAATAATAATAGAAACAGATGATTAGATCAAAACGATGATTGATGATATATTAAATTTGATAGTTAAAAGCATTGTTTGAAATTTAATCTTTTATATAATTGTTAGTGAATTGATTAAGATCAATCAAAGTGCAGATACGAGTATTGTATTTTCTCAGGTAGGAAAATTTATGTAATTATAATATTACTAATTATTTAATAGTAAACTTAAATTAACACTAAAAGTGAAAATAATGTACAAATACAATGGGGAAAATATTGTGAATGACGTCTATTCAACAATTGCAACATGGCAAAATAAAATTTATTTCCGTAAATAAAAATTGAGAATGAAAAAAATACATACTCGTATATCTATTATGAGTTAGTAAACTTTTTTGATTAATTAATAAAATTTACTGCAAAAATATGTACATAAACTACGATTAAGTTATAGCGACGCATTTTTAATAGCCTACAAATATCTAAATACACGTACGCGAGTACAATTTTTCTGAAAAAAAAATAAAAATACAACACACTTGCAACTGTTACTTTCTATTGCAGTTAAACATAAATAAATAATAAAAGTCAAAAGCTTTATTTTCGATTTATTTGATAACCATAATTATAGACGTAGCTATAAAAAAAAAATATTTATTTGCTAAATGCACATTTGGTGGTAGAGTTTGCGTGGCCTCGTAAAAATTCAATTATGGTGCCAACATTAAAAAAATTATATGTTTTTTTAGTTAAATATTTTAATGGTTATTTTTATCTTCAATAATAATATTATATATTTTTTTTTAATATTATATTAATGTCTATATAAATATTTGAAATTATTTGTAGCATTCAATATATTGTAGTAAGAGGGGCATTCTGTAAATTGATTGATAATTTTTTTTTATGCACCTTTTTATTATAATCTTTTAAGATTACTTTAACATCACGAAAAATTTTATCAGGCAATTTGCAGTTGTTGAGTTAATAATTTTATTGAGGATATTTTAGTGCATTTCAGTTCTTCCATCTTAAAAAAAAATCAAATTAATAGTAAACTTAATTCAATGTTGAATAGTCAGTTTTTAGAATATAATACTTTAAGTAAAATAGAAGGTTTTTATGAGGTTATGTATTTTATTGTTCGAAAAGTAAAGCTCTGTCATTTGACCGTTATTGAACTAACTATCGTTAAAAATAAAATAAAATTAGTCTAATCTTTGGCATTTTATATCTATAAGTCGTATAATGACTAAAAATTGCAAAAACTTTCTAAAACTTTCTAAGCTTTTTGTTGTTTTTACCATAATTTTCTTCTGCGTTGAGGCTCATTTTTTGCTTGGTGAATACGTCAATAAGGTTTAACTCACCATTGAATACTGAAATAACAGCGTTTTCTTCTTGATATTTCGAACAAATTTTTTTGTGCAATGAGCTTCATTTAGTCAATAAGCAAAATTATCGTATATGGGGCTCTGAACACTCCGCCTGTAGGCTTGAAGGTGCCTTTGAAAATGAAAGGACATACCCCTATACGGCGACTATTATCTCTATGGTCGGATGATAGTTGAACTCATATTTAAGATTTTTATAAAATAAAAAATATTTTAATAGATTCATATAGAATATTTTAAAATCAATATAACTCAAATAATAGCTAAATTACAGCCCGTAATATGCGAATAAGTCATCAAAAATTACATAAAAAAGATCGTGTTCTGTAAGAAGTATATTGATATCTATTTAAATAATATTATAATTTATATATAATGGCAAAATTGATATAAAAGATTTTTGAAAAAATTTTATCAAAATCTGCATTAAAAATTTATTTTATGTATTTTTATTTTCCAAAACGCAAATTGAATTACACAGCATTTCTGTATTATCATCTTGGTTCTCAAATAACTATTTAAATTTATTATTTAATGCCTAACTAGTCTATAGTTAAGGATCTAAATATATATCTGCTTACAAATAAATATATTATCATATCAAATAAATGTTGTCATTAAAATAAATTTGTTCAAAACAAAACAAAAATAAAACTTTTTTTTATATTCAATTTTCAATTTTTGAATCTTTTTGTGAAAGTATCTTTTCGGACACGTGTTTTGGTCTATATATGTATACATTTTTTTAATACCATCCCAACATCAGGTACGCTTAAGTTGTTTTATATTATTAAACTATTTGATTGCTCGAAAAAATTTATACAAAATAAAATGTTTCTCAATTATATATTCCAGTCAAAATCAACAAATTTACATAAATTTAAGATTTAGAAATAATTTTCTGTTTGAGTATAAAAAATTTTGGATGAAATAAAATTTAATTTAATGGATATATTGCTTATATTATTATAAATAAATAAAATATTTATGAATACACTTGTTGTTTGTTCGTTTAGATCAGTCGGACACATTTGAGATTACATTACACTGTGCGTCTAATACGCGATCTTAAGGTGACATTTCCCCTTTATTGCGCGTGTTACAGTGTAATATATGCGCGAGCACTTACGTATTTTTCTAGTGCATTGAATTGTGCAGGTTCGGCGCAAACAAAAGTAGTTTATTTGATGATCAGTCTAATCATAATGCACATCTCTGCAAAAATAATTAAAAATTAAAAATTTTTGAAAAATTTCAAAAATTGAAATTTTTTTCTGATTGCGTGATGGTTTGTGCATTTTTTATTAGTGAATTCTCTAGTTAGTCACTGCTGTTCTTATTTAATTTACTTTATATTATGAATGAAGTTTTCACATTCATTTATTTATATTGATTATCTCAATTCGCTTATTTATTTCAATAAATATTTTATTCAAATTTATAGATTAATACGCCATCGTTTTTTCCCTATTCACTGCACAGGTAATCTCACTTTGTTTATTTGAAAAAGAGCGTTATATTTTATGTAACAAGAATTAAAATAATAACTTAAATAAAATTTATCACAAATTAAATAAATGAATGCAGTCGCACAGTAAATATGTGAACTGTCAAATGTCAAAATAAACGACACGCAAATGATGAGTTCGTAGCGAGGAACATAAACGACGTCACATGCAATCTATTGACGACCGTTAAATCATATATAGGTTCGCCAAATTTCCCCTTCTATATTCCTGCCCCGGGGAAAATTTGCGCGTCTACGAGCAAAGATCGTGCACTTAAACGATTAGTGTAATATACTGGCGAACTGTTGTTCGTAGAGTTAAACGATTTGAAAACGAACTATTTGTAGGAGAAAATCGTCTAATACACGATGTTATTTAAGCTTTAGAATATAAAAAAATATTTTTTCAAATTGAAGAATAAGTATGAATGTATTTTCATCTATATAATTATTTATTCGCTTAGATGTATTAATTACTCAAACTTATTTCAAAGTATAAATTGTAAACTCTCCTTTCAAATGGAAAATATAAAAAATTAGCCAATTTTTTTTCCAGCAAATGTCAAAAGTTTTAGTTTTTCTCTTATATATTATTTGTTTTTCTTATTCAATATATTATTCGGAAAATTTAAAAAAAATCATGGCCTTTTTAGACGTATTAGCAAAACACAGATTGTTTTTTGTGCTAGTTTAATTGAAATTAACAAAGAAAAGAAACTCAGGTGACTTTTTGCTAATGCAATAATTAAATTCAGCGATATTGTTATAGGTTTGGTTATAGCAAATGGTATTATGCATAAATTAAAGACTCAATCTTATAAAATTTTCTATGCTTGTTGATAGTGCCTTTCCTATATCTATTTAGTGGCTTAAAAATTACAGCGACGTAATTCAATTTTTTTTAAAAATAAATTATATTTAAGATAAAATTTATTTATCTAAACTTTGCCATTTATTTGGTTTGATTGTTAATAATATATTTAAATAATAAAAGCTTTCTGCGATAGAAATGATATTGCTGTAGCCTTTTCGTATAAACTTCATTTTCAGTGATGATTTTAATTTCTAGGTCGATTGATATGTCAATAAGCTAAAATTTTATATATACAGAGCTCTGACTAATCCAGAAAAGACTATAAAGAAATCATTGTATCAGGATAAGCTGACTGTTTGGTATGAATTTTAGAATGAAAGTGTCATTATTTGAAAATGTAGAAGGAGAGACCGTTGCGATCATTTCTGAGCGCTATGCCCGAATGATAAGCAACTTTTTTTTTGCCATAAACTTTAAATATTTCAATCTGAACCATATGTCCACATTTCACGCAATACGACAAATTTGGTATTTATGCCCCCCAAAGTTCATTTCGAGATTTGAAGATATCAATTATCCCACAAGATCGAGGATCAATTGACGCCATTGGACTTTTTATTATAAATCTGTATAAATACTCAAAAAAAAGTAAAAATTACTTCCAAAATATCAACAATTTCAAGTAGTTTTGTAAATAATGGCAAAGTTTACATAATCTAATAAAATCAAAAAATGAATTTAAAGTATATTTTACGAGTATTAAGCTATACTTTCCAAACTACAAATTATATAATTCTTAATTTTTTAAATAACAATTTTTTTTGAATAGAAATTGAACTTACCATGTGTATAAGCTTAAATCCGCTGTTAGGTCATAGATGGCGTGACTGAGCGTTTTAAGCTACCATGGACACGCCATACTTTTTTTTATGAGTTTGACATCTGCCAACATTAATCAGTGCACATTGTCAGCAACTTCTTACAACAACATACATTTTTCCTTAGGTAATCATGTCTAGTTTTGTGCCAGAAAAAGAGCATATGCGGGAAGCTCTGTTTTTCTGCTTCAATTTGTAGAAATCGGCTGCCGAATCATATCGAATGCTTATGGAGGTCTATGGTGAAAGTGCTTTATCGGAAACAACGTGCCGAGATTGGTTTCGTCGGTTCAAAGACGGCAATTTTGACTTGTGGGACAAGGAGCGTGAAAATCGGCCTAGGAAGGTTGAGGACCATCAATTGCAGGCTCTTTTCGACGAAGACGATACCCAATCGCAAAAAAAGCTCACGGAGCAATTGGGTGTTACTTAACCAACCATTTCCATGCGTCTGCGTACCATGGGGAAGATTGAAAAGATCGGAAAATGGGTGCCGCATAATTTGAACGATAGGCAGATGGAGCGACGCCAACACACATGCGAAATCTTGCTCGCCAGACAAAAATGACAGTCGTTCTTGCATCGGATTGTGACAGGCGATAAAAAGTGGATATATTTCGAGAATCCTAAGCGCAAGAAATCGTGGGTTGATCCCGGACAACCATCAACATCTTCCCCAAGACCAAATCGCTTCGGACGGAAAACGATGCTGTGCAATTGGTGGTATCAGCAGTGTATCGTCTACTATGAAATGTTGAAACCTGGTGAAACTGTCAATGCCCACCGCTACCAGCAACAACTGATCAAATTGCACCGTGCTCTGCGTAAAAAAAGGGATGGATTATCAACAAAGACATGACAAGCTGATTTTCCTCCACGACAACGCACCATCGCACACGTCAAAAATGGTCCGAAACTACTTGGAGACACTCAACTGGGAGGTGCTACCCCAGCCCGCTTATTCTCCAGACCTGGCCCCTTCTGACTACCACCTGTTTTCGTCGATGGGCCACGTGCTCGCTGAGCAGCACTTCGATTTTTACGAAGACGTCCGAAAATGGCTGGATGAGTGGTTTGCCTCGAAAGAGAAGGAATTTTTTGGCGTGGTATCCACAAATTGCCCGAGAGATGGGAAAAATGTGTAGCTAGCGAGGACAAGTACTTTAAATAAATTTGTTTTTGCTTTCTATGAAAAAAAACATTTTTTTTTTATTAAAAAAAAGCGGATTTAAGCTTATACAACTGGTAATATTTTTAATTAATTAATTTTAAAATGAAATATTTATTCAAGTACTAAATAAGTAATAACTTAAAAATTAAAAATTTAAATAATGTTCAACTCTAAAAAGTATTCAATATTGTTTCAATTCAATCAATTTTAATCAATGATGTTCCTTAATTATGTGTCTTGGATAAATAAGCTTAAGTGTTATACTTTTAAATTTTCTGTACTAAAATCAATTTAAATCTCATATTTTAAGCTAATTTAAACCAAAACGCATTATTGGCGACCTAAAGTTCATCATCGAATAAAAAATTTTCAAATCTATCTTCTTTTTTTGATTCTTTTTAAAATTTAATTAAAAAAATTATTGGTTTTAATAAATATACCATAATATAATAAAAATTAGATACAATAAAATTCAGTCATTATTGTTAATATTCTAAAAGTAATTCTATGTAACAAGTTATATAAACTTTTAATCTTTTATGTTAATTTTGTATAAAGTCTAGAAAATCTACAAAATTTTATTGAAATATTCAACAAAAAATCGACCAATTGTAAAGGAAAAAAATTCTGAAAAAATATTTTATAATCTTCTTTTTTATAAATAATTGGTTGAAAATTTTAATAATTTCCGTATACATTTTAATAAATTTTCTTTCAATTTGTGTCAGCAAAATAAGTACCATTGAAATTTTTTATGCAAACGAAAACATTTTCTTTTTATTTTTGAAATTTTAATATGATACAAAATCAGTATTTATATTATGATAAGATACTCGTATGTAAAAATACAATATAAATAAATATCCATGAATAATAGATCTGATTTTATTTATCACCTTGACATTGAATTTATTTTTAAATTCAACTTGAAATAATTTAATTGATGTCAATACGAAATCAATAAGAAGCTACATTTTGTATTTCTTCATCGACATAATATTTCGTAATTACTTTTAAAATTGATTATTTTTTTTGTAGTAATTTTATTTAAATGTTTTGGACAAATCATGTGATCTTTTTCCGCTGTATCTAATTGATTTGTACACACTTACTATAGAATTAGATACGAATCAGTTTTATTTGAGACTACTCCGAAATAAAACCAATCGAAGTGAATCGATTTAATACTGTTAGTTGAATTGAAATATAAAAAATTGTAAATACTATAAAAGTTTCATTTTCTATCAATATCAGATTGACTAGATATCCTTGGATAGAGTCTTATTTATATTTATGCAAAACATATAAATATAATAAATAATTTTAAAAACCACAAGAAACCAAAGATATCCAGTACCGATATTTTGCCCTGATTATGATTTTTTTTTTAAATATTTTTCTTTGGCAAAAAGTAACCAAAATATCAAATACTATTTTCAGTCAAAACTGCTAAATATCTATTACTAATTATTGTCTATATTGATTTTTCATATGAAATTCTTTCAGATTTGTTGTTAAAAGTCGTGACAATTTTTATCTTCTTCGTATTGGAATAAATCTTACAATTTATTATGTACAATATGATTAACAACTAAGGAAGTATATATAAATATAAAAACATAAATAAATAAATAAGTAAGTTAGTTAGCTATGTTAGTTGGTTAGTCAGGTTAGGAATGATTTTCGATATGGCTGGTTAGGCTTGGTTTATATCAAGAATGAATGATCTGCTAATGGTGATCCATTCATCTAGAAAATGTTTATATTCAAGTTTAGCAAATTTATTATTTATCGATTAACGATATTATGGCAAAATTGATTTTTTTTCTCGATATATGAATATTTCGAACATGAGTATTTAATTTGATGAAAATTCGATGACTTTCTAACATTATAAATAATGGAAAATTCATAAAAATTAGCACGGGACAGTAGCAATAATAAAATCACAAAAAATTTCACAACAATAATAATAATAATAGTGTTATATGCGCAGCAAGAGCACCCACCACATGTACACATATTTGGAACAGCAAATATTGATTATAAGCAATGTGAAAGTTCAATTATTATATCATATAGAATATTAGAAATTGGTCAGAAAGATCAAAAACTTTATGATTTGAGGTTAGGAGGCTATAACATTATGCTAATACAAATTGATTTTAATTGAAGTTGAATTTATTTAATTTATGCGTTATCGAATGAAAAAGCAATTCTCTTTTGAAATAAGATTTGAACAAATTGATTTTTATTAATTGTGTATGAAATTGAAAAAGAAGGCCATCTGTTGGGATTTTTTTTCAACTTTTCTGAAATATCTGTCAAAACACAGTTATTATGATTTTCTTTTGCAACTGTCAAATATAAAGTATAATAATTTTAGTCATGGAGTCATAAAGAACATTTTAATCATACAAACTTACTACGAAAATGTGTATTTTGTAAAAATGACTTTTCGTAAAATTCGTGATCATCTCAAAGAGTGTTTTCACATCGATGGATACGTTAACAAAGAAAATTATCAAATACCATATGCGATGCGGAAAGTCACATATTATTAGGAAAAACCCGTAAGGGAATTACTTCTGGAAGAACAATCAAGCAATGATAAATTTCAGAAGGTCTTTCGAGTTTTCACGAACCTGCGGACCTGAACCGACCTAGAGGTGCGTGGAACTTATAAAATTCAATAGGCGTTTTCCATTGGACCAATTTTGCTACTACTCGGTAGTTATAGCTGTCATCATCTACTCTACCTCGAACAAATGAGCACATTGAACTGGGAGTTACGCATACAATTTACGTTAGGTGGATTCTAGTTGCTAAAGTGAAAATAGATAGTTTTGCTGGTTCGTTGGTTATGTTGAAGAGTCATATTTTTGCCAGTATTGTTTATGTGTGAATAAACTCAGTTTTTATTGTTTATGTGTGAGTAAACTCAGTATTGTTGCTGACTATTTTGAGGTTATGTATCTACTAGTGTTATAAATTTGGCTTTCCTTTGGTCATCTACCGAGTAGTAGCAAAATTGGTCCAAAGGAAAACGACTATTACTGTAGCTCTTTGAGTAAGAGTACCCACCATGTATTCTTAAAAAAAAATAGCAGTACAACGTGGGTTAGGTGTCCTACGGTGGTAGGTCATGCCGTGTCCGAACGAGATGAAGTTACCTTGGCTGACGGTTAGAACTGATGTTAAGTGCTACCAGTTATCTCGGGTACTGTCACAGCAGATGATACAAGAGATTTAGAAGACTTTGCTTATAACTGGTTACTGACTGTTAGCATGGTTGTACCTGAGTTGGCGAGTGAAGGGTCTACTGGATGAGACCGGTCACTGTTAAGGATTTGACGGATTGATTGATTGATTGCTCTAAGCATTGAACAGGAAGGCAAGTTTTGTTAAAACAGAGATTGGTAAAGTAGGCCACATGTCAAGAGAAGGAAACAGAATGGCGTTCATCAGAAGAAGCGAAAGATGTGTGAGTGGAGGAAACTCACCATAGGGCGGAAAATAGTTTGAGCGTTCGAATGCGTTAGGCAACTTAAGCAATAAATCAAATAAATATGTTGACTGCAACTATTTCGATCTAATCACCTGAGCTAGCGGAATCCATAATAAGTCTCACTATGTCCGCTGATTGGTCGTATGCCAGTTCCTATGGTTGTACATAGGTGGCCCGTTGTATTATGTCTAACGATAAGATTGCCACGTGGAATAACAGATTAATTCTGTTTGGTGTGTATTATGGACTGATGGAATTGTTGGGTTATTCTTCTTCAAACATGATGATTAAGAGGCCATTACTTTGAATATTGTACTATATCGTGACATGTTAAGGAACTTTTTATAGCCGAAACTAAATGAATTGAATGTGAATGAGGATTAGTTTCAACAAGCCGGCTTTACAAGCCACACATCGGTTTTTTGCAAACAAAATTCGATGATCCAATAATCTCACGAAACGCCATTGCAAAATTGGCCGCCAAGATCTTGCGATTTGACACCGTTTGACTTTTTTCTTTGGAGCTATATGCAAAAAGGCTTATATAAATCACTTTTATTGAGAAAAGTCATCCAAAATGTCGACGTTCGGATGGCAGGCCTTCAAACTGAGTCATCGTGTCCATATGAAAAAAATATGGTTTTTAATACAAAATTATAATTGATTTAACTTTAATTTTTAATAAAAATTTCCGATACATATTCACGATATAAGTATATGTATTTTCTTTCACTTTAAAAAAAACAACTAACAGCTGGCACATGCTGTATTTTATTTTTAAATAATGTATACAAAATTATCGCCATTTTTTCTGTTTTTTTTTTATATAATAAATATACTCATACTTATATTTAGATAAAAATTATTTAATTACAATTATAAAAAGCATATTTTATTGACTAAAATTTATTATTTTTTTATTACAGATCAACAGTCAGTCCGTCGTAGTCTCGATATTGAATCTATTAAACTGAATATGGACGATGATGATTCCCTTCCAAGCTATACTTTAGTGTCAGGTCTTCCATCGTATGATGCAGCACTTGAACAGCTTCAAAAATCACCCGATAACACTTACGTTGTACGTCCACCAATCTTTCATGTTTTCAATTGCAACGAAAAGGAAGATAGTATTACAGGACTACCATCAATAGTATCACCAATGATCACTCAGGAACAACAGCATCAGAATCAGAATTCATCAACAGTAAAGCAGACAGAAGTGAAGCCAAAGGAAACGGAAGTTCATCTTAAGGTGCCGAGCTATGAAGAGGCTTTATTAGAACAGAGGTCATAATTGATTCGTTAAAAAAGAACATCAAAAAAATATTTGTTCTGCTGACTGATATTCTATTGTGATCATGTACAAATTGACTATTTTATTCTGTGATTTCTAAAATATGTTTTAGTAATAGACGATTTGCTTCTACATTAGATTAAAAATAAAAATAAAAAATAAAAAAACAAATAAAAAAAAAGTGCCAACATTTAATTTAATTTCCTATTCTAATTATTATTTTTTTCTTAATTTTAATTAATATACATATACACATACATACAAATTATATAATTATATTGTATTAGTAATTTATTTTAATGAAATTATTTTTCAAATTATAAGAATATTTGTATAATTTTTTGATTTTTAGTGATCAAAGATCAAATAAAAATTATTTGTAAACATTTAAATAAGTTTTTAATTTTCTATTTGGTTTAGTTTTATGATCATTTGTGGTAAAAAATAAGGAGATATAATGAGTAGAAGCAGTTTAATTCTTTCCCAAAACAGATATGGCGGTGAATTGAACCACTTCTAAAAGGTGGTTATCCATTTTGCAGTTTGGAAAGTATAGTCTTATAATTTTATAGATATTTAACAAATATAATTTTTCAGATAATATTTATTTAGACTGATATTTGCCATTTTATATTTTAATAATAAATAAATAATTAAACAATATATTGTCTTCTACAAATGTGGCGATTCCATCGTAGCCTTGTTTTGTTAATTAAGGGGAGATTATGGTCGTCAGCAATGAGGCTCATTTCTTTCTCAGTGGATATGTCAATAAGCAAATTTATTACATATTAGGCTTTGAAAATCTACAAATAACTATTAAAAAGCCATTGCATACTCGAAAAGTGACATTTTAGTATGAAGCATTTCTTTTAAAATGAAAAATAAGAGACTGTTGCCATCAATTCTGATCGTTATGTTAATATTATAATCGGATTTTTTTAGGCCGAAAGTTACCAGGCGAATAAGCTTAAATCTGCTTTTTTTTAGTCAAAAAAAAAATATTTTTTTCATAGAAAGCAAAAACAAATTTATTCAAAGTACTTGCCCTCGCTAGCTACACATTTTTCACATCTCTCGGGGAATTTTTGGATACCACGCCAAAAAAATTCCTTCTCTTTCGAGGCAAACCACTCATCAATCCATTTTCGGACGTCTTCGTAAAAATTGAAGTGCTGCTCAGCGAGCGCGTTGCCCATTGACGAAAAGAGGTGGTACTCGGACGGGGCCAGGTCTGGTAAATAAGCGGGGTGGGGTAGCACCACCCAATTGAGTGTCTCCAAATAGTTTCGGACCATTTTTGACATCTGCTTGTCATGTCTTTGTTGATAATCCGTCCTTTTTTCACGCAGAGCACGGTGCAATTTGATCAGTTGTTGGTGGTAGCTGTGGGTATTGACAGTTTCACCAGGTTTCAACATCTAATAGTTGACGATACCCTGCTGATCCCACCGAACGCATAGCATCGTCTTCCGTCCGAAGCGATTTGGTCTTGGGGAAGATGTTGATGGTTTGCCGGGATCAACCCACGATTTCTTGCGCTTAGGATTCTCGAAATATATCCACTTTTCATCGCCTGTCACAATCCGATAGAGAAACGACTTTGTTTTTTGTCTGGCGAGCAAGATTTCGCATGTGTTTTGGCGTCGCCCCATCTGCCTATCGTTCAATTCAAGCGGCACCCATTTTCCGATCTTTTCAATCTTCCCCATGGCACGCAGACGCATGGGAAAGGCTGGTTGAGTAACACCCAATAGTTCCGTGAGCATTTTTTTGTGGTTGGGTATTGTCTTCGTCCAAAAGAGCCTGTAATTGATGGACCTCAACCGTCCTAGGCCGATTTTCACGCTTCTTGTCCCACAAGTCAAAATTGCCGTCTTTGAACCGACGAAACCAATCTCGGCACTTGTTTTCCGATAAAGCACTGTCACCATAGGCCTCCATAAGCATTCGATGTGATTTGGCGGCCGATTTCTTCAAATTGAAGCAAAAAAGCAGAGCTTCCCACATATGCTCTTTTTCTGGCAAAAAACTAAACATGAATACCAAAGAAAAAATATATGTTGTTGTACGAAATTGTTGACAATGTGCACCGATTAATGTTGACAGATGTCAAACTCATAAAAAAAATTATGGCGTACCCATGGTAGCTTAATGCGCTCACTAACGCCATCTATGATCAAAGAGGCGGATTTAAGCGCTTAAAACGACAGATTTAACTGTCACTAAAAACTATATAAAATGATAAATTTTGGAAATAATACGCCAAATGTTTCCAGGACACGTAATTTCTAGATTTGGTATCTAGTATGATTTAATGCCGTTGGACTTTTTCTTATAGGATTTAGTGCAAAATTCTATTTACGCAGATAATATCTAAATTTCAGAGCATTTCAAAATGAACATCCGTCAAGAAATTGGCGAATTAAAGTCCGAAATGTGCGAAAAAGTCACCCAAAATTAACCGAAAAAAGGATCGAGTCCTGCAAAAAGTTTTGTAATGATTATTTAAATTATATATAATAAATGGCATAATTTCTTTCATATAAGAAAATAAAAGTTTAATCAAAATCGGACCGTTTTAAATATTTCACTTAACTTTACTTTCTAAAGCACGAAATTGGATAACCTTTTATTTATTTACAATATAAAATATTTTTTTTTTTAGAAAAATTACCATTTATTGACAGTTCTTATAAGTCATCGATATTGTCTTTGTAGTCTATTTAAAATAATGGAAAAGCAATATTATTTTAATGGCTATTAGTTTTGACCGATACTGTTGCATCCTTAATTATCTCAATAAATCACCTATTGGCAAAAATAAATTTTCAAATAATAAACGACATTAAAGTGAATTATTAGGGTCCTTGACAAAAATTTACTGAACATCAGAAAGTGTTTAACTGAAAAATTAACAATTTCCTGAAAAAAATCCTTGTCACACTACATACACTGTTGAATTTTTCAATATGGGCATCGAGGTAAACAAGGTTGCATTTTAGAAATTCTAAAGAAATATTTATTATACGTTCTTGAGGCAGGTAAAATTTTAGGAGGTCTTAACTAATGAATAGATCGACGGATTAAGTGCTCGTTCTGCCTGTCATTATTCCATCGTGTATAAGATTAGGGGTACAATACAATTACTCATGCCTAACAACAGAACCGTACTAACATATACTCGAAGTTGAAATGTTTGCCTTTTCCTTAACATATACGAGCATAATTACTCTATTCAAGGAGGCAAAAAGGAGGATTATCGTTGAAGAAGAAATTGGTTTATTTGCACCATTTACTTCTCATTCTTAAGTTCCTTTTATGATGTTTAAAATTATTTCTCTATTTTTCGAAATTCCTTCGACGGCAGATTTGTTTGTAACCGAAAACGAAATCAGAAGGTATGATTGAACAGTATGGCTTTTGCCCTTTCCATGGTTTTACAGCTACAACAATAGCATCATTAGATACCGTGAAATTCAACTTAGATTCTCCAAAAAAAAATGTTCATTACCAGATTTATGGAAGGATATTTTCTCATCCTAAGTCATTGAAGGTATTTCCGGGAATATTGTTAATGTTAACTAAGAAATAAAAATGACTAAGATTGAGATTTATAATGATATATGCATGCATGTACAATAGGAACGTTTAGAAGGAAATGCCTTTCTATTTAGTTTGAGTATAGAATTAATAGATTTATATATCCTATTTGAAAAATTACAGAATATTCATTTTATTTAATCAAATTTATTAGGCAAAACGAAGGTGAGATAATCATATCACTGGATGGTAATACGCTCATATATGAGAGCTGGTACATTATAAGTGTTGTCTATCTAAGTATTGAATAGCGTATATTTATGAATACATATTCGTATAATATTATGCAGTATGAAAAGAGTGAAATTTTGTTTGTATATAAACGGTTTGCCAAGAACATACTTCTCAGTATCAAAGCCTGTCGGATTAGGTATTAAATCCTAACCGAAATCTTATTCACAATTCACAAAGTATACCTCAAGACAAAAATTTCTCTGCAGCTTAAATAAATTTCAACGAAATTCCATAAACCATGGTCTAAGAGGATCACTTCTAATCAGTTTGTTTTCACTCAAACAGACCGCCAGCTAGTAAACCTTTCGAAAAGTTGATTCTATTTTCGAGGACCTGATATTCAGGTGCGGGAATATGTAGAATCTAGCCACCGGCGGCAATATACATCACACTTTGTAGAAAAGTGTTGATATTTCTATAGTCGTATGGTAATATATTGCGGCTTTTATTGCCACAAGAAATGTGTGTCAGGTGAGTCAACCTCACATAAATAGTTAGTTGCACGGTGCTCCTCACTGACTGTACTGATAGCGTACTATCACATCCTTTTCCACAGTCATCTGATGGCAAAAGATTTATTTCGCTCGTATACATACAGGCCAGAGTAGACTAGTCTGCAATAAAAGGACTGTTGACGATTGATTAACTTCCGGTTCTGTCGGTGTCGGCATCCTTACACTCCTGGCAGACTTGTTTGCGATGTTAGCATCTTAGACAAAATGAGACGACAACCACTATCGTTTATGTCATCATCAAGTCGAGAAAATTTCTGCTGACATTTATCGTCGACTGGTAAGAATGAAAATAGTTTGCAGAAGGAAATGCATGATAATTGCCTTTTCTGCTTCAAGAAATTCCATTTAAATAAAAATTATCAGAAAACTATACCGTCAAATACTTGCAGTTTCGTCTAAGGGTGATCGTATTTTTTAGTACTATTTAACAGGAAATATTCTCAATTTGATGAGATATCTACAAATATATTTTTTTCTTGCATGTGATTTATACTAATACTCAGAAAATAAAAAGGGGTTAAATATTATGCGTACATGAATAATTGATTTTGTTATTTAATCCAAAAGTATTGTAGAATAAATATAAAATTAAAGATTTTGTATCTTTGAAGTGTATTTGAAATAAATAATTTTATTTACGCTCAAAAGTCATTTATTTTTCTATGATAAAAATAATAGAACGTTGCTTAACATTTAAAAAATATGAAATTTTATATGCGATTCGATTTATTTTGGTTATAAAAAAAATTCTAATTATAATGACTTATTCATTTTGTGGTTTGGAAAAAAAAGTTTTTTTAATTAATAAATTTTAAAAATTATTTTTTTTAAAGATAAGCTTTATTTAGATTAAAGTTTGGCATTTTATATTATATATACATTTATTTAATAAAAATTACGTCTCATTTATAAAAACTTTCTACAAATGTGGTAATTCATTCTTATGTAGTTGTGTTTCGTACTTTCAGATGAGATTATTTACTTTAGTGATGAGGGTCATTTTTTACGCGATGCATTTGTCAATAAGTCAGATATCCTTTTTACTCGATGCATACTTTGAAAATCTATTAATAACTGTGGAAAAGCCGTTTTATGGTATATGCAAAAAGTGACTGGCTGGTGTGTAAATTTGGTTTGAAGGTGGCATTGACCAATTTTTCTTTGAACGAAAATAATGAAAAACTGTCCAATACCATCAATTCTGTGTGCTTCATTGTATAATTATCAATATTTTTGGACTTGTTTTTATAAAACTATATAATATATTGTATTAACATAGTCGAATCTTAAACTTTAAAGTACGAGGTCTGTTCAAAAACTATCGGGAATTTTGAATTTCCGCGGGTTACGTATATTCGATTTTCAATTTTTTGTGGCGTTATGTTGGTACTTATGTCTCTCACTTATGCCGACAAGTTCGGCCATTTTGAATGTTCAGTTAATTTTTGACAGCTGCTTTGTTTGCACGTGTTTTGGCTTGTCTTCGATTTTTGCCCATTTCAAAAAATGGATCAAATAATCTGTATCAAATTTCATGTGAAAAATAAAATTAATTGCGCGGACGCATTCCGAATGTTGACTGTGGCATTTGGTGAAGCTGGAGAAGTACCGTTAGAGAAGTTCCTGACGACTTAAACATATCGATTGGCTCGTGCCATTAGATTTTTACCACTGATTTGGGTGTGAGACGGGTCGCCGCGAAATTCGTACCAAAATTGCTCAATTTAGACCAAAAACAGCATCGCATTAACAATGCTAAGGAGCTGTTGGACTCTGCCCGCGATGACCCAAATTTTCTCCAGAGGGTCATAACTGTTGACGAATCATAGGTTTATGATTATGACGTAGAAACCAAAGCTCAATCATCCCAATAGAAGCTGCCGCACGAGCCAAGACCGAAAAAAGCGCGCCAAGTTCGGTCGAATGTTAAGGTTTTGCTTACAGTTTTCTTTGATTGCAGGGTCGTGGTGCATCATGAGTTCTTACCACAGGGTAGAACGATCAATAAGGAATATTACCTACAAGTTATGCGCAATTTGCGTGAAGCAATCCGCCAGAAACGCCCGGATTTGTGGAAGGAGAAAAATTGGCTTTTGCAGCATGATAACGCCCCTGCTCCCTTATCGTTGCTTGTGCGCGAATTTTTGGCCAAAACCAACACACTAATAATACCGCAGCCACCGTATTCCCCAGATCTGGCCCCCTGTGACTTTTTCTTGTTCCTGAAACTGAAGAGCTCCACGAAAGGAAGACACTACACTACGATTAAGGAGATAATGACGGCATCGAAGGAGGAGCTGAACAAGATCACAAAAAATAATTTTTTGAAGTGCTTCGTGGATTGGAAAAAACGTTGGCGATAATATCTGTTGGGGATTGTTTTGAAGGTAACAAAATAGATATTCATGATTAAATAAATAATTTTTGAAAAAACACAAAATTCGCGATACTTTTTGAACAGAACTCGTATTTAAAAACCAACATCCCTCAAATAGTAGCCGAATTACAACACTGAATGTGCGACAAAGTCATCAAAAACTACCACAAAAGAATCAAGATATCTTATAGCATTTATTTAAATGGCAAAATTTATTTAATACAATAAAATAAATATTTTACTTAAATTTAATTTTTAAATATATTCGAATAATTGTTACTTTCCAAATTATAAATTGGACAACTAATTTTCTGAAGAAAACTTTCTGACTAATATTATTTCAATTACGAGTACATAAGAATAGATACTAAATTTTTTTATAATATTTATATAGGGCCATTATATATAATTTTTTTTTTTTTAATATTAATTAATTTAAGTTATTTAGTAAAAAATAGTAATTCAATTTTATATTTTAATAAGGTCGAAATGGAATATTGAAGATTTTATAATTAGAGCGAAAAAGATTTTTTTATTATAGAATAGTTGGAGTTGAATATCTTAAATTATTTTATAATAGAAAAAAGCTGGTAAAAGTAATTAAACAAATTTTTTTTTGTAATTTTTAGAAGAAATTTTAGAAATATTTTTATATTTAAGTAGCCGGTTTTTTTTAACTAAAATAAATTATGTTTGAAACTAATAAAACTTGAGACTTTTTAAAAAAAAATGTAAAATAATAAACTGCAATTAAATATTTAATAAACTGTCTATTATAATATTATCAAAATGTATACTTAAGAAAAAAATGAATGAAGTAAATTAATTTTAATAATATTAACTCAGTTTACTTTATCTAATAAAAAAATGTGAAAAAAATCTAACTTGACAAGGGATGTAAAATGTCGAAAGCATTATGGAATTTTTGTTTATAAATATGCTTGTATTTGTTGTGAAAATGGTAGTAAAAGTGCTATTAACTCATTAATGTTCATAACATACGATTAAATTGAGGTGAAATATAATTTGCAACCGTATTTTACATAGAAAACTGCCTTCCAAATTGATTTTGACAACAAAAAGTACATAATTCCAGTATATTGTATAATGTTCTTTCTTTATGGATGATGTGCGAAATTTTCTTCCTTGTATTTATTTTTCTACAAGTTCTACAATGTTTTTGAGCGTGCGAAAATTTCCTCAAAATGATTCAGTAAAATTATACAAAAAGCCTACTTCAAGTACGTCTCTACTTTTCTTATACATGAAATTTCAAGGGTTTTATCAAATTGTTGTACCATAAATAAATTCCTTTCGTTCTTTTTTGAACCAAAAAAAAAAAAAAACCAAAATGAGTTGTTACATTTTGTAAAAACAACAACATCCATAACCATATCTGACTAACAAATGCTTAATGATATTTTGTAAACTTTTCTCAAAATTACACTAAATTGCGTACTACACTTTTAAAATTGCGAGTGCATATACTATTCATATACATGAGAGTACCTTTATAATATTTAATACCTTTTTTCATCTCAATTGTTCAATGTACATTCCATAAAAAAGAAAATGCCCATTTTTTTTTCTATTTGAGTAAATACTTATGTAGGCATGTATGTGTTTATGTAATAAGGAGCCTCATAATCGAGAATTGGTATTTTTTGCATGTTTTACATGGGTATCGTATATGTTTTACTAGCACATCCTAACGACTTATTGATGATGCAATGATTCTAAAAGTTGAAACACACCTTTCTGCAGAAATCAACAAAGGCCATCAAGGACATCGATTCCGGTTCATCCCTTAATGTTATGTATAGTCATATAAGTTTGGAATGTTATTCTCTCTCAACAAATTCATAGAATCAATTTTTCTTTGCCTCAGGTCGACATTTCTGTTAAAATGCTGATATGCCGTGACATAAAAAAATATTTTCCACAAATTATGCTAATAAAATGAGCAAAAATCAATAAAAAACAACCTTGATAAGACGATTCAGTTTTATGAAGCCTCTACCTGAATTCATCCATATCGGTATTCATCCATGTTTCGTATCCCAACGGGAAGCTAACGACATTACATCAACAATTTCGCCTAGCTGGTCTTAAAGTCATAAATACTATTCTCCATGCCCACTTCCACTATATTCCGTCATCTTAGAAAGTCACAATTCATGAATGTTATACATTCGATACTGACAATGTTTATGGGGGCCAATTTGTAAAACTTTAAGAAAATCCTATAGATCCAAATGTATTCGTTGAAGTTTTCCCAGATAACTCGAAAGGAAGAATTTCTAATTTTCTAAACTTTTCACAAATTTCCTAAAATAATTACATTTTAAAAGTATTTGATTGTAAATTATGCGAATACTTTTAGGGAATCTTCCATTCTCTTTTTAATGATTAAATTTAAAAAGATAGCATTATTTAAATATTTGGAATAGAAAAATATATGGTATTAGAGAAAATTTGATAAACAATTTACTAGAATGGCATTTAATTAAGATAGGAATTTTCTAGTATTATTTTCGTCAATTATTAAATAATCACAATTTTTTGAAAATGATTTTGATTTTGTTTTAAAATATTTTTTTTTTATGTAATTCTCTATTTAATCATTTTTATTGTTAAATAAAATTTCGTATTATAGAAAAAAATTCTAATTGTGTGAGCAAGAAAGGATTTTAAATTTATTTTTATTTAAAAAATAAACTTTTGGGTCTTTGTGCTTTGGAATAATTATTAATTCAAAATTACTAAGTTCAACAAAACGCGATCTTTTTGTAAGCAAAGTAATGAGGGCGATCTGGAAACGCTGAGAATTTTCTCCTAAATAAAAACCTCATACGTTAGTCCCCTCTAGACGTATAGACCAAGTTTCAACCCCGTCCATTATTTATGTGACCTTGTAGGGGTCAACCAAGTTTTTTATAAGGACGTCTTTAAGGTTCATACAATCGGATGCTTCAATACGGCAACGCCGTCGGTTACACGGCCATCTCCATCATTATCTGAGGCCGTTCCCCACTCCTGTTCAACTGATCTAAGTCCGTGTGTCATTTTTTTGTCCCTGAGGGGGGTCAGAAATAAAACCTTCGCCGTTGTAAAGCTGCCCAAGGAAACTACTTTGAAGGGGATAATATTGATGTTTAAAATTTAAATAAAAATATTGCGAAAAAATCGCATTAATTGTCTGTCACATTTCGTATAAGTATTTGACGCGAGATGGTGCGCCAGTTGCATGAAAGGCTGTATGAATGGGGAATATCCTGCTTGCAGTATGGACTTATTTGAAGGTAAATCTACTGAGGATGCCTAGATGAGCGCGAAAACGTATGAGAATGAAAGTGAGTGTAGCTTGGGATTGTTTATTGACTTTCGAGTGATTGAGAGTTCAGTATGCTTTTTTTTGTTTGGTTAGATTAATGAGGTACAGGGGAAAACCTTCAAAAGGTACTAGCCTGGAAGACCTTCTACCTGCCAAGCGAGTTATGCGGAATTTTTACCTCGCTAAAACCTATCTGTACCTCTACCCTTGCTTCCGGAACGATGGTTCCCCGGCGGCACTCTTTGTAAATACTACTTCGCCGGGGCGTTCTTATTTGATATGACTACTGTCCCGATATTATGACTCCTCGCGGCCTATTCTTCGTACTTGGTCCGAAGATCCTTGATTAAAGATTTCGCGTACTCTGCAACTCTGTTCCAAGCCGATTGGCTCTTCCGTATGCACTCCACTATGTTTTCTGGACTGATGGAACGGTCCAGATTTTTCTCCACACCTGCCCGTATCCCCTCGTAGAAGGGGCATTGGAAGAATACGTGTTCTGCATCTTCGATCACATCGCGGCAGTGATGACAGTTTGGGGAGTCAGTTCTCTTGAATCTGTGCAAGTATGCCCGAAAACATCCATGTCCAGTCAAGAGTTGGGTGATGTAATACCCGACTTCCCCGTGAACGCGAGTGACCTATTTGGTGACATCTGGGATCAGCCGATGAGTCCACCGACCCTTCGTCGAGCTGTCCCATCTCTCTTGCCAGAGGCGAAGACTCTCGGGTCTCTCCTCTTCACAGAGTACCTTTCGCCGCTCTTCCTTCTTCCCACGATATTGGCGTTCCCGCTCTCTTGCCAGGATGTAGATGGGTGGGCATGATGTCACGACGTTGACCGCATCGTGTGTTACCGTTCGGTATGCCGACGCTAACATACTCTAATCGCTGAGAGCCGCAGGACTGATGACATTATCTTGCGGTATGTTGTCAGCTCTAGCGATTTCGCCCACACTGGTGCTCCGTACAGCAGGACGGAGGTAACTTCAGTTGCCAGTAGTCGCATTCGGATTTGCCTGGGGCCTCCGATATTGGGCATTATCCGCGAAACCGCGCCCTGTACCGTTCATGCCCTTTTGCTGACGCTGGAGATGTGCTCCTTGTAGTTGAGTCTGGCATCCAAGACCACTCCTAGATACCGGATGTAGGGTAGCGACTTGATGTCGTGGTCACCTTCTCTTATGGTGATGGTCACCATTTTCTTCCGGCTACTCACAAGGAGTCTCTCGGTCTTATTTTCCGCCAAAGACAGGTCTGCCGATGTCATCCACTGTCTTATCCTCCGGATGGTGGTGGAAAATGCGGCTTCCAGTTCCTCCAGGTGTTTGGCTACAATGACAACCGCTACGTTGTCCGCGAAAGCCATGAGTGTTGTGTTCGGCGGTAATTCCAGATGGAGTTGGCCGTCGTACATGACGTTCCACAAGAGTGGCCACAGGACGGAGCCCTGAGGTACCCCTCCCGTGACCTCATTCTCCGCTGGTCCATCCTCCATCTCGTAGTGTAGTAGTCGGTCACTGAAGTATGATCTGACCATCCTCTATAGGTAGTAGGGCACCCCCCGGTTCTCAAGTGCCTCCAAGACTCGGTCACAGCGGGCCGAGTTAAACGCATTCTTGATGTCGAGGGTGGCAATGAGGCAATACTTTTTGGAACCGCCTTTCCATCTCTTTCCTGAGATAGCTTCCTTTGCGATGTTCGTGACGAGTTCCAGCGCGTCGATGGTCGATCTCCCCTTCCTGAATCCGAATTGGAATTCGGAAAGTCGAGGATTGATGTAATGCTCCAATCTGTCGACCACTATCCGCTCCAAGTTCTTCCCGTCCGAATCCAGCATGCAGAGTGGACGATAGGATGCTGGTTCATCCGGTGCTTTCTTCCCTTTTGGGATAAGAACCAATCTTTGTTGCTTATGAACATGTCTGGCCTGGCGGCAATTGCACTCTTTAGTGCGATGTTGGGTATGCCGCTTAGTCCTGCTGCCTTGCCATTCTGCAATCTAGTGCAGGCCCTTGTGAGTTCTTCCATGGTCACTCCGGGAATTTCCACTTCTTCATCCTCCGGGTGGTAGTCGGGGAGTTCTGATTTCTCCGGGAACAGATGTTATACTATTCTGTGCAGCATGTCGGGACAGGTTGGTTTTTTTGCGGGTAGGCTTTTAATCCTATGCATGACTGTCTTATACGGTCTGCCCCACGGGTCCCGGTCCACTTCCGCGCAGAGTTTCTTTCAACAATCTCGTTTACTCGAGTTGATGGCGTTTCTGAGAAGACGCCTTTTCTCTTCGTAGGTCCGTCGGAGTTCCTCTGTCGAGGCCCAGTCCCGCTTACGAGCGCGCTGGTGTTGCCTTCTTGCCTAAGGCATGCTCGCCGGTATAGGGCGATGGTCGGGTTCCACCAGTGGACTGATGCTCCGCCGTTGTTTGGGCAAGTCCTTGGCATCGACGCATCGCTGGCTGCCACCAAGGTCACTGCTACCTCTTCTGTGATGCCCTCGGCAGTTGTTGTCCGGAGCGCTGGTGATCCGCTCATCAACGACCTGAAGGTCTCCACATCAAAGCATTTGCTGTTCCAGCCCACTGGCTGCGTCCTTGTGTGTCTCTGATGCCACCCGCTTCTGGGACTGTTGTTGATTTCCCAGATTATAGCTTGATCGTCGCTATTTGTGAACTCTTCATCGACCTTCCATTTGCAGCCCCCTTTTGTTAGGACACTGCTGATGAATGTCAAGTCGATAATGGAGTTCGCGGCGCCTTTGCGGTAGGTGCTCGCTGTTCCCTCATTCATGAGAGTGAGGTTTAGTGTCGAGAAGAGTTCAGTATGCTTGGGATCATGTGATTGAGAAATTGCGTGCAATTGAATGTTTAGAAGTTCATCTGTGGGTGACCTATTTTGAGGAGAGGTATGCCACAGTGAATGGGAAGAATACAAGAGTCGTGCAGCAAGTGATCAGGGGTTGCCCATAGGGTTTTGTGGCTGGACCAACCATCTGGAACATAATGTTGAATGATTTGTTTCTATTGTTTGAAAGAATGGATGTCAAGGCTGTTGCCTATGCAGATAACCTGCTTATTTTGATCGAGGGTGATAGTAAAATCAGTCTGGAGCTGATTGGCTCAGCATGTTCGAGGTACGTATATTAATGGGGTGGCAAAAGGATAAGTCTCTGAAAGCAAGCGCGAATGCATGTTGCTGAAAGACAAACTGCTCCCAAGTAGGCTACCGAATGTCAAAATGAGGAGTGCGGCACTGAGCTATTCGCCACAGGTGCAATATCTGCAGAAAGGTTTGTATGTGGCGTTTATGGCGTACGGTGCTTGTGTTTAGGGTAATGTGATACGGTTTCAGTAGGCTAGACTCAACAGCACTCGTGGGGTGTGGTCTGTATTAGGATGTTAGAGATCTGAATGCATGTGGAATTAGAGTAAATGAGAATGAAGCGGATCTGAGTGGTGTACTGAGTATGTGTAAGCAAGGTTGATGCCGGTTGTACTTTCGGGTTTTGGCGAACCCGCGTACCTGAGCTAGCTTACCTACCTACGAATTTGCAATATTCCTCACCATAGCTAAATGAGCGAAGTACAAACCGAAGTACTCTCAAAACAAAAGTTAACACCCCAGAAATCGGGTGTCTCATGATGTTAAAACATACTGTACCTGAAAAGGGTGAGGTACCTTAGGCTGCAACATGGTGGCTGTGATTAATACCCATGTCGCGGGTACGGTCTTTGGACCGCTGGTAGGAGATACCGGGTACTATTTCGGGCGCTGTCACTGCTAATGCTAGCAGAGAAATAGTTGGTGTAACCAGCTTGTAAATGGTTGCTTACTGTTAATCGCTAATTAGGTTTAGATATACAATGATTGGGTTTATCTCAATCTCTACGATCGTATCGTTATTATGCCAAACGATGAGTGTTGCTTTTATGCATGCAATTTAAAATTATGAGACTTCTTACAGAACTTGATTCTTTAGAGATAAATTATTATGGCTTTTTCACAACATTAATTCAGATACTAATGAACTCTATTGGCCATTTAACATGCCTTTTCAAAACCTTTTGCAAATGCTCAGCACAATTTAATATCGGTTTTAAGATCATGTTATTATGTTCGCTTAGGAGATGATTGGTAATTAATTAACTAAAGTTTATTTTTGAATTGCTTTTAAGTTTAAGGATTATCTGGGTTAAACTCGATCTTTTATGTAGTTTTATAAGAAAAAGTTAAACGGCATCAAATCTAACGATCTTGGCGGCCAAATTACATCACTAAATCTTAAAATTGCGATTCCAGGAAACTTTTCGTGTAATAAAGTTAAAATTTATCGTGTTGCGTAGTTTGTGGCTTCGTTTTATCCAAATCACATAACTTGAAGTGCATGCCAAAAAAATTGGGTAATCATATTGACGCAGTGCACTCAGAATTGACGGTATCAGTCTCTTCTTCTTTATTTTCAATGAAATAGTAACCAATGATACTTTCAGTCACTATTCGCAGATATAATGGCTTCTACATAGTCACTTGTGGGTTTTAAGATCCCCATTTAAGGCAATTTTGCTTATTGAAATGAGCCTCATCGTTGACGACCATAATCTCCCCTGAGAGCACAAAACGTTGCTATGGCCAAATAACCCCTTTTTTAAAAGGTTTTTACAATTTTGGCCTATTTTTTGTAGTTATAGAATTCATAATATGAAATGGTCCAACCAAATTTAATTTTATATAATATTTTGAAATTAGTGAATTTTTTTTTGGAATAAAAATTAAATAACTTTTAATACACAATCGGTACATGAAAGTTTTCCTTTTCTTATAATATCTAAACTTTTGAATGAATTGTAACTATTATTTTATTATACTTATTTAAATAGAAACAAATAGAACTTTTCCTACTATAGAGAAAAATGATTCTCTTATAAATATTAGGTACTAAGAAGATTAAAATACAACAACTATATACTCATCGTATGGTCATAAATTGTGAAAAAGAAATCTTTTATGCTGGAGAAAAATCACGTTGAAAAAGTGCTTTAAAAATCTACTCATAAAATAAAGGATCCTTTTATTCACTTATAAATTATTAATTAAGGTTTCCTTAATCTATTGTTCTGTAGATTTAAGTATCGGTTTTTGTTCTACAATATTTAGCCGTTCATATAGCTTTTGTTCGTTTTTATGTTTTCCTAAGTTATTAATCCAATCATAAGAAAATAGACGAAAAAAAAACTCTGTAAAAGATGAGTTTGATCCACTGCCATTATAATCAAAGGTAAAAGTTTTCTTAAGTCTAGAAAATGGAAATTTACTTTGGTACCACCGAAAGTAAAAAATTTAAGAACAACAATAAATTCGATTCTTGCCAACCTCTGATGCTTATATACATACTCGTATAATAGAATCAAATTTGAAATTTATTCTTCGTCATAAAAATACTCTCATCAATTTCTATGAAAATATAATTTTAACTCATAAAATGAAAATGCCTAAAAATGCCTCTTTTCATTATGGGAAATTTTTCCATACTCATAGAATAGGAAAGGGGGAAAAAGTTCCTTTTCGCAAACCCAATTTTGATAGAATCCATAACAGGGTTCGAGTAATATAATCAGAAAACTCCATTAAATCTGAAACTTTTAATGTATTTTCTATTAGAGTTGTTTGTGCAAAAAATTTATCTAAGACTTTTTTATTCCATCTAAGATAATTTTAAAATTATAAACACTTGTTTTTAGCTCTTCTTTTTTTCTGTATCAGAGTATGTACTCCAATATTTTCCATTTTCTTCTATTGTAGAGGTTACACGTATGTATTATTTCTTGTCGACAGAAAAGTTTATTTGTAATTTTTTTTTTTTTTTGATTAGAATTTGTAAAAAATTATGCTAATTTTTGTATGTGTATAAGATAATAAATTTGAAATTCCAAATTTAGGCAGGTGCGTGATATTTTGTAATAAAAATTATGTGAGCGGAGGGCCGGATATTCAAGGTTGTATCTTGTAGTATAACAGAAATGTATCTACTTGACGAGCCTTTGTGCGAAAAAAGGTGGAGTTCACAAATATTCGTTAAGTTTATCAAAATATTTTTCTTTTTTTTTTTGACCAAATATTATATATTAATTATTATAAATGTTTTTTTTTTTATTTAAAAAAAAAGACTTTTTAAAAATTGCTTACAAACTTGCTATTAGAAAACTTTTTTCAGTTTTCCTCCCTAAAAAAAATCGAACTTACTTTTTAAAGAAGTAAAATTAATTTCTTTTCAACTTTACAGTTAAAAAAGAAAAAAATCAACAACAAAAAAAACAATTATAAAAGTAGTTACGAAAAAAAACGACTAAAAACAATTTTTCTAATTAAAACCAATATTAGGAATACGGAAAGAATAATATGTATTTTCAATTAAATGAGAGTAGGCGGATTGTCTCCTTAAGGATCTGCTGATAATTTTTCCCAACAGTTCTTTCAATAAATCGTAACAATTTAAAATAAATTCAACAACATAAAAATGAAAAGTAAATTTGCAATTTAAATGAATTAAATTTCTTTTTTCATTTTCATTTCTTCGAATGTGATTAAGAGTAGCATTCTCCCTTTCGAAAATTGTAAGATGGTTGTCGTCCCTAAGGATATGGCACTTTTCGAATCTGTCAGAAGGGACAATGAAAAGGAAACCATAAAGTAGAAGTATTTCCTAAGGCAATAGGTACTTTTTCACAACAATTCGAACGCGACTGACCTTCTTCCCTTCTTGTCAACGGAATGAGGGTAGAGATTTTCAACACCTTCTGAAAGAATTACGCCCGAGGGATGTTTCCGATGTTTCCTTAATGGCAAGGCAATTCTATCTACTTAATAGATGCTCTACTGTTTCAATAGCTAAGATAGTCGGAAGTGTGTACACAGATACTGTGATTAGAATGATTCATGCTCTGCTTATTTATCAGAATTAGCTTAATTGAGTTCTACACTAATGGAATGTTTAAAAGGTGCGTACAGGTAATAATCGTCAATCACAGTACCAACTAACTCTGGAAGCACTTGCTACTCTCTAGTTTAACTTGAGGTCTTCTATTCGAATCTATATGAACTATACAGATCGTTGGCAATGGGATGAAAAGAGCCAGACAAGGAAATAGTCCCTAAATTGTAAGGTTATGGAAAGTGAATTTCTTTTTGGCATGACTAATAATAAATTCAGTGGATTTTGTATTAAGCAATTCTCACTTTATTATTTAAGAGTTCTCTAATTGGCAAATGGAGATTTTCATCTTTTAATAATAAAAAAAAAAAAAAAATTGTTGACTTTTCTTATTTTCTTCTCTCGTTTTTGTGCTTGGTGGTAACCAAATTATTTTCCATCACATTTTCTCTTTGCAAATTTTATGAACTTAAGTAATCTCAAAACGTTGAAATAAATTTAAATAAATTTGTTATGACCTTTGGGAATCTTTTTTATAAATTTAGATAAATTTAAGAATATTAAATTTTTGTGTTAAATGAAAAGCAAATTAGCATTGTGTCTTCAAAAATTAAAAGTACAAATTGATATGCTTTGTAAAGGGTTTGCATATAAGGTGACTGATTATTCTAAAACGGTATATGGCATATGGCAGATAAGTAATGGGACTAACTTGCATATAAGGTAATATCATTTTATTTTTATATATCAAAGTTATCCTGTTAACATTGGTTTTTTTTGGCAGCTACACATCGGCAAAGGCGTTGTTTTCACTCTTCATAGCAGTGCTGAAAGCCTTGAACTGAAATCGCCTTCAGTTTCTTGGTTTTACTCCTTTTTACGTTATCGACAGTTAATCGCCTACAGTTTCTTGATTTTACTCCTTTTTACGTTATTATACCGCAAGACAATGTCATCAGTCCAACGGCTCTCAGCGATCAGAGTGGCGTCAGCATACCGAACGGTACCACACGATGCGGTCAAAGTCGTGGCATCATGCCCACCCATTGACACCCTGGCAGGAGAGCGGGAACGCCAACATCATAGGAAGAAGGAAGAGCGGCGAAAGGTCCTCTGTGAAGAGGAGAGACCCGAGAGTCTTCGCCTCTGGCAAGAGAGATGGGACAACTCGACGAAGGGTCGCTGGACTCATCGGCTGATCCCAGATGTTACCAAATGGGTCACTGGCGTGCACGGGGAAGTCGGGCATTACATCACCCAACTCTTGACTGGGCATGGATGCTTTCGGGAATACTTGCACAGATTCAAGAGAACTGACTCCCCAAACTATCATCATTGCCGCGATGTGATCGAAGACGCAGAACACGTGTTCTTCCAGTGCCCTCTCTACGAGGGGACATGGGCAGAACTGGAGAGAAATTTGGACCGTTCCATCAGTCCAGAAAACATAGTGGAGTGCATGCTGAAGAGCCAATCGGCTTGAAACAGAATTGCAGAGTACGCAGAATCCATTATCAAGGATCTCCACACAACGTACGAAGAATAGGCCGCGAGGCGTCATAACATCGGGACAGCAGTAGCATAAAATAAGAACGCCCCGGCGAAGTAGTATTTACAAAGAGTGCCGCCGGGGAACCATCGTTCCGGGAGCAAGGTTAGAGGTGCAGGTTAGGTTTTAGCCTCGCTAAAAATCCCGCATAACTCGTCTGGCAGGAAAAATTTCTAGGCGAGTACCTTTTGAAGGTTTCCCCCTGTACCTCATTAATCTAAACATAAAAAAAAACGCCCAATCAATGTGCAAACAGACATGTCCGGTAATGGATTTTGCTAGCTTAGCTGGCTAGATCCAGTTACACATAGTTACATGCATCTCAATTACACCGCAGCTCGCTTCAATCGAACACACTCTTCTTTGATTTCCTGGTTGGGCCACCAAACAGGAAATTCTCTCTTTTTTATTTTATTTTTCTTCATCTTCATCTTCTTCATCTTCTTTATATTCTTCATCTTCTTCATCTTCTTTATCTTCTTCATCATCGTTATCTTCTTCATCGTAGTCATCTTCTTCATCTTCTTAATCTTCTTCATCGTTTTCATCTCCTTCATTTTCTTCATTTCCTTCATCCTCTTCATCTTCTTCATCTTCTTTATCTTCTTCATCATTGTTATCTTCTCATCTTCTTCATTTTTCTTCATATTCTTCATCGTAGTCATCTTCTTCATCTTCTTCATTTCCTTCATCCTCTTCATCTTATTCATCTTCTTCACCCTCCTTATTTCTTTATCTTTTTCATCTTCTTCATCTTTTTCATCTTCGCCATCTTCTTTATCTTCTTCATATTCGTCATCTTCTTCATCTTCTTCATCTGCTTCATCCTCTTTATCTTCGTCATCGTCCTCACTTCTTCATCTTCTTCATCTTCTTTATCTTCTTCATATTCTTCATCTTCTTAATCTTTTTCATTAGCAAACCGCTCCCTCGTTATCACCTACAATTACCTGATCCTGCCTCTAACCAGCTCCATCCATCACAAGTAGATCCATTTGCTAACAGTCGATAACCAGTTACAAGCTAGTTACCCTAACTGTTGGTAACTAGGCATATATAAATCTGTACTGCAATGATAGCACCCGGAATTCTGCCATCCCTCAGCTCCAGTCCTAATACTGTACCTGCGGTGTAGGTGATAAGCACAGCCACCCACGTTTTAGCCAAAGGCTCCTAACCTAGATGATCTCCGTCGTACCAGTTAGTTCTGCTTTTTAGAGTACCTGGTGGGTACTCTTCACTCAAAGAATTACACTCAAATAGCTGCAGTAAGGAAACTTACTGATTTCGTAGTACTTGTAGGACAGCTCGCGACCGCGGGTTCGCCAAGACCCGTAGACCACTTCTGGTATCGATCCAATGATACGGATATACACTCAAAAGTATCCCCATTGTTGAAGGCCAGTGAGACTCTAGAAAATCTCTATATTAGTTATGTCAGAAGACGAGACAGATAAAAGAATGCCATGATCAACGGCTGCCTGAGAGTTTGTTTAGCCAACTAATCAGCACATTAATTTCCTATAATTCCCATATGGCCCGGCACTCAACGAAACTCGACACTAACATTTAAGGAGCTTCAATCTTAATTGACGGGTCTAACCTCACAAGAACGTTAATTCGTTCCACATTTTCATCAGTTTTCAATATTGGGCAAGATTCAGTCCCCTCTCCTTCTCGGTTCTCCAAAATCATATTATACCACCTAAAGACTTGTGCCTTTATTAAGGAATGTTCCCCACAGGCTTGTGCCCTTGTTAAGGTTGTAGGTTTTCATAAGTCAAACTCGTGGATTTACCAAATTTTTCTGTTCAATTTTTCGTAACGCACTAAGAGTACAGTACTTCATTATTTGTGGCTCTTTAAGATTGAAAATTTTACTGCACGTTTGGGAAGGACAAATGGACAATTGAGGAAAAGTTCTCAGTGATACCAGTCTCATTACTTTTCGTATACTATCCTAGATACCATATTATTAACATAATAAGATATTTTATAAAAGAAAGCTGACATATTTTTTTGTCTAAAGTTAGAACAAAGTTTTCAAAATCTTATCTTAAAGCTGTATAACACAAGATTATATATTTTATTGTGAATTATAGATATTCCTTAAGAAATTTTCCTTTAGTAAATTACGTATACAAATATTGTGCGTAGAAAATAAATATACTTTATCGATTTTATACGCTTTTTTGCTAGGGATAAATATACCACGATACACATTTGCATTATTAATTTTCTTACGTAACTACGTAAGAAACAATTGCAAAATATAAGCTTAAAAATTTATATGTACTTGAACTAGAAACTATACTGACATAAGCCATTTTGCACGCACAAAATAAAACTTTTCTATTTAAATGATATGAACCCAAAAGTGAAAGGGTGATATTCTTGAATTTGAACAATATTGCCATTTACGAGTATATAGGCCATAATAAAATGCGACGAATTATGACCGAAAAAGCTTAGAAAGACTTTAAGACTTTCAATTAAGAGATTTCTTTATAGTCGATGAATTAATTCAAAATTTAATTAAAATTTATATTCTCGTTAGTCAATATTTTATTGATATTTATGGTAATTAATATGAATAAAAATTGACTAGTTTAAAAAAGGAGGTTTTATAGAGTAAATAATTGAAAGTTGAGTGGCTGAAGAAGAGTATTTTTCTATTAAAAATGTAATTTTTTTAACTTATATTGTTTTTTTATTTGTTGAAATGTTAATAAATCTTTTCTATGAATAATTTGTGAATATTTCTACCAGCAATATATACGAGTAGGAGGAAAAATTATAAATAGTAAAATGGAAAAAAGCTAATCGATTAACTAATAGTTCGGTTAAATGGAAGGTGCACGTGAGTTATTAAATGCACGAATGGGAAGTGCACTTAAAACTATATATACCTTGAGTTAGTTATTTTAAAAATAGAGCAACTTTTTTCTTTTATTAATTTTTTTTTCGTACTATTTCGTTATTATTTGTTAGATAATATTTCCATAGATTATCCAATTTGCCCTATAGAAATTACAACTAAATAAAAAATATTCTTTTAATTTAGATTTTAATTAAAATTTTCTTTTATTATATTGCCTACATTTTGCCATTATGCAATAAAGTTAAAATTACTTAAATAGCTACAATAAGATTTTATGCAGGACTCGATCGTTTTGAGATCATTTTCGATTTTATTTCGCACATTTCGGGTTGTAATTTCGCAAGTATTTGAGAAATGTTTTTTTTTTGAAGATCTAAAATTTAAAAGTTACTAACAAATTAAGGAATTTTATCAAAAAAAAACATAATTTTGTAAGTATTTGAGGAATGTTTTTTTTTGAAGATCTAAAATTTAAAAATTACTAACCAATTAACATCACCAAATCTCGAAAAAGTTTGCGCAATAAAGTCAAAATTTATTATGTCCTGTAATATGAGACAACTTTTTGATAAAACCACATATGATGCAGATTAAAATCTTTATGTTTAGGGTAAAAAATTTGGTCATTACGAGGGTCATTCAACAAGTACTTAGCCTCACCACCCGATGAAACTGCTGTCACAAAAGAAATTTACCATCGTGCAGTACATTCTTTTAGTAGCCTACTGTCGATTTCCTTCATTAGTTTTGTTTTGAGAGCCTTTGAAAGCGAGCGTGTCGGTCGGTTGCACAAAAATGGAAAAATAACAATATCGTTCGGAGATTAGATTCTTGTTTTTTGGAAGGGAAAACGCGCAGCGAAATCAAAGATCGCTTGGATACTGTGTATGGTGACTCTTCTCCTTCGATGGCGACCATCAAGAATTGGTTCAACGAGTTTGTTCGTGGCCGCACGTCGGTTTTTGATGAGCCACGCCCAGGTGCCCCGAAAACGGCTGCTACGGAGGAAAACGTTTAAAAAGTCCATGATCTCGTGTTGGCAGACCGTCGATTGAAGGTTTACGAGATAGCTGAGACTGTGGGCATTGCAGTAGGAACGGTGCATCATATTCTACACGAAGAACTGGGCATGAGAAAGCTGTCGGCGCGATGGGTGCCGCGTTTGCTCACACCGGAAAACAAGCGCAACCGTGAGACCACATTGGCGACGTGTTTAGCGCTGTTTCAGCGCAATCCAGCGGAGTTCTTGAGTCGTTTCGCGACCGTCGACGAAACATGGATTCACTGGTACACACCAGAGACCAAGGAACAGTCGAAACAGTGGACTTCACCCGGCGAACGTACTCCGAAGAAGGCGAAGACTGTTCGATCGGCCGGAAAGGTGATGGCCACAGTTTTCTGGGATTCACAAGGTGTGATCCACATCGATTACCTCGAGAAGGGTAAAACAATCACGGGGCGCTACTATGCTGACTTATTGGGCTGATTTGACGTCGAATTAAAGAAAAAGCGGCCCCGCTTTGCGAAGAAAAAAGTGCTGTTCCACCACGACAACGTGCCGGCTCACACCTTCGCCATCGCCATGGCCAAATTGGTCGAATTGCGCTACGAATTTCTGCCCCATCCACCGTACTCTCCAGATTTGGCCCCCTGTGACTACTTTTTGTTTCCAAACCTGAAAAAATCACTCGCCGGGAATAGATTTGGGTCGAATGAGGAGGTCATCGTTGCCACGGAGGCCTATTTTGCTTCCCTTCAGAAAATGTATTTTTTGGACGGGTTAAAAAAGTTAGAGCATCGTTGGGCCAAGTGTATCGAGCTTGAAGGAGATTATGTGGAAAAATAAATTGCCACCTTTCCAAAATTTTCGTTTTTCTTTTGTAGGCTAAGTACTTGTTGAATGACCCTCGTATATAAGACGGTTGATGGTGTCATTGTCAAAAAAATACGGGCGAATGACATCTTCAGCCCAAAATTCACACCAGACAGTCACATTTCGAAAATATAATAAGTTCTTTACAATCATTTGTGGAGTTTTAAAGCCCTATAAATGGCCTAATAACGTCACCATCGATCGAGATGTGTCTCATCGGTCTCCTTTTAATGCGTTAAAAATTTTTATGCCAGAATTATCATAGTTGAAATAAATTGTTGGATAAATTATTATACAATATTATAGAAAAAATGGCAAATTATATTCTAAAAAAAATATATATATTAATTTATATATTGTATAAATATAGTTTAAAGACAGTTGCCAAATTAGAAGATACTATTTTCTAGAACATAAAATGGATAACTCTGTCAATTAGTATTGACAAAATTTCCATATAATTTTTGCTACATTTAACTAAATGCTGTATTATCTTAAGCTAATTGGCCAAAAAAAATATGCAAAATTATTTTCAAAAATTCCATATTTATTTTATAATATTTTTTTAAATTCAAAAATGAATACTGAAAACTTTTTCTGAAATGTTCTATAAGCTTTTCATTTAATGCTCTTATTAGAAAAGAAAACAGCTCTTCTGTTAATTAGAATAAAAATTTTCCAATTTACAAAAAAAAATTACTAATCCGTTAAGAATTTCTTTTATTTTTTTTCGTGTTGTTAAGAAAGTTTTCCATTTAACTGAAATTACTTTGAAACATTTTCAAACCACTTGCAAGAAATTTTAAAGAAACAAATTATTTTCTACTGCAAGTTTCTGTAGATTGTCTGTGATTTTCTCGAATAATTAAGAAACCACAAAAATGGACATTTTACAGCTGCTAATCTCTTTTTCAGAACTAAAAAGAAAATAAAACATTTTCATTTATTTATTGTAATAGTAAAATAGAGAAGAAAGAAAAATATGTTCACAAAATTAGTATTTTATTTTTTATAAGAGTTTTTCTCATTTTCTACTAATATATTTTGTACAAATAAGTATTATCGAGAAGAAATCTATTGAAAATCATCCTCGGAGTAGACTTTTATTTGAAAACCAAAAGGCTCGTCAACAATTTTAACGAACAGGTTTTTTATTTCCTAAGAATATAATCTTTTCATAACAAAACTATCGAATTGCATTGGGAAATTGTCATCGCCTGTTAGACATTATTGATCTAAAGAAAACAAGGAAATCGTTAAGACCATTTATACAAGATATCGAAGTGGAACAGCAAAGAAGAAAAAAATCAACGCAGGATGGAATGACATCCAGCTGTGTGACCTGACAAGAAGCCCTCATCAACTTGTGATGAAAAGAAGGAATTAATATAACAGGATGAAGAGGGCAGAGAAGCAAAACACAACAATGTAAGATTGAGGAAAAAAACCAACACAAATAATGACACATTTTGAAGATATTTTCAAAATTTTGATATATTTACATTGATTTTTAGTGCTTCTTATTTTTTATGCATTTTTTATAATCCATCCGAAAAAAAAATATTTTTTTAAGTATAAAATTTTCATGTGTACAAGATGATTTTTTTCCTGTACCATCATTCATAATCGTATTAGCGGGGGTGTAATTTGATCTACTGTCAAGACACTTCATACTTTTTATGTGTACTTGCAGGAACGACAAAAATAAACCCTTAAACTTGGTTAGTATTCAGTTTTTTACACGTTTTTTTTTTCCTGTGACGATATGTCAGTATTATTAAGAACTAGTTTTCGGAACGAATAATCGATCGATACGTAGACCGTTTAATAATTTCCTGATGAAGCCCGAAGGAGTTATTATAGTAAAAACAGCTCTAATTCTGAACGGATTCGGTTTCATATTTGATATGATACGAGTATACCTTCTCATACGGTCTCGTCATCCTTATTTCCGTCTGCATGTCAAATTAATATATTGTACTAGTATTTTGGTAATAGGAGTATCAACTGCGCCCAGACACCTTTCAATCTTTTGTATAAGAATTACGCACGGCATATGTTTGTTCTTGATCCTAAAGGGAGCCCCTACAGGTAAATAAGGAATTTTACTTGTTTTTCACTATTATTTGGGCAGTATTCGATGACATGTATTTATTACATATTTCAGTTTGGCGCCCCATACTTGAAAAACTAAATTACCAACACAGAATTTTTACCATGTTATTAGAATGTGGTGGCATTCACCTTAGTTACTAGCTAATTTTGTTTCTCATGCTATGCGATAATTCACTGTCTTTAGAAGATGATACGAAACATGATACTAATTAAATTAGAATATATAATTTTATCTTATCTTAAAGTTTGGTTAAAAATAAAGAAAATATTAATTAGAAAATTCACATTTCATATTTCAAATAAATCAGCTTGAATATTTTTTAATAAAATAAAAAAAAAACCATAATTCAAATGACTCGAACGTTTCCATAATTTTTTTATTTTGACTCATTTGAATTTATGTTTTTTTTTTCTGTTTATTAAAAAATATTCAAGTTGACTAGTTACTAAAAATACCGATCGATAGGGTCAGTAATTATTTATTTATTCTAAGTTACAAGGATGTTAATAACTAAGAGCATAAGAGAACGGGTGATTTTTTAAGTGTTTGGTTTTCAAATTTAAAAAAAAACACAGAAAAATCCCGCTAATAATACGTGTAATATTGTCTTCTAAGGCTGCAAGTGACGCTGGTTCATCGGCATAGATGACGAGTGGCTTCACGTAGCCCCATAACAAATAGTCTAGAGACGTCAAATCGAACGATCGAGGCGGCTAACTCATTGGTCCGAGACGTGAGATAAATTACTCACTGAACTCATCTTTTAGTATGTACACACACATTGTTTTACGTGCTGTGTGGCATGTAGCCCCGTCTTTTTGAAACCACATATCGACCAGATGCACAGCGGAAGCCTTTGACGGTAACTTTAAGGGCTTATTCACATACCCATTCAACCACAAATGAGATTCGTCCCTGAATGCAATTTTTTGGTAAGAAATCGGTTTTTCGTCAAGTTGGTTTAAGGTTCACTCAAGAAGGCTTTTGTTTTTGCACGAGCTGTATTTTATACGCTTTCAGACCAAGATTATTGCAAAAGACCAAATCCACATAGAGAAAAAATCTTTTTTCCAAAGGACCAAATCCCATGAAAATGGTCGTTATTCGAAACTTTAATTTTGAGACAGTTTCCAAAATTAAGGTTTTAAATAACGAGAAAGTTAATTTTGAGTTGATTAGTACTGGATTTGGGAAGCCGAGTACAATTATGATCGAGAAAGTTCCCAAGTTCACTGCCTGTGCAAGCTCCAACGAAAAGTTATCCTACTAAGCTCCAAATAAACGTTTATTAACATTCAAAATAGCCTCAAGTCAGACCCTTACAATTTCCATTTTTAGGTCAGTTTTTTAAGGTTTCTACTTCAAATTTTTCTATCTTATTTTGTAGCAAGAATAAGTTTTTTTTCGGTTATTATAAAAAAACCAATACTTTAATATTAATTCCAAAATATCTTTTTAAGTTGTTTGGTTTTTTTATTTTTTATTTTCAGATTTTTTTTTGTGCTGCAAATTGTTTTCATTCCAAAAAAAAAAAAAACAAATTAGAAAATTGGTCATCTTTAGATGATTTAGATCCGCTCATCACAGTCGAAATGATTTTCATAATCGCTGATGATATCGGAGAAAAATTGCAAATCGGGAATATTCAATTCAACAATCTCGATATTATTGGTAAGTAAGTACCTGAATAAATATAATAAAAAATTTATTAAAACTCATCAGCTAATCAAGAAACAATAGTTGAACTGATGGACTTCATCAAGCGAATATAAATAAGAACGCAAAAAACTTGAATAAAAATGATTTGCTAAGTGAGAGGACGGAAACGTCAACAGTTGCCAAAGCAACCGAAGAAGATGGGCAAAATGTGATTCGAACGGAAATAAATTTCGACTTCCACAAATTGAAGGTATTGATTCTTCCGACGTTCGTGAGAGATACTCACGGCTATTAAACGATGGTTGTTGATTTTCTGATGCTTTAAAGTTCCAAAAATATCTACAATAATATAATTTTTTTCATACTTTTTGAAGGAAAAGGCCAACGATATCAAATCACACGATCTTAAAGATCAATTGACATCACTTAAATCTCAAAATTACGTATCCTGTGAACTTTTCGCGCAATAAAGCCAAAATTTGGCATTTGTGGTGCCATCTTGTCAAAACCACGTGTAGTATAGATTAAAATTTTTAAGTTCATCCCAAAAAAAGTAGGTTATCATAAGGTAAAAGTGTTCAGAATTTAGAGAAACCATCTTTCCTTCTTCGTTTAAAAAGCAATGCAACTTTAGATTAAAATACACACCAAACAATGGATTTTCCGCATTCACTTGACAGTTTTGAAAGCCACATACATGACAATTTTACTTATTAACGCATCTACCGAGCAAAAATTGAACTTCATTCTTGAACAAGAAAATATGACTACCAGAAAAACTAATTTCTTTTTAAGAAGCTTTTAAAATGTTATTGTAATGTTTAGTAATTGAAAAAACTAAATTATTAAATGTCATATTTTCATCTAAATAAATAATTTTTATTAATTCATATAAATTTATAAAAAATATTAAATATTATAACTATACTTTCTCAACTACAAAATGGATAATCTTTTTTACTAAAATTATGTTTGTTAGTATGAACACTTCTAATTTTCAAGATAATTTAATTGGTTAATTTTCCCTTCGAGAGTACAAATGGAAAACCGAGGTTTTTTTTCAAAATTTGAGGTTTTAATGTGGAAAAATGCTCAAATATTCATGCCACAACTTTTTCCCATCTTTCTGGCAGCATATGGATTCCATGTCGAAAAAACGGTTTGTCTTTTGAGGCGATTAACGAATCAACCCAATCAATTTTTGGAGGTGGTGTTCAGCCATGTTTCGTATCATCGATCGGAAGAGGTAGTAGTCGGAAGGGGAGATGTCTATAGAATATTTTGGGTGGGTCAGGACGTCCCATTTCAGTGTTCCCAGGTAGGATTTAACCACTGTAGCAACATGTGGCCGAGCGTTGCCGTGCTACAAAATTACTTTTTTCTTTCAATGCTCGTCTCAAACGTATAAGTTGTGTTCGGTAGCGAGCTCCTACGATAGTTTCATCCGGTCGCAACAGTGTATAATATACCACGTCTATCTGGTTTCACCAAATGGCAGTCGATGTTGATACATGGACGCAGAGCCCCCACGATTGTCTTAACTTTCGATTATCGAAATGGATACATTTTTCATTGGCAGTCACAACACGATGCAGAAAACCCTTCCTTTTTTGCCGTTGGAGCCGCTGTTCGCACGTGAAAAACGCCGTCTGACGGGTCTCGGCTTCAACTCGTGTGGCGAAAATTCATTGCGTTTGGATCATTCCCAAGGCTTTCAAACGATGGGAAATGGCTTGTCGCGTTACGTCCAATCAATCTACAAGTTCTTGTTCATTCGCGACACATTTTCTCACTAATAAAAGTCTCACCATAAGTTTCTACACTCATTCGACGTACCTCAGCCCCAGGTTTTTTCGAATTGAAGGTAAAAAACAAAACTTTCCGCAAATGACGCTTGATATTTTACACCCAAAATAATATAATGATGAGGAGTTGTTGACAGATTTGATATTTTGAATCGGATATTTTGGACCAGCATTTATCACTGGCGCCATCTATTGGAAAATGGCGGTTTTAAATTAAACTACCTTTAAACTACAGTATAATCTATGGCCAAGATGAGTTTTAAAATTTGATAAATAAAAATGATGAAATAAAAACCAACATTTTTTAATTGTAAAACAATCCTTTATAAAAAGCACAGATTACGAATTTTAAATGAAATAATTTTTTAAGAAAAAAATCAGAAAAATATTACTCAGAAAGCTTATCTTTTGACGTTAAAGTAGTACTTTTGATATTTTACACACAAAATAATATAATGATGAGGAGTTCTTGACAGATTTGATATTTTAATCGGATATTTTGGACCAGCATTTATCACTGGCGCCATCTATTGGAAAACGGCGATTTTAAATTAAATTACTTTTCAACTACAGCATAATCTATGGCCAAGATGAGTTTTAAAATTTGATAAATAAAAATGATGAAATAAAAAACATCATTTTTTAATTGGAAAAAAATCCTTTATAAAAAGCACAGATTACGAATTTTAAATGAAATAATTTTTTAAGTAAAAAATCAGAAAAATATTACTCAGAAAGTTTATCTTTTGACGTTAAAGTAGTACTTTTGATATTTTACACACAAAATAATATAATAATAAGGAGTTCTTGACAGATTTGACATTTTTAATCGGATATTTTGGACCAGCATTTATCACTGGCGCCATCTATTGGAAAACGGCAGTTTTAAATTAAATTACTTTTAAACTACAGCATAATCTATGGCCAAGATGAGTTTTAAAATTTGATAAATAAAAATGATGAAATAAAAAACATCATTTTTTAATTGGAAAAAAATCCTTTATAAAAAGCACAGATTACGAATTTTAAATGAAATAATTTTTTAAGTAAAAAATCAGAAAAATATTACTCAGAAAGTTTATCTTTTGACGTTAAAGTAGTACTTTTGATATTTTACACACAAAATAATATAATTATGAGGAGTTCTTGACAGATTTGATATTTTTTAATCGGATATTTTGGACCAGCATTTATCACTGGCGCCATCTATTGGAAAACGGCAGTTTTAAATTAAATTACTTTTAAACTACAGCATAATCTATGGCCAAGATGTGTTTTAAAATTTGATAAATAAAAATGATGAAATAAATACCAACATTTTTTAATTGGAAAAAAATCCTTTATAAAAAGCACAGATAACGAATTTTAAATGAAATAATTTTTTAAGTAAAAAAGCAGAAAAAAAATTGCTCAGAAAGTTTATCTTTTGACGTTAAAGTAGTACTTTTGATATTTTACACACAAAATAATATAATAATAAGGAGTTCTTGACAGATTTGACATTTTTGATCCGATATTTTGGACCAGCATTTATCACTGGAGCCATCTATTGGAAAACGGCGGTTTTAAATTAAATTACTTTTCAACTACAGCATAATCTATGGCCAAGATGAGTTTTAAAATTTGATAAATAAAAATGATGAAATAAAAACCAACATTTTTTAATTGTAAAACAATCCTTTATAAAAAGCACAGATTACGAATTTTAAATGAAATAATTTTTTAAGAAAAAAATCAGAAAAATATTACTCAGAAAGCTTATCTTTTGACGTTAAAGTAGTACTTTTGATATTTTACACACAAAATAATATAATGATGAGGAGTTCTTGACAGATTTGATATTTTAATCGGATATTTTGGACCAGCATTTATCACTGGCGCCATCTATTGGAAAACGGCGATTTTAAATTAAATTACTTTTCAACTACAGCATAATCTATGGCCAAGATGAGTTTTAAAATTTGATAAATAAAAATGATGAAATAAAAAACATCATTTTTTAATTGGAAAAAAATCCTTTATAAAAAGCACAGATTACGGATTTTAAATGAAATAATTTTTTAAGAAAAAAATCAGAAAAATATTACTCAGAAAGTTTATCTTTTGACGTTAAAGTAGTACTTTTGATATTTTACACACAAAATAATATAATAATAAGGAGTTCTTGACAGATTTGACATTTTTAATCGGATATTTTGGACCAGCATTTATCACTGGCGCCATCTATTGGAAAACGGCAGTTTTAAATTAAATTACTTTTAAACTACAGCATAATCTATGGCCAAGATGAGTTTTAAAATTTGATAAATAAAAATGATGAAATAAAAAACATCATTTTTTAATTGGAAAAAAATCCTTTATAAAAAGCACAGATTACGAATTTTAAATGAAATAATTTTTTAAGTAAAAAATCAGAAAAATATTACTCAGAAAGTTTATCTTTTGACGTTAAAGTAGTACTTTTGATATTTTACACACAAAATAATATAATTATGAGGAGTTCTTGACAGATTTGATATTTTTTAATCGGATATTTTGGACCAGCATTTATCACTGGCGCCATCTATTGGAAAACGGCAGTTTTAAATTAAATTACTTTTAAACTACAGCATAATCTATGGCCAAGATGTGTTTTAAAATTTGATAAATAAAAATGATGAAATAAATACCAACATTTTTTAATTGGAAAAAAATCCTTTATAAAAAGCACAGATAACGAATTTTAAATGAAATAATTTTTTAAGTAAAAAAGCAGAAAAAAAATTGCTCAGAAAGTTTATCTTTTGACGTTAAAGTAGTACTTTTGATATTTTACACACAAAATAATATAATAATAAGGAGTTCTTGACAGATTTGACATTTTTGATCCGATATTTTGGACCAGCATTTATCACTGGAGCCATCTATTGGAAAACGGCGGTTTTAAATTAAATTACTTTTCAACTACAGCATAATCTATGGCCAAGATGAGTTTTAAAATTTGATAAATAAAAATGATGAAATAAAAACCAACATTTTTTAATTGTAAAACAATCCTTTATAAAAAGCACAGATTACGAATTTTAAATGAAATAATTTTTTAAGAAAAAAATCAGAAAAATATTACTCAGAAAGCTTATCTTTTGACGTTAAAGTAGTACTTTTGATATTTTACACACAAAATAATATAATGATGAGGAGTTCTTGACAGATTTGATATTTTAATCGGATATTTTGGACCAGCATTTATCACTGGCGCCATCTATTGGAAAACGGCGATTTTAAATTAAATTACTTTTAAACTACAGCATAATCTATGGCCAAGATGAGTTTTAAAATTTGATAAATAAAAATGATGAAATAAAAAACATCATTTTTTAATTGGAAAAAAATCCTTTATAAAAAGCACAGATTACGAATTTTAAATGAAATAATTTTTTAAGTAAAAAATCAGAAAAATATTACTCAGAAAGTTTATCTTTTGACGTTAAAGTAGTACTTTTGATATTTTACACACAAAATAATATAATTATGAGGAGTTCTTGACAGATTTGATATTTTTTAATCGGATATTTTGGACCAGCATTTATCACTGGCGCCATCTATTGGAAAACGGCAGTTTTAAATTAAATTACTTTTAAACTACAGCATAATCTATGGCCAAGATGTGTTTTAAAATTTGATAAATAAAAATGATGAAATAAATACCAACATTTTTTAATTGGAAAAAAATCCTTTATAAAAAGCACAGATAACGAATTTTAAATGAAATAATTTTTTAAGTAAAAAAGCAGAAAAAAAATTGCTCAGAAAGTTTATCTTTTGACGTTAAAGTAGTACTTTTGATATTTTACACACAAAATAATATAATAATAAGGAGTTCTTGACAGATTTGACATTTTTAATCGGATATTTTGGACCAGCATTTATCACTGGCGCCATCTATTGGAAAACGGCAGTTTTAAATTAAATTACTTTTAAACTACAGCATAATCTATGGCCAAGATGAGTTTTAAAATTTGATAAATAAAAATGATGAAATAAAAAACATCATTTTTTAATTGGAAAAAAATCCTTTATAAAAAGCACAGATTACGAATTTTAAATGAAATAATTTTTTAAGTAAAAAATCAGAAAAATATTACTCAGAAAGTTTATCTTTTGACGTTAAAGTAGTACTTTTGATATTTTACACACAAAATAATATAATTATGAGGAGTTCTTGACAGATTTGATATTTTTTAATCGGATATTTTGGACCAGCATTTATCACTGGCGCCATCTATTGGAAAACGGCAGTTTTAAATTAAATTACTTTTAAACTACAGCATAATCTATGGCCAAGATGTGTTTTAAAATTTGATAAATAAAAATGATGAAATAAATACCAACATTTTTTAATTGGAAAAAAATCCTTTATAAAAAGCACAGATAACGAATTTTAAATGAAATAATTTTTTAAGTAAAAAAGCAGAAAAAAAATTGCTCAGAAAGTTTATCTTTTGACGTTAAAGTAGTACTTTTGATATTTTACACACAAAATAATATAATAATAAGGAGTTCTTGACAGATTTGACATTTTTGATCCGATATTTTGGACCAGCATTTATCACTGGAGCCATCTATTGGAAAACGGCGGTTTTAAATTAAATTACTTTTCAACTACAGCATAATCTATGGCCAAGATGAGTTTTAAAATTTGATAAATAAAAATGATGAAATAAAAACCAACATTTTTTAATTGTAAAACAATCCTTTATAAAAAGCACAGATTACGAATTTTAAATGAAATAATTTTTTAAGAAAAAAATCAGAAAAATATTACTCAGAAAGTTTATCTTTTGACGTTAAAGTAGTACTTTTGATATTTTACACACAAAATAATATAATGATGAGGAGTTCTTGACAGATTTGATATTTTAATCGGATATTTTGGACCAGCATTTATCACTGGCGCCATCTATTGGAAAACGGCGATTTTAAATTAAATTACTTTTAAACTACAGCATAATCTATGGCCAAGATGAGTTTTAAAATTTGATAAATAAAAATGATGAAATAAAAAACATCATTTTTTAATTGGAAAAAAATCCTTTATAAAAAGCACAGATTACGAATTTTAAATGAAATAATTTTTTAAGTAAAAAATCAGAAAAATATTACTCAGAAAGTTTATCTTTTGACGTTAAAGTAGTACTTTTGATATTTTACACACAAAATAATATAATTATGAGGAGTTCTTGACAGATTTGATATTTTTTAATCGGATATTTTGGACCAGCATTTATCACTGGCGCCATCTATTGGAAAACGGCAGTTTTAAATTAAATTACTTTTAAACTACAGCATAATCTATGGCCAAGATGTGTTTTAAAATTTGATAAATAAAAATGATGAAATAAATACCAACATTTTTTAATTGGAAAAAAATCCTTTATAAAAAGCACAGATAACGAATTTTAAATGAAATAATTTTTTAAGTAAAAAAGCAGAAAAAAAATTGCTCAGAAAGTTTATCTTTTGACGTTAAAGTAGTACTTTTGATATTTTACACACAAAATAATATAATGATGAGGAGTTCTTGACAGATTTGATATTTTAATCGGATATTTTGGACCAGCATTTATCACTGGCGCCATCTATTGGAAAACGGCGATTTTAAATTAAATTACTTTTCAACTACAGCATAATCTATGGCCAAGATGAGTTTTAAAATTTGATAAATAAAAATGATGAAATAAAAAACATCATTTTTTAATTGGAAAAAAATCCTTTATAAAAAGCACAGATTACGAATTTTAAATGAAATTATTTTTTAAGAAAAAAATCAGAAAAATATTACTCAGAAAGTTTATCTTTTGACGTTAAAGTAGTACTCCTGCCTACCATCATACTGACATATGCAATTATAAATTTAAAACTGAAACTTTCCCCTTTCATTGATTATAAAATATTCCTTATAAGAAAAAGAGCATAAGAAAATGTACAAAAGATAAACAAACGTAAACTTTGTACAAAAGAAACTTTTGCGAAAACAAAAATAAAAATCCACCTTCGAATAAGAGGAAAAAAAGAATGTAGCTTTTCATTTTCATTTTCAAATAGAGTAGTCCCACGAAGTTCTTTAAACTTGCTTAATGGCCCAAGAAATGGGAAATTTTTATTTTTATAACAAATGTTGGTCTTTATATTCGCCTCTCTTATTCTACAAGTATATAATAATTGCGAACGCATATTCTGTTTAGGCAGTCAAAATTTAATAGCTTTTAGAATATTACGAATTCATCATAAAACTCGTAATAATTTAGAAGATTATTTTATGTTATATATTATGACCATGTAAAATAATGTGTATGAATATGCGCGTGTTTGTGTATTTTCATCTAAAGTCGGTAAATGTGAAAGTATTCAATGTTTTTGAATATTAAAAAAAAATTTTTTATCGATATCATATGCACCATCTTGATATAGTCGTACGTATAGACTTCGGGTATGACAAGGAAAATTCAATTCAATTCATATAAATGACAGAGGGACTCTGACTCTGTCTTGGATGGGAAATGACTCAGACGCAACCCTGAGCCTGAATCGTTGGGAATTTTCTAAATAAGGGCGGCGAATGTAATGATGCATATGGCGAAAAGAAAATCATTTCGTCCCCATTTGATATGTTCGTTGTGGCGTTATTACGGGAGCTTAGGTGGATTAATTACGAATCATATATCACAAGAAAAATTCAAACTGAATTCAACCTCGACGTATATGTTCACTGATTAATGTCCCCCGGCTGGAAAACGTTAACTTGTATGTCCACCAAGTCTCTAGTCCAAGTGTAATCGTATTGCCTACCTATTGGAAAATGAGTTTTATCACATTATGGGGTTTCGGAATTATGTCAGCTACGGAAATCGCAATGGTACTTGTATATTGGATTATTAGGAAAAATGTCATCATTGAATCGATGAACCGATAATTCCATTTGATATCGAAGATGGAGTCGACAGGAAAAAACCAATTTCGTTTAGTTTTATTCCGATAAGCAATTTTAATTTTGATTTTAGCATTTTCAGGCTTTTTATACACATAAATATACCAGATCCCATAAGGAATTCTAGAGAAAACTAATTTTACTTAAAATTTTCGTTAGTCCTTTTTTTTTTTTTTTGGTTTTATTTTCTAATCTGAAATCGTATAAATTCCTTTTTTTTTAAGTAAGTTTTATTTCTAATATAAAATCGTATAAATTTGAATTCTGTTTGGAAAAATTAAAACAGTATAAATAAAAAAATTAGAGCAGCTGGTCAGAATTATACGTGTCAGGTACAATAGAGAACACAAAAGAGATTAAGGACTATGTTTTAGTGCTTTCTTATGGTAGGATTTTAAGAAATCTCATAGACAAGAAATACTTGTGTACCATCGTTCACATGCCTAGACAAAGCCTGATAATGATCTCGATAGGAAAAGACAAAACCAACATATGTTCAATGCTCCTTTTTTCACTTTATCCTTAATCGAAAAATTTCCGTTGAATTTTTTTTTATAAAAATACGGAAAAAAAAATGGACCATCAATTCACGTTTATTTGAGAAGAAACATTACAATTTTTTTTTTAGAACGCCTTCTTTTCATGGTTTATTAGGAACAATGGCAAGGTCGTCCTGTTTGATACGCTCTCAAAACCGCCCTCCGAAACGAGAACAGAATTTCAGATTTGAACTCAATGATCAGAAAATCACATGGTCATACGGTCACATAGTCACATGGTTATATATTATTTATTATTTTTATTACAACCTGTCCTCATCGTGACATAGGTATCGGTCATGACAGGTGTCTGCCTTTTCGATGAGCAATGTCTACACTTGTCCGCATTTTGATTTCGTTAGAAGATTTTCATGCTGAGCACATTATTTTTAAGCAATTCGTTTCCTATGAATAGACATTGGTATTTATTTTTTTTTTTTTCATTTACTAAACAAAAAGGACTGAAAATAGGATTTTTTTTTCTACTGGGATAGACAAACGTATATGACATGCATTAATGATGAGCTATGTACATGCTTTGGTGTTTTGCTATGTAAAGACTCCTTCTTATCATTCTATAAATTTCCTAATAAAATTATTTTCAATATTTAAACAAAAAACAGGATAAAATCTTTGGATTTTCTACAGAAATTTATTTATTAATAATTACATATAAAAATGTGTAACTGAATAAATTTCAAATAGACTAATTTTTATTATCACTAAATTAAAGGATTATTCAATTTGTGATTTGAAAAGTAAACTAAAAGAAAATATATTTTAAATTATGATTTTGATAAAGTTTTTCTTTTTTTATAATAACAGATACCTGCCATTTTATATAAAATTTAAAATTACATAAATAGTTGCCACAAAAGTTCATACAAAAGTTGATCCTTTTAAAGTAATTTTAATGGGTTTTTGCCAATTTTGGGCTGTAATTTTGTTATTACTTTATTTTAAATACTAGAAAATTTAAATATCTATCTAAGTATGATTTTTATGTACGAGGTCTGTTCCTTCGATGCCGTCTTTATCTCCTCAATCGTAGCGTAGCGTCGTCCTTTCATGAGGCTCTTCAGTTTCGGGAACAAGAAAAAGTCACAGGGGGCCAGATCTGGGGAACATGGTGGCTGCGGCATTATTAAAAAAAAACCCAATTTTTGTTCTTCCACAAATGCGGGCGTTTCTGGCGGATTGCTTCACGCAACTTGCGCATAACTTGCAGGTAGTATTCCTTATTGACCGTTCTACCCTGTGGCAAGAACTCATGATACACCACGCCCCTGCAATCGAAAAAAAACTGTGAGCAAAACCTTTACATTCGACCGAACTTGGATCGTGCGGCAGCTTCCATTGGGATGATTAAGCTTTGGTTTCCATGTCATAACCATAAACCTATGATTCGTCACCAGTTATGACTCTCTGGAGCAAATTTGGATGGTCGCGGACAGAGTCGAACAGCTCCTTATCAATGTTAATGCGATGCTGTTTTTGGTCAAAATTGAGCAAAAATCGAAGACGAGCCAAAACACGTGTGAGCAAAGCAGCTGTCAAAAATTAACTGAACATACAAAATGGCCGAACTTGACGAGCCAAAACACGTGCAAGCAAAGCAGCTATCAAAAATTAACTGAACATTCAAAATGGCCACAAAAAAGATACTAAAACATGAGTACCAATATAACGCCACAAAAAATCGAAAATCGAATATACGTAACTCGCGGAAATTCAAAATTCGAGATACTTTTTGAACAGATCTCGTAGATTTACAAGAGAAAGTCCAACAGCGTAAAATCGTAAAATCCTAGAGGCTAATTGAAATCATCGAATCTCTAAATAATGCCTCATGGAAACTTTTAGCGCCATAAAGCCAAAATTTGCTATATTAGTTTTAAAAGAACATTATACTAAAAATTAAAATCTTTTAATTCAGGCTAAAAAAAACGATTATCACACGGTCGTAGCGCTCAGAATTGAATGGCAACTGTATCTATTTCTTCGTTCAAGTTTAGGCCAATGACACATTCAAACCAAAACATACACCAGACAGTAAATTTGCATGGTAAAAATGGCTATTTCATACTCCCTTGTGGGTATTCAAAGCCTTTTACAATACATTGCAATTTTGTCCTCATCGCTGAAAAAAAAATTTTCCTCTTAAATTTGTAGAAAGTTTTAAAAATTTTAATGCATTTTGCTATAATTTATTAAAACAAAATATAAAATGGCATATTTCAATCCAAATGCCTATTTACTTTACTAAATATATTTATGAATAAAACTTTAATTTACAAAGCTTTACTTTATAAACCTTAAAATGGATTTTACGTTATTTCACATTTTCAACCCTATTTATCATTGAATAAATTATTTCCAAGTTCATTTGATGCAATATGTTTTTATAAGAAATACAAATTAATATAGTTTATATTTTATGATTGTATGAAGAAAAAAATTATTATATTTTTTTCTGTAGACTTTTATTTTTTTGATACTAAGGAAGTGGAAATGCAGGTGCATTGTTTTCTTGTTAGTCACACGTACGTACTTATACGATATTGAAATTGCGGGAAGATTCTGTACGAGAATTTGTGGGATGAATGCATGTGCACTTTTATTAAAAATCCATTATACTCGTTGTACACAATCCCTAGTGGAATTTTAGATTTGTATGATGTAATTGGAATCCTCCGCAGAAGATATCCTTGTGAAATTCAACATATGCAGATAACAAGAGTTCTTCATCGTCCAATATGCTGTTAGTAAACAATGCGATAGTGTATGAAATAATGCTTGATATTAGAAGATTCCAAGGTTCCCGTAATCATTCTAAAACTCATTCCTAAATGTGTGTAAGCATTCAAGAAAGAGGGATGCGTTTTTTGTTAGTTTAATCGATAGAGGACGCTTTTTGCTCTTTCTTGTATTGTACATTCCCTCAATTTGTTGTGGACAAAAAAGGAGGGCGTCGTGCATTCATGTGTAAAACGTTCAGTTTAGTTATTTATTTTTTTGTTGTATTTTATCATAGCAATCTTTCATGTTAGAGTAATCTAGATGGCAGATATTATTTTAAAAGGATTCCGTATGGTCCTTGCGGGTTAACGAGGGCATTAATGTCATTAATTCTTAAACACCATTCAACGCATCATTTAACAAATATATGAGCATTTACTTTATACCAAGTACATAGAATTCTAAATAGGAAACGTTCATATAATATGTGGGTGATAGTCCGGTTTGGAGTACGGTGACATATTGTAAATAGTTTCTAGAGAAATAGATCAAAATGACAGCGACCAGAACAAATACGATCTAAAATGAAAATTTAATTTATGTCTAAAAATAAATAGAAAAGAATTTTTTCCGAAAACTTTAATTGCTCCCATAATGTACACAAACACACACACACACACATTGCCTTTTAAATGAGATGATAATATTAATTAAATTCTTTTCCTAATGAATAAGTTTACATATTTAAAAATAATTATTAATGTAAACCACAAGCAATTGTTTTTAAACAATTATTGATAATCGAAACATTCTTAAATGAACTGTTTAATATTTCTTGAACACTTAAGTTTTATTATTGGAAATTAGTTTTAAAACTTTTCTAACACTTTCATGCACATTAATATAAACATTTTTTTTTAAATTTATTCATTAAAGTATACAATTTATTTTGATTTATCCATTTTGTTTTTTAATGATTACATTCCTATTATTTGACTGACAGTTGTCAATCATACATTTTATATGTACGTTAAAATTGTAAAGACTTTCTACAAATATGGTGATTTGTTCGGAACCACGTTAAACGCTACAATTTTCATATCAACCAGGCAAAGAAATAATTAGGCTAATTTTTTGCCCGATGGATATGTGAATAAATAAATTTACCAAATATGGGGCTCTGACAACCCGCGAGTAACTGTAGAGAAGCCATTGTATCCGCAAAAAAAGACCGTCTGTGTTTATTTTTGTACCAACGTTTTCAATGACTAGTATTTCTTTAATAATTAAAAAAGGAAACCATCCCCGTCAATTCTAGCACAAGCCACACATAGTTTCAAGATTTTTTTTATGTCAATCGGCTTCTAGGATCGTGGAATTTGGTGTCGTTGGACTTATTCCTATAAATTTACGCAAAACATCATATTTACGCAGATAATCATTATACTTTAGAGCATTGAAGCCATTGCACCTATACAAACTGACTACCTGATTTCCATAATGTTTTGAAGACATCATTGATCCGTATTTAATTGAAAAGGAAAAATATATCATTTCTGTGAATTTTGGGCACTATAACCGTACAATAACCACCGACATGTTTACAAGTCACATAACACAATAAATTTTGGTTTTATTGCGCGAAAAGTTCCCATGACGAATTATTTTTAAATTTGTTAATGTCAATTTGCCTCAAAAAAGGAGACTATCCCCATCAATTCTAAGCGTCATGAGCATATTTGGCTAAACTTAATTATTTTTATCTGAACCATATGGGATTTCAGCAAGACGATGGCGCAAGCCACACATAGTTTCAAGATTTTTTTATGTCAATCGGATTCTAGGATCGTGGAATTTGGTGTCGTTGGACTTATTCTTATAAATTTACGCAAAACATCATATTTACGCAGATAATCATTATACTTTAGAGCATTGAAGCCATTGCACCTATACAAACTGACTACCTGATTTCTATAATGATCTGAAGGTGTCATTGATCCGTATTTTATTGAAAAGGAAGAAGAAGATATCATTTCTGTGAATTTTGAGCCCTGTAACCTTACAATAACCACCGACATGTTTATAAGCCGCATAACACAATAAATTTTTCGAAGACGCATAATTTTTAAATTTGGTAATGTCAATTTGCCTTAAAAAAATAATCCGATTTAATAACGGTTAACTTTTTCTTGTAAGACTTGCAAAAAAATGCCTTGTTGCTAACGGTTAACCGTTTTTGTCAAAAAATTGCCGCTTTAACAGCACTAACTATGCGAAAATGTCATCAGAAATTACATCAAATTCGATTAAGTTTTTTATTAAATATTTAAATATATTTATATATTATAAATAATGGCAAAGTTCATTTAATATTATTATTTAAAATATATTTATAAAATATAAATTATAAATATATCTTATTTAATTTTACATTTAGAAGCACAAATTGGATTATCTTTTATTAGTACATTGTCATAATATCGTGTAAATAATCAAAGATTTTCTGTTATTATCTCTGAAGATAATATGGAAAATTACCGTATCTTTGAAGGAAATATATTTTTTTAGTATTATTGTAAAAATAAAATTACAGCATTAATGAGAATTTAAAAACTGTGGTTTAGTTTTTGCTAAATGGTCTGCGCATACTATTTTTTTAAGTGATTTCTAGTAACATTTGTATTGACATGCATAATTCTTAGCACCATAACAAGTCGGACTACCAAAAAAAACTGTGCCACTAGACCATGGCGTACTAAACCACGGCAGAAAAAATTTCGCAACCACATATGCCGATACGAGTATGAAAATAATGCACAAGAAAAAATACTTCTATAACATGGAATATGTTTTCTTGACACAATGTCCTGTCTCTGTTGTAATATTCTCTTTCACATTTATAGGTCGAGGATATCCACAAAATTTGAATATTTATTAACTGAGGTTATTTAAGAAATAATTTATTTTCCAAACTAATAAAATAAAATTAGCATATGTTAATATTTGTTGTATTTCATACGCAAAAAAATATACGAATTTTAGTTTGGGAAAAAATTCACAGAGAAACTTTTAATAATATTTATTATGGAAAGGAAGGATTCATTAGAGTTTCTTCTTATTAGATTATTTATGATCTTTCGACTTATTGAAGCTATTGATTTGACTGTTATTTGTGAATATAGGAAGTTGTAAATATTTATATATTTTCCTATTTAATAAGTATTAACATTTTTTGTATAGATAGAGTAGAATATGCTTTAAGATATAGTCGTTAATAAAAATTTAGCAGAATGGAAAGATACCATATTTCATAGTATTAACGGAAGTTAATTTAATATTTCAATAATTTATCAAATTTTCTTTTAAAACTTTTCGTTTTAAGCAATACATAAATTCATAAACTAAGACTACAAATTATCTAGAAACATTATAACTTTTTTTCATTATAATTCGAAAGTTTTGTAATTTTTTTCTTCAATTCTAAGAGGCCCATTATCAGCTATTTATAAATCATAAAAAAAATTATAGCCTATTTTCCAAACTGATATACAATATAATTTATGACTTGAAGTGAAAGAAAATTATTTGTTTATAATTTAAGAATTAGTGTGCTCTTATTGTGATAGGGTTTTGAAGAGCTTGAAACACGTTGCCTTTTAAGGATCTGATAATGAGCGAGGAAGAAAAGGAGCTAGATGATTATGTTGATTAGCTACTGACGCCAAACAACATTATTGAACTCGTGGACCGTCTTTTAAGCTTTTGATGTTTGTACTAAAGCATTCCCGAACAGCCCTTCTCCGCTAGGTTGAGCAAGGCGTTGTTAGTGGGTTAAAGTCTCACACTTTGCCTTTCGATGATTCCTGTTATTATGATAAAAAAGATGTACTACGTATATAAGCCTAAATCCGCTGTTTTTTAGTCAAAAAAACATATTTTTTTCATAGAAAGCAAAAATAAATTTATTCAAAGTACTTGCCCTCGCTAGCTACATATTTTTCCCACCTCTCAGGCAATTTGTGGATTCCACGCCAAAAAAAATCCTCTATCGAGGCAAACCACTCATCAAGCCTTTTTCGGACGTCTTGGAAAGAATCGAAGTGCTGCTCAGCGAGCGCGTGGCCCTTCGACGAAAACAGGTGGTAGTCGGAAGAGGGGACAGGTCTGGTGAATAAGCGGGGTGGGGTAGCACCTCACAGTTGAGTGTCTCCAAGTAGTTTCGGACCATTTTTGACGTGTGCGATGGTGCGTTGTCGTGGAGGAAAATCAGCTTGTCATGTCTTTGATGGTTGGGAAGATGTTGATGGTTGGCCGAGATCAACCCACGATTAATTGCGTTTAGGATTCTCGAAATATATCCACTTTTCATCGCCTATCACAATCCGATGCAGGAACAACTTTCTTTTTTGTCTGGCGAGCAGATTTCGCATATGTTTTGGCGTCGCTCCATCTGCCTATCGTTCAATTCATGCAGCACCCATTTTCCGATCTTTTCAATCTTCCCCATGGTACGCAGACGCATGAAATGGCTGGTTGAGCAACACCTAATTTCTTAGCGAGAAAAAAATTTGAGCAACACCTAATTTCTCAACCTGTAATTGATGGTCCTCAACCTTCCTAGACCGATTTCCACGCTTCTTGTCCCACAAGTTAAAATTACCATCATTGAACCGACAAAACCTATCTCGGCACGTTGTTTCCGATAAAGCACTGTCACCATAGGCCTCCATAAGCATTTGATGCGATTCGGCAGTCGATTTCTTCAAGTTGAAGCAGAAAAGAAGAGCTTCGCGCATATACTCTTTTTCTGGCACAAAGCTAGACATGATTACCAAAGAAAAATTGAATGTTGTTGTATGAAATTGCTGACAATGTGCACTGATTAATGTTGACAGATGTCAAACTCATAAAAAAAAAGTATGTCGTGTCCATGGTAGCTTAATACGCTCACTCACGCCATCTATGACCAAACAGCGGATTTAAGCTTATACACCTAGTAAGTTAGTCCTTACTTAGACGTGCAGTTCAAGTTTCCACATCATCTTATAATTGGGAAATCCTGCAGAATTGTGTTTTTTTAGTGCTTTACGAAAAATCTAAAAGCGAAATTTAGTGCTACAATGTGCCATCAGATTTTGTGTTAAGTATACGAAAAGTTGAAACAAGCCTATGGGGAACATTCCTTATCAAGAGCATACGTTTTTCGGTGGCATAAGGTATTTTTGTAGGGGCATGAAGCATTGAATGACAAACTTCGCTTAGTGGGGCCTTTAACAGCGAAAACTAATGAGAATGTGAAGGGGTGAGGTCTCCTGCGAGGTCAAACCATCAATTAATACTATTGAAGCTCCTTGGATGCTGACAACACCCTCTGCGACACGTCCATCTCCATCGAAGTGTTTTTATAGTGCTTTTCCAGATCTCCGGTATATCCCCAGTCTTTATAATAAAAAAGCATTTAAAGGACTTTATCTTTGTACCGTCGATAGCCTCCAAAGGACTATAACCGAGGAATAGAAGTCGATTCTAATTGAAGCGTTTAAGCACTGCTATGGCGATAGAAAACAATGCCCCTACCGATGCCTAGCTGCCCAAGGAAACTACTGAAGGGGATAACGCTAATATACAAAAATTAAATAAAATGTTTGCAAAAAATCATTCAGTTCCACTTTTTTTGTGTCGCAGCTTGTATTTTGTTAAATTTTACTATTACTCATAGTACTGACTTCATCCTTTATAAATTTCTAAATATTTCAACAAAAAATTGAATATAAATTCTAACATTTGATTTTGAAACTTTGCCTTTTACTTAGCTGATCAATTTTAATTAATATTTAATAAAATACTGAGTCATTTTTGTAATGGCTATTATACATGCAAAATGTCCTTCTTTTACAATGAACGTAGAGTACTGCGAATATGGCTAAAATTTCAATAACGCATGCAAATTTTTTATTTATACATTAATTTATGGTTTGACATTCTAGAAAACAAAATTCGTAATAAAAAAGGAGTTAAGAAAATTGATGTCAATACAACTTTTAAATGCGAATAGAGTATTGCAATTTGTTAAATTTAGAGTGCGGAAAAAAGAGGTGAATTGATGACTATGTAATCATCTTAAAAGGGGTGTGTAGGTGTTTGGAAATTGTTGAGTCACTTGATACCATATCTCGATATTGAAGCCATAAAGTGCAAATACTGAACAAAAGGATATGTTGTATGAGTCATTGTTATTTGCGATTTTAGATAGAGCAGGGGTGTAAAAACTCATCATCGCACTAGTAACAATATTTTAATACATTTTGATTTGGAATTGTTCTTATGCTCATTTCGGAAGTGTTCCATAGAAATAGGCGAGGGTGATTCCATTCGAATTAAAGGCAGTCACCCTTGAAAATGTGCATATTGAAGTAACTGGTACTCGGTAAGGATGCATACTTTATATGGTGGTCACGTTCTAGAAGAAGTGACAAGAACCCACTCATTAATAATTTTTCGCCTTGTTATTGCCTAGAAATAAGAAAGGGGATCGATTCGACTCCTGATGAAAATTCCATTTGTTTGACGATAATAAGACGCCAACGTATTCGGTAGGACATAAGATGAGATTAATTAAATACTAACCGTAATTATGCATAAAACATGATTGCTACTCCGGCAGAATTTTCCAAAAATTAGTTTTCACCAACACAAAAGGCCAATTTCATGCTTAAATTGTGAGGGAAACTTACAGAAAACATTTTAAAGTGAGAGGGATATTTTTATTCTGTTGATGATGGTCTGACTATTTATTGATATTAAGTATCAAAGCATCCGTTTTGAAGCTTTTTGTTCTAATAAATTTTAATCATTCATATAAAAGGTAACTCAGCATATTTAAACAAGTGCATTATTTAAATTTTAAGAAGTAGTAACAAGCAGATTTAGATAATATTATTAATTAATGTGAGTGGTTATGTTAAGACTCACGGTTTTAATAAATCACATAACCAGTCGTCGATGGGTGCTTTTAGGAAAGGAATTGGTAGATAGCCCTCAAACAAGGGGATGAGTATGATTGGAGAGACGAGGATAAAACTTTTTATAACGAGACACAGTCATAACGTGAACCAAAGAGACTCAGATAATACCATCATGGACATAAAGAGGAACGTTAATAATTTTACGAAGTATTTTTGACTAAAGAGATTGCATTCGACGGAAATTGAATAGCTTGCTAGAGCCCTAAAGTTATATTACGTAAGTTCTTTGCTGTCTATAATAAGTTAAGAATATTTATCTGTTTAGTTCTCATCTTATGTGGGTACTTCTTACGCTCCACTTGGTAAAGCAGTTCTGAAGGATTTGGATTTGGGTTTGGAGAATTTGGGAAGCATGTTAGGTATTTTTTCTAGATGTGTTGCAAAGAAATTGTTAGGACAAACTGGAATATCATATGTGTAAATATTGTAGAGCATGGGCCGAAGTATACTTCCCTGTGGACCACCAGCCAATATCAAAAAGACTTTCGATAGTTCGTTAGGTCCATTTACTTCAAAATTTTGGATGGAAAGAAATAATTTTATGATTAGGAAAAATAGGTGGACGGAAGTCTGAGTGTCAGACTCTATCAAAAGCTTGACTTACATCAAGTGTTCGGAGCGGAAACCAAATTGGTGGTTCGGAATTAAATTTAAGGATTTGAGTAGGTGATTGTTTGCAACAGAATACTATTTTTTTAAATATTTTTGAGAGGATTGAAAGACGACTTATAGGTCTGTATGAAGTGTGGTGGTTTATTGGTTTATTCGAAGGATGGAGTTTTATAAGAATACTGTTGCTCTTGTATATTGGAGTTAATCAGTTGTTGGAGTATATTGGAGTTATATAAGAAGACTGTTACTCTTTTAGGGGGTTGTTGGAGTATATTGGAGGCAATCAGATCATATCCATGAGTCTTCTCTTAAAGGTAATCACTCAATCCTTTGGAAGGAGTAAATGGCTTTAGTAAACGCTTCTGGTTTTTTTTCTTTTTGGCCAAGGTTCCCTCAGTTGTTCATCAAGCGTTATTTTTTTTATAAGGCAAAATTTGCCTTTTAGCTGTCTACAACGCTCGGTCTTTTATGAATGATGAAGTGTTGTTTTTAAAGCTTTCTTTGGTGTATTTCGAGATTTCGTCCTGTAGTTTTCTTGTAGTTTATTGAATTCTTATTTGTTCTTGTAGTTTATTGAAATTTTATTACCTATTTCTAAGCGGTTTATTTATCTGGTTTTATAAAGGGTTTCATGATATTACTTTTATGTGAAGATGATGTAGCGTTTGTGTACACATAAGTTTATTTTAAAAAAATTCTTCTTTACAATTTGAAATTAAAACTTTTCTATAAATTATTAATTATATTTTTTAGAAGTAAACTGATGAGTACGTATATATTATTTAAAAAAAAAGTCTAATAATTATCTGTTTTTTTTATAAATTTAGCAGTTGCCAAATAAGCTTAATAACTGAATTTATAGCATATTTATTAATGGTATTTGAATAAAAAATAAATAAATAAATTTAAAGCTCTCTTAAAAATTAATAACAATGTACGCGATATTCATCTACAGAATAACAAATCCAATTCGATTAAAACTTCTGAGGGGAACGCTTTAATCATATTAAAGTGTAAAATTTAAAAAACAAATAAAAGGGTGAAAAAGGACTAGTAGCTAGATTGCAGAATGTTCTTATTCGATTCGTTTCAGTATGGAAATTATTGGTCTGTAAAGCAAATTGTGGTAGTTGTAGACTATCTTGTGGATGGCAGTAGATCCATTCGATTCGGCGAAATGTTTCATTAATGAAAATCCTCGAAAGCAATAAAACAGAATTTTACGTACGTATTTTTCTACGTATATATAAGTAAGTGAATGAGTAGGTGTCATTTTGTTATGTACGAGTATCGAGGTGAATATATTGAAAAGATAAAAAAAAGTTTACTTCATTCAACAGAAGCTTAGGTAGGTGGGTGGGGTTTTTTTTTTTTTAGAAAAAAATAAACGAAGAACAAAATATTGGGGTGGTTAGTGTGGTCGATGAATAAAACTATTGGGGTGGTTGCAGAATACATACCCTTAGCTAATATAAGGGTTTTCCCTCGATTGCAATCAACTGAGTCTTCCAAGCATGTGGTGTTATGATCGCTTTTTACTAACCGGTATGCCTACCACCCCCACGGTACTCTGAAAATGTATTTACCGATTGAACAAAAGAACGTACAGCATACCAGTGGAAGGGTGCGAGTGATGCAAAGTTATTCATGAAAATGTAAAATTCCCTCAAACCCAGGCTATTATGGTGGTTGACTGACTGACTGGATGCCAACCGATTCCAGAGCATATTATAGTCGAGCATAGAGAATATAAAGGAATGAGCTAGGGGTGAATTTTTAGTTTTGGCATTTATTATATTCAATTCGGATTTCTATTTCAATTCTAATTCATATTCTCCTTTATTGCTTCTCTCCTATTGTGCTTTTTATATATGAAGAGGGATGTATCAGATCTGTGAAAATTACATTTCTTTAGATGATTTTCTGTAAGTCATGATCTACTCCCTTTGGGGTAATGACACCCCGACTAAATCATGCGGGCTGGCCAGTAGGGTGGCAATAGAACCATAAGCCAAAATAATAGTGCAGTATCTGCCCTACGTTGGTTTTGGGAGACATAAACGGGAGAATGGGGCGCATTTAGAAATAGGGTGTACACATGTTGCAATACAAGTACACAAAGGGGCTGCCTTTATGGACCTTTCCCAATGTCTTTCGATATGCCACTGAGAACCTTGAATCCAAAAAACGAGAGCCGCTTAAATGTTTCACATCATATCCTAGATTTGGGTTGCATGAAAAAAGATATATTGAAGGGGGATACTGCTTTGTTCTTTGAGGGTAGCTAGATGAGTGATGATTTGGATGAAAGTTGCAATCCAAGTACTGAAATGATTTTATAAGTGGACAAATAAAGTATTAGGGGAGATGGTCTTATTTGATTTTTTGGCCCCTTTCGTTACAATCTACGAGTATGTTAAGCGAGTTTTACTATAGCTGTAGGGATACTGGCAACTATGTGTGAATCTTTTTCAAAGTTTCTCAAATATTAGCTGTATAGCTCCTTTGGGGCATTATAACAATAAAAATGGAGAACTGTTAAGAGCTATGAGCTAAGTGATTTCAATTCCGATTTCAAATTTTGTTTACTTTTCCGATTATATAAATTCACCGAATTGATAAGTAGTCGTTATTAATGCATCAAATATGAGCATACTCCTATATAAATGAATATACATAAATATATATGTGTATATCAGTTAGTAAATCTTTTATTATATTCAATCAGATAAAAATTTATAGCTGCGCTTATTTAACATCTAAAATTATTCGTTTTTGCATAGATATAATATGTGTTCTCATAAAAATCCACTTTATTTTTTTTTTTTAAATAAAATTATAGCAATCGAAGTGAATAAAATATTTGTAAATAATTTCAACAAATTTCTTATGGAAAGATTATCCAATTGTGGTCATATTTGAAAAAAGAAGTAATGTGTGTTCTTCTATTATATAGTGTGTCCCAAACTTCAAGCAAGATTTGAATTTTGCGCCATTTGTGCGGTAAAGTGTTGCCAACGAAAAAAAGATCGCGTGACAGCTGACAGCTAAGGGTTATTAAAAATGGAGTTCTAAACGAAAGAACAATGCGTTTTCATTATCAGCTACAATTCGAACAATATCCTCTCCACCGATGAGGCTCATTTCGGAAAAAATCATCTCTACCGATGAGGCACAAAATTGTCGCTTTACTGTTGAGAAACAAATGCATCCACAACGTGTAACTGTTTGGTGCGGATTTTGGTCTGGAAGCAGTTGGTCAGGCAATAATTCAAGATAGAGATATGGACGACATGTGGTTTCAACAAGACGGTGCCATATGCCAGACAGACCGAAAACAAATCAAATAATGCATGAGTCATTTGCTGATCGTATAATTTTCCGTTCTGGTGATCAGAATTGGCCGCTCAGATTATGCGATTTAACGCCAGTGGACGTTTTAAAGTCTAAGGTTTATGCCCACAACCCCATGAGCATCGATGCCTCGAAGGAGGAAATATGAATGAAATTCAGCCACATTAATGCAAAACGGTCATGGAAAGTTTCAACAAAAGATTGCGTATATGCCAGCAAAGCCGTGGAGGCCATTTATTCTATATGATATTCCGTATATCACCTTATACTGTAAACTTTATGAATTAATAAAATATTTAACATTTTTAATTATAAACGTGTATTTTCTTTTGATAAAAACTCGATATTTTCGATATAATTTTTAATGACATTTTAGCATATTTCGGGCTATAATTTACTTAACCGATGTAAGTTTTTTAATGCTCTAAAAATTTAACGGTTATCTGTGTGGAAAATAATTTCGTATATAGTTTCACAAAAAAAAGTTTAACGGCGTCAAATCGTAAGATCTTGGAGAACAATTGCTATCATCAAATTTCGTTAAATTAAGTGTCCTGCAAAGTTTTCATGCAATAAAGTAAAAATTTATTATGTAATTTGGCTTATGTTATCATTTAATTAAAGTCGCTTATGGTCCAAAATAAAATCTAAAAGTTAAGGCCAAAAATATGTGGTAATCAAACAAATCGGTTGACAGTAACAATCTCTCCTTCTTATAATTTTTAAATAAATAACTCGTTCAGAGCAAAATGCCTACTAGAATATCACATTTCTAGATACTATGGCTTTTTTTATATATATTTGTAAGTTTTTAGAGCTTTATACCATATACGTGGGCTACTATATATATTTCTGGCCTAATAATGAAAATGCGAATATTTATCAACGAAAAAGGTTTTATTGTTTTTCAAAATATTCTCCATCAAGATTTATACACTTTTGCATGCGCTCAAACCAATTTTCGAAGCACTTTTTCCACTCCGATTGAGACACCTCCAAAACATGGTTTCGTTGACCACGCATTTTTTTCTTGATGTGTGGGAATAAAAAGAAGTCATTGGGTGCCAAGTCAGGGCTGTACGGAGGATGACCCATCAATTTGACGTTTTGTCCGGTCAAAAAGGCGCTGGTTTGAGCCGATGTGTGAGAGCTCGCATTGTCATGGTGCACAATGATTCGACTTCTCTTGTTCGTTTTTCGAATTTCTCCGAAGACTTCAGTCAAACAAATGGTGGTGTACCACTCAGAATTGACCGTCCTACGTTGCACAAGCGGAACAGTCGCCACATGACCAGTTTTGCCAAAGAAACAAGCGACCATTTGCTTCGAAGTGCTTCTTCCACGAACAACTTTCGTTGGATTTGACTCGTCTTGGAAGACCCACACGGTCGATTGCTGTTTTGTTTCGGGCTCATACGCATAGATCCATGATTCGTCACCTGTGACGATCTTATAAACGTCTTTTGAAGCACCGCGATCGTATTTTTTCAGCATTTCTTTACACCAATCCACACGAGCCTTTTTTTGAGCGATTGTCAAATTGTGCGGGATCCAACGAGAACAAACCTTTTTTACGGCCAGGTGTTCATGCAATATCGAATGTATGCTGGTGGGAGAAATGCCTAGGCATGCCTCTATCTCACGGTATGTCACATGACGGTCTTGCATTATCAGTTCACGTACGGCATCGATGTTTTCTGGAACAACGGCTGTTTTTGGACGACCTTCACGGAATTCGTCTTTGAGCGAGCGTCGGCCACGATTGAATTCGTTGTACCAGTTTTTCACAGTGCTATAGGATGGTGCTTCATAGCCATACAAAGATTTAAGTTCATCGATGCACTCTTGTCGTGATAATCCACGTCGAAAGTTGTGAAAAATGATCGCACGAAAATGTTCACGAGTTAATTCCATTTTTTTGCCAAATTGATTTTTTCAAGTCACTGTAAACAACACAAATGATAGTCGTACGTCAAAACGTTCTGAGTACGTTTATGCTAAAAAATGTCAAACTTTCCAATGGAAATGTCAGATCGCACCTGGCAACACTTAGTGTTGCCTAGGCCAGAAATATATATAGTAGCCTACGTATATGATAATTTTGATTATTTATATATTCACCGAGCTAGAAATAAGTCTCAGCCCTGAAAAATTTTTGTTCGGAACTGAAGCTACGGTAGAATTACCACATTTAGTATTTAAGTGATTAATAGTTAAAATGACAAACTTATTGCTAAATAAATATTATCTTATGTAATATACGAGGTCTGTTCAAAAAGTATTGTGAATTTTGAATTTCCGCGGGTTACGTATATTCGATTTTTTGTGGCGTTATATTGGTACTCATGTCTCTCACTTATGCCGATAAGTTCGGTTATTTTGATTGTTCAGTTAATTTTTGACAGCGGCTTTGCTTGCACTTGTTTTGGCTCGTTTTCGATTTCTGCCCATTCCAAACAATGGATCAAAGAATCTGTATCAAATTTTGTGTGAAAAACAAAATTAATTGCGCGGACGCATTGCGAATGTTAACTGTGGCATATGGTGAAGCTACCTTGGACCGAAGCAACGTTAATCGGTGGTACAAAATGTTCTCAGAGGGCCGAGAAGATATGAAAGACGAAAAGCGTGCCGGACGCCTGAGCACGTCAACAACAAACGAAAACATTGATGAAGTGAAGAAAATAGTAATGGCCAATCGTCGAATCACCGTTAGAGAAGGTGCTGAGGGGTTAAACATATCGATTGGCTCGTGCCATTCGATTTTTACCAATGAATTTGACGTGAGACGGGTCGCCGAGAAATTCGTTCCAAAATTGCTCAATTTCGACCGAAAACAGCATCTAATTAACATTGCTAAGGAGCTGTTGGACTCTGTCCACGACGACCCAAATTTGCTCCAGAGGGTCATAACTGGTGACGAATCATGGGTTTATTGTTATGACGTGGAAACCAAAGCTCAATCATCCCAATGAAAGCTGCCGCACGAGCCAAGACCGAAAAAAGCGTCCAAAAACAACACACTAATAATGCCGCAGCCACAGTATTCCCCAGATCTGGCCGCCTGTGACTTTTTCTTGTTCCTGAAACTGAAGAGCCCCATGAAAGGACGACGCTACACTACGATAGAGGAGATAAAGACGGCATCGAAGGAGGAGCTGAACAAGATCACAAAAAATTATTTTTTGAAGTGCTTCGAGGATTGAAAAAAAAATTTGGCACAAGTGTATAATATTTGGTGGGGATTACTTTGAAGGGGACATAAATAAATAAATAATTTTTGAAAAAAACAAAATTCCGCGATATTTTTTGAACAGACCTCGTATATATATAACAGTTGTCAAAGAATACAGTAACAGTTTCCAAAACATAAAATGGATTTTAAAATATTTATACTAAAAGTTTGAGTAATATTATCTCTTTTTTAATTTATTATATTCAATAAATTACTCACTTATATAGATATATTCTTAAAAATAAATAAATCTTCTAACATATTTGCTTAATCTATAAAAATGTTTACACAATTTTTATATCTAAACAAATGTTACTCACATCAAAAATTTCAAAAAAAAAACCATCTATTTTTTTATAATTGCCAACTTTCTATGATAAATAATTTAGATCTCAAAGATTTTATTATCAAATTTACAACAAAAATGCTTACATACAACACAGTATCTTCTTATATATTTTTAAAAACGCATTATTTTTTAGATTTTACATGTACTAACAAAATACTTGAATCAGTCAAAAGTAAATTTAGAAAATTTAAAATTATATTTCTCAATATTTGATGTGAGTGAAAAAATGCACTTTATCTTACTTAAGACTTTTCTGAATTTTTTTTTTAGCACCTCTGGTCTAATAAGTATTCCTAATACACTCCTACAATATAGTAGACTATGTTAATTGAATTTTTAATGGACTACGGATCAATATATTTTGGTTTTCGGCTAAAAGTCATATATCTTTGTTAACAGAAGACGGCTATATATTTTCTATAAAATAAATACTGAACATTGGATAAATTATGGTGTTGTGATAGTCTTAATCAAGCAGTAAATTCCAGTTGATTGATTCGAATAGCCGAAAATTCATGCACAAATAAATTCTTACCACAATCTCTAATCGAATATAATCATTTCTATTTCTTACTCTTCAGTTAAACATTTGAGACTATTGCAAATTCCAAAATTTCTGTATATGCCTAAAAAAATCCATCACCAAATACAATTTTCAGTTTTTTTTCTTTTGAAAAAAAAAGGATATAAAAAAATTGCCTCCTAATTTAAATTCATCTCACAAATCCTTACTGATGTTCCAAACATTGAAATGGTTTCACGCATTTGTCTTGTCGATGAGTCGATTTTTCTTGAAATGAAAATGTCTATACTCAGTGAATAAAAAAAAAACCCCAAAAAATCACATAAATTTTACTATAATTTAATAATGTAGTTTTAATTTAACAATAATTCTTATACTATTATTTATTAATAGTTATTGTATGACGAGAATATAAATTCATATAAATTGGTTATCGAGATAAATTTATGAAAATAAGGAGTTATTCATTTTTAAAGTCAAAAAAAAACACAGATCAGTCAATTGGCAGCTACTAAATAAATATATCATTTAGGGAGGGAGGTGATTTATATTTAATTTAAAGTTTCTTATTTTACACTATGAAATAATTGAGCAACCCCAGAGAATTACCAGAAAATGGGCAGTTTGAGTGCTGGAAACAACAGGCATTTGAATGCTGATTTTTCGAACAAGTCTCATTTATCGCTTTGGTGGATATGACAATAAGCTAATTAGCATTTATGTGGATCTGAAAACCCACAAGTTAATTTAGAAAAACCATTATATATTTGAGTGGTAAATTTGGGTTTTTTAACACATATTTCTTCGAAAATGAAGAACGAGGGACCGTTACTGTCAAGCGAACACATTTTTTTGACCAAAACTTGAAGCTTTTAATCCGGACTATATATGCTCAATGAATACATCAATAAGTAAATTGTCATATATGGGGCTCTAAAAACTACCAAGTTGACTGTGGAGAAGACATTGAATCCACTAAAAGTGACCCTCGTGTGTGTACTAGGTGTATAAGCTTAAATGCGCTGTTTTTTAGTGAAAAAAAACACGTTTTTTTTATAGCAAGCAAAAACAAATTTATTCAAAGTACTTGCTCTAGCTAGCTACACATTTTTCCCATCTCTCGGGCAGTTTGTGGATACCACGCCAAAAAATATTCCTTCTCTTTCGAGGCAATCCACTCATCAACCATTTTCGAACGTCTTCGTAAGAATCGAAGTGCTGCTCAGCGAGCGCGTGGTCCATCGACGAAAACAGGTGTTAGTCGGAAGGGTCCAGGTCTGGTGAATAAGTGAGGTGGGGTGGCACCTTCCAGTTAAGTGTCTCCAAGTAGTTTCGGGCCATTTTTGACGTGTGCGATGGTGCGTTGTCGTGAAGGAAAATCAGCTTGTCATGTCTTTGTTGATAATCCGTCCTTTTTTCACACAGAGCACGATGCAATTTGATCAGTTGTTGGTGGTAGCGGTGGGCATTGACAGTTTCACCAGGTTTCAACATCTCATAGTAGACGATACCCTGCTGATCCCACCAAACGCACAGCATCGTCTTCCATCCGAAGCGATTTGGTCTTGGTGAAGATGTTGATGGTTGGCCGGGATCAACCCACGATTTCTAGCGTTTAGGATTCTCGAAATTTATACAATTTTCATCGCCTGTCACAATTCAATGTAGGAACAACTTTCCTTTTTGTCTGGCAAGCAAGATTTCGCATGTGTTTTGGCGTCGCTCCATCTGCCTATCGTTCAATCCGATCTTTTCAATCTGCCTCATGGCACGCAGACGCATGGAAATGGCTGGTTGAGCAACACCTAATTTCTCAGCGAGAAAAAAATTTGAGCAACACCTAATTTCTCAACCTGCAATTAATGGTCCTCAACCTTCCTAGGCCGATTTCCACGCTTCTTGTGCCACAAGTTAAAATTACCGTCTTTGAAAATCTCGGTACGTTGTTTCCGATAAAGCACTGTCACCATAGGCTTCCGTAAGCATTCGAAGCGATGCGGCAGCCGATTTCTTCAAATTAAAGCAGAAAAGCAGAGCGTCCCGCATATGCACTTTTTCTGGCACAAAACTAGACATTATTACCAAAGGAAAAATATATGTTGTTGTACGAAATTGCTGACAATGTGCACTGATTAATGTTGACGGATGTTAAACTCATAAAAAAAAGGATGCCCATGGTAGCTTAATACGACTCACTCACGTCATCTATGACTAAACAGCGGATTTAAGCTTATACACCTAATATTTTGGTCCAAACGTATTATTTTCTTTAAAAATGAAGAAGGGGAGACAGTTAATCATATTAATTGGCCTCTAAGATCATATTATTGAACGCGTATCTCATTTTTCTTATAATAATATTTAAGAAATTATATTGCATTTACACAGTTAACTTTCAAACTTTAGAGCTTTCAAAACCCGTCAAATAATGGTTGTATTACAGACAAAATCTCTTAAAAAACTCTACATCAAAGAATCGATTTTTTTGCCACAAAATATAATGGCAAAATTAACACAATATAGTAAAATAAAAATATTATTAAAATTTGAATAACAAATATTTCTTAATAATTTTTACTCTCCAAAGCGTAAGTTGGATTAATCTACATATTTCGATACTAAAAAGATTAATTTATTCTACGTAAACACTTAGAATAAGTATAATCGAGATTTTTGTTTTCGAAAAAAAGAAATTCTTATAAATATGAATATTATATATTAGTTTTTTTAAATTAATGTCAAGCATAAATCGATTCTGATTGATTGAATTGTAAATTTTTCACTTAATAATGTGCTTAAAAACTCGATGTCTATCATACAAAATTAAAAAGAGAATGTCTTGAGAATATTTATAATTAGAAATATGAATAAAATGGCCTTTTTGAAATATCATTATCGATGTAAAAAATTCTTTGACCTAATTATTAGTAATTTTGTAAGTTTCGAAGTATTAAAAATAAATTGATATTTATAGTCAATTTTTAATTATGTGATGAGTTTTTTTTTCTAAAATCATATTAAATTATGAAATATTCCGTTTTAAAGTAGATCTTAAAAAAAAAAATTTATCTCAAATAGAAGAAAAGTGCTTCTACACGAATACGACTACTTTTGTTGATTGTAAACGAAATGGATTTTTTCCAATTTGACAGTGACTCTTAGCATAAATGTGCTAACGAACAAACTCTTCATAATCTCATACTATGCCATATCCTCACTTTAATGGGCAGCCTCTGTTGGCATAATACTTTGTGCAAATAGATCAGAAAATTCCAAAATAATAGAATTGAACGTGCACATGGCTACAAGGTCCATCGTTGAAAGTTGCTGCAGGGCCGCAACTGTCAAATTGTTAACAAGAAGAGTTTCTCTAAATATTTGGATAGCCGAGATTTCCCACACGAGCATTTCATAAAATTTTTTCGGCCATCTGTTGAATGTGAGTGAATTCGATTCTATAGTGTGGCGGGCCATTCGTATATATGAAAAGGTTCAATCGAACATGATTGAAATTTATCCTTTCCACAGAGTTATTAATTCGGATCCTTTTCTATATGTGAAATCTTTATTCAGAATAGGGTATACAATTGGTATTGTATTGGCATTAAATTTGGTTGTCAGGCTACTGGTTTTGTTTGAACTCTTACCCTTTTCAAAAGCCCAACATAAATAACAATGTCTACCAATCTGCTAAAGAAAATAAAAATATTTCTTTACGCCTTTAGAGCTCAATACAAACACTTAAATGTATAAATATAAAATTTTATTTATTTGTATATCGACAAGCAACCTTTTTTGTTTTCTACATAATATACTTGTGCATACACAATTTAAGTTAATGTTTTGATTCAAATATTCTTATATAAATATATCCGTATGACGATTATTTTTATATAACATACCATATATGTATTTTCCCAATCGATATTATATTGAGATTATTGGATTTCTACAAATAAACGCGCAAACAACTATACAAGCCGTTCTCAGTCACAATCAATTCACGTTAGTCTCAATTTGCCAAAATTACTGTGATCGATGAAAAATCCTTACAATATTTGTGGTGCTTCAGCAGAGATGGTAGAAAATAATTTATTTACAATTGTGGTGGCAGTCTGTAAATGTATCTGCGGTATTGTTTTCGAAGTAAATATTATTCCAGGATTTATATAATAATTTATTCAAATCCACGTTATTTAAAATCATTTCAATAAACTTTTTTTTTTTCTTTTGTTCGACAGGATTTGGTTATGTAAAAAGATGGATTTAACGTGATGATATTATGGAAGAGTTTATAATATTTTCATGGAACCATTTTAGAGTGATTTTTATTTTAGTTTTTATTTTTGAAAATTCTAATCGAAAACTTTTGGTGAATTTAATATAATTTTTTTCTGTTTAAAGAAAATTATTTACAGCTACATACAGATTTGTCTGTTATCAAAAAGTATTCAAATAGAAAATTTACTTTTGAAAGTAAATACGATAAATACCTTTAAAGTTCTACCCTTCAATTTAGATAAAATGTTAACTAATTCCTTAAGGGTATATATTCGAATTAATGAAGATTACACTATATGTATATATTTGAAGAATAATCATAGCATTATTATGAATGAGTATGATATGAAGCTAAAGTTACTGCAGTAAACATTTTGCTTATGGCAAAATTGGAAAAAATGCATCCTTTGTAAGAAAGCTTATATCAACGGATAACAAAATGTTTATGTATAAATACAATAATTTGTGTAAAGAAAAATTTAAATTAGATTATCATAACAAAAAGATACTTACTTGCATAAAAGTATATGACATTTGTTGTTTGAAAAAAATTGAAAGCTTCAGAAAGTAAACTTAAATGAAGCACATTTAAAATTCGGATTTCGATACAAATTTTATTTGATTATATTTTTCTAACTTTATCATTATTTAAAAATAATAATTATGTTCGAATAGTTACTACACATTTGTTGCAGGACTCAAGCCTTCTGAGGTGGTTTTTTTTCGCATATTTGACACCATAATTTGCACATTTCAGGCTGAAAATTGTCTTTGGATTATTTTTGAAAAAGTTTAACGACGTCAAATTGCACGATCTTAGAGTCCAATTGACAGCACTGTACTTTTCACAATATAAAGTCAAATTTGTCATGTTGTTTAGTTTGTGGTTGTTATAACATACGGTCACGGCTCCTATAATTGACTGTAACTCTCTCTGCTTCTTTATTTTCAAAGAAATACGGGCTAATCAAACTTTCAGACCAACATGCACACCAAAAGGGTGAGCAAGAAAAGAGCCTCATCACTGATGACAATTTTGCGCGAAATGTGGCTACACTAGCGTCACCACTTTTGTAGAAAGTTTTTATGATTTTACACGCCTTGTTTAATATTTTATAATGGTAAATATGATCGTAAATTTATTTCTTGAATAATATAGGGTTTTCCAATAAGAGTAATATGATTTCTAACTGACGTTTCGGCCATTTTTAATATGTCATAATCTGCTTTTTTTATCATTGTATTCAGTAATGTTTACAATTTCATCATAGAGAGATACACGCAAGACCAACATTGACAAATTATTCAATTTTATTATCAAAATAATCGTTCTCCAATTGCAACTTTTCGTGCGCTTTTGCCATTTTATGGTCGTAATAATCGTCCAACTATGCTCGCTTATCGTTGAATTGGTAAAAATTTCGAGCGTACATTTTCTTTACATAATGTTCAAGTGCCAATAAGATAAAGAACCGCTCAAAGTAATGAAAATATTGCTCCCGTTCAGGCAAGTGTTGCTGAAGACCGCAATTTGTCGATTCCAACACGTTCTCAAGAATTGGGACTGTCTCAAACCACAACCTGGCGGATTTTGAGAAAGGATTTGGGCTTGCATCCGTATAAAATTGTTATCACTCAAGAACTAAAGCCATTGGACCACCGTAAACGCCGTGACTTTGCTGATTTTGTCTTGGAATAACTTGAAAACGATAACGATTTCTTTTAAGAAAATCATCTTCTCCGATGAGGCTCACTTTCATCTGAGTGGTGCGGTAAATAAACAAAACTGTCGATTCTGGTGCGAAGAAAATCCACAAATTATTTATGAACACCCATTACATTCACCTAAATTGACAGTTTGGTGTGGTTTTTGGTCTGGTGGAATCGAAATGAAGCTGGTAACACCGTTACTGTCAATGGAGAGCGGTATAGATCGATGATAATCAACTTTTTATGACCGAAAATGGAAGAAGTTGATCTTGACAACATCTGGTTCCAACAAGCCGGGGCTACGTGCCACACAGCACGTGCAACCATCAAATTATTGCGAGAAAAGTTTGGAAATTCGATTATTTCAAGAAATTGTGACATTGAATGGACTCCAAGAAGTTGTGATTTAACACCATAGACTATTTCTTGTGGGGTTATTTGAATTCATTGGTCTTTAGCAATAAACTAGACTCTTTTCAAGCTTTAAAAGTCAATATTGAACGTGCTATTCATGACATACGACTTGATGTAGTGGAACAAGTACTCGAAAATTGGGTTCATCGAATTCGTTCTTGCAAAAGAAGTCGTGGAGGTCATGTGAATAACGTTTTATTCAGAACTTAATTGTATCGATTGTACTTCTTATTAAATCAAAAACATTTGAATTTCCTTAACAACTAGTATGTTTTTTTTTGACAAGAAATCGAAAACTCCTTATATCTGCTTAACAACATCATATCAACTGACGAGGCTCGAAACCACGAAGTGGATAATCCGCTGCATGATTTATTTTTCTCATTATTACAACATCAAATTTAATTATAAAAATATAGTTAAATATTTTTTTTGAAATTTTTACACAATTCTGATTATAAATATTCTAAGCCAATTGAATTTTTCTGTAGACCTTAAAACCACAACTTCGGTCCATCTAGGTCATGTGTGAGTTGTTAATGACGTTGGTGTTAAAAATAACGTTTTGGTCTTAAAAAATATCCCGTAATAAAGGTGTATCTGTTTAGGAATGAGTTATCGTTGCATTAATATATTTCAGGGTGCGGTTAAGAGTTAATAAAGTTACTTTTACAATAATAACAGTAAATTATCATATTTGCACCTAGAATTGCAAAAGATTCAATGCTCTTTATTTACTTTCAGTAAAAATTGCTAATAATTATGTATCTTTGATGATGTGCGTAGTTCAGTGACTTTATTTAAGGTGATCATTCGTACTGATTTTACCAGTACGGTACTGGTTTTTTTTGGCATTGGTCCTGCTCAGTTGTAAAATAAAACCAGTACAGATTTACTCATTTCCCCGCAACTTATTGACACCTGTCAAAATTAATCTAACCTCGAATAAGTGAAAGAAAACAAAATTCAAAATTTTGTCCAAAATACGAGTGTACTTTTAAGTTAAAAGTTAAAATTTAACGTAACAAAACTAATTGATTTTTTTGGGGGTAATTATGCCACCAAAACGACGTAAGTGCGTCTTTAATGACGAGTTGAAATCAAAATATACATTCATAAAAATATATCAAAAATATTGTGATCGCAATTGTGAGGTGGAATGTTTAAAATGCAGAAGTGTGTTTTCTATTTCGAATATTGGAAAAACTGATATTGATAACCACCTACAAACGGTCAAACATAAACGGGCCGTGTCGGTAAAAACAAGACGATATATCTTGTTTTACCGATCGATGATTTAAGAATAAAAGGTTGGTATTGTAATTGCAGTAATTACAATAGTAATCCGATAAATGATAATGATAAATACCGATTTTGACATGTCGAGATCAACTGCCATATAACTCCTCCCCCCCCCCCCTTCTAAAAAACCTGTGCGTTGGGTAAAAATGTGTACTGGTTTTTGCTTTGAAAAAAATGGTCACCTTACTTTATTTTACATGTACCTTTTGTCGATCTTTAAAAGTCTGCTTGGCAAATACCTGATAAAAATTTACTTGACTGTGGTTTTACAGCATTACCCCGAATACAATTGTCACTTCCGAACAGTAATGCCAACTGAACTCAATCAGGAAATTCGCCAATTAAAAAAAATTAACACAATTACGGCGAATAAATATTTGTCATCTGTTCAAATTATTATTTATTTATTATGTTAACTTCTAGATCACTAAGATTTAATGAAATTTGAGATCTATAATGCATTTAATTTCAACAGTGCTGCCATATGAAATGACTTTATAAATGCGATAATTAGACTTAAATCGTCCAGTGAAGAGTAAGCAATTCGTTTTTGTTAATGTTTTCAATTGAGTTCGGTTACAAGAGTAGAATATAAATAAAATAATTTAATAAGCATTAAGGAATCTGGCAGCTCTTGAGGAGTTTTTTTACCCATAGTCCTAGACGTGGAAAACAAGTTTATACTTTGTCCGTTAAAATAAACTATGACAACACCCCTGGACCACGGTCATCTCCATCAATGGGTTTTTGAATGGATATACAATAATACAATATAAAAAAATTCCACCTCCCTTTTTCACCTAATCTTAGTCCGTTTGATTTTATTTTGTACGCTACGATAAAAAAAAACCTATTAAAATGATGTCATTTTGGAATCGTCAATAACATAAAAAGGAGTGTAACCGAGGGGTTGACGATACGAATACTGGTACCAAGAGTGTAAAGAAGCCTCCACCGATGTAAAGCCTCCTCCCTTAACATTGATGTGTAAAAACCATAAGAAATTCCTTCAAAAAAATAAATCATTCTCATTACTTTTCTGACACACCTGGTACATAATTATAATAACTTACAATATATAAACAAAAAATCAATTTAAATCGATTTGTAACTCTTGTCTTATTATATAAAATATTACTCAAAAAAAAATAAAAATTAACAGAAACCTTAATTTTAAGGTGCCACTAATTCTACAGTTAAAAAAAAAAATTATAGGAAATTTCATGCGAAGTGCGTGTATGTGTATATTAGGGACATATACAAGTGGACAAATATAAGCTTTCTCCAAAATAAGGTATATCCACTGAATATTAATAAAATGTTAATAATTTTTTTCATGACAAATTTCATGCACTATTGAATCCAGTTCAGATGCCGCATACTTACCTATTTTCTGTCTCAATTTATATTCAACACACGATAAGGACAAACTTTTTTCTGCCTTAGCTGGCAATAAGTCTTTCTCGATCATTTCTATTTTGCTTAAAGTAAATTAATATCTAGCTTCGGTTTGCATGCTTTTAGGCGAATATAGAAATCGGCAGAACTGCAATTCGACCTAAAATTTTGTATGTGCTTTCTTAATAAGCTTATTTATTTACGCAAAGCTTACCATCGGTCGTATTCAGATGGGGACGAGAAAGTAATATTGATAACGTCGTGTTGTTTACGTTCGCATGTACCGAGGGCACTCGATCTCCAAATTTGCACCTGTATTGACACACATTTAAGTATACCACATAAAAGTAAATAGTCACAACGCCAAACCTGAATGATAATTTTTAGTATTGTTTGCATCCGCACATATTGTATATGTTACCGCGATTGGGTGGATGTATATACATGTGTCGACACTGAATACCAAATTCAATGCTAATTTGTATTTTTTTTTAGTCACTGACTGCGATAGAACTGAGCTTAGAGAATCGTTTTTCAGGAAGCGTGATTGAGGTGAGCCGCAACAAAAAGTAAACAACTTTTCAATGTGGGCAACTGTGTACATTCTCATTTCGATCTTGTCTAAAATTAATATTTTTCTACTGTCATTTTCTTAAAAGTCTTATTATTTTTCTATCCAATATTTTTTCCCATTTTCCATTTTGTCCAATACAGGTGAGATAATTACATTGACATTAGATAGGGAGTGTTCTTAATTAGAAGCTCCGTGGCCATTTATAATTATATTAGGAAAATTTTGATGCCAGTCATGTGTAAAAAAGTGAATAAATATTGCTAATCGTTTTGTAAATGTGAAAAAATAAAAATGCATTTACTGTGAAATAATAAAATTATACTTGTTTTTTTTTGAGACTTTATTTATAAAAAAAAAACTGTTTTCTATGAGATGTACGAGCTTGGAGCGAATATAAATATACTCGATTTGTTGTTGGCAACCAAAGTTATTTGCAAATAAGCTTTTTCATTTTATTATTAGATGATATTTTTTCTTTGAATATGTTCGCTGTTAAGTCAAAAAAAATAAAATTAGATTTTTCTTTAATAAATGGAATTTTTTTTATTTAATAGAATTTTTTTCTAAAAAGTCCTAATAATAAAAGACTATCCAATTAGGGCTTCGAAAAGTTAAGTTTTATTAAAACATAATTTGTATTTTATTACATTTCGATTTAATATTACCATAAACCGCATTTATTTGATAATTGTTATGAAATATAATAATTATCAAATAACGGACGTTAAATTTCTTGCAGAACTCGATTTTTTGCAGGTAGTTTTTAAGCTTTTTCTTGTAAATTTTGGGCTGTAATATGAACAGAACTCGATTCTTTGGAGGTAGTTTTTAAGCTTTTTCTTGTATATTTTAGGCTGTAATTTTAGGTTTTTAATAGTCCTAAGTTTAAAAATTGGACATTTCTTGACAAAATTTTAATTTTTAAATAATCCTAAGTTTAAAAATTGTCTATATTGGAAATTTTTGATACAATAAAATCTAAATTAGTCGTGTTTTGTGGCTTGTGGCCGTCTTTTTGTTGAACCACATATTGTTTAGATAAAAGTTCTTTAAGTTTAGGGTAAAAAAAGCCGGTAGCTCTCAAAATTGATGGTAACGGTATCTCCTTGTCCATTTACCAATGACACCTGTAGCTTAAAAAAAATTTAAAAATTATTTGCGCAAACACATTCTTTTGATTCAAATCTCACCACGGTCTTGGAGGGCAACTGACACCACTAAATATCGAAATCACGCAAAATAATAACACATTCAGACCAAAATGCACATCAGACAGTCACTTTTTGATTTTTCTTCCAGTCACTTGTGGGTTTTTAGAGCCTCTTATGCAACAATTTTACTTATCAAAAAGTTTCTAGCACCCAAACGGCGTATCTTGTGTTTTTTTTATATAGTCAATTAAGCAATGTACAATGCAAGATAGTTTTTGATATAAAGGATAATTTGACGATATCTAATTTAAACCGGCTTAATGGGACTTATCGTATATTTCATAAACTTTTAACCTAATATGTCTCATACACTATTCAAACAATTTTTTTTCCTTAATAGAGTGTTCGTACACTCTATTGAGGAATTTTCTTAAATTTTAATCGACTAATATAAATATTTCATGAGCACAGTTATGATAGTTTTTAAAGTTTTTTTGTTCTATACCAACAACAACAAATTTTTTTTTAACATTCCAGTATGAACATAGTGCCTACAACTAATAAGATGAATTTTATTTTCTGTTAATCGGATTATGAGTAGTTTTTTTTCTGAATCTGTACTATGTTTAGTTAGAGCTTATAAACATTCTATAGTAGAATTACTATAGAAAAAAAGCTTTCGGGTTGTTTGAAATACCGAATCTTTTTTATTAAAACGAATATTTTTTTTTGCTACCTTTTAAAAACAAGATTACCAAAGTTTGTATTAAATAAACTACGACTAAATTAGGAAGCCATCCGATGTTTATTTATTCATTTTTTGCATTTATTTTCTTTTTGTTATTCGTACTTAGTTTAGCTGACATCACATTAGAAATTTTTCAGTATATTTGTTTATCTTCTCATCACGATACGTATTCCAGATACAATGAGTCATAAGTTAATAATTCATTGATATTTTATGAATATACACAGTCTTTACAGAACAAATTCATTATGTTCACTTGGAACTAAAATGTTATCTAATGTTTATTTAGATTATAGATCATAATTTCCAGATTAAAGTCTCTTTTTCTTCTAAATATTACTGAATTAGAGCAATTGGAAGAATTACGTTATAAAGAATTTAATGAATAAATCGTTTGTTTAATTTAAAATTCTATACAAAATAGCATACGTTTGCATTTTTTTTTTGTAATAAATTTTCAAAGAATCTCTTTCATATCTGAATTGTTTATAAATTCAAATGAAAATGGTAGTATTTTTGTTTAAGTTATCTGTAAAAAAAAAATTTATCTAGATATTAAATTCGGGAAGCATAAAATTTCCATAATTCCGTATTATCTTATTTTTGTTAATTATCATAAATATTTTGCTGAAATTGTACAATAGACTTTTTCCGCTACATTAACGTATATTAGTAATAAGACAATAAAACTCGTTGCCATTTTCTATGATTATCATTTATTTAAGATTGAAAAAATTATATTGTAATTATTTTTAATATGCATAATACTAGAAATTCTAAAATTATCATAAATAATTTTCATATTAATTATACTAGATAATAATATAAATACATTTACTCAATAGATCAATTGACATGCATTTGTATAGAGAAATAAGAATTTCATGTGCGAATAATTATCTTCAATAATAATTTTAAAAAAATAATACAGAATATTAGCCTATCACGATTTGAACTTACATGTTTCAACTTTTAATTTTCTATAAAAATAATTTACAATTTCTATAATTTTAAGAAATTTGATGATATTTTTATGTAAATCAAATATTTCTGTTGATAACCTTAATATATGTTCAAACTTACCGCGCCTGCTAACCATATGGTCATCTACAATCATTCGTAGATATAGTAACTGGACAAGTATAGGGTTTTCCAATAAGAATGATATGATTTCTAAGTGATGTTTCGGCCATTTGTAATATGTCATGATCTGTCTTTTTTTTCTTCATTGCATTCAGATATGCTTACAATTTTATCATGGAGAGATATACGCAAGGACAATGTTTATAAATTATTCAATTTTATTATCAAAGTAATCGTTCTCCAATTGCAACTTTTCGTGCGCTTTTCCCATTTTATGGTCATAATAATCGTCCAACTGTACTCGCTACTAGTCGAATTGATAAAAATTTCGAGCGTACATTTTCTTTACATAATGTTCAAGTGCCAATAAGACAAAGAACCGCTTGAAGTAATGAAAATATTGCTGCCGTTCAGACAAATGTTGCTGAAGACCGCAATTTGTCGAAATCAAGAATTGGGACTGTCTCAAAGCACAACCTGGCGGATTTTGAGAAAGGATTTGGGCTTGAATCCGTATAAAATTGATATCACTTAAGAACTGAAGCCATTGGACCACCGGAAACGTCGTTAATTTGCTGATTTTGTCTTGGAACAACTTGAAAACGATTACGATTTTTTTAAAAAAATCATCTTTTCCGATGAGGCTCATTTTCATCTGAGTGGTGCGGTAAATAAACAAAACTGTAGTGCGAAGAAAATCCACAAATTATTCATGAACACCAATTACATTCACCTAAATTGACAGTTTGGTGTGGTTTTTGGTCTGGTGGAATCATCGGTCCGTACTTCTTTTGAAATGAAGCTGGTAACACCGTTACTGTCAATGAAGAGCTGTATAGATCGATGATAACCAACTTTTTATGGCCGAAATTGGAAGAAGTTGATCTTGACAACATCTGGTTCAAACAGGACGGGGCTACGTGCCACACACCACGTGCAACAACCGAATTATTGCGAGAAAAGTTTGGAGATTCGATTTTTTCAAGAAATTGTGACATTGAATAGCCTCCAAGAAGTTGTGATTTAACACCATTAGCCTATTTCTTATGTGGTTATTTGAAGTCATTGGTCTTAAGCAATAAACCAGACTCTCTTCAAGCTTTAGAAGTCAATATTGAACGTGCTATTCATGACATACGATTTGATTTAGTGCAAAAAGTGCTCGAAAATTGGGTTCATCGAATTCGTTCCTATAAAAGAAGTCGTGGAGGCCATTTGAATGACGTTTTATTCAGAACTTAATTGTATCGATTGTACTTCACATTAAATAAGAAACATTTGAATTTCCTTAACAATTAGTGTGTTTTTTTAAAAAAGAAATCATATCACTCTTATTCGAAAACCGTTTAGTAAAAGGTGTCTTGCAAAAAAAGGGTACCAGCCTACTCGACAACCTTACCAAAATATATCATTCATCTCCTACCGGAATGTCACCTCATCCAATATTTGTTTTGTAAAAAAGGTTGGCTAATGTTCTACGGACCTTACATGCAAATAAACAAACAAAACGTTAATTATTATTACTCTACAGATTTGCTATTCCAATAAAGCACAATTACGAGTATTTAAACATTTCTATTTAAATTTACTATTGATGTGGCAGAAAAATAATGAGGCTGGTATCACTGAGAGGAATCTGGCAACACTGCTACTTTCCTACCTATCCGTGTGATCCTTCGTAGACATGCAGTACAAGTTTCAGCCCCAACCGATGACTACGCGATGCTTTAGAGCCTAAAATGTGATTGTGTTTTTATAGTGCGTCATGAAAAATGGAATTGCAAAATTTGGAGTAAAGATGCTCCATCAAATTTTGTGTTAAGCTTACTAAATCAGCAAGTTATTGCTTACGAAAAGTTACAACCAGCCTATTCTTTTATTTAACGTGATATGCCTATCGTTAGACATAATACCACGGGTCACTTACGATCAGCGCTTACAGATCTGTACTTGTAATGAATCTAGCCAGTAAAGCTGACTTGATCCCGATAGTTATTTTCAACATACATTGGTAAAATTGCCTCATTTTATCTCCTTCTTATGGTAAGTGGCCTCAGGTTGCTAACTATACCATATTCTACAAACAAAACCCGTCTCTGATTCTATGCATGAAGTAATCAAGCAACCCATCCGCCAATTTCTCTACGATGAGTGGTCTATCGTGTACGTCGCTCACCTAGCCTTCCGTAACTATTTGTAGCAAGGCCTATTTAAACCTCTACTATTATCTGCGGAGATAGAACCCGGGATCTGATATTCCTCACCTCCAGTCCTAAGACTGTACCCGCGACGTAGGTATTAAAACTCAGCCACCACGTTGTAGCCAAAGACATCTCATCTCTTTGATCAGGGCCATTATTGTTTAACCCTGATCCCTGTGGTACCTGCTCCGATTAACGTGTACTTGGTCCGTACTTTTCGTCATAGAACTACAGCTACGGAACCTTGTAACTTTCTTTAGAACAGCTACGGAACCTTGTAACTTTCTTTAGAACGGCGGGTTTCATCAATCCACCAAAAGTGACCCCCTTGCTGGAGGGGGAAGGGGGTTAATTTCCAAGAAGAAATTAAAAAATGAACCTCACTCAGTGAGTCCTACAAAATTGAAAACTGATGGAACGAGTGAGGGCTTTTGCTATATCATTTCGTCGATTAAGCTTCCAAGGCCATCTTTGTCCAATCTGACATAAAGGGCCGACTTCTGTCATTAACCTTCCAAGGCCAGAACGTCCAATCTGATATAAAGAACCGACTTCTGAGCCTTTCAGAGATTTTCTCTCTGATAAAGGACCCACTTCTGAGCCTTTCAGAGATTTTCTCTCTTTTAAAAAAAAAAGAACTTTTTTTTAAAAGAAAATCTCTGAAAGGCTCAGATGTGGGTCCTTTATATCAGATTGGACGTTGTAGACACTGGGATATTCCACCATGACAACGCCTCTATCACACGGTCATCCAACGAGTTTCTATGGTGGACGCAGAAACATTGGTAGGCTAACCTTCCGCAGGAAAGCTTTTAATGTCGGAAACTGATGAAAAAGGGTGTTTTCCGACTTTGCGGACACTAACATGCTCCACCATGATAACTCCACCCTCAGAAAAGGGGTCCTTGGTGGTAGAAGTCCTCAATATAATCAGCAAAAGGGTTTTTGCCAACATTGCAGACACTTTGATTCTCCACCACGTCAACGCCATCTGTCACACGGCCATCACCATAAATGAGTTTTTATCGGAGAGAGGAATTCCTGTGGTTCCATAACCTTTTATTCACCTGATCAGAGTCCGTTTAACTCTTTTTTGTTCCTCAAAATAAAAATGAAACGCTTGAGGAGACGTCATTTTAATACTGTCGATAACATCTAAAGGAGAGTAATGAAGGAGCTGAAGGCAATTCCAGTAGAAGCCTTCCAGCACTGTTTCGAAGAGTATAAACAACGCTTCCGCCTATTTAAGCTGCTCCACAGAACTACTTTGAACAAGATAATAGCTGTATTGCATTGGACCAATTTTGCTAGTGTCATCAACTGCTGTACCTCGAACAAATCAGTACATTGCAATAGTAGTTACGCCATACAATTTACGGTAGGGTATTTTAGTTCCCAAAATAAAAATAGATGGCTTAGCGGGTTCGTTGGTTATGTTATGTTGAAGAAGAGTCATATTTTTGTCAGTATTGTTTATGTGTGAATAAACTCAGTTTTTATTGTTTATGTGTGAGTAAACTCAAAGTATTGTTGTTGACTATTTTGAGGTTATATTTTACTGCTGTCGTTAAATTTTGCGTTCAATTGGGAATGTACTAGTCAGTAGCAAAATTAGTCCATGGAATACTGTTAATATTGATGTACTCGTATAAAAATGAAAGAAAATATTTGCGAAAATAAGCCATTCTTATTTTATTTTCTTCTGTACATTTTTACCAATTGACATACTTGTTGTTTAAAAAAACTGCATGCAAAAATTACAATATTTCCGAAAAGTAGAAATAATAAATTTCCGGTTAAGAAAAGAGCAACTAAAGTGCAGTACTTTTTATGTGGCTTTAAATTAAAAATGATATTTTTTGTTTATTTTCTTTCTATCAGGCGCCTATGGGGTACATATTAATTAATTAATTAATTTTTCGAATTGCCCGAGAATGAATTGATCTTAATAGCAGAGAACTGGCCTGCTTGTTTGATGTGCATTAAAGCGTTTAAACGTGTTCGCCTGGGAAACATTGTATTGTAATTCTACTTTGCTGAGGTCAAGGGATTCCCCAAAGACAGAAACCAATAGAAATGAAATTCTCTCAAATGCATGTAGATCTACTTCAGAAGCAGAATTTTCAGTAGCCTCTCAGTTATAACTGTGTAGAGTAGAATCAACAATCGAATTGAAAATTATTCAAGTTAAGAAAGCTTTAAGAGAAGTATGCGTATTTGTATTTCTACATTTATTCAACTTTGAATAAATATACTCGCGTTTTATTGAATGTGGTGAAGCAAACTTGCCGCTAAAGTCTGAAGATATTAGTCGGATCAGTAGATTTTTCTGTGAACCAGAGACTTCAGTGGAACGCGTGAACTAAGAGTGAATGTTTGTTCAAAAATTGTGCGTAGTCTGGTCATAATTCGATATATTTTTAGTGAAGCTTCAAAAAAAAAAAAAAGTTACAATTTAAACAAAACGGTAAAAAAAAATTTTTTTTTAAAAAAAAAAGTATTTAACAAATATTGTTGATTCAGAAACTAAAAAAAAACATTTAGTTTTTGCTTGTATTAATATATCATTGGTAGTTTTTTTTTTTTTTTTTAAAGCAATGATATGAGAACATTTTTTAAAATGTTAAATCTCACGGTTGATGATCTTGATTTGCTAAATAAGGACTTGTTTTATCCGAATGTGATATCGTTTGGAGATAATCGTGGTGTTTTATTACAAAGTAAAAATGATGATGAGCTTCTCTATTTTCAACCAGAAAACTCTACAATAATTAGTGAAAAAAATAGCACTGTTGTTCTATTTACAATTTTTGGATGTATTTTGTTAGTATTTTTCTTCTCTTGCGGATGCTTTAATCTATTTTGTAAAGCTGTGCTGCCATCGTTTCGCCGGCAATCAACAAATGCCAATAATATAGGAAATGATAATAACAATTCCAGTGCATCAACGGAAGCATTTTTCCAACAAGAACATGAATCTTTAGGATCGAATGGTAGGATCGATTCTGGTTTGTATTGGATATTATACCACAATCAATTATAATCTAAAGAAAAATTATTTCAAACATTTTATTAAGCTAGTATTTAATATGATACGGAGTAAATTGTTAAATTGTACGAAAATTATTCGCACATCGACTCGAAATAGATATTTTGTCGCAAGCTAAAGACGTACTTCCAGTAGTTGCCGTTTGTAAACAAAATTCCCAATGAAAGCTCTTTGTTTTGACAGCTGTTTTGTTGTTTTTTTTTACCTTTTCTATACTAACACAAAACTTATTTAGATATAATAGCGTGCTGCATATTTATAGGCTTCATATTTTTCTGAATAGAAACAAGTTTCTGAGCTTTGCTGTTGTCTGACAAATATATATCATTCTTTTTTTTAAAAATCGATTTTCTTAATACAAAATAAAATAATTGATACAATAAATATATTTTAAAAAGTTTAAATCTAATCAATATATAGTAAATTTTAAATATATAAGAAAAACTTTTAACTATTATATGTGAATTTTATTTGAAATGGATTATCCAATTTGCGGTTTGGAAACTAAAGTCAAACTAAATTTATTTATAATTTAAATTTTGGTAAATATTTTTAAGCATTAGATTACTCTAAGTTTGGCATTATTTTTGAAATTGAACATTATTTAAATATTTAACAAGCAAACTTTTGCAGAATTCTTAATTTTTGAGATAATTTTTGATAATATGTTTGTGCATTTTGGGTCGTAATTTGACTATTATTTGACAGAGTGTGATTTTTAAATGCTCTTAAATTTAAAAAAAAAAGCTTGCAAAAACATAATATTAAATAAAGTCTTAGCAGAAAAAATCCAACTGCGTCAAATCGCACCATCTTGGATGCAAATTGATATCACCAAATCTCGAAATTAAGCATTCTGAGAGCTTTTTGCGTACTTAAGCGAAAATTTGTCTTGTTTTGTATGGCATCATTTTTTTTGAAACCATATATAACATACTTTGGATGAAAACTTTAAGTTAAGGTCAAAAATAATCGGTTTTTATACGACCATAGAACTCAGAATTGACGCTAACGAAGAAATGCGGACCAAGGACCCCGTCAGACCAAAATGCATAGTTATTTGTGATAAAATGGCTTCTGCATAATCCATTGTGGGTCTTCAAATGCACCAAGCAAGAAATGAGTCTTATTATGGTAGAATCACAATTTTTTTGGAAAGTTTTTACAAATTGCTATAATTAAAAATGGCAATTGATTGACATATATGAGGTCTGTTCAAAAAGTGTCGCGAATTTTGTGTTTTTTCAAAAATTATTTATTTATTCATGAATATCTATTTTGTCCCCTTCAAAGTAATCCCCACCAGATATTATACACTTATGCCAACGTTTTTTCCAATCCACGAAGCACTTCAAAAAATCATATTTTGTGATCTTGTTCAGCTCCTGCTTCGATGCTGTCTTTATCTCCTCAATCGTAGCGTAGCGTCGACCTTCCATGAAGCTCTTCAGTTTCGGGAACAAGAAAAAATCACAGGGGGCCAGATCTGGGAATACGGTGGCTGCAGCATTATTAGTTTTTTGCGTGTGCAGGCCGTTATCATGGTGCAAAAGCCATTTTTGGTTCTTCGACAAATACGGGCGTTTCTGGCGGATTGCTTCGCGGAACTTGCGCATAACTTGCAGGTAATATTTCTTATTGATCGTTCCACCCTGTGGAAAGAACTCATGATGCACCACGCCCCTGCAATCGAAGAAAACTTTAAGCAAAACCTTCACATTCGACCAAACTTGACGCGCTTTTTTCGGTCTTGCCTCGTGCGGCAGCTTCCATTGGGATGATTGAGCTTTAGTTTCCACGTCATAACCATAAACCGAAGATTCGTCACCAGTTATAACTTTCTGGAGCAAATTTCGGTCGTCGTGGACAGAGCTCCTTAGCAATGCTAATGCAATGCTGTTTTTGGTCGAAATTGAGCAATTTTGGTACGAATTTCACGGCGACCCGTCTCACGACCAATACTATTCATCAATGTTTTCATCTGTTGTTGACGTGCTCGGGCGTCCGGCACGCTTTTCGTCGTTCACATTTTCTCAGCCCTTTGAGAACACTTTGTACCACCGATAGACGTTGCTTCGGTCCAAGGTAGCTTCACCATATGCCACAGTCAACATTCGGAATGCGTCCGCGCAATTAATTTTGTTTTTCACACAAAATTTGATACAGATTCTTTGATCCATTTTTTTGGAAAAGGCAAAAATCAAAGACGAGTCGAAACACGTGCAAGAAAAGCAGCTTTCAAAAATTAACTGAACTTGTCGGCATAAGACATGAGTACCAACATAACGCCACAAAAAAATCGAAAATCGAATATATGTGTACGTATCCCGCGGAAATTCAAAATTCGCGATACTTGTTGAACAGACCTCGTATACTCGTATTTACAAACTGTTAAATAATAAGGGTGTCCTTTCTAAATTACAAAATAGATAACCCCTGTGGATCTAATGTTTAAATTGAAAACGCTTTAAGATTTGAATGCCATAATTTCACTGATCAAAATAAAGCAGAAATCCTAATCTTATTATTGAAACTTTTTATCTAAATATTTTAGATAAGCGGATATTTATAAGCAAAGATTAGTCATAGTGGAATTTCTTTAAATGAACAGATTTTAAAAAAAATATCTTCAATCTATTAAAGTTAACCGTTTTATTATTTAATGTCATATTTGGAAAAGTTATTTTCAGTTGCCAAAATGGTCTAAGTTGTCGCAATGCTTAAAAATTTGCATTTCATTGCAAATGTTACTCAAAATGACTATAAAAAATAAATTGAATAAATTTTCCAATCTCATAACAAATTTGGTAAAGCCCAGAAGCGTACAGAAGAGCTATATTAAAAAGTTTGACGTTATCGAATATTTAATATATTTTCTTTTGATCAAAGTTATAAAAAAAATTAATATGGAAATATTTCCTGATATTCAGTGCCAGTTTTATAAGCAAAGTAACAGCAAAAGTTCTTGGAAATATGATCTAATTAAAGAAAATAAGTAACTTTATTGAACGAATGATAATTAAGAACATTAAAAAAAATCTGACCTTATATCCATAGTTGGAAAATTCATGTGCTGGTGTTAACACAATCCTAATGGCGTTAATAATTGTAGCCCAGCAAAGTTTTATTGAATTAATTTTAAGCTTGTACTCGTACAATAATGTAATTTAATCAATAGCAATTTGATCGCTGATTGCCTATAATAATCGTTTATGCAAAATTATGATTTTTGATTTCTGGTTTCGTTGATATTGAAGGTCATCTTCTATTAATCGAATATGACCAGAATATAAAATAGAATTGAATAGGAAATATACTCGTACAATAAAATATAAATGTTCATAGATTCTTATAGTTGTTTTTTTGTTATGAATATTTTTTTTTGTTAAATTGCATATTCTGTCTTTAAAATAATATTTTTGATAACGAATATTTGGTATATTTATAACAGAGAAAAACGGCGGATGCTAATACAGTTTCACCAACTGCAAATTGTTCATGTCAACTTAGTTTTACATCAGAAAAAAATTTTAATTTAATATTTAGGAAAGTGTTTAGTAACTCCTGACTAAGTCTTATGTGGAATAAGTTGAATTCCTGTAATTTGGAATTGCTTACATATAAAGTTCTTGGTCGACTATCCTCTTCATAAAGTATTAAAACATATAAAAACATAATATCCACTTTTCTTTACAAAAAAAAAATTCATTTTCCCTTCCATTACTGATTTCTTGAAAAAATTACTTCACTACGAGGGCAATATGATAAGTCTGTGATAAATGCAAGAAATAAATCTAATATCGGTATTTATTATATTATTTGGAATTCTTAAACAGCAGCCATACAAAATTTTATAAATATTTATTAATTAGTTTAGTTTTGACAGCCATTGCATTTAGACAAAGTTTGTATTTTATGTTAATATTTAAAAAGTGAATTTTATGTTTTAAGAAAATACTATAATTTGGTAAAGAAACATAATCTGAAACCAAAACCAAATTTAATAAAATATTATGGAGACTCGTTACAATCGTATGGATTGATTTATAAATGCTTTCATTGTGGTCTTATGATCATAACTATCGCTTATCACCCAGGACTTCTAATTTAGATTACCATCGAAAAAATGATTAATAAAATACATGATATTATTTTAAAAGAACATCGCGTGAAAGTTTATGAATTAGCTGATACGGTAAATATGTCAAAAGAACGTGTAGGCTATATCTTATGTGAAATTTTGAGTATGAAAAAGCTATTGGCAACCGCATTTGCTAATATCTGGCATAGGTACCACGTTTTCTAATACCTGACCAAAAATTTGTTCATGTAACGCCATCGTGTAACTCCATCAAACTAAAAAAAAACTATTTTGAAAAATAAATCAATTCTTTATTTCATTTATCACTAAATTATCAAACTGCCCTCGTATTACTCTGAGTGGAAAGTATAATTGAGAGCACAGGTACAAAAATGCAAATACTGATCCGTCCTTCTACAGGAAACTTATTCTAGAGCAGTTGGACGAATTTAATGATATTTTCTTATTTTTCACTGGTGCAGTCATTGACAATAACATTATGTCTTATGTGTTCACTGCATTAGATGGCGCCAACATCCGTGAGCTTCTTAGTAAAATCTTTTTTTTCAGAGCAGATCCATCTAGATGGCGGTAGAAACTGCAGTTTGCACTCCCAATCATCTTAATATCATTATCTTCAGTGCCAGCCACGCATCTCTGGAAGCTATTCGTGACCCATTGAGTGATTCTGATACCAAAAATATTTGACATAACCTGCTTGATAACAGGAGTATTGAATTGCGTTAGGTTCTAGGTTGGTGCAAATTTTTGGTAACAAGTGGTAGAAAATCCTATTAACTTCTATAAAATCTAGTCAGCTATAACTGGTCCTTCTATTGTAATTAATCAAAGATCGATTTCATCCAATTCACACATAAGGGTCGTCAAATTGCTTCATGATCGTGGCGCTGCAGCGTGTTCCCTGGCTCATATCCTAGGAACAAGGAAAAACCAAACAAACAAAGTCCCTATTGCTTATTACAATAAAGAAATTTTGATGGTGTCCGACCTAGTCTTAGATATTACTATTATAATATAGGGTTTTTCAATAAGAGTGATATGATTTCTAAGTGACGTTTCGGGCATTTCTAATATGTCATGATCTGTGTTTTTTTTTCATTGTATTCAGTAATATTTACAATTTTATCGTGGAGAGATATACACAAGAACAACGTTTACAAATTATTCAATTTTATTATCGAAATAATCGTTCTCCAATTGCAACTTTTCGTGCGCTTTTGCCATTTTATGGTCGTAATAATCGTCCAACTGTGCTCGCTATTCGTTGAATTGTTAAAAATTTCGAGCGTACATTTTCTTTACATAATGTTCAAGTGCCAATAAGACAAATAACCGCTCAAAGTAATGAAAATATTGCTCCCGTTCAGGCAAGTGTTGCTGAAGAGCGCAATTTGTCGATTCCAAGACGTTCTCAAGAATTGACACTGTCTCAAACCACAACCTGGCGGATTTTGAGAAAGGATTTGGACTTGCATCCGTATAAAATTGTTAGTACTCAAGAACTGAAGCCATTGGACCACCGTAAAGGTCGTGAATTTGCTGATTTTGTCTTGGAACAACTTGAAAACGATAACGATTTTTTTACGAAAATCATCTTCTTCGATGAGGCTCACTTTCATCTGAGTGGTGCGGTAAATAAACAAAACTGTCGATTCTGGTGGGAAGAAAATCCACAAATTATTCATGAACACCCATTACATTCACCTAAATTGACAGTTTGGTGCGGTTTTTGGTCTGGTGGAATCATCGGTCCGTACTTCTTTCGAAATGAAGCTGGTAACACCGTTACTGTCAATGGAGAGCGATATATTGCTTGTGGGATTATTAACACCATTAAACTATTGCTTGTGGGATAATTTGAAGTCATTGGGCTTGAGCAATAAATCAAACTCTCTTCAAGCTTTAGAAGTCAATATTGAACGTGCTATTCATGACATACGACTTGATTTAGTGGAAAAAGTGCTCGAAAATTGGGTTCATCGAATTCGTTCCTGCAAAAGAGTCGTGAAGGCCATTTGAATGACGTTTTATTCAGAACTTAATTGTATCGATTATACTTCATATTAAATAAAAAAACATTTGAATTTCCTTAACAATTAGTATGTTTTTTTTTTAAAAAGAAATCATATCACTCTTATTCGAAAACCCTTTATTTGCAGTTGAAACGACGGCGACTCACTTGTCACTTGTGCACCTTGACGTAGCTTAGAGATGCGTGGTATAAAATTATTTGCAATTCGAGCTTAAGATCCGTGTCGACTTGGTATAGTGCTACCTGTTTTGGGTCTCAAACCTGCGTTGGGATAAAAAAAATGTTCTCCCGATTGTCTGGCTTTGATTATAATTTAAAAATTGGGATGGCTTACAAATAAGTATATTAAATTCAATTAAAAAAAAGGTTTTTAATTAATCGTTTATCCCATATCTGGTTAAAAAATTAAATGAAAGATTAATTTTGTTTATACTAGAAATGAATCTTCTTAAAAATCCAAAAAAAAAATTTTAATACCATACATTAGAATATTATTAACGAGAAAAAAATAATACATGAAAATAACGTGTTGTTTTAAAAGAAAAGTCATTAAAAAGTAATTGTCGTAGTAAGATTTTGTGATCTATTATCGATACGATAAATTTATCCAAAATAAAAAACCGCCTTTATTTAGGATATACGTTTATACTTAAATTTGGTAACATATAAAATTCTCAACATTTATCAAGCGAAACAGACAAATATCAAACCACAAAAACAGATGGAAATATTTTGGCAAGGATAAATTCCTTAGCATTACAGTAAGTGATGAATGCTTAACGAGTTTGCTATAAAAAAAAAAGTGAAAATTTCTACGATTTGTGGCTTCTATCCGGCGTTACGAAATTATCTACTATAACTGCTATTATCGATTGTGTATCTAACAATATTTGAAGGAAATACTGTCTCGACAAGGATGAGATGATTGATAAGATAAATACTTGATTAATGGCTCTAATGCTTTCAACAAATCGAATAGTCATAATGGATATAAGAATTATTAATAATTACAAGAATTATTATCATTACCATAATTTCCGATTTTTCTCATTCTTATTGAAGGTTTCTAATTCATTTTGTTTTGTCACCACCACGTCTCTTTACAGTCTCACTCCTCCCACAATTCATATTGATCCTGTATTTTTCGATATTTATTTTCTACGAATATTATTCAAATTTTTATATATATTAAAAAAGACGCTGTTGAATTGATGTTAGAATCGTGAAGACGATTCGATGTGACTTGCACATTTTATGTACAAGTGTACGCATCTTCCCCGACCAGAGAGTTCATTAATATTTCGGTTGTGATCCTATTGCCCTTTAGGGAATTCATTTATCGCTAAATCTTCTTATTTATTCATTGCAGGATACAAGCAATACTCTATACGAAATAACTCGAAAATTTCATTAACGCCTCTAAGAAGAATTGATTATTTCATGACAATAATTTAACTTGTTACCAAAAGATTTTTGCTTGAATTCTTTATGGAACGCATTATCAGTATTAAGTGTTAACTTTTCTACTAAATTAAAGTAGAACTTCAATACGATATAATATTTTTATTTTAGTTCAATATTTACATAATAAATGGAATAATAAATTTTATCGAACTAAAAGTAAAACAAGCTATGAACTTTAAGTAAAAAGTAAAGTTTCACATTATAAAAGTTTACAATTTATTAATTTATTTGACAGTATCAATAAATTGTCTGTAAATTTTACGGAACCTTATTCGAATGGGCATTATTTTAATGGAAAAGAAAAATAAATTTCTTTCATAATGTTAGTTAACATTTTTTCTGATTTTTTTATGCATTTTCATATATTATATGGATTTCTGTTTTTTTTTCAGATTAGATGGATTTAAAAGTATAAAAATGTTAATCGTTATGAATCCTTAAAATAGTCTTCAAATCGTATGGAAAAAATACTTTACAGAATTTTACAAATAATTTTTAGTCCTGATTTTTGTTTGTTAAATTAAAAAAAAAAAGAAATTATAAATGAACTCTTTAATGGCACATTTCGATAATAAAAGTTCTTAAGCATTAAAGAAATTATATAATTCCATAAGGTCAATAGCTTTTCACGATAAATTATCTTTGTCTAAAAATAGCATACGAATTGATAATAAAATTTAGTATAATGTAAAGAAGATAATTTTAAATAATATTTATGTAAATGCGATGAGCTTTTCTAATAATATACAAATTTAAGCGGATCACAAGTTTAAAGATTATCGAAGCAAATTTATCTTCAAGTAAATTTGATATGGAATTAGAAGAAAAAAATATTATTTAAATTGGGTATCTCGTATATTTGGATTAGTAGTGTGAATGTATTTCCGGTATAGTACGTTTCTATTTCGATCGGCTAACATAAATGAGAGTATCCAATGAATTTAATGCTCTGAGATAAATACACCTCATGAACAGCACTTATGCCATGGAAATTATACAAATATAATTATATTGAAAGGATATGGAACTGAACGTGTGTCTTAGTCCAAATTTGCTTTTATTATTATTATTGACATAAGAAGAAAACTCCAATTTTCATATCGGTTATATTATATGAGTACATACTTATGTACGTGCATGGGCTCGTGTGTCTAGAATAGGAACATTTTCGAATACTCGTACGGTAATAAGTCATCATCTGTCAACTTCTGTAAACATGGATAATATCAATCATTTTTAAGAGTTTCGGTCAAAATAAATATATTATCAAATGGAACGTTTTAATGTGACTGAATTACGTAATCGTTCAATTATTAAACATTTATCGTATTAATAAGCTATAATAAATTATCTTTAATTTATTTAATATAATTCCCCAAATAAAAATTGGTATGAAAATGAGCGATTGATAAGAAAAAAATATCATAATTATTTGATTGGTAATTGTAATTACTATAAAAATTTTGGGTGCAGTGGAAAATTTTCAGTAAAAATTGTCGATTAAAATTTCGGTAAAAATATTTTCAGTAAAAAAATGTTCAGTAAAAAAATGTTGAGTAAAAAAATATGCATTATAAAAATATCCAGTAAAAGTATTTTCAGTAAAAAAAATTCTGTAAACAAATTTTATATTGAAAAAAATGTTCAGTAACAAAATTTGTAGTCAAAAAATTTTCAGTAAAAAAATTTTCGGTAAAAATCTTTTCAGTAAAAAAAATTTTAGTAAACAAATATTCAGGTTAAAAAATTTCAGTTAAAAAAAATTTCAGTAAACAAATTTTCAGTACAAAAATTTTCAATAAACGAATGTTCAGTAAACAAATTTTAAGTAAACAAGTTTTCAGTAAAAGTATTTTCATTTCAATGTTCGGTAAAAATTGTCGGTTAAAATTATTTGCAAAAATTTTCCCTACAAATTTTCGCTAAAAATTTTCAATAAAAAAAATTTCAATAATCAAATTTTCAGTGAAACAATTTTCAGTAAGAATAGTTTCAGTAAACAAATTTTCAGTAAAAATGTACGGTAAAAATTTTCGGTAAACATTTTCGGTTAAAATTTTCGGTAAAAGTTTTCAGTAAAATTTTACCGTAAACATTTTTGGTACAATTTTTCGGTAAAAATGTTCAATACAAATTTTCAGTAATAAAAATTTCAGTAAACAAATTTTCAGTAAAAAAATTTTCAATAAACAAATGTTCAGTAAACAAATTTTCAGTAAACAAGTTTTCAGTAAAAGTATTTTCAGTTCAATGTTCAGTAAAAATATGCGATTAAAATTTCAGTAAGAAAACTTTCAGTAAACAAATTTTCAGTAAAATTGTTCGGTAAAAATTTTCGGTAAACATTTTCGGTTAACATTTTCGGTAAAAGTTTTCAGTAAAATTTTACCGTAAAAATTTTTGGTACAAATTTTCGGTAAAAATGTTCAATACAAATTTTCAGTAACATAAATTTATTAAACGAATTTTCATTAAAAGTATTTTCAGTAAACAAATTTTCAGTAAACAAGTTTTCAGTAAAAGTATTTTCAGTTCAATGTTCGGTAAAAATTGTCGGTTAAAATTATTTGTAAAAATTTTCCCTACAAATTTTCGCTAAAAATTTTCAATCAAAAAAATTTTAATAATCAAATTTTCAGTGAAACAATTTTCAGTAAGGATAGTTTCAGTAAACAAATTTTCAGTAAAATTGTACGGTAAAAATTTTCGGTAAACATTTTCGGTTAAAATTTTCGGTAAAAGTTTTCAGTAAAATTTTACCGTAAACATTTTTGGTACAAATTTTCGGTAAAATTGTTCAATACAAATTTTCAGTAATAAAAATTTCAGTAAACAAATTTTCAGTAAAAAAATTTTCAATAAACAAATGTTCAGTAAACCAATTTTTAGTAAACAAGTTTTCAGTAAAAGTATTTTCAGTTCAATGTTCAGTAAAAATTGTCGGTTAAAATTATTTGTAAAAATGTTCGCTAAAAATTTTCAATAAAAAAAATTTTTATAATCAAATTTTAGTAAAAGTATTTTCAGTTCAATGTTCAGTAAAAATTTGCGATTAAAATTTCAGTAAGAATAGTTTCAGTAAACAAATTTTCAGTAAAATTGTTCGGTAAAATTTTTGGTAAACATTTTCGCTTATAATTTTCGGTAAAAGTTTTCAGTAAAATTTTACCGTAAACATTTTCGGTACAAATTTTCGGTAAAAATGTTCAATACAAATTTTCAGTAACATAAATTTATCAAACGAATTTTCAATAAAAGTATTTGCAGTAAAAAAATTTTCAGTAAAAAAATTTTTAGTAAAAGTATTTTCAGTAAAAAATTGTATAGTGAAAAAATTTCCATATTAAAATATTTTTTTTTAAATAAATTTACAATAAAAAAATTTCCAGGAAAACAGTTTTCAGTAACAAAATTTTCAGGTAAACAATTTACAGTAAAAAAAATTTCATTAAACAAATTTTTAGTAAAAAAATTTTTAGTTAAATGTTGGGTAAAAATTTTCGGTAAAATTTTCGGTACAAAATTTTCTGCAAAAATTTTCTTCGGCGATGATGCTCATTTTTCGCTTAGTGGTTGCGTCAATAATTAAAATGTGCTATAACATATATTCTCGTATGTCCCTGAAAACCCACAAGTAACTGTGGATAAGCCATTGTATGCGCAAAAAGTGTCCGTCTGTTGTGCATTTTGGTCCGAAATTGTCAATGTTTAGTATTTCTTCAAAAATTAAAAAGGAAAGACCAATCGACTTTTTTTTTTAATATTTACTGGAAGATTTTTAATCTGGACCAAATGTGATTTAAACAAAACTGTACCATAAACCACACAATGTGAAATTTTTTGATCTTATTGCGTGATTAGTAATTTCAAGAGTTTGTGCTGTCAATTCGTCCCCAAGATCGTGCGATTTAAAGCTGTTGATTTTACGTTGTAAGCCTCCGTAAAAAAGACCTGCGAAAACGACTTAAAAAATTACTTTAAAAGGATCTTGACCTTTAAAAAATCTTATGCTAAATATTTAAAGAATGTTATTTTTATGCTTATTTGCAAAATTTAAGTAATATAATTAAATAAAATTATCATCTGAATTTGAGTATTATTTAGTTGACTTGGATAACCGTATGTGAGCTTTATACACTTTAGGCCCGCAATAAAAAAAGAATTGTGTTTCATATACATATTAGATTATACCAAGAAGAAATTTATTGATACTCGTAAAGGTAATTTTAAATATACTAATTACTACAATGATTATCTGATTGAATACATGCAGGAATTAATTAAAAACCTAATTCTAATAAATATTTTACTGGATTATTTTTCACGTATGCCGTCAAACCTTACAAATGTAATGCATATTTTTAATTAAATTTTGTATTTTTTTGTTGAGAAATTTAATAAATATATTTAATATTATTTAACCATAGAATAATAATAACTATTGTCAAATATTTGATATTTAAATAACAAAATTCTCCTAGTTACCAACTGATTAATATGAATATCTAAAAATTAACACATATTTCAATTTATTTTAATTAATCATTTATCATAGATCTCGTAAATGATATAATAAAAAAAATGTGATTCATTTCAAATACTAAAAATAACTTTATTGATTAATAGAGAAATTAATTCAATTATTGTCTTAAAGAAAAACATAAATGGCTCTTTACCAGATTAATCACTTAAAAACTGAAATATTTCACAGCCTCGTAAATGTAAATAAATAATTTTCACTCGATAAAAAAGTGTTTATATCCATTAAAAATTTACTAATAAATAAATTTAAGGATCTGCTTCTTAATTTTGGATTACAAAGTAAATAATCACAGATAATCTTTATTACCTAGTTACTGAATTGTTTCTATTCAACTAAAATGAATTTAATTATTCCGTACAACAATTTATGAGGAGTTTTATAAAAAAAATTAATTATTGACTTTCTTTTAATTATATCATAAAACGATTTAAAAGATTCACCCGTCACGTTTGATGGATTTGAATGTGCAATTGAAATTAATGAAAATTTAATTCTTCTACTTATAGATAGAATATCTTATCTTATTTGCATTAATTATGGCAATAAACTGTTAATAACATTGTAGCAGCAGTATCGGATCTTTCGATTTATAAAGATTATATAATTTAATATACGTAAAGTTACAATATAATAAAAATCAAATAAAATATAATAATTTTTTTATAAATATGGGTAAATTAATATTAGCTTGAAAATTAATATAAATGCTTGAGAACTAATAATGCTAATATCAGTATAAATGTAGAGTTTAGCCAATAAAGGTATTGTTTTATACTAGATTATATAATTTGATACACTAAAATTTTTATAAACTTTTATGTAAAATATTAAACATTTATATACCAAGTATATAAGCTTAAACCCGCTGTTTGGTCATAGATGGCGTGAGTGAGCGTATTAAGCTACCATGGGCACACCATACTTTTTTTTATGAGTTTGACATCTGTCAACATTAATCAGTGCACATTGTCAGCAATTTCGTACAACAACATATATTTTTCATTTGGTAATCATGTCTAGTTTTGTGACAGAAAAAGATCATATGTGAGGAGCTCTGCTTTTTCTGCTTCAATTTGAAGAAATCGGCTACCAAATCGCATCGAATGCTTATGGAGGCCTATGGTGACATTGATTTTTCGGAAACAACGTGCCGAGATTGGTTTTGTCAGTTCAAAGACGGCAATTTTGACTTGTGGGAGAAGAAGCGTGAAAATCGGCCTAGGAAGGTTGAGGACCATCAATTGCACGCTCTTTTGGACGAAGACGATACCCAATCGCAAAAAATGCTCACGGTGTAATTGGGTGTTACTCAACCAGCCATTCCATGCGTGTGCGTGCCATGGGGAAGATTGAAAAGATCGGAAAATGGGTGCCGCATGAATTGAACGATAGGCAGATGGAGCGACGCCAAAACACATGCGAAATCTTGCTCGCCAGATAAAAAAGAAAGTCGTTTCTCTATCGGATTGTGACAGGCGATGAAAAGTGGATATATTTCGAGAATCCTAAGCGCAAGAAATCGTGGGTTGATCCCGGCCAACCATCAACATCTTCCCCAAGACCAAATCGCTTCGGACGGAAGACGATGCTGTGCGTTTGGTGGGACCAGCAGGGTATCGTCTACGATAAGATGTTGAAACTTGGTGGAACTGTCAATGCCCACCACTAACACCAACAACTGATCAAATTGCACCGTGCTCTGCGTGAAAAAAGGACGGATTATCAACAAAGACATGACAAGCAGATTTTTCTCCACGACAACGCACCATCACACACACCAAAAATGGTCCAAAACTACTTGGAGACACTCAACTGGGAGGTGCTACCACACCCCGCTTATTCACCAGACCTTTCCCCTTCCGACTACCACCTGTTTTCGTCGAAGGCCCACGCGCTCGCTAAGGAGCATTTCGATTCTTACCAAGACGTCCGAAAAAGGCTTGTTGAGTGGTTTGCCTCAAAAAAGAAGGAATTTTTTTGGCGTGGCATCCACAAATTGCCTGATAGATGGGAAAAATATGTTGCTAGCGAGGTCAAGTACTTCGAATAAATTTGTTTTTGCTTGCTATGAAATTTTTTAAGCTTATACACCTGGAAGCATCTAATTTATAAGTGGACTTGTCTTTGCTTGCTTGTGTATAAGGTATCTTAGCCCAGCACAGGTCATGCTGACTTCAAGTATGGGTTTTAAGTTAGTCTGTTTTGGTTTTTTAGGCTAGATCATTAAAAGTTTGTTAAATTGGAAATGAAATGATTGGAATCTGGGATGGAACGAATCCATGGAAAAGTGCATGAAGTTTTCGAGCGGTTTTGAGGCTACTGGCAACACTACTGTCAGAAACCTTAATGGTTCGGCCATGCCTCCTTGAGTAGCTAATTCGACCGTACAAGTACTATGTGCAAGCGGCATCGTGCGCTTCGCCATGAAGTTAGTTGATGTCAGTCGAGAATGAGACCAAAATAACGCAGGCATCGGTCTGCGCCATGAAGTTAGTTGATGTCAGTCGAGAATGAGGGTTAAATGGGATTAAAATCGTAGAAAAAAAAATTTCAGCGTTTGTGTTGTTAAAGTAAATAATTGACAGTTGAAAGTCATTTCAACAATAAATTGAAAAAGAAAAATAAATTAATAGAAAAGAAATTTTATTTTAAAATATTAACTATGATAATAAGATCTATGTTTTGAGAAAGAAATAAAAAATTATTAAAATAGTTTTTATTACGAATCTACAAGTTAGCCTACAATAAAAATGTATACACAGACTCACTGTGTCGACTTTGATGGGAGAAACTTAGCTTTTTACTTACTGACATAACAGCTAAGTCTCTTCCATTAATGACGATGATTGGCTTTTTCCTTTTTCACACCTTTTTTTTTCTCTTTTTTCCTTTTTTTTTAGGATCTAGATATATACCTCCCTCCACAGATTTCTTGTTCCTTTGCCCCAAGCTTTATGGTTCTTACTAATTATTTCTCTTTAAATATCTTTTAATTTCATTTCATTATTTTCTGCGGTTCTTTTTCCGCTCTCATGTAGAAATTAACGCCTTTTTGTATCTGAATTAACCCCTAAGTGTTCAGACATGATTTTTTTTTCTTGTTATGGTGGGTGTGAGAGCACTAATTTGCACAAACTTCGATAATAATTTCCCATATATATCATAACAAGGAGCTCAATAAGAGTAGAAATCCTACTTGCAAAAAAAATTCCGAGTTTGCCGACATTCGGTTAATATACAGAGTTATTCATTATAAAATTCGGAAAGTACAGTATTGTCATATGACAATTTTTTTAAAATATAAGTTGTAGTAAAAAGAAATCCATTATTTTTGCATTAAATTGAGGGTTTTATTTAGCATAGATAAAATGATACGATTTAGGTCAAATATGCACCGTTTTGTTTGATAACTTATTGCCATTTTGGAGGTAATTTCATAATGCCTCTCTCATAGAAACCCTCGTCCCTATTGGCAAAAAACTGGGACAGTCGATTTTCACAATCTTCTCTTGAGGCGAATTTTTCACCTGCAAAATCATTCGTCATAGACAGGAAGAGGTGGTAATAACTTGGTGCCAGGTCCGGACAATAAGGTGGATGCATAAGAACATCCCAACCAAGATCCCGGAACTTCTGGCGAGTCACTATCGATGTATGCGGCCTGGCGTTGTCCTGATGGAACAGGAGCTTCTTTTTGTATCCAGCCTTATTTAAGTGGTTCCAAACGGTTTTTTGTGCAATGTTTAGCTCCTGGGCAATCGAAACAGTGCTAACGTGACGGTCGGACTCGACGATTTCCATTATTTTATCGACATTTTCGACAATTGGCCTTCAAGAGCGTGGTGCATCTTTGACATCAAAATTACCGGAACGGAATCGACGAAACCAAAATTGCGCGTGATTGGCTGTTACAGTACCAGGACCATAAACACTATTCACATTTTCAGCTGCCTGGCTTGCGTTTTCGCCTTTATCGAAGAGAAACTGTAAAATATTGCGTATTTTCTCTTTGTTGGTGTCCATTTTTGACGCGTGCTAAAAAAATACTAAGTCAACTGTATGAGAAACTTTTTTAGTACGAAATCTTATCTTTCTAACGACATCTAGTGCAACCCGATCGACACTTTTCAAACGGGAGATACAGACTCCTAAAGCCATCTTTTGGCAAAATAATGGACTACTTTTTACTACACCTTATATAAGTTAATTATGATCAATTAACTTTCATTTGTTTAGCGCCAATTTTGCCATATTACACGTATAATATTAATTAGTCCGCAATGGAAGAAGTCCTACTCAAAAATAAATTCTGGGTTGCGTGGCATTCATATAAAACATTGGGAATGATGAGTTGAACGCCATAAAATTGGCAGTGTGGTATACCAAATCCGAATTCTGAGAAATTGTCTTGCCCAGAATTTCGGATTGGTTGTTGAGCAGAGTGGTTCTGCGATGTTGAGTTAATGTGTAGAAAGAAATCATCCACTTTCAGATCAGTCTTTTTTTTTCTACGCATGACTAAAGATGTTACATGCCAGAACGGTGTAGCTACTCTTCCACTAGCTAATCAACTGTCGCTCATTGCCAAGGATACCAGGGTGACCTGGAACCCAACTCAGCTCCATATTTTCTATTACGTATATTTAATAGATTACAATGAATCTCGTTGAGCACCAGATCATTTGATAAGCCACGAATAGCTTCCAAGGCTTTAAGACTTTTCGTAAGAATAATTGAAGACACCGCTGCAAAATGGAGGCAGCTCCATTTTTTGGCGATTTTTTTTTCTCCAGTAGATATAAAGTATTCCAAAGCTGCTCTATCAATCAGTGGAAAAATGAGGCAGCTGCCTTAATCCACTGCGGAAATATAAAGGATATGTAGATGACCTCTAATTGAATAAAAAAATTGGTCAAGTGGAGCTGTCTCCTTTTTGCAGCGGTGTCTTCAATAACGCTGCGATGTTTGTGGGTATTAATTGCCGTCTCAACTGCCATCTCAATTGCCCAAAGTTCGCCATGGAAAGGGAAACTTCGACCTTATAGGATTACACACTTGATCTTCCAATATTGACCGCCAGGAAGCTTTTTTTTTTTTTTTTTTAAGTTTAGATTAATGAGGTACAGGGGAAGCCTTACTACCCTGGAAGACCTTCTACCTGCCAGGCGAGTTATGCGGGATTTTTACCTCGCTAAAACCTACCTGTACCTCTACCCTTGCTCCCGGAACGATGGCTCCCCGGCGGCACTCTTTGTAACAGTGTTAGATACTACTTCGCCGGGGCGTTCTTATTTGACATTACTACTGTCCCGATATTATGACGCCTCGCGGCCTGTTCTTCGTACGTGGTCCGAACTTCCTTGATTAAAGATTCCGCGTACTCTGCAACAGTATGCACTCCACTATGTTTTCTGGACTGATGGAACGGTCCAGATTTTTCTCCAGATCTGCCCGTGTCCCCTCGTAGAGGGGGCATTGGAAGAATACGTGTTCTGCATCTTCGATCACATCGCGGCAGTGATGACAATTTGGGGAGTCAGCTCTCTTGAATCTGTGCAAGTATGCCCGAAAGCATCCATGCCCAGTCAAGAGTTGGGTGATGTTATACCCGACTTCCCCGTGCACGCGAGTGACCCATTTGGTGACATCTGGGATCAGCCGATGAGTCCACCGACCCTTCGTCGAGCTGTCCCATCTCTCTTGCCAGAGGCGAAGACTCTCGGGTCTCTCCTCGTCACAGAGGACCTTTCGCCGCTTTTTCTTCTTCCTACGGTGTTGGCGTTCACGTTCTCCTACCAGGAGCCGCCAGCAAGCTGGATGATACCAAATGATGTTGTGTGGTCGTCTTTGAACAAAAGTTTGGAATCACCCAATTCATCCACCAATACAAGGAAAATTTTCCTATAGATGGAGGGATTGGTGTTTACCTATCATATTTTGCATCTACCTAGTGTCATAGAGCTTCGTTCCTAACCACGGTTTCACTGCGGGTGCGGGAGGAAGGTTGGAAAACCGAGAGAAAGAGTGGATGGATCTCTTTCTAATTCAGAGATTAATAAAAAAATGAAAATGAGTTTCTTTTAGAATAGACAGTGTTAAACATTCGTATTTACTATTCTGATGATATATTTAAGAAAAAAAAAAAAAATTGTATATTTTTTACAAAAATTGAAATAAATATTTTTTTTGTATTTATTTATACTCATAGCTTTACGTATATACGTGTATATGTATGTGTACAAGTACTCAATAGTGTCAATTAAATAAGCAAAAAACTTCAATGTCTTTCAAGTTTACATAATGTTCAAAGTGTATTAAATTCAAAATATTTAAAATCATTCAGAAATGATTTTAACAAATTAAAGACCTTTTTTGATGAGATCAAGGCCGTAACGATTTTTTTTGTTTGTTTAAAGACATTAAGAGAATATATAGAAGCATGTGAGTTTTGAGTTTTCCAACTAGCAAATATGTTAATTCAAAAACTTTTTTCCTCTATTTTATATTGTAGAATATTTAAAAGAAACTTTGCTTCAATAATAATAAGTTGTTCCAAACAATAAGCACGTATTTTAAAAGTTGAACATTTTGTAAGAAATAATCGAACATTTAAAGTAGTTGCCAAAAAAAAAAATATGAGTTGTTTATTTTTTACCAATTCATTTAATTTTTAATTATTTAATTTTTATTAGAGACAATAAAAAAATGTACTCATAAAATCAAGAAAAATCCATCTTTCCTCATTGTTAAAAAAAGGTTCCCATAATTGAATACGGAATGGATTTTGCTGCAATTCTAAAAAAAAAAAATTTCAATTAAAATTACTATGCAACATAGATAGTCGAGTTGAATGATAGTTTAAGAAAAATTTTAGTAAAAATTACTTAAATATTAATTTCGTATGTAAAGTCTTTAGTATTTAATTTAATAAAAATAATATAAAATAATCATGATAAAATAGATCGTTAGCAACTAAGCAACATTCATAGAACTGAGGTGTGAATTCCATAGAAATATTAAAGTAAATAAAAGATTGAGTTCAAAAATAAATAATTACAAAAATATTTACACTTTTGAATATGTGTGTGTGGGCGTTCATATATTATAATTTCTTCTATGAATATTTACTTAACGTTCGACAAAAGCTTCCATAAACGATATGTTGTTTTTTTCTTCATCAGACATCTGACGAAGCGTGTATTTAAGAGCTTTAATGCGGAATCCAAGTTTATTATGATGACTTTTCTTATACGATATATGAACGTGTAGACAGATCAATTTTTACGGCGTTCAACAAGCGATGGTACCGGCTGTGATGGTTGAGATAAGATTGAGTATAAAATCGCAAAGATGTGATAATTCTGACAGGCAACTATTAATAAGGTTTTATTTTTCGTTTTAATATTAGTAGTAGGTCGCTTGTTCAAAAGGTATTCTGAATTGCGACAAGCATTTCAGATCAATCAGTTCAATAGTTGGCATCTAATATCATAGTTGAACTAAGTGTATTGAGTCTCAAAAAAATTTTATAAGCTTAAATTGTATGGTGAAAAATTTGATTGTCTCAATTATGGAAAATTTCAAACTTGGTTTATCGAATAATGTAGATTTCGAAGCAATTGAAATATCACCAAATTATACAGTTTTATTAACGAAACTTGAAAATTTGGCATTCGGAAATGGTGATCTTAACGATCGTCAAGGAAATATCGATAGTGTAACATTCAGACGACCCATGACAGAGGCAGAATATTCAAGATTCATTAGTGATGTATGGATTGGTGTTATACTTACATTGCTTATATCGTCGATAGTATTTTTTATATGTTCATGTTTTATATATCATAAATTTCAACAGTGGAAAAACAATTGTAAGTGTTTTATTATTCAAAAATTTTTTCCAATTTTAATTTTTGGCTTCTGATTTTATTGTTTAATATTTTTTTTTTAAAAAATAATTCATCAAAATTTTCTATAAATATTTTACGTTTTACAACACCTTACAACAGTCTCTTAAAAAGTGATTTTAGATTTTAATTAAAGTGTTATTAAATACTTAATTACATTGCCATTATATATATTGTATAAAACTGTTTTAAAAAATATTTCTTGCAGACATCGATCCTTTTAAGATAATTTTTAATGATTTTTTTGTACATTTTGAGTTGTAATTCGGCTTCTTATCTTGACAGATGCTAATTTTTAAATGTGCTAAATTTTGAGAATTATCTGCATTTTTGCAAATTTTAATAAGGAAGAGTCCCTTGGCGTCAAATCGCATGATCTTGGCGGCAAATTGACATCATCAAATCTCAAAATTACGCGTTCTGAGAATATTTTGCGCAATAAATACAAAAATGGTTTAGTTGAAAATTTTCAAGTTCAGGTTAGAAAGAAAAGTAGGTCATCATATGGCCATAGCAATCAGAATTTAGAGGCCCGCCAAGACCTATAAACTAAAATGCACACCAAACAGTCTCTTTCTATGAACACAATGGCTTCTGCACATTTGTTTATTAACTTATCCAGTGAGTGAGAAACGAGCCAGAAGACAGAATCCAAAACTTATTATTCTAATATCCAATAAAATTAAATTATGCATGATTTAAACTGACAAACTTTAATCCAAACAAATGTTATCTCATATAGTTGACAGCTGTCAAATGACAGTAAAGTACTTTTTGAATTACAAAATGGATAATCCAGCATGAGCGTATTTATTAAATTTTATTCTTTAATTGGAATTATTAAATAATATTTTTAGTAATTTTAATTTACCGATTGTTTTTTTCCCCCCCAATTTATCTAATTAAAAAGTCCTTTTTGTAACAGAAAATGTAATTTTTTTTTCAAAAATTTTATTTACATACTTTAACTGAACTTATATGATTGATTATTTATTCGAAATAATAATGCTTCTTATAATAATTGTTAATAATTTATTTGGATGTGTTTAATTATGGTTAATTATATATTTGAATTGGGCATTTTTGGTAAATTATAAGTTTTTTGTTTAGAGTCAATATTGGTACTAAATTTTATTTTTATAATGGATCTGATTAATTTTAAACAATTTTTACTATTATTCAAAATATCATTTTAATAAGTAAACATTTTCTTTTTTTACTGTGTAGATAAACTTTATTTGTTAACAAATAATTATTTTATTATAAAGAGAATGTTTTATTTTAATAAATCAAATAAGCGTAAAAGTGTAAATAAAATTGATTTGGCAAAAGTTTCCATTCTTTTCATTTAAGGAAATGGCAATTGAATCTTTGGAAAAACATGTGCCGAAATAAATTAGAACCGAAAAAATCGAGACTAATGCGGAATTTCTTAAATTGTTTCGGCGGAAATTTCTACTCTTCTTATAAAATTTAAAATATTGATTATATTGACTATATCCAAATTAAGACCTACACCATTTGCCTGTGTATATAATATGTATTCATGCCCAATAGCCTTGTTATAAATTAGCACCTAGATGTTATAGTTTATTTAATTTACACTATAGCTTAGTATCTAATTTCTTTCATCTATTTATAAAATATATATATTCCTACTATAATACTTTTTGTATCATAAAGTGCTGTAATATTTTTGCTATATATTCATAATAATACCATTATTGTCAAAATATGAAATATTTTCTGCAAACCTGTGTTCACAAATAATTTAAGAAAGATTTTATAGAAAATATTTACATGCTAATTATCAAATATCTAGAAATATTTATTGTCATGATTACAATAATCAATAATATACTACCAACGACATTGTACGAGTATAAAAATTTCCATTTTGTATAACGTTGAAAATTATTGCAGCAACTTAACTTGATTAGTAGAATTTATTTTTATCATAAAAATTCACAGGTGACATTTTGAAATAAAGAAAAGAAAAATTATTAATGTTAACAATGAGTAATAATTCAATAATTATCGTTCCCATGAAAATTTCTATAAACAATTTGTTATGTGGCATATTTATGATATCGAAATCATTTGCTTGGAATTATTATTTACCTCTTCAATATTGCAGAAACTTATTAATATTATTTGTTGACGAAAGAATTACGAATAAAATTCTTTTGCTAAAGTCTATGGCAATTTTTATGTGCAATCATGCATATTTTAAAAATCATAACTACAATAATTTTTTAGTTACTTAATTTGTAATAATAACAACCAATTATTTTAAAGTACAACGCTCTAATAAAAGAACAACTCCATTATTTGATATTTGTTCACTATATATTTTTAAAATTATTAACATTTGTTTAGATTAATATTTATGGATTGGCTAATCATTAAACAATAAATACTTTTAAATTGTAAAAGCTTCCTTCAATAGAGGGTGTTTTTTTCAGTAGGCAGCGATATAGTTTATTTCTGACTGGGTAGATATGTTAATGCAACTCTTAAAACCTCACAAATGATAATAGAAAAGCCATTGTATTCGTAAAAAGGTACCTTCTAGTGTCCCTTTTTACGAATACAATGGCTTTTCTATTGAAATTCTGAAGAATACAATGGCTTTTCTATTGAAGTCTGAAATAGAAAAGCCATTGTATTCGTAAAAAGGGACCTTTGTGTCCCTTTTTACGAATACAATGGCTTCGGTCTGAAGTTGCCATTGCTCATAATTCTGTATAAATGGCGAAGGAGAGACGGTTACCATAAAATCCGAGCCCTATGGCCATGTGATGACTGATTTTTTTCATTCTGAGCTTGACAATTTTAATTTGGACCATATGTGGTTTCAGCAAAACGACAAAGTTTTGCTCTATTGCGTACACGACAAAGTTTTGCTCTATTGCGTGAAAACTTCCCAAGAACTCATAATTTTGATATTTGATGGTGTCAATTTGACGTTGTTGAACTTTCTTCTTATAATTAGTATTAGGTGTACTTGGTGTTCAACTACATGACCACCTTGTGCAATAAATCCGGTTATTTTTGATAAACCAGTAATCAATGATTACTGGTTTATTGAAATAGACTTATGGCTCTAAATAACCCCACAAGAAGAAATCTAAAGGTGTTAAATCACATCAGCATTTCTTGAAATTATCGACTCGCTAAAGTTTTCTCGCAATAAATCGATTGATTGTGTGGCACGTAGCGCCGTTTTGTTGAAACTACATATTTGCTAAATCAATATCTTCGAATTCATACCACAAAAAGTTCCTTATCATCGATCTGTACCGCTTATCAATGACAGTAACGGCAATTTCTTTGTCATTGTGAAAAAAATAAGGACCAATGATACCACTGCGCCATAAACCACACCAAATGGTCACTTTTTCAGAATGTAAAGGTTCCTCGTGAATAATTTGTGAATTGGCTTCAGTGCAGTAACGGCAATTTGGTTTATTCACTATCTCCAGAGAGATGAATAAATGCGTTTCATCTAAGACAATTTTCTTCGATCATTTTCAAGTTATTTAAGAGTAAAATCAGAAAATTCACTGCATTTGCGATAGTTCATTGGCTTCAATTCTTGCGCAATTAAAATTTTGTAAGTTCCAAATGTTGAGCAGAAAGTTCCAAATGTTGAGCATCTTTGTCTTGTGCAAAGAAAAATTGCGTTCAAAATTTTCACACAGTTCGACGAATAGCGAGCACACTAGGCCGATTATGATGACCAAAAATTGTAAGAAATGCACGATAAGTTGCAATAAAAATCTACCATTTCGATAAAAAAAATTAGATAATTTCCTATCGTTGTTGAGGCATGTATCTTTCCACGAATAAATTGCAAGCCTTACTAAATACACCTGATAGTGACAGAATATTTTGACATTTCAAATTTGGCCACACTGTTTATTTGAAAACATATTACCCACCCCCCCCCCTACCCCATTGAAAGTTTATTCAAACATAAAAAAAATTGAAATTTTATTAAAGTGATGTATTTTATTTAGTTTTACTTTCGAAATTAGTGACAAAACTTATTCCACTTTAATATTTTTGTATTATAATTTTTTAATTCAATTCGGAAAATAAGAATTCATTGACATAAATTCGCATAAGTTTAAACATTTCCATACTCATTTATTTTAATATTAATTATGTATGTACAAATAATATTTCTACGTACGAGTAGCTTTTGAGTACAACTGCTTGCAGAGTTGTAGAATATTTAAAAATTTACATACACGTGTAAGAAAATATCTTTAATTTATCTTTCAATTCAATATTCTTGTTGTTTTAAAATATTCATCATATTATGAAACTCAAACAAAATCAGAAATTATTGTATAATATTCATTCATACAAGTTGTAGAACCACTTTAAACGTGTGGTTTTTAAGGAATCTTTTGAATGTTGAAAAGATTTGATTATATGCATAATATTCAGGCATCATCATTCACCATTTATCCCTTCACCATGATGCCCACTCATCACTCAAACGATAAAAACACGTGTGAATGCAATCCAGATCATACAACCCTAATGTGTGCATAACAGCCCTCTTGATATGTAAATTTCTTCACATAGTCGTATCATTCAGGAAAATGCCCTGAAATTAGGGCAAAATACCTTAAGAACATAAACGTAACACTATTTCCAGGAAAATATTCAAATGAGACCTGAAATCTCCCTATTTCTTCCCGTATTATTGTATGATTTGTTTTGCTACTGCAACAAATACTTTTACTATTCCGACTACTACAACTACAACTACAAATACTCTAACTAATACATTATTACAAGAGTAGCTGCTTTGCTACTTTTATTGTTACTGTCCTTTCTAGCTACCAAATGACATCCTTTTTATGGGGAGTGATTGATGATTTTCTTATACGATCAAGGGTTAAAGTGTGAAAATCAGAAAAAAGGGCGTTTGAACTTTTAAATTTATCTTACTCTCTTACCTTAACGAGATTGTTCAGATACTTACTACTTACTTTCTTTTGTTCATTTTAAGTTCTTTTATCTTTTTGCTTATTTTCATGATTGCTTAATAAAATCAATATTTTTCAATAGTCTATCATTTGGGCTGACTGTATTTAGCTTATGCTTAAATGAGTTTTGATTTTTATTACGATAATCATGATTGAAGATATTCTTTATTTTTTTTAGCATAAATATTTATTCAATCAAGATTGTTTTTTTCTCTTAAGAAAAATTTAAGAAAATTAAATGTTTATCTTATAAATTATTGAAAATAATACAGATCAGAATTTACAATAGTTTAATCAGCAATGATATTTATAAAAAAAAGGGTTTAAGGGATTTTAAAAGGAAAAAAAAAGAAAACAAAAATAATAAAGAAAAAAATAATACACTATTATATGGTATATAATAAACATATATTTTGTATAATAATAATATGATAAGGGTTAGTTAATTGACACTTCGTAAAGTAAAGTTAAATAAAATATACTTAATGGCCGCTACGAGAGTTTTTGCAAGACTTGATGCTTTGAGGTAATTTTTAATCATTTTTTATTGCATACTTCGGGCTTTAAACTGTAAAGATTATCTGTGTAAATACGATTTCTTACTAGACCTTGTAAGAAAAAGACCAACAACGTCAAATGGTACGATCTTGAAGACCATTTGACATCACAAAATCATGAAATTATACGGTTTGGGAATGTTTCGCGTAATAAAGCCAAAATTAGGCATGTTTTGTGTCTTATGGTACCACATTGATAAAATCACACGCATGGTCCAGATTAAAGTTTTTGGTTAATATAGAAAAAAGACCAACGACGTCAAATCGTACGATCTTGAAGACCATTTGACATCACAAAATCACGAAATTATACGGTTTGGGAACTTTTCGCATAATAAAGCCAAAATTAGGCATATTTTGTGGCTTGTAGTACCGTATTTTTAAAATCACACACATGGTTCTGATTGAAATTTTTGGGTTAAGTCAAAAAAAAGTTAAACGGCGTCAAATCGTACGATCTTGAAGACTAATTGACATAACAAAATCACGAAATTACACGTTATGGGAACTTTCCGCATAATAAAGGCATGTTTTGTGACTTGTAGTACTGTATTTTTAAAATCACGCACATGGCCCAGATACAAATTTTTTGGTTAAGACAAAAAAAAAATAAAGCGGCGTCAAATTGTACGATCTTGAAAACCGATTCCCATCATAAAACTATGAAGTTATACGGTCTGGGAACTTTTCGCGTAATAAAGCCAAAATTAGGCATATTTATGGGCTTGTAGTACCGTATTTTTAAAATCACACACATGGTCCTGATTGAAATTTTTGGGTTAAGTCAAAAAAAAGTTAAACGGCGTCAAATCGTACGATCTTGAATATCATTTGATATTACAAAATCACGAAATTATACGGTCTGGGAACTTTTCGCATAATTAAGGTATGTTTTGTGGCTTGTGGTCCTGCATTATTAAAATCACACACATAGTATACATTGAAATTTTTAGGTTAGGAAAAAAATACTTAACATAGAACCACAGCGCTTAAAATTGATGATCACGGTCTTACCTTATACATTTTCAAGAAAATATGGGCCAATTTCACCTTAAGGCCAAAATACAAACCACACAGTATTTTTTTATGGATACAAGGATATTTACTAGTACCTGTGGGTTTTTAGAGGCCTATATTGACATATCCACAAGGCGGTAGTTCGAAGACAACAAAAAACGTGGCTATGGTAGAATGACCACTTTTTTTTTTAGATGATTTCTACAAATTTGAGGCATGGTTCAGTAAATAGTCAGAATAATCTGACATCTCTAATAACACGTTCATTTGAAGAACTTCAGTTAAAAAATAAATTTCTTAAACAGTAAAACGGTTTATCGACTTAAATTTTTAATTTTAAAAATATTTAAAAGAAATAAAGCTTTTTATTACATACTATGAAGATTTACATTAACAAAAAGAGAATGAAAATTATATTTTTATTTAATTTGCGTATTTTTCCTTAAAGTGACTTTTCAATACTACGTTTGTAAATATTTTCTAAACTGTTTAACTTAAAAGACAAACTGCTAGAATAAAAGTAATTTTATAAAATGAATCTTACATAAATGTCATTCTGTAAAGATCGATTAATGCATAAACGGGTTGGACCGTACAAAATAGTGGCTCATTTGTTAATAGAATGGAAAATATTTAACGAAAAATATCGAAAACTTCACTAAATGAATGACACACACAGAAGACAAGAGCATTGTTTCCACTGCAAATAGCACACAGATTGTATTAAGTATTTTTGCCACATTTGTTTAATTCTATTTTTCTTTAATTTTCTCTTTTGCAATAAGTGTTTGAAAGGAAATAAAGTTTCTAGCCACAAACGGGCATTTATTTTGTGCTCGTAGTTCTATTAAAAACTGTACCATGTGCGAATACTATTGGATACTCATTTATGCAAGTGCAGTGGCTAAATTCATCTCCAGACCGTTACCCAAAACTAAAAATGAACATACCCCACTATTCGGATAGTGTACAACGAGTAATCTTTCCAACTACATTGTAATATCAAAAGTGGTATGAGAAGGTCATTAAGTGGAACTGAAGGGTGCAAAGGCACGCGCGCACTTCTACATGGGAAATGGTATTTTAGTGTTGGATTGGGAACCGACAATTCACATGGGGAATCAGGTTAATCATAGAAAAAGCAATTCCACTCCGAGTCCTTTTTATTCGCAGTGGTGGCTGCACGCCAACCCCATTCGAAGATTCGCAAGGCCGAACAAGCATTCTATTGTCGTGTCGGTACAACTGTCACCCCCGACACATACCCCATCCATTCTAGTTGTCGGATGAGTGGTCTCTCGGTACGCAGTCAAGTGTCGAACAGTCAGAACTTTAAGGGAATTTACATTTTCATAAATAACTTTACAATAGAAACAAAATTCATCTGTTCACCCTTATCGCTATCAAGCGGGTAACTAACAATATTGCACACACGCTATTACGGATTCTACACTACTGTCTGCTACAAAGAAAGACTCATCGTTTTGTTGTTTCACTGCTTTCGTTGATGTTCCACCGTTGTTCCGTCAATTTTCTATCGTTGATCCATCGTTGGTGGTGGCTGTTGTTCTTTATTACACGCACTTTAGAAATTGCATTTTTTAGTTGCAAACATAAAGAACAAAAATTTTAGGTAGAAATGGTTAGGGATTTACTGTGAATAATCCGGCATCATCCCTAGTTTTATGCGTGTTAGCAAAATGCCATAGAAAAACTGGGGAACTCCCGTTGCCCATGTAACATTTTGTATCTGCGTCATTTGACACCCTTATTGTTTGCTTAACGAAATACAATAGGCAATTTCATGGCTTGGGGCTGGCCAGTATGATTTCTCATTGTTTGAAGGTGGCTTCACCTTTTTACATTTAAATGAGGATTTTTCACATGTCTGAGGGGCGATTGAAAAATGACTATCGTCTACTTTAATACTATACCATCTTTACGTGGGGAATCGAACAACTTTTGCAAACTTTTGCCATTTACAAGTGCATTGATTACTATTAAGTATATTAGATTCTCTAACACTAACTACTGCAACTACCTACTATCTAAAAGTGTCGATGAAACCGAATGATTCAATCTAAATGATTGCTAATTAATTTTTTTAATTGCCAATAACGATAGTCCTGATTGTTTAATCAGAAAATCCTGTCACGTTTTGTTGTCAGTATATATTAAATTGACTAATTAATTCTAAATCAAATGTTTGTTACGGATTAGTTGATTGAAAATTGTTGTTTACTTATTTATTTTCTGTTTGTTTCAGATCGTGGCCCAGCCACTGAACGGGGAGAAGTTGTACACCGTTATGACATTGACGTGGAATCCTTACCAAGTTATACAATCGTTTCAGGCTTACCAACTTATGATGATGCTCTGGAGCAAATGCGCTCTGCTGAGAAGACTGGAATTCTACTCAAACCACCGTCAGTTATTAAAATTTTCGATGAAAATAATCCAAAGAATTCGGATAAATCTGAGCATAACGATGCTACAACAATGAATACTTGCAAAGGATCATCGAGCACAACGAAAATTTCATCTATAATTGAATTAAGTCCCGAACAGCTTAATATTCTTAGCCAGAAACGTTTATCGTTGCAAATCGCATTCAATTCCAGCGTCAGACGATCTAGTCCTAGAATAGATTTGCGACGGGAAGTTAGTCGAAACAATTTATTGCGAGCAAACGATCTACCATTGATTCATCGTTCAACAGGATCTCTGGTTGTAGACTGTGATCCAAGCATACATCAAAGGTGCATACATCGAGGATCAGTCTCATAATATTTGTTTATAATTTTTTATTGTTATAATGGTTATTATTACTTATATTATTATTATTATTCTCATAATTATTTTTATATAGTATGTAAGAGAAAAATGGTTTGTACTTGTTTTTTCTATTATTACTTGAATGTTTTATAAAATCGCAATTAAACAGTTCAAATATGTACAATATTCTTTTAATTATATTTAATTATACATTTTACGGTACGGAAAGTATAGCCTTATCATTTGACAGTTTTTAAATATATAATGTCAGATAAAATAATATTTATATATTGATTGGGCCAATGGCTTATATATATTCGTAACTATTAGGCAAAATATTAAAATGGCGCAGATGATTCGTTAATCGGAATGTAAATTTTTCGAACAAATTTTCTACAACGATGAGGCTTATTATCCATTCGGTGGATACGTCAACAAGCGAAATTGCCATATATCGGGAGCTCCGAAAACCAACAAGTAATTGTGGAGAAGCCATTTTATCCGCGAAAAGTAACTGCCCATTGTGCATTTAGGGGCTGAAGATGTCATTGGTCCGTATATCTTTAAAAATGAAGAAGAATGGATTGTGACGGCTGATTCTGAGCGCTTTCCTAGAATATCTGAACCATATGTGATCTTAACAAAACGACACTACAAGATACACAATATAACAAACTGTGGACATGGAATCCACATAAAAGACTTAAAAGGCAATAACTAAAAATACGATACCTACAACTACTTCGACTTCTAGACAAACGTTCTAAACTTACTATAGACATCAAAGTGCTTTTATACAATGTCCTACTGGAACCCTTTTGGACTTACGGACCAGAACTCTGGTCTCCTACTAAGCCTTTCAATTCCCGCCGAATCCAATTCTTCCATCAAAAATACTGCCTTCAATTATCGACACTCCCTTTTATGTTCGCCATACTGTTATTCACAATGATCTCAAAGTCCCTTTTATTCATAATGTTACTGTTCCTCGTTATAAAAAGTCAATTCAAATATGCTCGTTACTATGTTGTTGTTGTTGTTAATATCTGTAAATATTGAGGAAAAAAACTTCTCAAAAAGTTTCAAGATTTCGTGATATCAGTTGAAGCCCTCAGAGCATATAAAAATCAATACCAGAAATATACCGAAAAGTCATCAAAAATTAACTCAAAAGGATCGAGTACTGCAGGAAGTTTTGTGCCAATTATTTGAATGATGTTGTGTTTACCAAGGTTCAAACAATATCATTGAGTAAAAACTTAATTGTAATTTAAAATTTTAGTGTATTTTTTTCTATTTTGCTTTCCGAAAAACAAATTGGATAACCATTTGTGGCCCATCGACGAAAACAGGTGGTGGTCGGAAGGGTCCAGGTTTGGTGAATAAGCGGGGTGGGGTAACACCTCCCAGTTGAGTGTTTGTAAGTAGTTTCGGATCATTTTTGACGTGTGCGATGGTGCGTTGTCATGAAGGAAAATCAGCTTGTCATGTCTTTGTTGATAATCCGTCCTTTTTTCACGCAGAGTACGATGAAATTTGATCAGTTGTTGGTGGTAGCTGTGGGCATTGACAGTTTCACCAGGTTTCAATATCTCATAGTAGACGATACCCTGCTGATTCCACCAAACGCACAGCATCGTTTTCCGTCCGAAGCGATTTGGTTTTGGGGAAGATGTTGATGGTTGGCCGGGATCAACCCACGATTTCTTGCGATCTTTTCAACCTTCCCCATGGCACGCAGACGCATGGGAATGGCTGGTTGAGTAACACCCAATTGCTCCGCGAGCATTTTTTGCGATTGGGTATTGTCTTCGTCAAAAAGAGCCTGGAATTGATGGTCCTCAACCTTCCTACGCCGATTTTCACGCTCCTTATCCCACAAGTCAAAATTGCCGTCTTTGAACCGACGAAACCAATCTCGGCACGTTGTTTCCAATAAAGCACTGTCACCATAGGCCTCCACAAGCATTCGATGCGATTCGGCAGCAGATTTCTTCAAATCGAAGCAGAAAACCAGAGCTTCCCGCATATGCTCTTTTTCTGGCACAAAACTAGACATGATTACCAAAGGAAAAATATATTTTGTTGTACGAAATTGCTGACAATGTGCACTGATTAATGTTGACAGATGTCAAACTCATAAAAAAAGTATGGCGTGCTTATGGTAGCTTAATATGCTCACTCACACCATCTGATTTAAGCTTATAAACCTGGTAAATATTTCAAAACAGTCTAATCACGTGCTGCAGAGAATTGGATAACCTTATAACCCTATATTATAGCGGTGGGCACGCATGAGGTCAATGAGAGCCGCATTTCGGTTTTTCGTTAATTATAAAAATCTACACCATATTTTCATGCTTTGACTATTAAATTCATAAATTCAAACTCGACGAAGCGCCGCATGCGACTCTGTGATCTGTATTTGCCCATTCCTGCTATAATAAATTTTTTCAGGATTTTTACTATATAAACCAAATGACGTTAATTTGATCGATATATAGTATATATGAGATGGAAAATTTATACAGATTTATGGAAACTGAGGACGAAAAAAGTTTTCTTACTCATTAGTTTATGAATTGTATTTAAGAGAATTAACGTTCAACATTGGGTGCATGCTAAAAATTTTCGAATTGTTTAATCTAAAGGAATGAATGTGTTCATAAGACTTCAGATACAGTCGATAATTTTATAAAAAAAAGAGTTGCTTTAATCGGGCAAAAATCTACACGGCTATACTAGTATTTGGAAAATTCCAAAAACACACAAATAATTTAATATTTCTGGAAAATTCCCAAAAATATGTGAATGTGTTGCGAATATAAAAAAAAAGTTGTTTTGACTAATTCAGTTTGCACAGCTTTTGAACAGAATTAAATAAGTTCTTATCAAATATTTACTTTTATGTACTGCCTTACTGCTGTGCGATTAAACGTTTATATTTGTAAATAAAACAAAACCTTATTATTCATTTGATTCTGTATTATTTTATTATAAATTTTTCATTATTTAAATTGAATTCAGAATTTCATATATTCCTTGTACACAATAATGCTGGAAATTTACTTTTTACAACCAATATAATTTCATAAAATGTACATTAAAGCGACTGCACTTATCGTTAAATTAAAATGGCTGCCTTTCAGATACTTGCTTTTAATTATTTTTTTTTAAAATAAAGTTTTGATCATTTATTATTTTAAGAGCTTCTTATAAATTGATAAAAAAAATTCAATTTATATATTTCTTATTGTGTTTTTTGGCCATTTATCCTATTTCCGCCGGTGTCCCTCAGGGAAGTATCCTAGTTCCAATCCTTTACAATATTTACACACATGATATTTCTTGTCATAGTGATATCGTTATCGTAACATATCCTTCCATAGCTATCAATATCCTACAGAACCACATCCACTTCTTAAAAACCTTGTTCAAAAAGTGGAAAGTGGGGGTAAATGACCAAAAATCTGCTCACTTTTCACATTCTACCAAGAATAGACACCCGATTAAACCCTAAACGGCAGTAATATTCCACAAAAAACGGGTGTGCTTTAGCTTGGACTCATATTTGGCAAACGGTTAACCTGGAACCCTCAAAAGCAAACTATTACTATACAATACGGTACAGAAACTGATATGGACATACAGACTCGAGCTTACAATCCCGGATCCTTCATAAAATGGTCAATGCTCCCTTTTATGTGCGAAACATGGTTATCCATCGTGAACCAAATGCTCTATTTTTTCGTGAAATGTGCGTCTCCCGATAAAAAAAATTCCATTCGCCTCTATCTTACCATTCTAATCCTTCAGGAAAAGAACTGTTTACTTCCACGCTTCTATTATATATCCATCGATGGCGGAGCGATTTATTAAAATTATAAAATAAAATTATCCTGTTCTAGAGATAACATCGATGGGTGTTTTCCTTTGCATGCCTTCACGTCCTTGTATTTACACTTTCCTAAAAATCTGCTATTTTTTCATAAAATAGGTTACAATTATTAGTGGAAAAAAATCGGTTCAAAATGGCGTTCCCAAAGAAGTACGTGTACAGCAAGATGGTGGTGACAGAGTCTGTTTCAATAAAAAAAATTCTGATCGTAACTATTTCAAAAAATTTTAATACAGAGTTGGCCAATTTGGACTTACTGATTTAACTTTTGTATTTTTATATGTTTTTATTTGCTCATTTTTTAGCCTAAGTGTGAAAAATGACTTTTATTTTCTTGTTGGCAGTTAATGGCTCTTTCTAAGGCACTTTGTATTTTCTGGCTCCAAATTTGCAATTTTTGTTCGAATAATCTACTTTAGTTCTCGAATGTTTCGTGGTTTGTTCACGTAAACCCATTTCTTCAAGAGACCACACGAAAAAAAAAATCAGGGTCGTCAAATCTGGGAAACGAGGTGGCCAAGCGAAAATTGCATTTTTTTAAATTATTCGGTCATCGAAAAGTTTTCGACGAAACGCCATTGTCACTCTCACGATATGAGCTGTACCTCCATCTTGCTGGAAGCATATGTCAGGGTTATTCAGAACTGTTGGACGTAAGAAAATTTCTAACATGGTCCGGTATAGCGTTCCAGAGATGGTTTGTTGATGCACCCTTTTCCATGCACTGTTTGGTGTGGAATTATGGCCGATAGAGTTATTAAATATGGACCAATAACTCTATCGGCCATAATTCCACACCAAACAGTGCATGGAAAAGGGTGTAATTGACCCTGATGCAACGCTCTCAGATTCTTCGTAACCCAAATTCAGCAGTTCTGTTTACTAACATATCCATTTAAATGAAAATATGCTTCATCGCTCATAATGAGATTGTTAAAAAAATTGGCATTATCTGTCGCAACCTGAATGAATCTATTGGCATATTGCAGCCGATGTGCTGCATCCCTTAGCAATAATTATTGAGCCAATTGAATTTTGTATGGAAACATTCTCAGATCAAGTTTCAAAATGTGTCGTAGCGATGTTCGGGTTATTAAGTTAAGTTTCTTATCATATTTGCACTAGAAGCTGTGACAGTATTAAAATGCTGACGATATTTTTTTTGTGTTATAACAATAAATCGTCCGGAACAAAAATAAAATTCAATAATTTTGATATGTTCTTACACTGAGTATGAAGACATTATAAAATTTTATAAAATTCTTTATAATCTGCAAAAAAACAGTCAATCCAAGTGCATTTTAAATCAGCCAGTCCCAAGTTCGTTCACCCTGTATATATATAGGTTTTTCATCTCTAATTAAATATTTATCATTTCAATTCAATCTCAGTAATCTTGTTTTTTAAAATAATTTGTTCTCGTTTTAACAAATTTTTTCATATAATTTTTGCCCGAAAATGAGCATTTTCAACACGTTGAGCGAGCAATTAAGCAACCAAGTGGATGGTCGACAACATCGACCCATAGAAGAAACTACATCTAATTTGGTTGCTCTTTTATGTATTTTATGTACATATTTTTCTGATCGTTCTAGTTTTTAGATTAGAAATTTTTTTTTTTCAAACTCATGTCTTCAAAATATTGAATTTTACTAAATTCTATTAGATTATACAAATTTTTTGAATAATATTTTCCAGTAACAGTAAAAGTGAGGTTAAAAACAACAGTAAAAGTGAGGTTAATAAAAAACCAAGAGTGAGGTTAAATCAAACCACTAAAAGTGAGGTTAAAACAATATTAAAAGTGAGGTTAATATAAAATACTAAAAGTGAGGTTAAATCAAAATACTAAAAGTGAGGTTAAAACAAATTATTAAAAATGAGATTAAAACAAAATACGAAAAGTAAGGTTAGAACAAAATACTAAAGATTAAAATTAAATCAAAATTATTTTTATTTAATATTCTTAGACGGAAAGTTTGCTTTTCAATTGCGTTCGTATATTAAATGATTGAAAATATTTTCAAAAGTGTCATTTAAAAATTAAAAATTTATAAATCACTTATTTTTCAATTAAAAAGTAAACATAATTTGAACTTTTTGTAAATTTAACATTTTAATTATGGTTTTTAAAGAACAGATATTTTGCTTTTCTATTATATTTCAACATAGTACGAGGGTCGTTTCTCGGATTTGTAGTGTCAATTTCTCGGATTTTCTTACTTTTTTTTGTAAGTAACATTATCGACAGGAAAGCTTTCAAAATTTCAGCTCGATCCATAGCGTAGGTCAATTTCTATCGTCGATTAAAGTGAACGATCGGCGAATTAAAGTGCGCGAATTAGTTGAGGCCACGGGCATATCACAAGGTGCAGTCGCTTCAATTTTGCATGAAAAATTGTCTGTGAAAAAAATTTCGGCAAGATGGGTGCCGCGTTTGCTCTCAGAGGAGAATAAGCGCAATCGTGTAGTGGACTCTGAGGCTATGTTGGCACTCTTTCATCGCAATCCTGCTGAATTCCTTCGTCGGTATGTCACTGTGGATGAAACCTGGATACACTACTACACTCCAGAAACGAAGAGACAATCATCACAGTGTATTTTCAAGGGTGAACGGGCTCCGAAGAAGTCAAAAAATGTGCCATTGGCCGGCAAGGTGATGGCCATGGTCTTTTGGGATTCGCTGGGCATCATTTTTATCGACTACTTGGAAAAAGGAAGAACAATAAAAGGAGCGTATTACGAGTCGTTATTGCAACGGTTGTGCGAGAAAATCAAAGAGAAACGCCCCCATCTGAAGAAGAAAAAAATCCTCTTGCATCAGGACAATGCGCGTGTGCACACCTGCGCTGTTTCCATGGCCAAAATTGTGGAATTGAGAATGGAATTGTTGCAGCATCCCGCTTATTCAGCAGATTTGGCCCCGAGTGACTATTTTCTTTTCCCCAATCTGAAGAAATGGCTTGGCGGACGACGGTTCACTTCCAACGAGGACGTCATTGCTCAAACGGATGAGTATTTTGCAGAACTTCCGAAATCCTATTTTTTGGACGGGATAAAAATTTTGGAAAAGTGTATAGAGCTAAAAGATTATTTTTTTTTTTAAGTTTTTTTTTCATCTTTTTCTAAGGACTTATTGAACGACCCTCGTAAATAGTAGATGTTACGAAATAATAGTGAAAATGCTGCTCTGACACAAGGACATATAATGAAATTTGAAAATGTTTGAAGATTGAAATGCGTGTGGTACAGAACGGAGATAGTGCTTGCTCCTTTTGGTTAGGGCTAAAAAGAATTTTCCCACAATTCTTCGAGAATATCGAGAAAATGTAATTTCAAACTCTAATAAAAATCATTTTAATTACATGAAAATAATATGAAGCCAAAAAAAAGATTTAAAAAAAACGACTAGAACAAATTCCCAAAAATAACATTTATTTTAATTCGTAATACATCGTATATATAAATAAATATTTCTTTATCGTCATTTTCCTATCTAAAATAAAAAGATTAATTTTTCAAAACTCTCTACAATCACTCATCATTTTCCCAGTTACACGACATCTTATCTTATATATTGTAATATTATTTTTATTTTCTAATAGACTCAGCAACAAATTATTAATTTACATATAAGAATATACTATATTAATTAAATAATTTTAATTATAAATATTCATTATTTTGTCGACAAGAAAAAAAAAATATGCATAATGCTTGTAAATTTTTTACTCACAATAACAATTAATAACATTCAATAATATTAGTCTTAACAACAGATTCAAACAAATATGCATAATATGGTGCGTTCTCCATTTGTCTTGTTATATATTGGATCACCAGTTCAATTTATAGAGAATTCTATAAAAATTGGAAGATTTTTATACAAAAATAAATGCTAAATTGAAAAAGCTTTAAATACAATTTAGGAATTGTTGTTTTTGTTGTAATTTTTTTTTTAAATATATGGAAATTGCTAAATTTTATTATTCCATTTGAAAATCATCTTTTTCTTCTAAGTTTTCATCTTCTTTAGTTGCAATACTATACATTCTAATTTAGCTTCATCTCTCCTTTGATACAATATTTTTTTTAACAATGCACAATAGTTTAATGTAAACAAATAATATCATAATGTTGTCCATTTGATAAATATGATTAAAGTAGTTTATTTACTTAGTGCAAAATAACTTAAATAATAAATATACTTGAAACTGTTGATGATCATACCCGTTTTTTCTTCTTCATAAAATTCTCTTCCCTTTTTACAGATCATTTTTATGAATATTTCACGCTCACTAATCATAGCATTTTTATAAAATATGACTTAGCTATAATATATCTCTGGGTTTTGTTTTCTCTCCATTTCTATTATTTACACTTTTTCTAGATATGTGCATTATAGAACTTTTCTTATTTAGTTTAACTTAATTAAATGAATTCATCCATAACAGATATAATCCGTTAATGGTTCAGTTAATCTCTCATATGATTTAGTTTTTAATTACCCGGCTAATAAATCATATTGAAATCCTTGAAGCGACTCAATGACCTGTTTTATGCACGTTAACTATAGCACTTTCTCTATTTTGTCGACTATTTTTATCTTAAAATGATTGAGATTCATGCTAATTTAACAGCGCGATTTTTAGAAATGACTACAATACGTTCGAATATTTATATACTTTTCAAAATAGATGGATTACATCTTTTAGAAATATGAAAAAAAAATTATTTTCTTAAAATTTGTTTGTTTTTTTCACCGTATTTTATAAGTATTATCAATGTTTATCTAAATTTATTCGATTATGGTTCCATTTTTACCATACTTCTTTTCGTATTTCTTTTATGCAAACTTTAAAAAAAATTGTTAACATTGTTTTTACACTTGATAAGTTGAAAAGTGCAAGAATAGAAAATTTCTGGAACGGTGCATTATAAAGACTTAGGAGGCATAATTAAAACCTGAATAAATCGTATCCAAATTGATTACAATGACGGATTGTTGTATTAGAACTGTATTTATAGTTGTTTCTGTTTTATTTTCTTGTTTAATTTAGTACAGTTGCTTAAACTGTTCATAGGTTATGAAGAAAATTATATTCCACGGACCCATTCGTACCCATGTTGGAATAAAGCCTTTGTAGAGTGCTCGTAATCCTTCATTTCGAATTGTCTGAAAATAAAACCATTGCATTCAAATAATTTTCAACTAATAGTCAAAAGGAAAATAAATAAAATTAAGTAAATAAACAATGAGAATTATTTATAAAATATGTAAGAAAATTATTATTTAAAATTTTTGACGAAAGTTTGGCATTTTTCCAATATTATTGCTTGCTAATTTTAGAATTATATTTTCATCGCAAATATTAATGTGTAGCAGATTTTTTGAATTACAAATATTATTATTACTGGCAAAACAAGCCATATATATAAAAAAAATGGTAAAAATACCAAAATAATAGGAAGTTTTGATTGTTCTATATTAGAAAAATTTGCGACGTTTATCAATGGAGAAACTATCATTTAAATGGGAAAATTCTTGTCGGAAATCATTTTTTCTTCAACAAAATTTACTTAAATTTAAAAGCGTAAATTGTGAGAAAAAATTTTACTCGTTCAAAATAGTCATTGTAAAATATTTCCCGGCAAAAATTAAATTGCTCTCATGTTACGATTTAAATTTTCTTTTTGAAATTTATTATTTTCTCACTAAAAATAAATTCTTACTTGTACTGCGCAGTCTATACTTCCTGTGTAAATTCTATGCGACGCTGCTGTAACACCATCTACAACAGCTATCCGTCGCTGATTCATAAGCCTTGTCTAAAATTTGGATATCATTTAGTCAGTTCTTGTATGTAAAGGTTTTCTATAACACTTACTCGTATCACATCAATTGGAGTTGAAGCTATAGCGCTTCCTAAACTGGCTATAAAACTAGATCTGCAATTAATATTCAATAAATTAACTGAAAACCGAAATATTTCTGATCAAATTAACTCTTACATAAAATGATTAGCTACATGATCACCGAATGTATTCATTAAATGATGTTTGCAGAAATCGTAAACAGGTAATTCCACAGCAGCAATAACGGCTGCCCTTTGGGCAGTAGGACCTACACCACGCCATAATCCACGAATACCTTCGATCATGTAGATTTCCCGGAAGCACCCAGCTAATCCTAGTTGATTTGTACCTTTACCGTGCACTTGCATCCGCACTTTAAGCACATCTGTTGGATTTGCGATCGCACTGGAGACAGCACCAGCTATCACCGCACAAAGAACATTGCCCCAAATGCGTTCACGGCCGGTATTCTTATCAACTAAGAGGCCATTTTCTGTCGCGAACTTTTTTAATGTGTAATATGTGCCAAATTTTATGGTACCATAAGTTGCTTGTCTTAATACAGCAGGCCATATTCTGTAAGTATTCAGAAATTTCCACAAATCCAAACTGTATTAAAGTCTCTGTAGAATTAACAATAACTAAAAGCTATTACCCTGAATAAAGGGCTTTGATTCCTTCTTCTTGCGATATTTTTATAAAGGCATCGGTCATTCCACGGTACCGTAACACTGCGAATTTTTGATCAATTTTTTGTCCCTGAATTTGTAAACGTGTTTTTGTAGTATCGATCGGAAATGTTCCTGTAAATTTATTTTATTTGAGACAGTCATAAAAATTCCTATTTCAGAATTTATTTATTTAATCAGAAAATGATGTAATTTTCACAAAGATTTCAATGATTCGAAAGAGAATTTTAGATATCCGAGAAGCGGTGTTAGCAAATCTACACTTGGTTTACTGTTTACTAGCCGGTATTTTTAATATGAATAGTTAATGAGGAAATATATTTGTTCTATCGAAAATGAAGGTTTTATTTCAATAATCGGTTCGTAAACACTTACCGAATTCAGCAATGATAGATGCTACTCCACCGTAGACAAAAGGTCTCCAGTCTCTATCGCCCATTCCACGAATGCGAAAATTTCGGTATTAAATGCACTTAGTCTGTAAAACAATTTTGAATAACTTTCCTTCTTCGATTTACTTCTTAAATCAAAATATAATTTACTATATTTAGACAAAAATTTCTTGTTTTCAATCTTCGCGTTAAGACCGACACCTTATGTCATCACATTCAAAAAAATACCAATTGAGCGGCACTGAACTTGAGCGAATGTCAAATTTCTGGTTAATTGGTGTTACCAAATTAAGCATGTTTGCAAAATTTAGTTCGTCTTTCCATTGATAGATGGCAACACAATTTGTATATATGGGCTTTCTGCAATAGTATAGACCAATGACCGTTGACAACAGCACAGCGGTTTGAGTCTCTATTAGCTGCATTGGTAGTATTTTCGGATAAAATCTTTAATTTATTAAAGACAAAAACCATTTGCAAATATATACAAAAAAGCGCCTCAAATACAAAAATTCTGCAAAAATTATAGAATATTCCAGAATTATCCATTTGTCGGTTCGGAAAGAATACTTCCATTATTTAACAGCAAATAACCAAATGTGCTATTTAAAGAAAGATCTGTTAAGATTTATATTTGGCATTTGGCAATACAGACTGTTTAACTTACCACTGAATACTGAAAAAACATCAGCTTTATTAAGTAATTTTGCTTATTGACTTAATAAAGCTCATCAAAAAGAAAAATTACCGTATTTTGGGCTCTGAAAACCTGTGGAGAAGATATTGTATACGAAAAAAGTGACTTCCTAGTGTGATTTTTGGCATGAAAGTGGAATTGGCCCATATTTTTTCGCAAAAGCGAGAAGGAGAGACCGTTAACGTCAGTTTTGAGCCCTATGACCTTATGATAATCACTTCTTTGTCCTAGCTTGAAGACAAATATGAATTTATAAAAACGCCACCAGAAGTCATATAACAACGTAAATTTTGGTTTTATTAACTGAGAAAATTTGCCAGAACGGGTACTTTCGAGATTTGGCGATGTCAATTGTTGAAAAAACTGAGAAACTAAAAAACCCGAAAAACGCAAAAGACCCAAAATATTCGAAAATTTCGAAAAACCCCAAAAAAAAAAAAACCGAAAAATCCGAAAGACCCCAAAAAACCCCAAAAAAACCGAAAAACCCGAAAGACCCAAAAGACACAAAAAAAAACAAAAAACCCAAAAAACCCAAAAAACCCAAAAAATTCCAAAAACCCAAAAAAAAACCCGAAAAACCCCCGAAAAAATTGAAAAACACGTTAAAAAACAAAAACTGAAAAACTGAAAAACTGAAAAACTGAAAAACTGAAAAGCTGAAAAACTGAAAAACAAAAACTGCAAAACTGAAAAACTGAAAAACTGAAAAACTGAAAAACTGAAAAACTGAAAAACTGAAAAACTGAAAAACTGAAAAACTGAAAAACTGAAAAACTGAAAAACTGAAAAACTGAAAAACTGAAAAACTGAAAAACTGAAAAACTGAAAAACTGAAAAACTGAAAAACAACTGAAAAACTGAAAAACTGAAAAACTGAAAAACTGAAAAACTGAAAAACTGAAAAACTGAAAAACTGAAAAACTGAAAAACTGAAAAACTGAAAAACTGAAAAACTGAAAAACTGAAAAACTGAAAAACTGAAAAACTGAAAAACTGAAAAACTGAAAAACTGAAAAACTGAAAAACTGAAAAACTGAAAAACTGAAAAACTGAAAAACTGAAAAACTGAAAAACCGACTGAAAAACTGAAAAACAACTGAAAAACTGAAAAACAACTGAAAAACAACTGAAAAACTGAAAAACAACTGAAAAACTGAAAAACTGAAAAACTAAAAAACTGAAAAACTGAAAAAAACAAAAACAAAAACTGCAAAACTGAAACTGAAAAACTGACAAATTGAATAACTGAACAACTGACGTTTGAAAAATAGAAAACGAAAAACAAAAAATTGAAAACGAAAAACTGAAAAAATTGATGTCTAAGATCCAAGCACTTTGATGCCGTGGGATTTTTTTTTGAATCACAAACAATTTTCAAATTGTTTGCGGAAAAGAAATATTGTCTCCTACGGAAAAGAAAGGATGAAAAATAAAAATTTTCTTAACTTCAAAAATCGACAAAAAATGGCGATTATTAATGTGGAATTATTCAAATTTTATTACAACTTCTTTAATATTCGTGATTTTCAAAGTGATACTATTACCTAATTATGAAGATGAAATAATTTACATAAGTTTTTTTTTATGGAAAATACGAGTATAGTTAAAATATAATCAAAAAATTGGTTTTGTACTATTTGAGCTTCGAAATTAAGGACATGTTGCATAGGCAAGCATCTCAGATTATGCCAAGCATGCTTAAATGCAACTTTATTGACCAGAGACCGACAGTCAATATTTGTGTTCAACAGTTGGTGAAGGCGTCTTCGTTGAACCGATTCGATTTGCTTACTGTGTATATCGCAGTAAGGCGACCATACAACCCAAGCATATCCCAGTATAGGCCTTACTAAAGAAAGTATAAGTAAGTTTAAGCATCTATACTGGATAATTCTCTCGACCAACTATAGAATACATTTAAATCCGCTTGAATGTTGGAATAATCAATCATATCTCCAACACAGGAAAATATTTGTATATCATCAGCATATATTAAGACGTTACAGCGTTTAATTACTGTAGAAATATCATATAAGGAGGACCGATATGACTACACTGTGGTACATCAGATGTTGCCATAATACGAGTATCTCTAAAGAGCGAGTTTTGGAAAGACACATGATAAAATCTATTTGTAAGGCAGGACTTAAAATCCCATTTTCTGAAGTTTACTAAAAATTATTGAGGAAGGTATTTTATCCAAGGTCTTTGAAGCTACAATTTATTTGAGATGTGATACCCGCCATATTGGTTGTCGTTAACCAATTAGGCATTACTTTTCACTATTTAAAATGGGTTTTAATAAAAAAAAATTACTTATTTTTTTACAAAATAAAATAAATCAATAAGTTTTTAAATATTCAAAATACTTTCACTGTCAATGAAAAATTCTCAAATTTGTTTTTTTTTGCATTACTAAATAATTTAAATAATATTAATACTGATTTTTCAACAATTTTATTAAATTTTTGTACATTAAAGTTATCCCCTTCTAAGTGGATACATCGGCAAAGGCGTTGTTTAGACTCTTTGTAGCAGTGTGGACTCTTCGGTTTACTTCTTTAAATGCTGTCGACAGTACCAAAATGGCGTTATTTTAATTGTTAATTGATCTTAGAGAACAAAAAAAAAATCGCATGGAATAAAATCAGCCACATGAATCCTTTTTCCAATAGAGATAACCGTGTGACAGAGGCCGTTGTCATGGTGGAGCATCGAACTGTCTACAATGTCTAGATCTGACGCGAATAGCCTCTTTTCTGAGCATTTCAAATATTTCTTTTTTTTAAAAAAACTTGTAAATCGTCAGTCTGACCTCACAATTGTCACTCATTCTATATTTTTATTATTTTTTATGTAAAGGCCTCTTTGAGCGAGAAGCCTCGTCTTCCACTGCTACTCGATCCTTTAAAAATGCTTTGTGTCATAAGAAAACTTGCGAAAACAAAAATCCTTTTTGTCACTGAAAAACTCGTGGATTCACCAAGCTTAGCACAAATTCACTTATCACACCTACAGTGTAGCGTAACTACGGCTCTGTCAGATCGGTTAACATAATTAAAGGAAAAATAATTTATACACATTTATGTCTCCAATAAACAAAAATTCTGAAAATAGTTTAGTCGAAAAAGTTCGTGGCGTTTTTTAAATGAACTATGGACGCTTAAATAAGAGTGTGAACATGCATTTATTCAAACCAAATATTATTCATTATTATTGATAAAGTTTCGTTACTTTTTGGGAAGAGCCATGATTTCATCAGAAAAGAACTTCTGTAGTTTCTGGTTGAAAAACTGAAGCAAGTTGTTTCCGTTAAGAGGCTTCTGCAGAGATCGAAATGAGTAGTAGTCTGAGGGTGACATGTCTGGGATATTATTATTTATTTTTTTTATTTGACAGGTTTAATTTCTACATTATAACACATCATGAGACACAGTCGCTCCTATGAAGCATATAGCAGCACAGAGAATACACGTCTCTAGTTGGTGGTAGAAGGCTTCTTTTTTGTTGGCGTCATCATCTACTTCGGTTGGGGCATAGCACTGCACGATGGTGATGTTTCGGAACTTCGAGTGGAACCTGGCTGTCAGAAGGCGGTCGGAGACCGTTTTGTAGCCCATGAGAGATCTCTTTTTGCGTTGGCCGATAGGATCAATCCGACTCCACAATGGTGGCCGCTGTCGTTTCAGCTGTAGATGAAGTGTTCGTTTACCCGTCTGCGTTGTGAGGGCTCCCTTGATGTTTCTACCTTGTCTCGGAGATTCCCAGGATATCGAGGTTGTAAGCGTTTTTTTGGGAGAGAAGCCAGTCGAGAAGTTTTTGGGAGAGAGTCCCGCACGTTCCAGGTATCTATTCGGGCTGTTCGATGAAAACCAGATGAGTTTTTTGCCTGAGGTACGGTCCGGTTGATTCTTCTTGTGCTGTTTCTTGATAGGTGGCTTTTTATAGCTTGCGGCTTATCAGGCCAGCGAAGTAACCTCCAGTGACGTTGGGGGACCCTACGGACTACATATAAGGCTTCTCACCCCGGGAATCGAACCCGCTACCTACCGAGTGTGAGTCGGTCGACACATACACGGTAAAACCTGCGGCACGCGGTGTTCCCAAGCGGTCACCCATCCAAGTATTAACCACGCCCAGTCCTGCTTAACTTCGGTGATCGGACGAGAACCGGTGGATCCAGGACGGCACAGCCGCAGATGTCTGGGATATTCGGTCGATGCATTAAAACTTTCCAGGAAAGCTCCCTTAATTTTTGGTGAGTCATTATATATGTGTGTGGTCGAGCGTTATCGTGGTAGAATACGACACCCTTCCTATTAATCAATTCTTGACCATTTCTCTTAAGCGCTTGGCATAATATCTTGACTTGCAAATAGAACACTAATGAGTTAAAAGATTCCCTTCCAGTCTCACCTGGCTTTAAAATTGTTTGTGATCGTTCATCTCTATTTTTCCATGATCTATTTAGAATGACATTTTTGTATTTCATCCATTTTGCATCGCCATATAGGATTCGCTTCAGAAATGGCTCGATTTCATTGCGCTTCATCAGCGTATCACAGATCTTCTTTTTCATACCCAATTAACGAGGCACCCAAACATCAATTTTCTTTTTGTATCCACCCAATTTGTTGATGAATGTTTAATTCGTAAGCTTTGTCATAACTGCTCAATTTTTTCAAGAATTTCATCACTTTTTTGGTGATGGAAATTTCCAGAACAAAAGCAAGTGAACCATTTGCAGCAACTTCACCATAAACATCATAAATTTGTTCATAAGCCTGTGAAGCGTTGTTGCCTTTGTCAAACTGGTATTGTAAAATATAGCGAAATTTCTCTTTATTCTAATCCATTTTTGAATTTGAGTACATCGATTTGAATAAAGCTTTTTTTGCACTACAAAAAGCTTTAAGTGTCACCTTTCAAACGTGCTACGAACTTTTTCGACTAACTGAATATTTATCAACAACAACAACAACCAAAAAAAACACAAATTATTTATGATTTGTTTTTTTTTTAATATTTTTTTTTATTGAATTTTTCTTTTTTTTTATATTCTGTAATTACATTTAACAGCAATTAACACAAAGCTAAGCATTTAAGTCAATATTTATTTTTCACTTTCATAATTTTTTTCCATTTGAACATTTTCTGTTTTTTTCTATTCCTTCTCAGCTTCTTTCTTTTTACTTATCATTATTTTCTTAAAAATAATTTCTTTTTTTTCGTTTAATTTTTTTCTTTCTTTAGTGAAATTTTCTATAAACTCAAAGGACATCTTACATAAATCTATACGATAACTATAATTATTAAAAATCTACAAAGGAACGGAAATTTATAAAAAGTATACAGGAAATTTTTCATAATATCATAATTTTAAAATTTCAAATTAAAACTTAAAAATCACAAATTTAAACAGAATTAATGATATAATTATTATTATTGTTATTTATTTATAATATAATATTTTCTTTCGATTTTAATATATTTGAATTTAATTTTTATTAATAAATTTTGCAATATTTTCAATTTTATCGCTTTCATAATCAATCCATCTTTTTTCTATGGCAATAAAACAACAAATAAAAAAAAGGATATTATTGTTTTTTGTTTGTATTGGTTCGTCATAGTGTCTTTCTTTTAAATTACAATTTTTGATTTAATTTTATTTCAATTTAATAAAAACTATCAACAAATATCATTCAAATAGAATTTTAAAATTCACTCCTATAAGTAATTGGTTTGATTATAATTTTTTTTATTGGTTTCCATCTTTTTTTTTTTTGGTTTTATATCAAAACTAACATAGAATATTTATTTTCTTTAATTTCATTACATATTTATCAGTATTACAATATTATTAATTGTTTTCATTAATTTCTTTTCCTTCTCAATTATTTATTAATATTATAAGTAACTAATTAATTGATTACATTTTAAGTGTTGTTCTTTATAATTGGCTCTATTTTTAATTATATTATACAATATATCAAAATCATAAATTGGATTTGTCTTATTATCCTGTTTCCTTTACAGTTTTTATATTTATAGGATTTACAATTATGTATATATGCATGTGTGTGTCTATTTTCTTATTAATTTTCTTTCCATTTTTTGTGTGTTTGGAGAATTTATTTAAAATTATTTCTTATGGTTTTATAAAATTTCAATAAGAATAAAAATCGGATTGACTAAAATTGGAATGGTTTAAAAAAGTTAATTTAATCTAGTTTCATATGTATTTACGAGTATATATATATAGGGTATCCCAAATAATCATACAAGAAGTAAAAGTTTGTCGGGCTGTATGGTATGTGACACCATTTTGTTGAAACCACATGTCGTCCAAATCTATATCTTGCACTTTAGACAGAAAAAACTGGATTATCATGTCCGACGATGCCTCCAGCCCAAAATCCGCTCCAAAGAGTAACACGTTGTGAATGCATTTGTATCTCAACAATCACTCGTGGACTTTCTGAACCCCAAATGCGGCAATTTTTTCGATTAACCTAGCCATTTAAATGAAAAAGGATCCTTATAGATGGAAATGATTTTGTTGTTCCATAATTCATTCAACGAACTCCATTCACTGTGCGTGGTCAGTAGGCTTCAGTTTTTGAGTCATTTGAACTTTAGAAGCGTGAAGATATAAATCTTTCGTGAGAATACGCTATAGAGAGACCACGGTGCCGAATTGAGGTTCCTGTACTCCCAGCAATACTCTCACGAACTGCTTCGATATTTTGTATTGAAGGACTTGTTGAAGGATGGCAAGAGTATATTTAAAATTACTAATTGATCCAGTCTCCCTAAAAATTTTACCTAATCTCTTCACAATTGATGAACCTTAATCACTATTTCGATCATATTTTGTATGAAAATTGCGAACTGTAGCTGCCAAACCTTCCTTAATTTTAAAATATTGCTCAACAATGAAATTTACGTTGTTCTTTCGTGTAGCGTTCCATTTTTAATAACCATGAACTGACAGCTGTCACGCTGTCTTTTTTTGTCTCCATTGGCAACACTTTACCGCATAAATGGCGCTAAATTCAAATCTTCCATGAAGTTTGGGATACGCTATATTTATTTTCTTTTTTCTTTGATTTTAAGATTTGTAATATTAAAAATTTGTAATTATTTAAAATTGGAATATTTTTACTTCTAAATTTACAAACATAAAATTTCTTCTATTAAAATATTTTGAGAATTTTCATTTAATTACTTTTTTTTTTTTGAAAATATTTCCAGAAATTTTCTTATTATCATAATTAAGTCATTTTATATAAATGTATACAAATATTTTTTTTTCTGGTTTATTTTTAATTGTATTTGAAAAATAGTATTTTTTTTGGTCATTTTTAAGTATTTCTATTATAGTTAAATGAAAATTTTCATTTTATAGGTGTTAATTCAGTTATGATAGGAGAAGGCGTATTGCATAAATGAATTGGTTTTTTTAAAAAAAAATATGTTATGATATCTTCAAAAATATCCAATATTTTTGCTTAACGGTTTTGAGAATTTTTTCAATAGTAGACAAAAATTTTAAGAGAAGATAAATTTCCAATTTACATAATTGAAAAAAGAAAACAGAAAAATATTAAATACAATTAAAAATTTTTATGATTAAATAGAACTTTTGTAAAAGAATAATTTAAAAAAATATTAATATTTATGTTCAGTTTATAGAATTTACTATCATATCGGTTCACTGTTATATAAGAAGTAACGTATTAATTTAAAACTAAATTTTATAATATTTTTAATTTTGATATTTTAAGTATATTAGAAATAATAAACGAGATGTTTGATTTGATATTACTCGTATTTATAAAATAAATTTTCAGCTAAATCTTATTATTATTTTAATTATTGTAAAAAATTTAATATGATTGTTTATTCGTTTTGATTTTTATTTTAAATGGAAAATATGGTAAAAAGACTATTTTTTTCTTAATGTTTTATTGAAATTGTTGTATTTTTTTTTTGGATGTATTGTACTAATAATAAATATCTGTTGTTGGTGATTTAGTATATTACTTTATTCTTTTTAATGTCATCTTTTTGTTTATATAATAAAAACGGCGGGAATATTATTTTTCTGTATGAAATTTTTCAATTTCTAAACTACATCTTTAATTTTTTTTTGTATCAAACTTTTTTTAATGCTAATTATAATTGTATTTTGTATAAAAGAATAAGCATATATCATTTTATTATGTTTGAGTTTATATTAAATATTATTAAAAAAAAAGAAAAAAAAAAACCAAAAATCATTTTGGTTTGATTTCGTTGAATTTGATTTTGTGTGTACACATGTCCCCAGAGATAAAACCTAAAGTAAATAATTAAAAATTTTATCAAATTAATATCAATTTTTAACCTTAAAGGTTTTTCTTTTTTTCTTTTTATGTGAAAAAAAGTATAAAAATATTCATTCACATTCTTATCTAAGATTAGTTAATTGTCAATTTTGTAATAAATTGACACAATTTCATATTTATTTCTATAGTTTTGTTATTAATTCGAAGAAATAGTATTGATATATTTTTTTCTTATTTAATTTAAAGTTTTCGATTTAAGGTAATTTTTAACCATTTTCAAATTTGTTGGTATTTTTTTTTGTTTTTTTTTTTTGGGAGTAAACAAATGTAAATTCTTTCCAAATTTTCTCTTACATTCAATTGACGTTGACTTTGCTTCATGCCTTACTACATATACAAATACAATTTGATACTAGAAATTCTATAGTAATTTTTTTTTTAAATATAAAAACAAATAAAATTTAATTTATGAAATTAAAGTTAGTTAATTCATTTATCTTGCAAAAATTATTTAAATAAATATTAGGAAAAACGGATTGGAGCACAGATAATAATCAAACTGTGATTGGCGGTTGAGATGTATAAACTGATAATTGGATTGCATCCATGATAAGAATTGGTTGTGTCCGGAAATATTTAAATTTATTAGAAAATTTTTGTGTTTCGCAAAAAAATATCATTGTTTTTATATCGTAATATTTATAATATAATATTATATAAAATATGTTTATTTTTTTTTTTGAAGAAGAAGAAGAGAGGCTAATTTTTCTAATAAAAGAATTTTTTACTAAATTTTATAAAATTATTTGAGCGAAAATATTGCAATATAATTCCTATTTTTAATAAGTAAAATCATTTAAAAAATTGTCAGTTAAACAAAAAAAAATATTATTTTTGTAAAGTTATTATTTAGAATTTGTTCTAATTGATTTATCATTCCATATAAAATAATAATAATGTAAAGACTTTTCATATCAATATGTTTTTTTTTTTTTTGGTATTTTTTTTTTAGTTCATTTTAATCATCAGTTATTTTCTGTATAACACCTACTTAAAGATTAAATATTAACGTTACATAAATATATATATATATATAACTTTATGTATATAATATATATTATGTTATATCATTCCTTGTTTTATTATTAATATTATTACTATAATTATTCTTTAAATATATGTCGATCAATTTTTTGTTTGTTTTATTTATTCATTGGTTTTTTTAAATTTATTTTTTTAGTTTTAATTTATTTAAGTTTTCCTATAAAGAATTTTGTTATTATATTTAATTGATTTTTTTTTTTAAATATTATTATGTATGTAAATATTAAAGATAGAATTTTTTTTTATATTTATTTTAATAAGATTTTTTTTTTTTTGCAATAGATAAAAATTTAGGTATTGTCGTTTGCATCTTTCATATTTCCATATTTTTAATCATTATTATTCTTATTAAATATTTATGTATATTTACGTTAATGCTATTTCAGTGTAATTAATTATATTTTAATTGTTATTTAATATTTTTCCATTACATTTTTAGTTTAGTATAAAAAAAAATATTCTTTTAGTAATATTTTTTTTTTTAAGAATTTCATTTCGTATTCATACTGCTTAAAGTACTTTATTTCACATTTTAAATGCGAAAATTCAACTTAATGTGTGGTTTTTGTGTGTATAAATTGTATATAATTTTTAAAAAAAATTCATTCTATGATTTCCTGTTATTATTATTGTTTTTTTTTATGGAAACTGTTTAACAAAATCTTTTACTAATATTATTATGGTTATTAAAAAAAAAATATATTGAGTTTTTTAAATAAAACAGAAAAATTCTTAAGAAAATTTTTATATAAAAAAATATTTCTTATTGTTGATGATAGTTTATGTATTTTTTTTTCAGAATCTATATTATTTAATACCATACATATATTATTAAAAATTTTGTTGAATATAATTGTTAAAATAAATTCTTGATTTTATTTGTTGTTTGAATAAAAATTGATATTTTGAAATTTGCTCTTTTCATTTCTTTTTTTATATTAGATATGATATTATTAAATTAAATTATAGGAAATATTTTATTGAATATGTTTGTTTTTTTTTGTGGTTTTTGAAGATATGTACTAATAAATAGAACAATTTGATGATGGAAATTTTGTACATAACTTAAAGACAATTTTCACTATCGATAAAATATTTACCTAAAAGCAGAATCAATTGTGAATATTCATAAAATTTTTTTAAACTTTTACACAAGTTAATTGAAAATATAGTATTATCTAAGAAAGTTTGATTTTTTTTTTAATTGGAGAAAAGTGTTTTCTATGCTGGTGATTATCCTACAAATAAAAGAAGAAATCATTTGCTTATTGAAATTAATTATAAAAGAAATTTAGCTAAATTTTGATTATAATTAAATGATCTTGCACAATAATTTGCTTAATTATTTATTATAAAAATTATTGTATTGTAATATTATTAAGATAAGTTGTTAAAGAGAAATTTTGATCAAAATTACAATCGAGTATTAATATTATATTTTTTTTTTCAATGATCAATTATTCAATTTTCTATTTTATAATTGTTTCAATTGATTTAAAAAAAAAAAAACAAAATTCTAATTATTATAAAATCGACAGCAATTCCGCCATTTTGTAATACGATTTCTTGCAAATTAGAAGAATATAGAGCGGCCATATTGGAAATTTTTAAATGGCGAATTTAGAGCGGCCGCCATCTTGTATTAGTAATTATTCATTCAATGGCGAATAGTATCGTTGCCAAGAATAATTGTATTGAATTTGTACAAAACATGAATTCTTTTAAAATATATTTTATTTTGATTTATTGTAAAGTTTTTTTTTAAAGAAAAAAAAATATATTTAAGAATTTTTAATTCTCAAAAATATTATTTACATATTGTAAATAGGATATATTCCGTATTAAACCGTTGAAATATATTTCAATTAACGGTTAAGAAAACATTATTGAGATTATGTTTGTTCATCTGCTTCTGTAGTTATTGTTAAAAAAAAAATTAACTAGCATATTTTGTTTGTTTGTTTATTTGCTAATTTATACATTTTTCTCTAATATTATTTTCAACATACGAACATTCGTATTAATGACCAACAAAAAAACAATTATTTCATAAAATAACCGGCATTAATCTAAGTTTAAAATTTATACTAATTCTGTTAAACATTTTCTACTAGATTTGGGAATAAATTTATTTTATACTACAATAAAAATTATATGTTTTTCTGTTAAAAACAAAAAAAAAAAAATATGCAAAAACAAAAAATATTTTTATTAATTAATTTCCATCAATCAAAATGCTTTCCCTTATTTTTGGGGAACGATTATGTGTGATTGTAGATGATTTTTTTTTTTTTTTGTTATTGATATTTTTATATCATCATAAAAAATATATGAATTTAAATAAAATTTTTTTTTTTTTTTTTTAGGATTTTGGAATTTTGACGATAAAAAAGACATTCTATAATACCTTTGAATATTCTAAAATTTATGAAAATTTCCATCAATATTATATTAATTTTTGGGAATTATTTAATGAAACTAATTATTTAAATAAATTCCCCCAAATTATTTGTTATACAATTTTACTAATTTCTTTTATTATTATTTGTTTTTTTTTTTTTTGGTTCTAGACTAATAAGTTAAAGAGATTTTCATTCATTTTTACAAATAATTTTATTTTTATTCAATTTTTAATTATTTTTAATTTCGTTTTCAATTAATATGATGTTATGTAAAGTTATAATTGATTAAATTCATTTATTATAGAAGAATAAATTCAATGAGTCCTTTTGGAAAGTTTTTTTTTTTTTTTAAATATTTAATTTCGCTTCCGCTTTAGTTGGTCTATTAATTATAATTTCTATAGCGCCACTCTCTTCAACTTTATACTATTATTATTATTATTATTATTATTATTTAGTATGATTTTTTTTATTGTTATTGATAATTTTATTAGTTTTAATATTGTTTTAGTTAAAATCTATTTATTTAATAACGATTTGTTTATTCTATCGTATTTTTTTCTGAGTAGTATTTTAGCAGAATAGTTATTTATTATTTGGATTTATGATATAAGTCTATCGTTTTTCCCTTTCATTATTTTTTATATATAATTTTTTATATCTTTTTATATTTTAAATAATGGTATAATGGTATTTTTTTTTTGATTTGATAGTATTTTTTTTTTTTTTTTGGAAAGAATATTTTTTTTTACATTTCTACATTTACCTTTTTTTTATAGTTTTGATGGATTTTTCATATAAATTGTAGATATATTATTTTAGTGAAATGATTAGGTTGATTTACATTATGTTAAAAAAATTCTCTCTAAAATGTTTTTTTTTTTTGTTGTATATATATTTTTAAGATAGATTGTTTTATTTTATTGTAGTTGTTGTTATCCTTTTTTTAATGTATATATATATGTATATAAAACATTATAATATAGAATTATTATTATTTATTTGTTATAATTATTATTATGTATTTATATTTATTTATATTACTTTCAATATGTATTTATGTATATATATGTATATATATTTTTTGTTGTTTATTTATATATTTATATTTAATATAGTTCTAAGTATTCACACGATGGCTATCCGATCACCATCTTTAAGAGATTTGGGTACACAAAATCTCTTCTTATAGAACACCCTGCGCGGTGATGTCCACTTCTGCAGTCCTATTAAAATTAATAAAAAAATTTATTTTAGTAATGATCATATTTTTTAAATACTGAATATTCTAAAATAAATATTAAATTTTATACTTTAATGAGAAGAATTTCGAATTCGATTGTTAACAGTAACAATTTTTAGAAAGTAGTAATATTCAAGAATATTCTTACAGCAATTGAGAAAATAACAAATTTTAATATGGTTCGGAAAATTTAATTTTATAATCTATCTAATCTTATATATAAAAGGGGTAAATTTACTATTATACGAGATCTGTTCAAAAAGTATCGCGAATTTTGTGTTTTTTTTTTCAAAAATTATTTATTTATTCATGAATATCTATTTTGTCCCCTTCAAAATAATCCCCACCAGATATTATACACTTGTGCCAACGTCATAATTTTTTTGTGATTTTGTTCCGCTCCTCCTTCGATGCCGTTTTTATCTCCTCAATCGTAGCGTAGCGTCGTCCTTTTATGAGGCTCTTCAGTTTCGGGAACAAGAAAAAGTCACAGGGGGCCAGATCTGGGGAATACGGTGGCTGCGAGATTATTAGTGTGTTGTTTCTGGCCAAAAATTTGGGCACAAGCAACGATGCGTGAGCAGGGGAGTTATCATGGTGCAAAAGCCAATTTTTGTTCTTCCACAAATCCGGGAGTTTCTGGCGGATTGCTTCACGCAACTTGCGTATAACTTGCAGGTTATATTTCTTATTGACCGTTCTACCCTGTGGAAAGAACTCATGATACACCACGCCCCTGTAATCGAAGAAAACTTTAAGGAAAACCTTCACATTCGACCGAACTTGGCGCTTTTTTCGGTCTTGGATCGTGCGGCAGCTTCCATTGGGACGATTGAGCTTTGGTTTCCACGTCATAACCATAAACCTATGATATGTCACCAGTTGGAGCAAATTGGGGTCGTCCCGGACAGAGTCCAACAGCTCGTTTTTGTCGAAATTGAGCAAAAATCGAATACTAGCCAAAACACGTGCAAGCAAAGCAGCTGTCAAAAATTAATTGATCATTCAAAATAGCCGGACTTATGGGTATAAGTAAGAGACCAACATAACGCCAAAAAAATCGAAAATCGAATATACATAAGCCGCGGAAATTCAAAATTCGCGATACTTTTGAACAGACCTCGTATATGAAAGAGGTGATTTTTTTGCAGTTTGGTTTCTTATGATTTTTTTGTTGAAAGATTACGCAGGACACGTGACATATGTCAATGTAAAAAGTGCTTAAATAGCATTGCCATTTTATTATGCAAAAATTTACATCCGAAAAATGCTTCCAATTTATTAAATTTCATTGTCAAAATTCGTGCTCTGTAAAAAATGTGTTTCGCGAAGTTCACCCATTTTATGGTCGTTATAATCGATCTACTGAGCAATAAATTCAAGCCATAGGGACAAAATTTCGCAGCAATTTTACGCTATTGGACATTAAACCACCAACACGTGTGCGTAGAGTGCATCTAGAGGAAAATATTGCTGCCGTAGCGTCCAGTGTTGGTGAAGACTTGCGATTTGTCCATTCGTCACCATTCACAGGAAGTGGGATTGTATTACTCGACTATGTGGAAGATTTTACACAAGGATTTTGGTCTGAAAGCGTATAAAATACAGTTTGTACAAGAACTGAAGCTGAACGACCTATCAAAACGTTGAACTTTCGGCAATAGGCCTTAGAACAACTTGAGAAAAATTTACCAAAAAATTGCGTTCAGGGAAGAAGCTCATTTCTGGTTGAATGAGTATGCAAATAAGCAAAATTGTCATATTTAGTGTGATAAACAACCACAGGCAAAACAAAAACTGCCATTGCACCCAGAAAAATGCACCGGTGCAATCATTGGTCCGTATTTCTTTACAGATGGCGCTGCCTGCATCGTTATCATGAATGGCACCTCCTATTGTTTGATGATTTCGAACTTTTCTTTACCCAAAATGAAAGAACTGCATCCGGTAGACATGTGGTAACCTGTAAGCAAAACCTTCACATTCGACCGAACTTGGCGGTTTTTCCGGTTGGCTCGTGCGGCATTTTCCATTGGGATGATTCAGCTTTGGTTGCCATGTCATAACCATAAACCCAAGATTCGTCACTAGTTATGACTCTCTGGAGCAAATTTGGGTTGTCGCGGACAGAGTCCAACAGCTCCTGTTTTTGGTAGAAATTGAGCAAAAATCGAAGACGAGCCAAAACACGTGCAAGCAAAGCAGCTGTCAAAAATTAACTGAATATTCAAAATGGCCGATTACGCAAAAAGTTCCCAGACCTTATAATTTCGTGATTTTGTGATGTCAAATTATCTTCAAGATCGTACGATTTGACGCCGTTTGACTTTTTTTTATACTAACCAAAAAATTACAATCTGAACCATGCATGTAATTATAACAATGTGGTATCATAAGCCACAAAATATGCCTAATTTTGACTTTATTACGTGAAAAGTTCCCATACCATATAATTTCGTCATTTTGTGATGTAAATTGGTTTTCAAGATCGTACGATTTGATGCCGTTTGACTTTTTTTTTATATTAACCTAAAACTTTAAATCTGGACCATGCGTGTTATTTTAACAATGTGATACCATTAGTTGGCATAAGTGAGAGACATGAGTACCAACATAACGCCACAAAAAATCGAAAATCGAATAAACGTAACCCGCGGAAATTCAAAATTCACGATACTCTTTGACTTATGAAAAAGATGAATTTTTATAAAAAGTATTTAATAATAACGTAATGAAGACAATCATAAACATTGAGAACTTAGTTTATTAAAACCTTAAAAAACAGGTCGTAATAATTGTGCAAAAAAAAAAATTATTAAAAAATTTCACTAAATATATTATTTTAAAATTTTCATTTAAATTTATTCTCTAAACGAAATTAAACTCTATTCTTTGTCTATAAGATATTAAAAATACTTTCTAGCCTCATACTTTGATGATTTTTTCAATAATTATCTTCTACTGGGATAAGATATTAAATTAAAAAAATAAATAGGAAAAAATTCAGTAAAAGTTAATGAACTGTATTATTTAATAAAAATTGTAATTAATATGAGTTTTTTTTTTAATTTATAGAAAAGAAAACAAAAAAAAAATGTTTCCTCTCCACTTCTATATGTAGTTATAGTGGAATATAGAAATATATGTATTATGATAGAAACAAGGACGATAGCTAAATATTCGAGTATCAAATTTTAATTAGGAATAACCGTAGTAAATGAGAATAATCAATATATAATACTTACTTCATAAAGTGCCTAGCAAATATCCTTATTAACAACAAAAACTAATTAATTTAATTAATTTTTTTTTTGTTTTTTTAGCGCGGATTTTCCGCATCCTTCTCACAATTACGTTAAAAGATTTCATGATGATCTCAATTTGTTGGCTGTTTATCTTTTATGGTTTGATTTTTTTTCTTCCAATTTCCATATAAAAAGAATTCCATTTAAGATTCCTTCCTTTAATTGTTATTTGGTTTTTTTTTGTTGTTGTTGAAGATTTTAATATTGAGCTATTCCAATTTTGGGGGAGGATGTACTTTTTGTTGTCGTTGATTTCCCCATAGAAAACCGTATACGATTGTTCCATTTCTGATATTAATTTCAATATAAATTTCATCGTTCATACGGAGACGTACACGATGTATTCGATTCTCGCTAGTCTTTTATGTAATTGTTCAAGGATATTTTGATAATATTTTTTAATTAATTATTTATTTTTCTCTACTAGTATTGATTGATTTATGCTATTATCGAGAAAAATCATTTTTGTGTTTTAAGATATTTAATGTTTTTAATTTGGTTTTAAAAAAAAAAAATTTTCCAATTTTTTTTATATAATTTGCTAATTAGATCCAGTTACGATGCTAATCCTAGACGAACCATTCATCTTTTTGGGCGTTCGAGTTGGTCGTTGCCGATGTTGCTGTTGCTGTTGCGGTTGTCTGGGATAGATCCGGACCTAATTGCCTTAATTTGCCAGGCACCAAATGGGACGGACTTTGGTGGCCATCTTCAATTTTTGTTGAATGCGGAGGTACCCTGATGGTCCCGCAGGGTGATGCCAGTTTCCCGACGATGGCAGTGATGTATGCTCTCGTGGCAGTGTACCGTGTAAGTGCTTCGAAGAGCCATTCGATTCTAATGTTTGATGTACTATACGATACATAAATATACAAAATTTCTTTTTTTTTTATTTCAATATTCATAAATATAAGGGATATTTTATTATACAGAGAGAAAAAAATCAACTTACATTGTATTGATGTATTTCGATTTGATGAATTTCTATTAATGCGTCGGCATACACATAACGCTATGCCACCTATGCAGCAGCACATGATAAATAGACTACTCACAGCCACTATTATAAACCAATTTAAATCCAATCCTAAAAATGTTGTTGGATCCTGATCTGTAAATTTTCAAAAATAAATTATTTATAAATGATAAGATTGTCCAAGTTATTTTAGTTAATTACTTTGGCATAGTGTACTTGTCGCTTCATCAGAGCCATCGGCACAATGATTTATGCCATCACATACTAAGTCTAGATGAATGCAGAGCTCTCGTTTTGCACAGCGAAAATCTTTACAAGAATGTTCTATAATTGATAATTAATTAAAAATTTTTTTTTTTTAAATATTTTATATTGAAATTCTTAAAGAAAAAATGAAAGAAAGTTTTTTTTTTGTTGATATCTGAAATCACATATGTTGTATTGACGGAAAAATATAATGAAGCAGTAAATATTCATCGACGTTTCTCTGCCTGTCGTGACTCTTTTAAGAAAATAAAAAGTTACGAGGCCCATTGCCTTTTTAGACGTCGTTGGTTGTTTATTGCGAGGGTAGTTGAGGTTAGGTCATTAACAAGAGGACTATGATGGTTACTTAGATGGGTAACAATATTACGCACATAAAATGGGGCATTGACGATTTTACATAGAATTCTAGATTGTAGTGTTTCGTCCAAACCCAATGTTCAAGTCCGTAAGTCCAGATTGGCTTCAGTACTGCTTTGATCTTGCGTCTCAGAATCGTAGCAACTGCTTGTATCGTCCGTTAAATTTATGTTTTTTTTAAGCGTTCCATGTTAATCTTTTGTCAAACTTTTGTCCTCGATAACGTACTTTGTCTTTTAGTGGAATAATGCTGCTGTTCAAGAATATGGAAAGAGATGGTTTTTGGCGAATAGTGAAAGTAATATGAGCGGATTTTTGAAGGAAGTAAATATGGGTTTGCAGGATGGTGGATGCTATGATAGGGGTTTGGTGATGAGCTAGGATGGCAGTGTCATCACTATAAAAAGTCTGTTCAAAAAGTATCACGAATTTTGTGTTTTTTTCAAAAATTATTTATTTATTCATGAATATCTATTTTGTCCCCTTCAAAGTAATCCCCACCAGATATTATATACTTGTGCCAACGTTTTTTACTATCCTCGAAGCACTTCAAAAAATCATTTTTTGTGATCTTGTTTAGCTCCTCCTTCGATGCTGTCTTTATCTCCTCAATCGTAGCGTAGCGTCGTCCTTTCATGGGCTCTTCAGTTTCGGGAACAAGAAAAAGTCACAGGGCGCCAGATGTGGGAAATACGGTGACTGCGGCATTATTAGTGTGTTGTTTTTGGCAAAAAATTCGCGCATAAGCAACGATGCGTGAACAGGGGCGTTATCATGGTGCAAAAGCGAATTTTTGTTCTTCCACAAATCCGGGCGTTTCTGGCGGATTGCTGGTAATATTTCTTATTGACCGTTCTACCCTGTGGCAAGAATTCATGATGCACCACGCACCTGCAATCGAATAAAACTGTAAGCAAAACCATCACATTGGACCGAACTTGGCGCGCTTTTTTCGGTCTTGGCTCGTGCGGCAGCTTTTATTGGGATGATTGAGCTTTGGTTTCCACGTCATAACCCTAAACCAATAAATCGTCACCAGTTATGACCTCTGGAGAAAATTTGGGTCATCGCGAACAGAGTCCAACAGGTCATCGCGTTCACATCTTCTCGGCCCTCTGAGAACATTTTGTACCACCGATAAACGTTGCTTTGGTCCAAGGTAGCTTCACCATATGCCACAGTCAACATTCGGAATGCGTCTGCGCAATTAAGTTTGTTTTTCACACAGATTGTTTGATACAGATTCTTTGATCCATTTTTTGGAATGTGCAAAAATCGAAGACGAGCCAAAACACGTGCAAGCAAAGCAGCTGTCAAAAATTAACTGTACCTACAAAATGGCCGAACTTTTCGGCATAAGTGAAAAACGTGAGTACCAACATAACCTCACAAAAAAAATCGAAAATCGAATATACGTAACCCGCGGAAATTCAAAATTCGCGATACTTTTTGTACAGACCTCATATAGTGCGGTATAAACTATTTTGGTAGTTGGAATATCGTGAGAGTTGTATAATAAAGGAGCAAGAAGAATACCTTGAGGGACACCTGATCAGATAGGCGATATCTTAGAATGTTAGATATTCTCAACCACCTGAAAATATCGTTTCGAGACGTAGGATGTGATTATAAGGAAGTATGTAGTAGGAACGATTCTCTTAAGCTTCCAGAGAAGCGTAGACTCCCATATTCGATCGAAAGTCTGAGCTACCACGTGATGACTCTGCTGGAATAGCCCAAATTAATAATGGGGGATTCATTTGGGTCTTCGAGGATGGGATAAAGCCATTTTAAAATCAATTTTTTCACTATTTTGGTAAGAGTCTTATGGGTTTATAAGAGAAAGGAAGTTAAGTTGATTTTTTGTGGCCTATGAAAAGCTAAGTAATAAATACAAAACAACTTTGTATATTATAACAAATATTTGTGAAAACCCCCAAAAATTTATTACCTCAATAAAAAATTTTTTCTCCAAAAATTTTATTTGAATTATATACATTAATGTAAATTGCCTTTATAGTAGTAGCAGTGCTGGAAGGCTTCAGCTGAAATGGCTTTAAGATCCTCAGTTACACTCCTTTGAATATTATTGATAGTGTCAAGATGACGATTTTTTAAGTATTTTTTTGATTCTGGAGAATAAAGGCATAGAGGAGCGGAGAAACTACAAATAATCTTTTTTTTTGTAAGGGGTTAATTGAGATGGTCTTATGACAGGGAGCGTTTTCATCGTGGTGCGTCCCAATGTTAATTGATCGTTTGACCTCATAAGAGCCCCTAATAGTGCCACATATTCATCAGTTTCCGATGTTAAAAGCCTCCTTGATCCAGGTTTACAAAAATGATATCCTTTTAAATGGTATTTGATTTTGAAGAATAAAAGTGGTTACATGGATTACGAACAGGCTGACGAACCACAGTTAATATATTTTTCCGACAAAATTTCGTTGATGAGTATGATCGTGTGATGGATATGTTGTAATGGTAGAACATCCAAGTGTCTCTAATGCCCAATTTAACGTAGAGTAACCATTTTCTGAGCCTTTCAAGGACTTCTACTTGAAAATCGACTATTTGACTATAAAGAGGTTCTACATTTTCATCAGTTTCCGATGTTAAAGGCCTTCTTGAGTGAGATTTGCCAAAATGATATCCTTTTAAATGGTATTTGATTTTGAGGAATTAAAAAAAATTTAACTCCTAATTCTCAGCCCTCCGAAAATTCGTTATACCATCGAAAAACGTATGGTCATAATAAGTAAAGTTTTCCATAGGATCATTGCCACTTTTCGTAAGTCACTCTTACGGATTCATCACGCTATTCGATATCGCACCATTACTCTAAATTTCGCTGCTCAATTTTTTGCAACGCACCATAAGAACTTCTTTTTATTTATCTGCACTCTAAAGGGTCACGTAGTCACAGGACGACATTGGAATTCATACTGCACATGTAGAAAAGACTAACGTAGTAGCTGTATTATGAGAAAACCCGCAATATTTGCGCACCTCGTATGACAAATATTCTTTTTCCCCTTAATATGTACACATTGAATATAAGAAATAACAAAATTGTTATGTTAACAATTTTTATGATGTATGAAAACCATAAAAATCCAAATAATCAAATCACATCAAAATCGATACCATAAAAATGAAATAAAATATTCAATTTTTCTTCATCCATTTTGTGAGTAAAAATGTTTGTCATTATAAATATTAAGACATAAAAAGCGGAAATGGTTATTTCAAGTTGCCAATTAAACGCATTATAGTAAATATAAAATTTCAAATATTCTTTTTAGTCCTTTTTCGAAATATTTTTTTTAAATTATAATAAATAGAAAATACTTAAAAGATATGAAGAAAAAAAAATTCTAATCACAATTATTGGAAAAATATTTTATTAAAATTTATTTTTCCCTAATGAAGAAAATAAATCAGTAAATAAAATTTTTTTGCAATTCAAAAATAACAACAACAAAAATCGATATAAATTTTTCTGATATCTTTTTCCGACTTAATTGTGTTTGGAAACTTTTCTTCTATAAATAATTGTAGGCTATTCAATAATTATGATAATCTTTGGAATTTTAATAGGAATTTTAAATCATCAATAGCTTCGAGCGATTTCCCAACAAAATATTTATCTTTACTGTTTATATCAGCATTTTGTCATAAATTTCTTATCAAGTTATTATTATTCAGGAATAACAAATAGTAAGTAAATAATAACATAATACAAAATATTTTAAATATACGATAAGATTTTTAATTGGATGTTGTTATTTATTTGAATTTCATGTTTTAATTCCTTTTTGATATTGCTTATATTTTTGTAAACTATTTTATAAAATCTTGTAGCAAAACTAATTTGAATAGGAAAATGTACAAAACTTTTCAAGACTTTTAAATTTGATAATGCATTTTATATTTCCGTTTATAAATAATGAATGATAACGTAAAATTTTATTAAATCCAAAAAATATTGTTTTAATATATTGGTTGGATTGTGCCATTATCCATTTAATATAACACCAGTTATATATCAGCAACAAAATAAGACATGGTGCTACCACCAAGCATCGAGAAAAAGACAAAAACAATCTATCGACTGAAGAAGTACAAGGCACCTATAAAGATTTATCAATCAATGGTCCACGTATGGGCCATCGAATCAACGCCCAACGACAAAGATTTTAAAGCCGCTTACAGATAGTAAAAGACACCATCCTTTTCAGATAAATTTAAATATTTTGTTTTGCATATTTCGGGCTATAACACAGTCATTATTTGATGGAGACTATATTTTATATATGATCTTTTGTAAAAGTTTACAAGGAAAAATCCAACGTCGTCAAATCGCACGATTTTGCCGGTCAATTGACATCACCAAATCTTAAAATTACACATCCTGGGATATTTTCGCTCAATACTACCAAAATTTATTGTGTTCTGTATATTGAGGCGTCATTTCGTTGATGCTAGGATAGTCGTGGTTATCATACGGCCATTGCACTCAGAATTGTTGGTAAAAGTCTTTCATTATGCATTTTTAAAGAAATACGGGCTAATACGAGGGTCATTCAACAAGTACTTAGCCTCACCACTCGAAGGAACTGCTGTCACAAAAAAAATTTACCATCGTGTAGTACATTTTTTAAGTAGCCTGCTGTCAAAGTTTCAGTTGATTCCCTTCATTAGTTTTGTTTTGAGAACCTTTGAAAGTGAGCGTGTCGGTCGGTTGCACAAAAATGGAAAAAGAACAATATCGTTCGGTGATTAGATTCTTGTTTTTGGAAGGGAAAACGCGCAACGAAATCAAAGATCGCTTGGATGCTGTGTATGGTGACTCTTCTACTTCGATGGCGACCGTCAAGAATTGGTTCAACGAGTTTGTTCGTGGCCGCACGTCGGTTTTTGATAAGCCACACCCAGGTGCGGCTGGAAAACTTTAAAAGGAAAACTTTAACAAAGTCCACGATCTTGTGTTGGCAGACCGTCGATTGAAGGTTCACGAGATAGCTGAGACTGTGGGCATCGCAGTAGGAATGGTGCATCATATTTTACACGAAGAACTGGGCATGAAAAAGCTGTCGGCGCGATGGGTGCCGCGTTTGCTCACACCGGAAAACAAGCGCAACCGTGAGACCACATCGGCGACGTATTTGGCGCTGTTTCAGCGCAATCCAGCGGAGTTCTTGCGTCGTTTCGTGATCGTCGACGAAACATGGATTCACTGGTACACACCAGAGACCAAGGAACAGTCGAAACAGTGGACTTCACCCGGCGAACGTGCTCCGAAGAAGGCGAAGACTGTTCGATCGGCCGGAAAGGTGATGGCCACCGTTTTCTGGGATTCACAAGGTGTGATCCACATCGATTACCTCGAGAAGGGTAAAACAATCACCGGGAGCTACTATGCTGACTTATTGGGCCGATTTGACGTCGAATTGAAGAAAAAGCGGCCCCGCTTTGCGAAGAAAAAAGTGCTGTTCCGCCACGACAACGCGCCAGCTCACACCTCCGCCGTCGCCATGCCCAAATTGGTCGAATTGCGCTACGAATTGCTGCCGCATCCACCGTACTCTCCAGATTTGGCCCCCTGTGACTACTTTTTGTTTCCAAACCTGAAAAAATCACTCGCCGGGAATAGATTTGGGTCGAATGAGGAGGTCATCGTCGCCACGGAGGCCTATTTTGCTTCCCTTGAGAAAATGTATTTTTTGGACGGGTTAAAAAAGTTAGAGCATCGCTGGGCCAAGTGTATCGAGTTTGAAGGAGATTATGTGAAAAAATAAATTGCCCTTTCCAAAGTTTCGTTTTTCTTTTGTCGGCTAAGTACTTGTTGAATGACCCTTGTAATACCTTCAGAGTGAACGGTCACTTTTTGCGAATACAATGGCTTCTCCACGACTACTTGTGGTTCTTAGAGCCCCATATATGGTAATTTTGCTTATTGACGCATCCGCCTAATTACCTCCATCGCTGAACAAAATTTTGTTCGAAAAATCATCATCCAAAGCTTGTTGTTCCAGCACCCAATTGCAGAATATAATGTTTTATCCACCGTCACTTATGGTTTTTAGAGCCCCATATACGCTAATTTGGCTTATTGAGGATCCGCCGAGCGTGAAATGAGCCTCGTCGCTGAACAAAATTTTGATCGCAAAATCATCATCCAAAGCTTGTTGTTCCACCACCCAATCGCCGAATACAATGGCTTCTCCACCATCACTTCTGGTTTTTAGAGCCCCATATATGGTAATTTTGCTGATTGACGAATTCGCCGAGCGAGAAATGACCCCTGACGCTGAACAAAATTTTGTTCGAAAAATCATCACCCAAAGCTTGTTGTTCCAGCACCCAATTGCAGAATATAATGTTTTCTCCACCTTCACTTATGGTTTTTAGAAAATGCTAATTTTGTTATTGAGGACCCGTCGAGCGTGAACAAAATTTTGATCGAAAAATCATCATTAAAAACCTCTTAGTACAGCACCAAATCGGGCAATATAATGGCTTCTTCACCACCACTTGTGGTTCTTACAGCCCCATATACGGTAATTTTGCTTATTGACGTATTCGCCGAGCGAGAAATGACCCCCGTCGCTGAACAAAATTTTGTTCGAAAAATCATCATCCAAAGCTTGTTGTTCCAGTACCCAATCGCCGAATACAATGACTTCTCCACCATCACTTCTGGTTTTTGGAGCCCCATGTACGATAATTTTGCTTACTGACGAATCCGCCGAGCGAGAAATGAGCCTCGTCGTTAAACAAAATTTTGTTCGAAAAATCATCATACCAAGCCTGTTGTTTCAGCACCCAATCCGCGTGTCTTCTGCGCACTCCATGGTTGTCAGGATTTAGTTCTTACATGCACTGAGCTCTGTAGCTCTGTAGGGACGTAGATGTAAATCCAAATACAAATTATGCCACAAAATGCTGTAATACAAGTCCAAATACTGATCACGCCATTAAATCGATATTTTGGGGTTTTCGGTTGCATTTTCACTAAGCGCAAAAATATTTTCAGTATAGCGTTATTCGTAACGGTGATGCGCAGGCTCTAAAATATTCATGACACATCCAGATTCTTCAAATTTTTTTATTTTGTTAGACATGGTTTGCTTATGGCGATTATAATTCCTTTTAAAGCATAAAGCTCGGCTCCGACAGAATTACCACTTTTATAGAAAGGATTATAATTTTACCAGGTTCCCTTACACATGAGCCACATGCCATTTTACAGCACCACGACTATGAGGCTATTTGGCGATCTCTAGGTTTTGTGGAGGTGGGCATTATCAGTTTCCTAAGCGCTCTTATATTTTAGTGGTCTTATTTTAGTAGACTAGATCAGTTAGAGTATTTTGAAGCAAGTTGGTATATTTGATCAGATTTAAAAGGTGACTTGAAAATGAAATTATTAGATCTTGAAGCAAAATAATTCTGGATTTGCTAGTATTCGGATGTGTGTTATTTCTATAGAAAAATCTAAGGTGAAGAGCAGTACGCCATATCCCAATTCTGAGCAGTTTTCGTGCCCACAATTTTGATTATATAGGATTATTGGTAATTGGCTTAAAAAATCTCACCATTAGTCCAGTCGCAATCTCTACGCATAGTTGAGGATGTGATTTGTCATTCTTTAGGGATAGTTCTGAGACAGATAAGAGATAGTTTTGATTACCGGATGCCGAAGAGTTTCTCCAAACAACTGATCAGCACATTCTATTCTCATAATTCCCATATGCACCAGTATCCAACATATCTCGACACTCTTATTCTTTTGAAGGCCATGAACTGCTGTAAGGACTGGCAGTAAATATGACAATATTGCGTCGATTAAAAAGGCCGATAGTAATTTCCATTACCACTTTTATTGCCCACATGGCCCTATAGTTCAGAGGCGTCCTGTTTCTATACGGAAAGGCACAAAAAAGATCATGGATTTGGGTCCTATTGATCTCGATAATTGCAAACAAACATGCATTATGGGCGGCTGTTTGAGAAAAAGTTGACTGTAAATAGACGGATCGGTAAAAGCCATTTTAAACCACCGTTCCCAACCACACCATTTAATCTAGATATGGAAGAGTAATTTATTAAAAAGGAAGAGGATAAATTTCTTTTTAACTTTAAGGGTGGTCATAATAATTTTACCTAAATTATGAAGGCAATAAATAAATCTAATTCGGGCTTGGGATAGGTAAAAAAACTGCCTTTTCGACCAGTTTCTATTAGGATTAAGTTCTCTGGCGAAGTTTGATATACTCCACTAGGTGTCTTGACTCACTTTAACCCCGCTATAGTCATTCGGAAGTATACAATGCGGAAATAAATAACTATTCCACCTTTTAATAGGCATTAATTCTGTAAATGCTTCAGCGTGCATTTGTGAGGTTAAAAGTGTTTGTTTAAGCATCGCGGACCATGCGGTCATTTGGTGTGTCAAGTTTCACGGCTTAAATATTCAAATAAATAAAGTTGAGATGAGTTATTATATTAATTTGTGGAAAAGTATATACCATATTTTGTTGAGTAGATTAGTGTGTTTAAGTAGGTCGAAGAGAGTGTATTTGGAAGTAGCAATTCCGTTATTGGAGGTATCCGATTCGAAAATCAACTTCATGTTACACGACTGGCAGATAGGATACTCACGATCCCCTAGAAGAAGGTCATGGGTGATGGTAGTATGACGAATAAGAATAAATTTTTTTGCCCAAAATTTCAGATTAACTGTCAAGTAATTTGGTTTGGCGATGGTTTGCCAGTGTGTATCGGATACTCTCGGAACTGGCTAGAGTAGAACGTCTTTTGTAGAGGGTTTAAAATCTTCCAAATGGTCCAGATTAAATATTCACTTGTAGAATAATTCCAGTGTAAGCTTATTTCTGTATAGAATTTTTTTTTAAAATTTCAATTAAATAAGAAAACAAAATTTAATTTTTTTTTAAAAAATTCACATTAATTATAGTCAGACAATTTATTAGAGATCTTTTTCTTGAATACTTTTATGCATTTATTCAAAATGAAAAATTATTTGCATATAAATTTTAATATCGTAAATTTCCGTTACCATAATTTATTTTAATTAAAAACTTTTTACATAATATGCACATATTTTTCTGGTTAAAATGTGAGTTTTTTGCGAAAATTATTAATGAGTTTTTTTTTTTGGGAGAAAAGTATTCTTGGTTCAAAAAAGTTAAAAATAAATTAAGTTCAATTTATTATCCGTATAATTCAGAAAGTTTCTTTCAATATTACTTATTAAGGTTTTTTGAATTTATCCTAAAAGCATAGAACTTTTCCATATAGACGGCTCGTATTGCCAGAAATACATTGTATAAATACAAATGGCAAATGTTAAATACAAAGCTAAAATTTAGTTTACTCATTATTATTATTATTATTATTATAATTATTTTGTTTCTTATTTTATTTTTGCAAAATGTCCTTCGAAATTAGTGAAATATGTTTGCGAAAATGGAGAAGAAAAAACAACAAATAATAGAAAACTCATTATGTCCGTGTAAAGTCCAAAGTGAAAAATATAATAATAAAAGTAAGAAATTAATTTTCCAGCTTCAGCATAATAACCCAAGACCAAGTATACTTCTATAATCCTAGATTTGATCCTTGATAAATGTATTTGTGCACAAGCCGGACATCGTTCATTTAATCATACCAATAGTAGAGCAGCCAACAAAAAAAATTGTTTTTTCTTATTTCGAACAAGAATATTTCTATCCGAACATAATTACTGCGTGTTTTTCTGATTAGTGACGGGTCGATAAATAAGATTCGAGAAATTCTATTCCACCATAATATTGTATTATGTTTTCAATTGTAATCCAAATTAACGATTTTGATGGAACACGCGAAATATAAAGTACGACTATCCATACAGAATGAACCTAAAACAGGTCAGAATTTTATTGGTTCTCTTGAATATTTTCCCTATCATATAATTAAAAAGAATTTTTTTATTTTACATTCAATATTTATCCTCATACTGTCAGTATATGACTATAAAACTACAGGCATTTTTTTCCAAAATTAACTAATTTGTGTACTGCAAAAAAAAATCCTATTGAATTATTGATGTTGACGAGAATTTGCTTTTTATTAGAAAAAGTCTTTCCAGGAAACTTTGAGGAATTGTCAAAATTAATCAATTAAAACATTTTTCTTACCAAAAATTTTGTTCAATTGTTTTTTAGTTCATCCAAATTAGTTTCGAACAATATTAATTAATTTTTACATTTGTTGAAATTATTCCAATTAATTAAATAATTTCAAACAAAAAAAAAACAATTGATGTATTTTAATAATTGATGTAACTAAAGCAGTATAATTTTTTCTAATATAGTTATTAAAAAAAAAAAATTAATATATTAATTTATAGAGCTGCAATTATCAGATAAGTGTTGCTATTATATATTGGTAAGTTGAAAAAGTTCGTGGCGTTCTTGAGAGATGGAGTTAAACAATACTCGAAGTGCGTTTAAAAAGGCACACTCAAAGTTTTATGTAGCGCAAAATTCACTGAAGTTTATTATTAGTTATTATTAAACTTCGATAAAGGTAACATCGTTGCCAAGGCTTCTGAAGAAATTTGTAGTGTTATAAAATTCAGCAGCACGTAAATGGTTCGATAGCTCGTGGTATTTTCAAAACACTGCTCGCATTTCAACAAAACTAGACACGTATTTGAAAAGTGATACTTAAAGCTTTTTGTAGTGTAAATTTTTTTTCAAATCGGTTTAATCAAATTCAAAAATGGATCAGAATAAAGAGAAAGTTCGCTATAGTTTACAATACCACTTCGACAAAGGCAACAACGATTCACAGGCTTATGAACAAATTTATGGTGTTTATGGTGAAAATGCTGCAAATGGTTCACTCGCTTTCATTCTGGAAATGTCAATGTCAAAGATGAGCCCCGTTTTGGGCGACCAATTTCTGAAAAAAGTGATGAAATTAGTGTAAAAAATTGAGCCAAACCCGCATAGTCATGACATAGCTTATATATTAAACATTCATCAACAAATCGTTTTAAACTATTTGTAAAAGGCTGGATAAAAAAATAAACTTGATGTTTGGGTGTCTCGTTAATTAAGTATGAAAACGAAGATCTACGATACGCTGCTGAAGCGCAATGAAATCGTGCCATTTCTGAAGCGAATTTTATTTGGTGATGCAAAATGGATGAAATACAAAAATTTCGTTTGAAACAGATTATGGGAAAAGAGAGATGAACGATCACAAACAATTTCAAAGCCAGAAACAATTTCAAAGCCAGACCCAATAAGGTTATGCTATGCATATGGTGAGACTGGAAGGTAATCATTCACTTTTAACTCAGTAGTGTTCTATGCGCAACTCGAGAGATTGTTTCACGCTCGACCATACACACATATTTGATGAAAGTTTTGATATATCCACCATATAGGTCAGACGTAACACCCTTAGACTACCATTTATTTCGGTCTCTCCAGAACTCTCTTAACGGAACCAAGAAAGACCTATCAAAACAACTTGATTCAGATTTTCAACCTGAAACTACAGAATTTCTTTGCTGATGATCTCATAGCTCTGCCCAAAATATGGCGAAATATTATCACTCATAATGAAAAATATTTAATTTGAATAAATTGACTTTAACACTCTTATTTAAGCGTCCCCAATTCACTCAAAAAACGCCACGAACTTTTTCTACTAACCTATATTTAGACAGATTAGAAATAAATTTTACTATTTTCTGAATTTTTGCTTATATGTTATTTAAGTTAATCGAAATAAAGTGCAGTAATTTGTTAATTAGAGACATAAATGTGTATTTATGATTTGACCTTTAATTATGCTAATTTAGTTATATTAAGCGATCTAACAGAGACGTTAGTCACTTCTAGATATGCTGTACAAGTTTCAGTTTCGCTCGGTAGTTACACTACCCTAGAGATAGGATAAGTGAAGTTGTATTAAGCTTAGTGAAAAAAAAGGATTTTTGTTTTCAGAAGTTTTATTATGACAGAGCGCATTTTTAGAATAGCACTGGAAGACGAGGGCTTCCGTTTAAGGAGGCCTTTTACATCAAATACTAATAAAAATGAGTGAGGGTTGTTGTGAGGTCAGATTTACAATTTACAAGTTTTGTAGAAATAAATGTTTTAAATGCTCGGAAAAAGGCTATTCAAGCCAGATCTGGAGATTCCAGACAAATCGATGCTCCGCCATGACAACGACATCTGTCACACGGTCATCTCTATTAAGAGATTACCGCTTTTATTGAAAAAGAATATTCCTATGGCTGGTTTAAGTCCATGCAACCTTTTTTTTTGTTCTCTATGATCAATTAACAATTAAAAGAATGTCATCTTCGTACTATTGATAGCATTCAACGTTGTGAGCCGAAGAGTGCACACTACTACGAAGAGTCTAAACAACGCCTTTGCCGATGTATACCTGCCCAAAGGAACTATTTGGATGGGGATAACTTTGATGTATAAAAATGTTAATAAAATTGTTGGAAAATCAATCTCATTATATTTTGAAAATTTTTCTATTTCATATGAAATAATCTCTTTTTACTTACTTTGTTCTTTAACTGCTGTGATGACCAATTTGAAACCGTTTGTATCAGTGCCCCATCCATCAGTCACATACTTTAATGTCACGAAATTGGTTCGTGTGAAAATTGATCCAACTGTTTGCTTTGTATTTCGACAAGATAAATCCGCCTAGAAGTAAAAAAAAATGCATTAAAAAAAAACAAATGAAAATAAAATTTTATTGAAAAGGGAGAAACTTTGAAATGGGATCCAGCACAGATATTTGAGTAAGTAATCTATAAAAAAATAAAAGATTGAAGATGAACAATATTTTTTACTTAACTTACAGTTGATGTCAAATCTCTCCAATAAGTTTTGTGATTAAAAAAAAAATAGGATAGGACAAAAAAAAATTTTTTACACCACGAAATTTTATTTGCGCTTTTAAAAGCTCCTCTAAATACTACATACAAATATATTAAGGGACTTTCTAGACACAAACAAATAAAAATAAATGCATGTAAAAAAAATGACTAACAATTTTTCGTATAAAAAAGAAAAAAACCTTATTTATTTAATTTTAGTTAAAAAGTTCGTATTTGTTTCAATTTCAAATTATTCGCCATTTGGGCAACATCGAAAAGTATCTTAACTTTAGCAAAATGTTTATAAACTTTTACTATATACACTGCCCGCAAACCGTTTCAAACCAACCACATTTTTACGTGTGCAAAATTGATGGAAATTCTCATGGATTTTTTTAATTAATTTATTTATTGCGACAAATGTTTGGGTCCATTATAGAAAAACATAAATATTTTATCTGTTATATGGGTAATTCTGAAAAAGGTAAGGTAGCAAAATAAAACAAAACTGGTTAATACCAGTTTTAAATTTTTTTGTAAAAATTTTTAGTAATTATATTAAAAATTAGGTTTTGCGGCGTCTCTATTAATTCTATTGAGTTTTTATCCAGCATTGATTTTTCATAAACTTTCCACATTAGTATTCATCGCACATTTTGGATAACGTTCAGATTAGGAGATTGTCCCGGCCAGTCCAAAAACTCAATGATTTTTTTATCAAACTATTTATTTCCAATTTTTGTTGGATATATTGGCATGTTATACTTTTAAAACATCTATCATTTTATCCTATTAGAAAATCCATGGGTCTTTCCTTTTATAATGTAATTAATATGAGAAGTTGTCTAGCTGTCTGGCCTATTCAGATAATAAAGCTTTTCGTTGGAAAAAATGACCGCTTTTCAATCGGTATTTTTATGATATCATCTTTTCTATGCGATATTGTTAAGAAAGGATATTTTTCTAAGGCACAGGCTTTCAATGATGAAGTAGTCTTAATAATTAGCTGCATAAAACACTTTTGCTGGAATCTGTCTTACACATACGTTCAAGGTAGAACTCGATACTTTATTTAAAATTACAAGCATTTTCGTCTCTGTTGTAACTGTTTTTACTCCTACTATTTTCGGATTGCCAAAATTTGCCGGGTCTCTCAAAACATTACGAAAATAAACCTTGATTTTTTAATAGAAAATAAACCTTGATTTTTTAATCCTTAATTTGGTCAATTCCTTCACTATTCAATTTATTTTCACTTCTTATTATTATAGTTTCATTTTCACTTGATTATTTTAAAATCAATCTTTCACCAACTACTTTTCCAAGTAAGAGGAAATATTGTCTAATGCGAAATATGCCTAAATAAAGTAGGCAGTATTTTTGGTACAATTATATAAAATCTGATATCTACAACATACCAACTAATTGCAAAAAAAACAATATCAAAAATCTCCAAGACTAGTTTAAGACGAAGAAATCTGAACGGCCATAACGCTATTCGGAACTAAACCTAAAAGACAAAGTGCTATTTGGAACTAAACCTAGCTAAACCACTTACGTTAAATCCTCACATGACATTAAATAGATTTAAACTTAATACACATTATCAAAAACTAAATAGTCTACTGGACACCAATCAAAGCTGAAACTGAAGATCAAACTTAGGATTTACCATAAAATCTTGAAACCGATCTGGACATACAGTATTGAACTTTGGGGTTCTTCTAACCGTTCAAATTCCTGTCAAATTCTTTCCCTTCAATTCAAAATCCTCCGAAAAATCTTTGATAGTCCTTTCTATGTTTGTAATAAAGATATTCATCTTAACCTAAATGTTCTCTTTGTTCATGATAAATGAGTTTCTAGTATATAAAAAAAATTGCACTCCCGATAATTCTTGCTCGTGATAAAAACAAGTTTCTCTACTGAATATAATTTCTCGTTATAAAAAAAAGTTTCATTTTCGCATATTATTTCTCATTATAAAAAAAGTTTCATTTCCAAATATCTTTTCTCGTTATAAAAATTTTTCATTACTAATGATTATATCTCGTTATAAAAAGCTTTCATTTCTGATTATTATTTCTCGTAATAAAAAAAGTTTTATTATCGAATTTAATTTCTCGTTATAAAAAAAATGCCTTTACCGAATATAATTTCTCATCATAAAAATGGTTCCATTCCCAAATATTATTGCCCGTTACAAAGTTTCATTCCCGCATATTATTTTTCATTATAAAAAACGTTTCATTTTCGGATAATTTTTTTCTTATTGTATTATTTCCTGTTATAAAAAGCTTTCATTTCTGATTATTATTTCTCGTAATAAAAAAAGTTTTATTACCGAATTTAATTTCTCGTTATAAAAAAAGTTCCATTACCGAATATAATTTCTCGTTATATAAAAAGTTTCTTTACCAAACATAATTTCTCATTATAAAAAAAGTTTCATTACCGAATATAATTTCTCGTTATAAAAAAGTTTGATTCTCGATTATTATTGCTCGTAATAAAATAGTTCCATTACCAAATAGAGTTTCTTATAATAAAAAGTTCCATTCCCGAATATAATTTTTCGTAATAAAAAAGTTTCATTTTCAATTATCCTTTGTTGTTTGAAAAGAAATTGGCATTACCGAATATTATTTCTCGTTATAAAAAGCTTTCATTCTCAATTATTCTTGCTCGTGATAAAATAAGTTTCATTACCGATTATCCTTTCTCGTTATATCAAAGAGTTTCATTTCCGATTATCTTTTCTCGTTAAAATTTTTTTTTCATCACTAATGATTATATCTCGTTATAAAAAGCTTGCATTCCTGATTATTTTATCTCGTAATAAAAATATTTTTATTACCAAATTTAATTTCTCGTTATAAAAAAAGTTCCATTACCGATTATAATTTATCATTATAAAAAAAATGTCATTACCGAATATAATTTCTCATCATAAAAATGGTTCCATTCCCAAATATTATTGCCCGTTACAAAGTTTCATTTCAGCATATTATTTCTCATTATAAAAAAAAGTTTCCTTTTCGGATAATTTTTTTCTTATTGTATTATTTCCTGTTATAAAAAGCTTTTATTCCCGATTATTATTGCTCGTGATAAAATAACTTCCATTACCGAATATAATTTCTCATTATAAAAAGTTTCATTACGGATTATGCTTTCTCGTTATATAATATAAAAAAGTTTCATTACCGATTATAATTTCTCGTTGTAAAAAAAAATTTTCATTACCGAATATAATTTCCCATTATAAAAAATTTCCATTTCTGAAACGAATTTCTCGTTATAAAAAAACTTCCATTACCGAATATAATTTCTCCTTATAAAAAAAGTGTAATATCCGAATATTATTTCTCGTTATATAAAGCTACGTACTTTTACCAACCATACTCATCGGAAATCAAACAGATTTCTTGTAACGTTAAAATAACCTGCTAGGAATGTTTATTTTCACATATTCTTTTGCTGTTATTGTAGAACCTTTGGCATAAAATCTACTTGCTACAATGTTTAACTGGTAAAAAATAATCAATAATTTTAATAAATACTTTATAATAAAATAAAAAACTATACAGTAGATTAAAACCGTAATAATTGATAATATTTTATTGTTATATAGATACAGATAGATATCCTTTTTATTTTAACTTGGAAACAAAAATTTAAAAAAAAAAGAATCCTCTAACTTTATCAGTAAATGCTATTTATATGAAATCAACATCCATGGACAAAAGGACTAACATTATAAATAAACTAAAAACAACAATTAAAATAAATAAATAAATAATACCGATTTTATTTAATACAATTTTTCCGTTTATTCATAATTTTGTTGTGTTAATTTAAGCTATTTTACAATAAATTCTACTTAACGATATTTAAAGGACGAAATATTGTATAAAAGAAAAATAAGGCAGCGCATAGCCTACAAATGAACAACAACAAAAAAAATCGGATCATATAACAAGCAGTCTCTATTTACCAAAGAAAATACTTTTCAGTAGGAAATCGGTGTAAAAAACGGAGAATTATCACTATAGTCGGCAGTTGGTACACATTCGATGGAAAATAAAGAGGCAGGCCAAAAAAAATAAAACAATTTCCCATAAAGAAAGAGAATTGTTATAAAAGTTGCTTCACAGATTGCTAATGGCATGGCTTCTTCTTGCATTGTAAACAAAAATATTTTTGAAGTACATAATTGAGTCCTTGGGTTTTTCGAATTGTTTGAGTCTTTAAATTTCTTCCAATCTGAAAGAATACTGTCCGGAGTTTGGTAAATTGAAAAGCTTCGGTGGGGGTTGGTTTCGGTAGTGAAATAAAATTTGACTGTATGTAAAATGCTATAACTACCAAAACGACTGCTTGTTATAGCCTTTTATATATTCAATGGTTTTTAGATTCCTTATCAAAGCAGTACGTACTTTGAATATATCAAAAATAATTAAGTTAATAACTAAATTTCCATATTTCAGATAACTGAAAACTACTTCCAGTTTTTCATGATTTTTGGTTTTTTTTTTTTTTAAAGGTATTTGTTAATTCAATATTAGGATCCATAAAAATTTAGCTTTTTAAAATTGAATAGAAATGGTTTTTAATGAAAAATAAGAAACATTCTTTTTTGAATACTTTGTGAAGTCTTTCGTCCAAAATGATATCTGATAAAAATATTGTATTAATTGAAAATGTACTTAAAGCTCTGGAAAATATGGGGAAAAAAATGTAAATTATAAAAAATTTTAAAAGAATTTCCTAATAATTTTCTCCTAATTTTTATTTTTTTTGTCTTATTTAGCATTAAATAATTTAAATAATAGTCATAATTGGAATATCCAATTTATGGTTTTTAAAAAAAGGAAAAATTTAACAAAACATATTTTAAATTTAGATTTTGATTAAAAGTTTTATTTTATTTTATTGATACTATGGTAATTATTTGAAGTACTCGTTCCTTTTCAGATAATTTTTGATGACTTTTTCGCATATTTTTGACTGTAATTTAGCCATCACTTGACAACGGTTGGTTTTTAAATGCTCTTAAAATTATTTCCGTAAATAAAAGTTCTTACGTATCATAACTTTACACAAAAAAAGCCCAACCGTTTCCAATCTAATGATCTTGGAAGCCAATTGACATCACAAAATCTCGAAATTAAGTATCCTGTAAACTTTTTGGTGTACAAATAAAAAATTTGTCATGTTTTGTTACTTGTAGCATCAGTTTTTTAAAACTACATTTAGTGAAAATTAAAAAAATTAACTTTAGGTTAAAAACTACAGATTATCATGAGGCTATAAGTCTCAGAATTGACGTTAACATTCTTCCCTTCTCACATCAGATAATTTTTTTCTATCAATATATTCATTTATTTACTATTACTTATAGATTTCAGAGCGTTATATATAGTAATTTTGCTAATAGACACATACACTGGACTAGAAATGAGCTTTATCACTGACGAAAATTCATTGCGAAATGTGGCTACGGCAGCATTACCATGTCTAGAGAAAGTTTTGCGTAACTTTCAAACTTAATTTTATTACATAAATAATTAATTATATAATATAAAATGGCAAATTTTATTTTATTGTAAATAAATAAAATATGATATTTTATATTTAAAAATAAAAACTATTAAATACTAGAATAATACTTTCGGAATTATAAAATGAATAATATATTATTATTAAGTGGCTAAATAGTTGATTTCCAATAGTAATAATGTAAATAAACTATTTTTGTAAAAAATTCAGTTATTTTGCTCGAAATTCTATTTGTTTTTTAAAAGATAAGTTTTATCCTCGATTATTCTTTCTCGTTATATAAAAAAGTTTTACTATCGAATATTATTTCTTGTAACAAAACAAGTTTTATTCCCGATTATCGTTTTTCGTTATAAGAAAAGATTCAGTCCCGAATATTATTTCTCGTTATAATAAAAGCTTCATTATCCAATATAAATTCTTATTATGCATAAAGTTTTTTTACCGAATATTATTTCTCCTTATACAGAAAGGTTCTTTACCGAATATTTCTCGTTATATAAAAAGTTTCTTTTCCGAAAAAAAAGTTTTATTCCCGATTATCGTTTTTCGTTATAAGAAAATATTCAGTCCCGAATATTAGTTCTCGTTATAATAAAAGCTTCATTATCTAATATAGTTTCTCGTTATATAAAAAGTTTCATTACCGATTACAATTTCTCATTATAAAAATTTTATTTCGTGTTTTTTTTTTTTTTTATTACTAAGAGAAATGTTCAAAAATTCATTTCTATTATTTAATGGTAGTTCTTATGCTCAGTATTTATCATAATGTGGGCATATTCTACTTAATAAAAAAAATATGCTATCTTTTCAAAAAACAAATAATAAAAGAACTAAAATTAACATTGATTGTAAACTATTTGACATTTTAAAATGCATTATATGATAAATAAATTATATATAATAAAAAATGGCAAAATTTCAGCAAAACATATCCTCTCCTAAAATAATATTATATGTGAAAAAAAAACTGTTAAATAATAACACTTTCCAAGCTATAAAATGGATTACCTTTTAATATTTTAAAAGATTTTTGTAAAAAAAATTTCAGTATAAAAATATTATTTTTTAGAATCATACAATAATTTTTATTTGATTATTCCCTAAAATAAACTTACCGTATAATATTAACATGATTGAACATTTTAAACAATTTATAAAATAATAATTAATATCAATAAATTTATGTTAAAAAAAAAAAACACAAAGCAAAAATGCTTAATCAAATAAAATTTATATTTTACCATAACATATTTCGAAATTAATTAATTTTTATGCAAAGTCATTTGATTTTTTGTATTTAACTGTTTTGATAAATGAGCAAGTATAAAACAAAAAAAAATTCAAATCCTATAGCAGATCCTTTTGCCATTGCATGATTGTTTTTATTTTTTCTGTTATTCAATAATGAGGTAATAAATTTCATTACTAAGCTAATAAAGATCACATCATCCGTTTATGAAACTCGTACATTTGGTAAAATATTTACTAAAGGTGCTTGTTTCAAATTTCTAATTACAAAATTTTCATTCACTTATACACATATATAAATATATAATATAAAGTTATATTTTTAGATAAAATAATTATAAAATGTGTCCTGAAACTTTTTGGAATATTTGTATTTGCACTTGTATAATAAATCAGAAAAGATTTTCAAGTTTCTAATTACATAAAACATAAGTCGATACGATATAAAATTTTTCGTTTAATTGGTAGAAAATTGTGAAAAGGATAGAAGAGGTTATGGAAGGCTTATTTTGTCTATAAAGTATAGTAAACTAAGGAGTAAATTTCCATTTACATAAATAAAGTTTCTAATATTGGATTGAGTTTTACTTTTCGAATTTAACATAATTTTTCTAACCGTTAAAGTATAGTACAGCTTATATTCTTCTATCGAACCTGCTGTTCGAAATAAGCGACATTGTCGGAAACTTGGAAAATATTTGTAGGCCACTAGCCGTTGGAAAATTATAAATTTACCTTCAGTAAATTCCTGAGATTTGCAAAATTCGATTTTCATTATTTTGATGAAGGATAGGAAAATGTTTCACGCAGTGTTCCAACTGTTCTTCCCCATACGATTGGTAACTGTTCAAGTAGAGAAAAGTTGGAAAAGAATAACTGCAGGATGTTTATGCCATAATATATTAAAAGTACCCACCAAATACTGTGCCCACCCCTACTGTCTTCTTTACTTAGTATTTCATATTTGGAAGCTATAGATCATGTCTGAAACACTTCATCATAAATTTACTCTAATTCATGGAATCGAGTTTCATTCTTCATACAGTGCACAGGATTAGGATTCATTGATTTGTGGTCTTTCATCACTGTTATACGTAGTCTATATAGTATATATACGGAAATATAATAAATGGACATGTTTACTTATTCGGTAATATTTCATAAGGGTTCGCTTTAGCTCTACAAATATTTTTATGTCAGAAAAAAAGAATTTTTTTTCTGTATGATTTATTTTAAGTTACTTTATTTTTTTCAGATTTTAATATAGTAATCGATATTTTAGTATTGTAGATTTTTTGTCATAATCTTTACAAAAAGCAACAGATTAAATTATCGACCAACTAATAATATCTTGTATTGAACAAAATTTTTTTTTAAAAACCACAGTCCTTTTTCATAGTACATTTAATATTGTAAAATGATACAGAAAAATCATAAGACTGACATCAATGACAGCAATCTGGCTTTATTGAGGACTTCTGCTTCACATAAATTATACGTTAGCTCCACCAAGACAAGCTGAACAAGTTTCTAGGGAACTATGCGATCCTATAAATTGGGATTAGGGAAATTGTGTTTTTGTAGTGCGTTACGAAATAATTATACCGCGCGTGTAATGCACGATTTTTGTGTGCAAATGTATAATTCGACGAACAGTTCACCGATATAATTTACTGATCGTGTAGACGCGCAAATTATGCTAGTGAGAAGAATATTAAAGGAGAAATCTAACAAACCAATGCATGATTTCATTGTGCTTGCTCATGTATTATATATGATGTCATTTATATTCGTTTATTTTGAGAAAACTCATCCTTTTTCGCATCGTTTATTTTGACATTTGACAGTTCCTATGCGCTTGTATTTATTTATTTTAAAATATGTGAGATTACCTGATGAAAATTTAAAAAAATTAGCAAAAGCTGCTGCAGTAAAGTGTATAACAAAAAACTGTTCGCGTATATATTTAATGAAATGGCAGTACCAGTAGAAAATAAAATATTACTATTAAAAAATACCAGATGTATAAGCTTAAATCCGCTGTTTTGTCATAGATGGCGTGAGTGAGTGTATTTAGCTACCATGGGCATGCCATACATTTTTTTATGAGTTTGACTACTATCAACATTAATTGGTGCACATTGTCAGCAATTTCGTACAACAACATATATTTTTCCTTTGGTAATCATCTCTAGTTTGGTGCTAGAAAAAGAGGATATGCGGGAAGCTCTGCTTTTCTGCTTCAATTTGAATAAATCGGCTGCCAAATCGCATCGAATGCTTAGGCATCCGCCTATGGTGACAGTGCTTTATCGTAAACAACGTGCCGAGATTGGTTTCGTCGGTTCAAAGACGGCAATTTTGACTTGTCGGAAAAGAAGCATGAATATCGGCCTAGGAAGGTTGAGGACCAACAATTGCAGGCTCCGTCGCGGAGCAATTGGGTGTTACTCAACCAGCCATTTCCATGCGTCTGCGTGGCATGGAGAGGATTGAAAAGATCGGAAAATGGGTGCCGCATGAATTGAACGATTGGCAGATGGAACGACACCAAAACACATGCGAAATCTTGCTCGTCAGACAAAAAAGAAAGTCGTTCCTGCATCGGATTGTGACAGGCGATGAAAAGTGGATATATTTCGAGAATTATAAATGCAAGAAATGGTGGGTTGGTCCCGGCCAACCATCAACATCTTCCCCAAGACCAATTCGCTTCGGACGGAAGACGATGCGGTGCGTTTGGTGGGATCAGCAGGGTATCGTCTACTATGAGATGTTGAAATCTGGTGAAACTATCAATGCTCACCGCTACCACCAACAACTGATTAAAATGCACCCCGCTTATTCACCAGACCTGGTCTCTTCCGACTACCACCTGTTTTCGTCGATGGCTGGCTGAGCAGCACTTCGATTCTTACGAAGACGTCCGAAAGTGGTTTACCTCGAAATAGAAGGAATTTTTTTGGCATGGTAACCACAAATTGCCCGAGAGATGGGAAAAATGTGTAGCTAGCGAGGCCAAGTACTTTGAATAAATTTGTTTTTGTTTTCTATGAAAAATATATGTGTTTTTGTACTAAAAAACAGCGGATTTAGGCTTATAAACCTGGTATAATAGAAAAATTTTTATCAACATAAATATGCAAATTGAATGAATCACAATAAATAAATAAATGTGAAAACATCATTCGTAATATGGTATAATGGACATAAAATAAGAACAGTAGCGATCAAATAGAAAATTCCATTAATAAAAAATGCACAAACTGTTTAGACAATTAAAAATTTATTTCAATATGGTGAAATTACTTTTTAAGCGCCTAAATTGAGCTTGCATAGCGATTAATTATTTTTGCAAAAGGGGTTATTATTGCATATAAAAAAAAGATTTTGTTCCCGATTATCCTTTCTCGTTATAAAAAAAGTTTCATTACCAAAATATATTTTCTCGTTATAAAAAGATTTCATGGCCGATTATTCTTTCTCGTTATAAAAAGGTTTCATTCTCGATTATCCTCTCTCGTTATAAAAATATTTCATAACCGATTATCCTTTCTTGTTATAAAAAACTTTCATTACCGTATATATTTTCTCGTTATAAAAAGTTTCATTCCAGATTATCCTGTCTCGTTATAAAAAAAGTTTCGTTACCGAATATAATCGCTCGTTATAAAAATATTTCATAATCGGTTATCCTTTCTTGTTATGAAAACGTTTCATTCCTGATTATCGTTTCTCGTTATAAAAAAAGTTTCATTACCGAATATTTGTTTTCGTTATAAAAAGGTTTCGTTTTCGATTATCCTTTTTCGTTTTAGTAAAAGTTTTATTCCTAATATAATTTCTCGTTATAAAAAGGTTTCATTACCGAATATAATTTCGGTAATTTAGTTGATTAAAGTCCCCACACTTTGTTATTCAATGATTTGTACCTTACTATTTTAATTATGGGACTTAATAAAATGTTCGGTTTCCCTTCGTATCGAATCATTACAATTCCAAATTCTTTGCATAGTCATAAATACTCATTTTCATTGTGACAAAAAATTCCATTCCCGTCTAGCGTATCCCATAATAATCTCCTCACTAAAGAATTACTCAGAACGTCTCTTCCTATTTGGCACACCGCAATGCATCAATAGAACATGGCCGCATAATTTGTTAAAAAGTTCAAATTAGCTTTTTATGGAGACGCATCACTGGGTGATAACTATTACATGTTAACTTGTTTGTTTGGATGTAAACTCTTTTAGACAAAATCGCAGGGGCCACTATTTGCTTGTTATTTATGTAATTGTAGATCTCATTATAAATTTAAATAAAATAGATTTAAAGACCTAAACTTGATAATTTACATAATAGCATACCCACTTTTAAAAGTCTTTTTAATTTGTTACATTATTTATTTAAAAAAAAAATGAAATATGAACAATATAACTGGTTCTCTTCGCCTCTTTCCTTAACAAGAAAAAAATATTTAAAAATATTCTCAAAACTTGATTAAAGAGCTATTTAAAAATATTCTCAAAAAATCATGATTAAAGTTGCTTTTATAATATGTAACCTTTAATTTTGCATCACCTGCATTATATGCAACAAAAAAAAACAACACTTGGAAATAAAACTAAAACTGATACCGAATGTTACATAAAACATTACAAACCCGATATTTGGCTTATTCAAAAACATTTACTCCCCTAAATACACTCCCACACAATTATATGAGCGTTAAAGTAACAATGAGAAAATCATTTAATGAATGTTTTTCGGGTTGGTTACAAAATAAAATTGATTCTATTAATAACAATAATAATAAAACCATTTACCGGGTGTTTTTCCATATTATTTAATGTTAATGCTTAATTTCGATTTCGGTTATAAAGGTGGAAGGATGTTTTTCCTTCCACAAACGGTTCGTGTTTAATAATGGCAATAGTCGCAAATATTCTCGCAATTAACTCACCATTTTTGGTAGTAATTTGTATGCTAAGGTAATATCACAAAGCCAAGAAAAGTAATTATGTACTAATGGCGTCGGTAATGCAGTATTTTATTGAATTTCATATGCTCTTTAACATATAAACCAGCTTTTGAATTTTATGGATATATTAGTTGTGGCAGAAAAGTATAGAGACTGCTAGGTAACTACGTGACCCTATAAAGCGTAAAGTTCTGTATGCACTATAGTAAGAAAATGGTAGAGCTCTACCGAAAGAAAATGTCTACCAAATCCGTTTACACTACGTGCGTGTCTACAACAAAATTTGTCTACACGTATGTATATTAATTGTAGAGATATTTTAGATAGATCTCTACCAAACGCTGTACTGGTCGTCTACACTGACTACTCTTGAGTAAAGATATACGGAGACCGCACAATAACATTTGCTTTGACATTTCGTTTCGGAGCATCTATTATTCAAATAAAAATGAGTGTTCTACTAAAACAAGTAGCAGCAACTATCGTGTACTATTCAGGAAAAAAAGAACGTAATTGTTTGGTGCAGAACTGGATCCGAAAAAGGGAACGTGCTGGGGTGTATCGCAAACTATTAGAAATATTAAATGCCAACGACCCAAATGCATATAAAAATTTCAGATTTCGAGACATTGCTGCAAAGAGTTGATTACTACTAGTAAAAGATTAGCAGTGACACTGAGTCAATTCGAGTAAAAGAAACTAAATTGAATCAAATAAAAATTCGATCGCCACACAAACAACAATATTTAAATTAAAATATCACAATTGACAGAAAAAAAATCCCATCAGTACACTATACGTGGTCTGTTCAAAAACTATTGCGAATTTTGTGTTTTCTCAAAAATTATTTAGTTATTCATGAATATCTATTTTGTCTCCTTCAAAGTAATTCCCGAGCAGATATTATACACTTGTCCCAACGTTTTTTCCAATCCTCGAAGCACTTCAAAAAATTATTTTTTATGATCTTGTTCAGCTACTCCTTCGATGCCGTCTTTATCTCCTCAATCGTAGCGTAGCGTCGTCCTTTCATGAGGCTCTTCAGTTTCGGGAACAAGAAAAATTCACAGGTGGCCAGATCTGGGGAATATGATGGCTGCAACATTATTAGTGTGCTGTGTTTGGCCAAAAATTCGCGCACAAGCAACGATGCGTGAGGAGAGGCGTTATCATGATGCAAAAGCCAATTTTTGTTCTTCTACAAATCCGCGCGGTTCTGAAGGATTGCTTCGCGGAACTTGCATATATATAGCAGGTAATATTCCTTATTGACCGTTCTACCCTGTGGCAAGAACTCATGACACACCACGCCCCTGCAATCGAAGAAAGCTGTAAGCAAAACCTTCACATTCGTGCGGCAGCTTCCATTGGGATGACTGAGCTTTGATTTCCACGTCATAATTATAAACCCATGATTCGTCACCAGTTATGACCCTCTGGAGCAAATTTGGGTCATCGCGGACAGAGTCGAACAGCTCCTTAGGAATGTTAATGCGATACTGTTTTTGATCGAAATTGAGCAAATATCGAAGACGAGCCAAAACGCGTGCAAGCAAAGCAGATGTCAAAAATTAACTGAACATTCAAAATGGCCGAACCTGTCGGCATAAGTGAGAGACATGAGTACCAACATATATATACATACCGAAAGGCATAGAGCACTACAGAAAAATCTCACCTAAAAACTCTCGCGTAGAGTCACTGTAAAGCGCTACAGTTGGACTCTATATGGAGTTTACACTTCTCTAGCGATATTTTTCTCTAACTCTACCACTTCTTCTCTATAGTATAGACAAATCATAGTAAGTGAAGTTGTGTTTTTGTGGTGAGTTATTTAAAACGAAACAACGAAATTCGAAGTGAAAATTTGAATTACGAAAAGTTGCAACGTTCCTATGGGGGATATTTCTTAGCAAGAGTGTAAATTTTTCGGTGTTATGAAGCATTTTTAGAGTGCTGAGAAGCAGTAGAAAACGAATTTCGATAAGGACTTCAGCATCGACAAATGATAAAAATTTAAATTAAGGGCACTTGTGAGATCAGACCATCGATTAATAAGTTTTTATAAAAAAGTCATTGAAAAGGCTCATAAAAAGGGTTGTTCACGTCAAAATGTGACTGTCTGGTGTATGATTTGGTCTAAAAGTGTCATTGGCGCATATTTCTTTAAAAATATTGAACGAGATACTGTTATCGTAATTTCTGAACAATATGGTCTTATGATAACTGACTTTTTTTTGGACTTAACTTGAAGATTTTTAACTGGTTTTAAAAATACGATGTTTGCGAAATGTTCATTTATTACGCGAAATGTTCCCAGCACACGTAATTTCTGACACTTTTTTCTTACAAATAATTGGAGTTTTTATTGTAAAATACGTGTTGACGTATGTGTAGGTAATTCTCAGATTTAAGAGCATTTAAAAAAAAACCAACATCTGTTAAATATAATAGATGTTGGTTTTTTAAATGCTCTTCCGCCCAAAATATGCGGAAAAGGATTGCGTCCTGCAAAAATAAATAAGAACAACGAAGAATATAAATGGAATGTGACATTTCATTTCAACTATTTGAATGATGTCACATTCTATTCATAATTGCAAGATAATATCAGGTGTTGTAATTAATTTGTAGCGTTTTTTTGCAGTTTCGTGGTTTATTATGACAGTAGCGTTATTCAAAGTATTGTTCTTCGTTATCCACTACTTTTTGCCATCTTTCTGGTAATGCTCGGATACCGCGTCGAAAAAATTCTTCTTCTTTAGATTCGATGAAAGAATCGATCCAATTTTTGGTCATTTCGTAGTTATCAAAGTGCTGCCATGCGACATGGATCGAAACAAATGATAATCAGATGGGGCAATGTCTGGTGATTATGGCGAGTGAGGCAGAACTTCCCACTTCAGCGTATTTAAATAAGTTTTCACAACTTTCGCAACATGAGGTCTTGCATTGTCGTGGAGCAAAATTACTTTATCGTGTCAATCTCTCTTCAAACGCATCAATTGTCGTCTGTATACGTCCCCATTGATGGTTTCACCCGGTTGGAGGAGCTCATAATAAACAACATCCAGCTGATCCCACCAAATTCTTCTTTCCGTGAATATTCGACCTGGGGGACGATGTCAATTTATGACTGGGCAAGCCCCACGATTTTCTGCATTTGGGATTATCGTAGAGTACGTATACCAGTGTCGATTCGATGCAGAAATCCCTTCCTTGCCTACCGTTGGAGAAGAATCTCACAGGTGACTAAACGCCGTTCGACGACCCTTGGATTCAACTCATGTGGAACCCACGTTCCCTGTTTTTGTACCATTGTATCGAAAAGTCGACTCCAAGCGATGTGGACAATTCCCGGAGTGTTTGGCATGGGTCTTCATCGAGCAATATCACCAAATCTTCATCTTTGAACTTTTTCGGCTGTCCGGGACATTCCATGTCGTCCAACTCAAAATTTCCATTTTTAAACCGCGCAAACCACTTTCTCTAAGTTTGCTCAGTAAGAGCATGTTCGCCGTAGACATCCAATAAAATACGATGACTTTCCGCGGCACTTTTCTTCATGTTGAAGTAATGGAGTAGCACTCCCCGCAAAAACGATTTTTCAGGCACGAACTTCGACATGTTTGACACTGTGCAATAAGTGCTACTGACACTATAACAAAATGTCATATAGTGAAAAAGTTGCGTTATGTCAGTAGCTTCTGGGAGAATATTTACTTTTGTATGTGTGTGACTATGGATAGTTGGCTAACACCATCTTTTGTAAAACGCTACGAATTAATACCAACACCTGGTAAAAATTTGCTCAAAAAACGTATTTTACTTAACTTTATTTTCCGAAACACAAATTGAATTAAAAATAAATAAAGACCACAAGAAAATACATTGAAATAAAAATTATTTTATCGAATATCATAACTACAAGGATACTTTTCTATTCTTTATTGTGTATAGTATTTATAAGTTAAAATAATTAAAAATACAATAAAATAATACTGTTTGATAGTCTGGTAGTATTTTTTTTTTTGTAATTATTTGATGACGAAGAAATTCTATGCAAATATTGTAGGCAGCGAAATGAAAACATTTATTATGCACATCTTAAAATTGATTCATTTCAAATTGTTATCTTCATCAACATTTTCATCATCATCAGCAGTTAGTTGGTAATACCATAAAATGATCATGATCATCATCCCCTATTCATATTGTTAGTTACTCGTATCATTATCAATATTGTTGGCGTCATTATTTGCATGGACATTACTATTTTTATTATGACAACCATAGTTGTAACATTATAGTAAGTATTATTTTGTAAGCATCCTAGCTCCATAATGTGCATCATCTACAGCCATCGTAGTAGCAATAGAAAAAGTCATATTAAATACTACTTGTAAAATATTGTAGTATCTGTAAAAGGAACTATAATATAGTCTTGTATATTATAGTTTACGCTACAGAAATATTTTGATGACTATAATGTTGTGCAACATGTTCACTCTTTGCAAAAATACACGATCCTTGCCGGTATGTGCAGATACAGCAAACGTACACTAATACGTATCGTATAAAATCGTATCTTCTCTTTCATAAACCTGTTACCCTAGATAATACAAATACTTCCTGTGTATTATGATTTTCAGGAAAAGAATAACGAAACTTTAACTAAATCCGGTCACATAGTGTCGTTTTTTTTTTGTGTGTGTATTTTTTTTTACAACGAAACCAACAAGTTACAAATGACATGAAATTGGAAATGGCCAGAATGATGCTAGTATGAAGGATTATATTTACCAAACCCTCTTCTCCCCTTCCACCAATCCTGTCCATGACTTTTACGTTGGTGGTTCTGTGGAATACGAAACTGTTGACAGAGAGATAAAATATGCATCGGCAATGGCTTATGACAATAATTGTGCCTTAGAAGGCGACAGAACACACGGCAACAGACACAATCTGGATGGGGAAACTGTGCCATTATAGAGCATAAAACATACCACCAAGCGTATTATTGGTCGAATGAATCTTTTCCCGTGTAGTCGAATTCACATTTGATGTTGTCCTGGGTCTGGGTATTCTGGTCCAATTCAAAGTCTGGGGACTATCGACCCAAAAGGAATTGCAATTGGAAACCAGAGCAGAAAAAATTTAATTTCAAAGTTTTTTTTGAGAAAATTTTTTTTGTATTACGTTTGTATGTGTTTCGGTGTGTGTGTGTATTTTTTATGTGTGTGTGTGTGTGTTTCTGTGTATGCGTATACTGGAATAGTGACAGTCAGATTTTAACTATCCCATTTGTGAGAATGCAGTGATATGGTAAGAACACAATTCCGACAACAACGATAGACAACAAAAAATTTTTTTATCTCAAAATTTGAAAAACTTTACCATTTTATGGGAATGCACAAAATTCCGACAATGGACGGCAACTAGAAACGATTTTATTGTCGAATCAGAACTAGTTCTTAATTTTGTCGTTGTAGTCGTTGCACTGTCACACATTTCAGTATTTTGAACAACTTTTAGAAGCAGTTAGAGAAGAATAAGTTCTCTATAGTTTGAGAAATAAATTATTTTATATATTAATAAATTATTAAAAAAAATATATTCTTAATATTAAATTTATATATAAAAAATATTATTTGCCATCTTTAAATTTTTATAGTTTAAAGTTGACGACAACGAATTTTATGGTGTTTTCATATACTTTTAAAGGATGACTAAATCCAATACAAAAAAACCAACAAACAACTTACAGAAATTATAGATAAGATACATATATTGCTAATAAGAAATTAGAATACTTTTATATAATTCAAAGATTACTTATTAAGTTTAGTACATCAAACATTCCGTTAGGCTCAGTACATTTTTTGGCTAAATCGATCAGCAGCACTTCATAATCGTTACCTCAAATAAATTTAAAATTAAATTAAATTTATTGATGCTCATTCTGATGGCTTTTAATTGCTTCAAAACACATCGAAAAAAAAATCTCGAACTCATCTCAATTTTTCTCGCACCTACAATTACCATTTAATACGAGGGTAATATGATAAGTCATTGGCTAACGCAAAGATGTAGCCGATGTTAGCAAAACGATATTTTTTTCATCATTTCCAATGTTTATAAATGCGCCATGCAAAATTTTATAAATATGTGTTAATTAGTTTAATTTTGAGACCCATAGAAAGCAGACAAGAATTGTATGTGTATGTTTATATAAATATGGGAAAAAAATTAATTTCTTCTGTTCATAAAACAGTAGTTTTTTTTAAATTTTTTTTAAAATTTAGGTCACCATCGAAAAAATTATCAATAAAATAAATTATATTGTTTTAGAAGATTATTAAATGAAACTATATATGATAGCTGATATGATGAACATTTCAAGTGACCATGTAGGCAAAATTTTACATAAAATTTTTGGTCTAAGAACTATAGCGGGAAGATGCATTCCACATTTGCTAACATCTGAGTAAAAAACAAATGGAGTATTTGGTCATTTTTTAGCGCAATACAAATAAATTTTTGAATCAATTTATAACTGTTGATGAAACATAGAGAAACCAAAGTTCCGTCAAATAATGGACTTCTAGTAGCGAACGTGAACCAAAGAAGGCACAAATGGTTCTATCGGCAGGAAAGGTTATGGCTACCGTTTTCTAGGATGCACATGGTATAATCATCATCGACTATATTGAAGAAGGAAAATAATTGGAGAGATCATATTTTTTTTTGTAAATGGGATATAACCGATAGAAAAACGTTCAAATAAGAATATGAAGCTATGTTAAAAAGTAAAATGAATTTTACACATACGAGGTCTGTTCAAAAAGTATCGCGAATTTTGAATTTCCGCGGGTTACGTGTATACGATTTTCGATTTTTTTATGGCGTTATGTTGGTACTAATGTCTCTCACTTATGCCGATATGTTCGGCCATTTTGAATGTTCAGTTAATTTTTGACAGCTGGTTTGCTTGCACGTGTTTTGGCTCGTCTTCGATTTTTGCCCATTTTCGACCAAAAACAGCATCGCATTAAAATTGCTAAGAAGCTACGAGGGTCATTCAACATTAGCCTCACCGCCCGATGGAACTGCTGTCACAAAAAAATACCATCGTGCAGTACATTCTTTTAGTAGCCTACTGTCAAAGTTTCAGTCGATTCCCTTCATTAGTTTTGTTTTGAGAGCCTTTGAAAGCGAGCGTGTGGGTCGGTTGCACAAAAATGGAAAAAGAACAATATCGTTCGGTGATTAGATTCTTGTTTTTGGAAAGGAAAACGCGCAGCGAAATCAAAGATCGCTTGGATGCTGTGTATGGTGACTCTTCTCCTTCGATGGCGACCGTCAAGAATTGGTTCAACGAGTTTGTTCGTGGCCGCACGTCGGTTTTTTAAGAGCCACGCCCAGGTGCCCCGAAAACGGCTGCTACGGAGGAAAACGTTAAAAAAGTCCACGATCTCGTGTTGGCAGACCGTCGATTGAAGGTTCACGAGATAGATGAGACTGTGGGCATCGCAGTAGGAATGGTGTATCATATTCTACACGAAGAACTGGGCATGAGAAAGCTGTCGGCGCGATGGGTGCCGCGTTTGCTCACACCGGAAAACAAGCGCAACCGTGAGACCACATCGGCGACGTGTTTGGCGCTGTTTCAGCGCAATCCAGCGGAGTTCTTGCGTCGTTTCGTGACCGTCGACGAAACATGGATTCACTGGTACACACCAGAGACCAAGGAACAGTCGAAACAGTGGACTTCACCCGGCGAACGTGATCCGAAGAAGGCGAAGACTGTTCGATCGGCCGGAAAGGTGATGGCCACCGTTTTCTGGGATTCACAAGGTGTGATCCACATCGATTACCTCGAGAAGGGTAAAACAATCACGGGGCGCTACTATGCTAACTTATTGGGCCGATGTGACGTCGAATTGAAGAAAAAGCGGCCCCGCTTCTTTGCGAAGAAAAAAGTGCTGTTCCACCACGACAACGCGCCGGCTCACACCTCCGCCGTCGCCATGGCCAAATTGGTCGAATTGCGCTACGAATTGCTGCCCTATCCACCGTACTCTCCAGATTTGGCCTTCTGTGACTACTTTTTGTTTCAAAACCTGAAAAAATCACTCGCCGGGAATAGATTTGGGTCGAATGAGGAGGTCATCGTCGCCACGGAGGCCTTTTTTGCTTCCCTCGAGAAAATGTATTTTTTGGACGGGTTAAAAAAGTTAGAGCATCGCTGGGCCAAGTGTATCAAGCTTGAAGAGATTATGTAGAAAATAATTGCCAGCTTTCCAAAATTTTCGTTTTGGAACGAAACTTTCCAAAATTTTCGTTTTGGAACGAGCCTTTTGTAGGCTAAGTATTGTTGAATGACCCTCGTATTGGACTCTGTCCGCGATGAACCAAATTTGCTCCAGAGGATCATAACTGGTGACGAATCATGGGTTTATGACATTCTTTGAATGTGAAGGTTTTGGTTACAGTTTACTTCGATTGCAGGGTAGAATGGTCAATAAGGAATATTACCTGCAAGTTATGCGCTTAATATAACTTGCGCATAACTTGCAGGTAATATTCCTTATATCCCGGATTTGTGGAAGAACAAAAATTGGCTTTTGCACGATGATAACGCCCCTACTCACGCATCGTTGCTTGTGCGTGAATTTTTGGCCAAAAACAACGCACTAATAATACCGCAGCCACCGTATTCCTCAGATCTGGGTCCCTGTAACTTTTTCTTATTTCCGAAACATATTCTTTGACCCATTTTTTGGAATGGGAAAAAATCGAAAACGAGCCAAAACACGTGCAAGCAAAGCAGCTGTCAAAAATTAACTGAATATTCAAAATGGCTGAACTTCTTGGCATAAGTGAGAAACATGAGTACCAACATAACATCACAAAAAAAATGAAAATCGAATATACTTAACCCGCGGAAATTCAAAATTCCCTATACTTTTTGAACAGACCTCGTATAAATATTTTTTTCTTGTCAAAGCCTCATAAATTATTCATTAAAGATAATAAATTTGAAATCCGGTCAATGCAATTTGCTTCGAATTTTTTCAAATTCATCTAATCGCGTCAATTTTCTAAAAACTATAAAAAAGTTGGTCAGATAACATAACTTTACTTGCTGCAATTGTGTTTAACTTATCGAATAGGGAGAAATTCGTCAATTTTTTACAGCAAATGTAGTTGTCGTCGGAATTGTGTTCTTACCTACACATCTTAGGTATTTGCTCTCTCTGTATAGAGTTTGCTAGTGCATCAGAAAGAATCCTTCCGTATGACTATTCATAAAAAAATTCACCTATACATAAATATCAAATGTTTACGCTGCTTTGGAAATAAAACGATTCGAAGCCTTGTTTAGAAGTTTTCGATTCAAATCCATATTCACATACCAACTCACACTCATACCTTATTTGTATTGATATATTTTGTTTTCGTATCCTGAAATCTATTCTCCCCAACCATGTCTTTTTGTATTAATCTAGTTTTCCTAGTCATTTTTGCTATTTTTCTATATTGCAGTCTGCCGCCACTTCAAATACTTTTTTTTTTTTCCTATTCCTATTTTTTTTTTTAAATTTTATAAATACTATATTTTTTTTAAATTTCATGATCAACAAATATATTGTATATACATACTATATGTCGATGAGTTAGTTTAGAATTTAAAACGTTGTATTTTCAAATATTATGAACATATGCAAACTTAAACTCTTCTAGGAAAATGTATAAAATATATTTAAAAAAATTGCCAATGCATGTACATAATTTTTATATCGAAAATATAAATGTACATATGTATTTATATGGGGATTTTATACGAACTTGTATACACATATGAATGGATATATATTAACGACTGAGCATATGAGATGTTTCAATAATTTATAGACCCAATGATGATGTCCCAGTTTTCACAAGAACTTCCTATCATTAATCAGCTCAAAGAGATAGACAAGCAACTACCAGAAGCTAGGCAGTATTGCTGGGCTATTTTTTCTCCATCTTCTATTTTCAATATTTAACTACATCCCCTTTCCCCTCATCGATCCTTCTTCTTTTCAACTAGCTGTCGGTTTTTTTTCCCTCATATTATTGTTTAAAAAAAAAACCACCCCCAACTTATTTTGCTATTATCTTTCAGCTTTTCTATAACATTTCCCCATGAATTGTACTCTAAACTATTGTACAATATATATTTTCCAATGCTTTGTTATTATTGTTATTATATTTTTATTTTTATAAATTTCTTTCTCCTCAGGATATTTTCTCCGTTAAGGATGTTTATCCAAAGATTACGGCCAATAAATGCCCATGTCGGTTACTATTGTTGATGAAAAAATTAATCTCTGTAAACAATTTATTGCCAATAAGGGCTGCAGATACGAATAGTATTATAAGAATATCATCATCGGCTAATCTTTCTTCTCTTTGGTGTTAGAATACGTGTTCATATAAACTCCTACACACATGCTTATATTGGAGAAAATAAAACAAAAATATCTCCTCAACGATCGAAAAATGGTCTATGTTTACATTTTAAATGAAAAACTCTACTTTTCATCCCTTATGGGCATGGAAAAAGTTGCTGTTCGTTAACAATTTTTTATTCGAATAACGAACGTTTCGAATTGCCAAAGCAAAAAGTTCTAATGTGTTTCGTTTTAGGCATTTTCGTTTCGTTTTTTGGAGTTTATTTTTGGTCTTTTTTTTTGTTTCAAAAAATAAACCAATGTTTATAAATATTTTCTTATAAATAATTTTTATTTTTTACACATTTAAATACATACTATATATCCTGTATTCATATCTATTCTATGATAATATTTTGCTTCAAATTAATTAATTCAATAAAATACAAAATAAATAATTTATTTCTGGATATTGTCATTGTACGAGGGTTGGGGGGGGGGGGGGTTGCGGGAAGGTACGTATGGTATTTGCAGATTAAAATTTTTTAATATAGTAAAAATTCTGATTTCCTACTGGACTCTAGTTTCTCATTTCATACATCAGAATGCCGATAGCAGGACAAGAACAATATTTTTATAAATTCCGCATTAGCCTCAGTTACAAAAACATTTTTTCTTCCAAAAATTCCTTTCAGAATCTTCTGAAAAAAGTTATTTCAGCAACCTACTTAAAAATACCTCTCCTTAACGATATCTGAGTCAAACCTCAGGGCCACACTTGGACTTTAAACTGAGATTGGGAGTCGGATTGAGTTTATCTATAACCATAAATACGAGGGTCGTTCAATAAGTCCTTAGAAAATCCAAAAAAATGCGCTCGTAGTGTCGGTAAAGATTTCTTTGTAAGTACCATTATCAACAAGAAAGCTGTCGAAATTTCAGCTCGATCCATAGCGTAGGTCAATTTCTATCGTCGATTAAAGTTAACGACATTTATTTGTGCATAACAATGGAAAAAAGCGAGTTTAGGGCTGTCATCAAACATCTCCATTTGAAAGGCTTAAGCCCGAAAAAAATCAAAGCCAAGTTGGATGCAGTTCATGGCACATCTGCACCTGTGTTTGCGATGGTTTACAATTGGGTGAAAGAATTTAAACGTGGCCGTTCATCCACAAAAGATGAGCATCGTTCAGGACGCCCAGTTGAGGTGTCTACTCCTGAAATCATCGACAAAATCCACGAAAAATTGTCTGTGAAAAAAATTTCGGCAAGATGGGTGCCGCGTTTGCTCTCAGAGGAGAATAAGCGCAATTGTGTAGTGGACTCTGAGGCTATGTTGGCACTCTTTCATCGCAATCCTGCCGAATTCCTTCGTCGATATGTCACTGTGGACGAAACCTGGATACACTACTACACTCCAGAAACGAAGAGACAGTCATCACAGTGGATTTTCAAGGGTGAACGGGCTCCGAAGAAGGCAAAAACTGTGCCATCGGTCGGCAAGGTGATGGCCACGGTCTTTTGGGATTCGCAGGGCATCATTTTTATCGGCTACTTGTAAAAAGGAAAAACAATAACAGGAGCGTATTACGCGTCGTTATTGCAACGGTTGAGCGAGGAAATCAAAGAGAAACGCCCCACTCTGAAGAAGAAAAAAATCCTCTTGCATCAGGACAATGCGCGTGTGCACACCTGCACTGTTTCCATGGCCAAAATTGTGGAATTGAGAATGGAATTGTTGCAGCATCCCGCTTATTCACCAGATTTGGCCCCGAATGACTGTTTTCTTTTCCCCAATCTGAAGAAATGGCTTGGCGGACGACGGTTCACTTCCAACGAGGACGTCATTGCTCAAACGGATGAGTATTTTGCAGAACTTCCGAAATCCTATTTTTTGGACGGAATAAAAATTTTGGAAAAGTGTGTATAGAGCTAAAAGGACATTATGTTGGAAAATAAAAGTGTTTTTTTTTAATATGTTGGACTTATTGAACGACCCTCGTAGATGGAAAAAGACAAACACGAATCCCTCCATTTATGGGAAACTTTTCCTAGCATTGGTGGATGGATTGGGTGATTCCAGACAACATCCTTAACTATCATCTAGCTTTTTGGCTATGTGGACTCTTACCAAAAAGAAGTTCCCATTTCCATGACGAACTATGGACAATCAAGTCGCTTATCAAATAATTCAGTGCTCAATGAGATTTGTCAAAATCTATTTAACGACGGAAACGTCCAGTTGAGGCTCTTCACCGTCCTATTTCAACTGTAATTGTAAACTTGCCCCAACTGGTAACAAAATAGCACTTAACATTATAAGACATGCGTAGACAATCAGACTGGCCCTACATTGAAAAGCCAGTCTACTAAACAACCATTCCAAAGTTCTGGGAAAGGAAACTTCTTAAAATCCGGATTGGGCATAAAAACCCATGAGTTCCTCTTCGGTAACCAATCTTATCCGTTGTGCCAATTCCTGAATAGGAACTCATTTTATGGAGCATATTTTAAATGAATACCACTTACTACCTAGAATTTTTATAATAACTTCTTTCCAAAGTACTCTTTTGAATTGGCTAAAAGTAACTAATATGCTCCATAAAATTTAATCACTTCTACCGACTTGCTACCAGTTTCATTAGGTAACCTGACAATGCCAACCCACACGTAATATGAAGTCGTAAATGGTCTCATAGTCATGGCGCTACAAAATGGTCTCTGGCTTTTGCCTCACAGATCTCACAACAACAAAAAACTAATAAATAATTTTTTTATTTTATGCAATTTTAAACCATATTTATTGCACAAAATAATTTTTTCATAAACTATTTCAAAGTTTTTAAATAATAAATAAAAAATTATTTGAAAAAAAATAACTATTTTTTAGATACCTTTAATATCATATCTATATTCAGATGTATGTGTATATGTAACTTTTATTTACTAAATTATAACCGAGTGTTTATTTTCATAAAATATCAAAATTCTTCTATGAAAATAAACCGTGGAATAATTGTGGGAATGTACCATCTGCAAATACAATGGTTCTCATTAATTCATTATAAATGCAGATGTGCCCATTAATTAGGAATAATTTATGGTTTTTAAGATCTGTTCTATTATTAACATTTATAGGATTTTTAAATTGTTTGCTAAAGAACCAACATAGTTTTTCATGTGTTTTTTTTTAAACAGAAGTTGAAATATTTAGAAAAAAATTATTCGAATTTAAATTATAAAAAGTAAGATAACTAATACTTTAGCAAAACGAATTAAAAATGAATAAATAGAAAAAAAATACAAAATATCATATTTTAAAGCTATACAAAATTGTTGTAATAATTTTAACTGAATTGTTTTAAAAAAAAATATTTGTATGATCATTTCTAGTAACATTTATAGTGAAATAAACGCCATAATAACTCAGTTCACTTGGCGACAACTAGAGGGCATTCTGGCTATGTCAGCAGTTGGATTTGACCTCAAACACAAATCGTTATATTAATTTTATAAAGCAGTGTCATCACAAAGTCAACGATACGAGGTCTGGTCAAAAACCGAAGACGAGCCAAAACACGTGAAAGCAAAGCAGCTGTCAAAAATTAACTGGACATTCAAAATGGCCGAACTTATCGGCATAAGTGAGAGACATGAGTACCAACATAACGCTACAGAAAATCGAAAATCGAATATACGTAACTCGCGGCAATTCAAAATTCGCGATACTTTTTGAGCAGACCTCGTATAGTGTGCTTGCTAGAGTGAAAGGAATACTACCCAGGCGACACATGCTCTCAACAACTTTTGGCACCATTAATTATTTTAAAAGCTGGTTATTTCCAAATCCTGAAATTCTATCTTTTAGACAGATATTTTTATCAAACTGAAAATACAAAGTGTTCTGACATATATAATTTCCCGCCGATGTCCTTGAGGATATCTTTCTATTGTAAATAATATACTTTTTCACAGCCACTTTTATCTTACAAAATCTCATTAATTCCTTAGGAGTCTGGTTCAAAAGGTTTAGAGCAAGGTTAAATTAGTAAAAATGTGTTCATATTACTTTTACTCTTTCCCGACAACTGGTTCTGTTAGGAAACTTTACTCTTTCCCGACAACTGGCTTTGTTAGGTTTTTTAGGAAAAATTATCTAAGAATTTATAATTGACAAACTGTTAAGCTGAAATACTTACATAACAGTATAAAAAAAGGGACTTAACCAATGATTTAAGGTCGAGGGATTCAGGATAAACGGTCGTGAAATTAATATGGACTTATGGACTCGAATTTTGCAGTTTGACTAAGCATTCCAATTTTCCATTGAATTCAAAACTTACAATCCTGAATCCCTCGAAAAATTTTCAAAGATCTTTTTTTATATACGGAACAGTGTTACCCAATGTGATCTAAATATTCCACGCGTTCGTGAACTGTACTACCCCTATTATAGAAAATCCATTCGAGTCTATTCTACCATTATTTTTCTTTAACAAGAGAATTGTTCAGTCCCACGTTTCCATTACACACCCATCGACATTTAAAATTTAGTTTCAAACTATGAAACAAATCATCTTTCTTGAGGTAACACCGATGGGTGTTCTCGCCTACAAGTCTTCATGTTCTTGTATTTCTCGCAAGGTGAACCCGCGCTTTTGAGCTGGCCTAGCAATGCCAGGAGACTACAAGTTTACTTACTATAAGTTTCCTTAAAAGCAGAACTCACTGATACAATGCGGGTCGGTAGCCCCCCGATGGTTCGTTCGCCGTGCCCTGCTAAGGTGAGGAGGAGTCTTTGGCTTAAACGTGGATGGCTGGAGTTGTCACTTACATAGCAGTTACCCCGGGTGCTATCACTGCAAATGATAGTAGAGGTTTAGGTAGGCCTTGCTACCAACAGTTAGGGTCACTAGCTTGCAACTAGTTACTGACTCTTAGCGAATGGGACTACCTGTGACGAATAGATCTGGTTAAAGGAACGACCAGGTAGTTGCACTATTGTACGTACAGTAATGAGAGAGTAGTCTGCTAGTTGATACCGCTTACCTCAGGAGTTGAATGTTTGCCTGCTTCATACTTGGGGCACAAAAGATGATGAAGAAGAAGTAGATGTAGAAGATGACGAAAATGAAGAAGGTGAAGAAGATAAAGAAGATGAAAAAATGTAGAAGATGAAGAAGATGAGGAAGATGAAAAAATGAAGAAGATGAAGAAGATGAGGAAGGTACGAGGGTCGTTCAATAGAACGAAATACGAGAAATTGCGCAAATAGTGTCGGTAAAGATTTTTTTTTGTAAGTAACCTTATCGACAGGAAAGCTGTCAAAATTTCAGCTCGATCCATAGCGTAGGTCAATTTCTATCGTCGATTAAAGTTAACGACATTTATTTGTGCATAACAATGGAAAAAAGCGAGTTCAGGGCTGTCATCAAACATCTCCATTTGAAAGGCTTAAGCCCGAAATAAATCAAAGCCGAGTTGAATGCAGTTCATGGCACATCTGCACCTGTGTTTGCGATGGTTTACAATTGGGTGAATGAATTTAAAAGTGGCCGTTCATCCACAAAAGATGAACATCGTTCAGGACGCCCAGTTTTTACTCCTGAAATCATCGACAAAATCCACGATCTGATTTTGAACGATCGGCGAATTAAAGTGCGCAAATTAGTTGAGGCCACGGGCATATCACAAGGTACAGTCGCTTCAATTTTGCATGAAAAATTGTCTGTGAAAAAAATTTCGGCAAGATGGGTGCTGCGTTTGCTCTCAGAGGAGAATAAGCGCAATCGTGTAGTGGACTCTGAGGCTATGTTGGCACTCTTTCATCGCAATCCTGCCGAATTCCTTCTTCGATATGTCACTGTGGAAAAAACCTGGATACACTACTACACTCCAGAAACGAAGAGACAGTCATCACAGTGGATTTTCAAGGGTGAACGGGTTCCGAAGAAGGCAAAAACCGTGCCATCGGCCGGCAAGGTGATGGCCACGGTCTTTTGGGATTCGCAGGGCATCATTTTTATCGACTACTTGAAAAAAGGAAAAACAATAACAGGAGCGTATTACGCGTCGTTATTGCAACGGTTGAGCGAGGAAATCAAATAGAAACGCCCCACTCTGAAGAAGAAAAAATCCTCTTGCATCAGGACAATGCGCGTGAGCACACCTGCGCTGTTTCCATGGCAAAAATTGTAGAATTGAGAATGGAATTGTTGCAGCATCCCGCTTATTCACCAGATTTGGCCCCGAGTGACTATTTTCTTTTCCCCAATCTGAAGAAATGGCTTGGCGGACGACGGTTCACTTCAAACGAGGACGTCATTGCTCAAACGGATGAGTTCTTTGCAGAACTTCCGAAATCCTATTTTTTGGACGGGATAAAAATTTTGGAAAAACGGTTTGAAAAGTGTATAGAGCTAAAAGGAGCTAATGTTGAAAAATAAAAAATTTTTTTTTAAAAAACAGTTTTTTTCCATCTTTTTCTAAGGACTTATTGAACGACCCTCGTAATAGGGATGAAGAGGATAAAGGAGATGAACAAGATGAAAAGGAAGAAGAAGAAAAAAAAGTTAAAGAAGATGGGAAAAAGAAAAAAATGCGGAAGATGACGAAGATGAAGAAAAGAAGAAAAGAGGGAACCGGAGGAATCAAAGAAAAATGTGTTAGATTGAAGCGAACTGGGTCGATAAAGCGTTGGCTTATACCGAGCTAGGGTATCGATTGAGATGCGTACAACTACCCGGATCTGGTCAGCTGAATTGGTGAAATCTATCACTTGACAGATCTGTTTTGTGCGTTGATTGGGTGTATCTCAATCCCTATGGTCGTAGGCGGCCCGTGGTATTATGTCTAACGATAGGTATGCCACGTTAAATAACATTAACTTAATTGGTTTAAAATATTTACTTTTCACAAATTGTATGTGGTTTTAAACTTATTGTGCAAATTTCAAACATATAAAATTACCATTTTTTGGTAACATTCAAATTGAAATTCAAGCGATAAATCAGATCATTTGGCGACAACTATAGGGCACGCTTTAGCTGGACTTGAACTCAAAGTCACTTTTAAGAAAAATAATTATTTTTCGTTAAAAATATTTGTTTCATGGTTTTCATTAGTTCTTTTCTTAAATTTTCCTGATTCGAAAATATTATTTTATATAAAAATGGACGAAATATATTTGATTCAATATATTTTCGTTTAAGCAAAACATTTATATAAATGTATGTGTATGTAAATAATATTATTGCACATAACATAAGATACTATTTAGAACCGAATAATCATTATAATATGTGCTTATTTTCGATATACATAATTTCTAATGAAATTATTCAGCACACTACGCAAAATCTCCTTGGGAATAATTCAGTTATCAGGAAAAACAAGATTCTCTGTATACATTTGCAAATAATGATGACCTATTTTATATGGAAAACAGAAAAGAAGAGCGAAATAGCGAAGAAAATAATATTTTGCTACTCGGTATAGTCTAACGAAGAACCCTTAAGGGAATTTTATATTTTAATATATAAAAATAATAATAATAAAAATAACACAATACGACTAGTAGAAAGTTCATTTTACGAATGCTTGGTGGAATATGTAAAAGTATTTGTGATTAAAAACGTGAACACCAGCTTTATTCAAAATATTAGAAATTGTTAAAAGTTTCAATAAAATTATCATAGATCTTATTAGGAAACTTATATTTTTTAACTTAATACAAATAATTTGTAAAAAAAAAAAACAATATGAAAACCTCGATAACTTTATGGTGTGAATCCACAATTGAATTATCCTTTTTGTAGTTGGATAAGTACAGCTTTTTACTTGACAATTTTTGTTATTAAATATTACATAATATAAAATTTATTTAGACTATCAAAACTCTCAACATAATTGGTTATGTTACAATTTTGTAAAATATTAACATAATTGGAAATTGTGCACACAGCCACGTTACGGGCTTTTTTGAATAAAATTTTCTTTAGCATAATCATATATGGAACTATGGCAACTGATAAGTAACTGTGGAGAAGCCATTGTATCCGAGAGAAGGTGCCATTTACTTGAAACGCCATTGAGCATTGTTTGAAACGTCTGGCCTATTGAGCATTTCGGTAAGAAGGTGCCATTTGTTTAAAACCCCATTTCTGAACGCTATGGCTATACAATAACCGAAATAGCTCAACTTAAAGAATTTCATCTGAATTGTATCTAATTTCAAGAAGACAAAGCCAAAATTCACAAAACATAAGAACTTTTGGCTCAAGTATGCAAAAATTTCCTATGAAAACGCGCAATTTCGAGATTTGGTGTTGTCAGTTAGCCTTCAAGATCGTCCGAAATTTTTGGCAAACTTTGAGTGTTTATTTTGAAAAATTGTTATAATATATTTTATATAAAGTATTGTCCGTCGGAAGCCACTACTTTTTCCCATCTTTCTGGCAATATATGGATTCCGCGCCAAAAAAACTGCTGCGGTTTTGAGGCCAAGAAAGAATCGAGCCAATTTTTGATGCCCTGTTCTGAAGTGAAGCGTATTCCGGTGAGGGCGTTTTGCATGAATCTAAACAAATGGTAGTCGGACGGGGCAAGGTCTGGGCTATAAGGCGGGTGAGGCAAAACTTTCCAGCCACTGTTTTCGAAATAATTTTTAACCGGTCTTGCAACATGAGGCCGAGCGTTGTCATGATGGAAAATTATGGCTTCGTGTCTGGTCGCATATTCCGGGCGATTTTCGGCCAATGCTCGCTTCAAACGGATTAATTGTGTTTGGAAGAGGTCGCCTGTGATCGTCTGGCCCGATTTCAATAGCTCATAATAGATCACACCCTTCTGATCCCACCAAATACAGAGCATTACCTTGGCGCCATGGATATTTGGCTTTGACGTTGATTTGGCTGGTTGGCCGGGCTTCACATACGATTTTTTGTGCTTTGGGTTGTCGTAATGAATCCATTTTTCGTCGCCAGTAATGATTCGATTCAAAGACGACTTCTTTTTCTGCCGTTCAAGCAGCATTTCGGACATGCAAAATCGCCTTTCAACGTCTCTTGGCTTCAATTCATATGGGACCCAATTTCCTTGCTTTTGGATGAATCCTGCTGCTTTCAAACGTTTTGAAATGGCTGCTTGAGTTACTCCCAATGATTATGCAATTTCTTCTTGAGTTCGACAACAGTCTTCGTCGAGTAATGCCTCCAAATCTTCATCTTCAAACTTTTTTGGCTGACCTGGTCGTTCTTTGTCTTCCGTGTCAAAATCACCACTTCTGAACCGCACAAACCATCTCTCGCACGTTGAAATCGATGGAACATATTCAGGATAAGCTTCAATGAGCAATCGATGTGCTTCAGCTGCACTTTTTTTCAAATTGAAGAAGTAAATCAACACTTCCCGTAAATGGGACTTTTTTGGTACAAAATTCGACATTTTTGAAGCAAAAACAAACTTTGTTGTTTACACTATTTCGTTAAATGACTTATCGAGAATGAATGACAGATGTTTAACCTCCAAAATGCCATATGAGTTATTATTAACACAAACCATGTGTAAAAGTTATGCCATCTGTTGTCAATCCCGCATTTTTAAGTTATACACGCAATATTTTGAAGTATAATTGATGAAATTATGTTCTGAAAATAAAATCATTCAAATGATCGCCTCTGCAGCGTTTACAGACGCTCAAATACGATGGTTCCTATTTTCGACTAAATTATGCATAAATCTGGCCTTATTTCACGTACTAGGCATTCAATATTCAATTTTAATGTATTAATAGTTTATGGTTTATTGACATATGACCAATTATTTTAAATAAACTCGCAAGAATAAATTCAAAGGTGTTAAATCACAATTTCTTGAAGGACATAGCATATATGCATTCCTTGAAATTATCGACTCATCAAACTTTCCCTGCAATAAATCGATTATGGCGTGGGCTGTGTGGCAGATAGCGCCGTCTTGTTGCAACCAAATATTTGGTAAATCAATATCTGCCAATTTAGGCAACAAAAAATTTGATATCATTGGTCTGTACCGCTCACGGCAACTCCTTTCTCAATTTGTAAAAAAAAAATAAGGAGCAATAATGTCACCATTTTCTATACGAAACGGTTATTTTTTCGGAATGTAAAGGTTCCTCATTAATAATTTCTAGATTGGCTTCAGCCCAGTAAGAACAATTTTATTTATTCACCGATCCAAAGAAGGTTGATATTCTTGGTAAAAATCAGTACCATTTTCAAGTTGGTATAGAGCAAAGTTAACAAATCTACTGCGTTTGCGTTGGTCCAATGGCTTCAATTCTTGTGTGCTAAAAATTATATAAGGATGTAAGCCTAAATCCACCCATAAATTATTCGAATGTTTTCGTGGCTGACACGTCTCAAATGTTGAGCGTCTTTATATTATTAGCATAAAAATATTATGTAAGGAAAGATTACATTTAAAACTTCCCACAGTTTAACAAGTAGCGAGCACACTAGGTCAATTATAACGACCATAAATTAGAAGAAGCCCACGATAAGTTGCAATAAAAAAACGACTATTTTAATATAAAAAATTGGATAATTTCCTAAGCATTATTGAGTTATCTATTTAAAAAAATATATCACTCTTATTTAAAAACCAATATCCGCTAAGCATTGGCCTCATTATAGCCCGAAATATCTGAAAGAGTCTTCGAAATTATCTAAAAAGTATCAAGTCGTGTATGAAGTTACATGACAATCATTTGATAATTAATTATCTAAAATGAAATTTATATTTTAAATGGCAATATTTTATTAATATATCTGAATAAGAATTAATTTAAAATCTAATTTAAAAATTTAATTAATTAATTTTTACTTTCCAAAGCATAAATTCGATAATAATTTATTTACGATTAAAATTATGAAAAATTTTATTTTATAAATAAAATTGTAAAAATAGTATACAATTATAAGTAAAAAAGTAAAAAAAAAAACAATATTTTTGCATTCATACACATATAGTTAAAGGAAAAACTCTTTATAAACTTAAAAATCAACATCAAATACATTTTGTATCAAAAGGTGAAAAATAATAATGAAAAGAAAACAAAGTTTTTGATTAGTTGTACAAATACAAATACTTTAAGGAATACTACTAATAAAATTGTAAGGAATAATGAAAATATTCTTTTTGATAGCAAAAAAAAAATTCTAGACTTGTACACACAAAATGGATATAATCATCATGTGATACTGTATCGTAGCTAATACGAAATTGAAAAGAAAATAACTAGTAAACTAAGAAAACTAGGTCTCATCAGGTTTTAGTTTTAACAATATACCTGAAAAACAAGGATCATAGAAATAAAAATATCATATAAATGGTGTAGACAAAAAAATAAAATAGGCAAAGAACATTTACGATGTGAACAATTTTACAGAGTTGAGAAAACATTTTTATTGTCTAGCAGGTGCATTGCATTTGAAAGGAGTAAAAACACACATTATAATTCCCAATTGTATTAAAAATTCAATTATAAAAAGTCTAAGATAGTTAAAACTATACCAACACCATTTTTATTCATGATATTATACAAGTTTTCGAAAAGTTTTCAATTAGGTAAGATGCTTTTCATCAACGAGCGTACAAGTTTATAGGTACTGAAGGATAATAGTTATCAGGATTATTTATAGGCGCATACCTGTTATAGAGTAGAATTGGCTACATTTTCTTCAATTCAGTCAAATGGAAATTGTTCTATTTGAAATGATTTGCATAAATAATTCCAACTGGGAATTATTCTCGATTAAAGGTTTCAATTCCAAACTTTCTGTAAACTTAGTCCGATTAAGAAACTGATTTTATTTGCATGCATTTCTACGTTAAGTAGTGAAAACTTATGATTAACGATTTTTCTTTCCAAAACTTATTTTTTTTTTGAATATTTAAATTTTAAGCACACTTGAAAAAATTCATCCTTTTTGAAATAAGTAGAGAAAGTGTACATCGAATTGTATAAGATTTCAATTACACGTAATATTAAAAATGAGTTAAAATTGAAATTTACCTTATGAGTACCAACCACATGAGCTCCATCATAAACGTACAAATGATCATTACAGTCCAATTGTAGCATATCAAATCTTAGCATAAAACGTTGTAATATGGAATGTGTCTGAAATGTTATAACACAGTCCAAATTGCGTTCGTTCTGCGACCAAAGAACAGCTCCATCGATCTTTCGATATAACTGTTGAAGAAAATGATTCTTACACAGCGATTGCATATAATCTGAAATAGAAAATAATTAAAATTTTTAAAAAATTTTTTTCAATAGTTAAATATTATTTTTAAGATGTGGAAATATATTAAAGATTCGTTAAATGTGCAATTCGAAAATTATGTTATGTTATAGTGTGAACCAAAAAAAAATTTCGCTTCAGTGATAAACAAAGGCACATCTCCGTGAAGGTGAGAGTAATGGGAAGGTAAGAAATTCGCAGCGACAATATCCTCACACCCAGATTAAATAAAAAAAAAATCACCTCAAATATAAATAATAATTTTGTTTTGCAAGGAAACACAAAAAAAACATTAAATTTGGGATCGAAATGGAAGAGGAAATAAGTAATGGTTATCGGAGCAGGATCAAAGTTGAAAAAAGGAAAAACTTACATAAAAAATATAAAGAATGATTTTTATCATCCTTTCGGACAAAAATTACTAATCGACGGAGGCTTTGATAAGTTCAATCCCTACGCAACCAGATTTACCATGCACTTATCAAAGCGTCGATCGAATTCTGAAATTTTCCATTAACTTGGGCAGGTATACTCGTACATCGGTGAGACGCGTTGTTTCCACTCCTCAAAGCAGTGCCGAGAGGGTTCAATTGGAATTATTCTCAGCTCCTCAGTTACACTCCTTTGGATGTTATCGATAGTACCGGGATGATATCCTTTCAAGTATTTTTTGATTTTTGCTTGATTTCAGTAGTTCTCCAGTCCGTTGTTTAGCTAATCTTAGTCCAGTGAATAACACATTATTCGCCAGACTTAGATCAGATGAATAGGAGAACCACAGAAATCCCTTTTCCGATAAGGAACCACAAGTGAATAGATGGTCATGTGAGAAAAAGTGTTGTGAGATGCTGATCCTTACAATGTGTGGTATTTTTCTCCACCCACTTACCCCACATTTATCTAAGAATATGAGTCCTCATGCGACCACGGTCAGATATTACTTCATGGCGAGTATGTCAATCTATTTTTTTATTATAAAAGAGAGTCTGCTCTTTTTTCATTATTTCTTCTTGGTGGAGCTTCTTTATTATTCGGAAAGCGTATTTAGCTACTCTACCCCAGTTTGTCAGCGATGTTAAAATTTGTGTCATGATGCCCTTCTGGGACAGTTATTCACCGATTATTTTCTCGACTTACTTCTAATACGTGGACAGTGGAAGAAGACATGTTCTGCGTCCTCGATTATGATATCGCATCAACTTACAGCGATATACGAGGTCTGTTCAAAAAGTATCGCGAATTTTGAATTTCCGCGGGTCGAAAATCGACGAAAAAAAATCGAAAATCGACGTATATTCGATTTTCGATTTTTTTTGTGGCGTTATGTTGGTACTCATGTCTATCACTTATACCGACAAGTTTGCCCATTTTGAATGTTCAGTTAATTTTTGACAGCTGCTTTGCTTGAACGTGTTTTGGCTCGTCTTCGATTTTTGCCCATTTTCGACCAAAAACAGCATCTCATTAACATTGCTAACATAAGAAGCTGTTGGACTCTGTCCGTTATAACCAGAGGGTTATAACTGGTGACGAATCATGGGTTTATGACATTCTTGATAAGGTTTTGCTTATAGTTTTCTTCGATTGCAGGGACGTGGTACATCATGAGTTCTTACCACAGGGTAGAACGGTCAATAAGGAATATTACCTGCAAGTTTTGCCCAAGTTGCGCGAAGCAATCCGCCAGAACCGCCCAGATTTTTGGAAGAACAAAAATTGTCTTTTGCCATTTTTGGCCAAAAACAAAACACTAATAATGCGGCAGCCACCGTATTCCCCAGATCTGGCCCCTTGTGACTTTTTCTTGTTCCCGAAACTGAAGAGCCCCCTTAAAAGGACGACGCTATGCTACGCTACGATTGAGGAGATAAAAACGGCATCGAAGGAGGTGCTGAACAATACAACAAAAAATGATTTTTTGAAGTGCTTCGAAGATTGGAAAAAACTTTTGCGTAAGTGTATAATATCTGGTGGGGATTACTTTGAAGAGGACAAAATAGATATTCATAAATAAATAAATAATTTTTGAAAAAACACAAAATTCGCAATATTTTTTTAACAGACCTCGTTGATAGGTACTGTTAGAAATTTGGCTATATAGTGGTCTACTTTTCTATGGCGTTTTCTGTTCTACGTGGCTATATGGGGAATCAGATTGTGCGTCCATCCATTTTTCTGAGCTTTTCAAGGGCAGAAATCCTTAAAAGGTTCCACATTAACATCTGTTCTTGATGTTGAATGTCTCTCTGATCACGATTCGCTTTCCACTGCTCCTTGGTTCCCTAGTAATTCTTCTTATTAGATGTGAATCCTTTTATCGAGCCTTTCAAGGACTACTTATCAGCTTAAATATTAATTGATCTTCAGGCTGACCTCATAAGAGCTCGACTCATTCAATATTTTCATCAGTTTTTGATGTTGAGTCCTCCCTGATCGAGGTTCGGTTTCCATTGCTTCTGGATCACCCAAAAATACTTCTAAAAACGTATGCTTTTGATAAAAAAATGCTCCAGTCTAGAAAGGACTAACGTACCAGGAGTCTCATTACTTTTCTAATACATCCTTATATGAACTGGTCGTTATAATTTTCTTTTCTGAAGGTAGAAATTTTCACGTTTTTAATCCCTAACTAGTTAAGGAACAAAGATAAACTAGAAGAGAATAGTTTTGTGCAGTTATTTTAAGGTAAAAACTTTCAAAGGATTTTCTTACTTTTTCTATTAAAATTTTCCATCCATGGTAAAAAATATTAAAATCTTTTTTTCTATTCTACTTTTACTAGTACGAGTTTTCCATATACCTTATCCAAGTCAGTCTTAAATATTTATTTCATTCTATTTTTGTTTGAAATTCTTTTGTGGTAAATTCAAAATGCATATTGTTAAGTTTAGAATATAACTAAGAGTTCAGGAGTTTTTAGTATGTTTCGCTTGACGAAAACATTGGTCGGTTGGTTGCTTACCTGTACTATTCAAGATAAAGTTATTTGGAGCAAGAGAAAGTTTCAAATATTTTCAACAATTTCTGTTTAGAGTGTAAAATACAAAATATCTCAAAAGAAGAAATCGGAAGTTTTTCAAGAGGTTTATTCTTGCTCGTTTGCTCCACTCACATTCATTCTATTGATAGAAGCTTTAACTCAATTACGAACACTTTTATTACCGTTGATAGATTGAATATACAATGAGAAATTAACTTTTCAATTTCTTATACAATTTTATTATATAACATTTTCTATTTTCATTATATGTAAATAAATTTTCAAATTGAATAGAAAAAAGTTTTTTTTCGAAATTTTCTTTTTTTTTTATTTATGGTATTTTTTTTTTTTTGTTGAGAAAAATTTAAGTAAAATATTTTATTTTTGGATAAAGAAAAAGTTTTCGATTATTTGTATTTGTTAAATTTAAGAAAAACTTTTTTTTTCTTATACTATAAAAATCATTGAAAGAAATGGAAATAATTTATTGGAATATTGAGTATGAAAAAATTCATAATAAATATTTACACTAATAGAAAAATTTGACTAATTTAAAAAGTTGCGATTTAATCAAAAAAATAGAAGATTTTTGATTTAAGAAAAATGTAAATTTACTTTTTTTTAAAGCAAAGCTGAAAAAAGTATAAACCGTACAAATGTTTATGTGCTTCATTATTGATTGTCTTGTGGTATACTCGTAAGTTGCGAACAGTAACTACAACTGAACTGGTTCAAGAAAATCGGCAATTAAAAAAATTAAACACAATTTCGATGAGTAAAGTAGCCATCATATGATCAGTTTATAATATATAGTTATTAAATTTACTAATCATTTTATATGTATAATATTTATTTTGCCTTTAAATTCAATTTCAAGAATGCTGTAACATGAAACAATACTAAAAATGTTACGAGTATATTCAGAGGTATCCATTCTGCTATTTGGAAAATAGAGACCTTTTATTTTAATATTAAATAAAATAATACTTTATTTAAGATAATATTCAATAAAAATTAAATTGCCATTTTGTAAAATAAAATTCTTACAATTAAATATTGACCAAAAATACACAGTAAATACACCGATTAGATGCTGTAAAAACAGGCTTCCGATGCTGGTTTTTTTAAATTTTCTTCAGTGATTATTTATCACTTTTTTTTTAATTTTCTTCTTATTACTTACTCGGTGGGTCATATAATAAGCTAAATTACTATATTTGGGGCTCTAAAAAGACTGCTAAAAAATTATGTAATAATAAAATGTGACCTTTTGGTGTGCATGTTGGTCTGATGGTATTTGCTTGAAAATGAAGAAGCAAAAGGTCAAGTTTTGCACAAATATTGCTCATCAAATTTTTTATTTAATAATGGCAGAATTAACATAATAGAACTAAATCAACATTTTATCACAATTTATATTTTAACATAGTTTATTCAAATTTACTTTCCAAAATGCATATTGGATAATGCTTTGCAAGTAGGAAATAGTTGACTATCATACGGCTATAGTTTTTTAAAATTAAATCTGAGCCTCATAACCAAATTAATGAGGCTTTTCTGGACCTGAATTTGAATATTTTAAGCTGGACTATATGTGGTTTCGACAAGATGATGACACAAGCCACATAATCCGACGAAGTTTGGCTTTATTGCGCGAAAACCTCCCAAAACGCGTAATTTTGAAAGCTGTTGGTATCAATTAGCCTATAGAATTTTAAGCCATTGGGCAATTTTTAAAATTTAGAGCCCTTAAAAACCAACATGCCTCAAGAAAAGTATGAATTACAGCCATAAATGTGCAAATATTTATTAAAATTTACCACGAGGAGTCACATTTTGTAGTAAATTTTATATACAATATAAGGTGTAGTAAGAAGTAATCCATTATTTTGCCAATATATGGCTTTAGGAGTCTGTATCTTCCGTGCGATCGGGTTGCACTAGATGGCGTTAGAAAGATAAGATTTTGTACTAAATAAACTTTTCATTTAGTTTTTTGATTACTTGACTCAGTCAAGTAGCACGCGTCAAAGATGGACACCAACAAATTTTTTTAGCACGCGTCCAAAATGGACACCAACAAAGAGAAAATACGCCATATTTTACAGTTTTTCTTCGATAAAGGCGAAAACGCAAGCCAGGCAGCTGAGAATGTGAATAGTGTTTATGGTCCTGATACTGTAACAGCCAATCACGCGCAATTTCGGTTTCGTCGATGCCGTTCCGGTAATTTTGATGTCAAAGATGCACCAAGCTCTGGAAGGCCAATTGTCGAAAATGTCGATAAAATAATGGAAATGTCGATTGCCCAGGAGCTAAACATTGCACAAAAAACAGTTTGGAACCACTTAAATAAGGCTGGATACAAAAAGAAGCTCGATGTATGGGTGCCACACGAGTTATCGCAAAAAAACCTCATGGACCAAATTTCCATCTGCGAATCGCTGCTAATTCGCAACAATATCGATCCATTTCTGAAGCGGATGATTACCGGTGATGAAAAGTGGGTCACTTACGACAACGTCAAGCGACAACGGTCGTGGTCAAATGGCGGTCACCCAGCGCAAACGTTGGTCAAGCCAGGATTGACAGCCAGGAAGGTTTTGCTGTGTGTTTGGTGGGACTGGCAGGGAATCATCTACTATGAGCTGCTCCCCTATGGCCGAACTCTTAATTTGGACCTATACTGTCAACAATTGGACCGTCTGAAAGAAGCAATCACCCAGAAGCGGCCAGCTTTGGCCAATAGGAGAGGAATTGTGCTCCATCAGGACAACGCCAGGTCGCATACATTGATAGTGACTCGCCAGAAGTTCCAGGACCTTGGTTGGGATGTTCTTATGCATCCACCTTATAGTCTGGACCTGGCACCAAGTGATTACCACCTTTTCCTGTCTATGACGAATGATTTTGCAGGTGAAAAATTCGCCTCAAGAAAAGATTGTGAAAATCGACTGTCCCAGTTTTTTGCCAATAGGGACGAGGGTTTCTATGAGAGAGGCATTATGAAATTACCTCCAGAATGGCAACAAGTTATCGAACAAAACGATGCATATTTGACCTAAATCGTATCATTCTATCTATGCTAAATAAAACCTTCAATTTAATGCAAAAATAATGAATTTTTTTTACTACATCTTAAATTATAAATAATGGCAATATATAAGCAATATAAAAAAATTAAAATTTTATCAAAACCTAAATTTATAGTATATTTTATTTAATTTCATTTTCCGAAGCGCAAATTGAACAAACTTTTATGTTGGAAATACTCCGAATATGACTTGATATTGTTGTTCACTATTGTAGTTATTCCTATAAGATTGTGAAGGTTTTAACAATTGCGACTGCGGTTTGTTAGTCGTTCGCTGCAGTCGTATGTGAGGCATAAAAGAGACTAAATGTTTGTGGCTAGAGCAACGATACTGCACATGTACTTAAACCCTGCAAATGTTTTGACCGAATGTAAGTAAACTGTTCGAATGGACGTTTTTCAGACTAATTTATTTATGTTCACAGAGTACTTTGGTATTATTGATTTTTTTTTTCAATAATAAAAAAAATGTCACAAGAAATACTACCGCAAAATAATATATCTCTTATTTTATGATATAATAAAAAAATTATATAAGGAAAATAAGGTTTTTTTTTTGAATAGAGCGCTTCTTATCGAGACATTTTCATTTTCATTTTCATATTTTATTTTTGGTTTTTTGTATTTAGAGCAGAACAGATCATACTGACAAAATGTACAGCAGCCACTAAACATAATTTACATCTGAATGCTGATTGTAAATGCATTCGCATTTGAAAATATACCATTTTCCGTTATATATTCATAAATACACATAGAAAGTATATGGTCGTTACCTGTAAAATAGTATTATGCAAGCATGTGCATTTTATAAAGCCCGAGTGTCTTCTTTTGACACTATTTTCTTATCTGAGAAGTGAGTTTTCTATATTTTTATATATTGTATAAGCTCATGTACACAGTCATGCCAAAATAAACTTTTATATGGTAGTTTTTTTTTCAATTTTATTTCGTACTAAATATTCTGAAAATATGAAAACGCATAAAAATATTTTCTTAACAATCTTCCACTGGAACACACCATATCAAAGTGAGCTGCAATATATTGTAATAAATCTGAAAATTTTCGTATTTAGAGCAAGAAATGAAAAACGAACACTACTGAGACTAAATATTCTTATAGTATCTATTCATACAATCATATAATACTTTTACTTATGTTGGGGTTGAGGTTTTATTTTGAAAAATATTTCACTCTGACAAATTGAACATACATAATTAGTGAGTGGTGTTTGAAAGACTTCTTAAATATTAAGTTTAATTACTATTTCGTCGATTATTTCATTGCATTTGTAAAAACTATTTGCTTATTTATATATATTTTTTTTTGTTAATGGAACTAGCAATTATATACGATGCAGATGGATTTGATAATAAAGTGGACGAGTCGGATAAAAAACGAAGTATTCGAAAATCTAATTAAAAGGACAACAACGAAACGTTTCATTCATTAACCTGCTCACGTATTCATTATAAAATGCAATTAGAGAAAAGTTTACATTTGTTAGCGGCTAAAACATCTCAACGTACTAACCATGATGAATGTATTATACTAAAACAATCACCAAGGATATTATCTAAAAATAGAATGATTTTGTTTGTTATTTTTCACAATTAATACGAATTTATTTGCCAAAAAATGACGGTCATTTGAAAAGAGTAAAACTTTAGCTTTAACCAATGCAGTTAAGACTTCATCAATAGTTTTCCATACTTTTTAAGGAATATTTTAATAAATTTTTTATAATTAATCAACATTTTCTTAATTCCAAAAAGGTTTGTACAATTATTAAAAGATTTTCTTTTATTTATAAAAATATATTTGAAATTTTCTTCACTTTTAAGGCAGCACAATATTATAAAGACCTGTGGGCAATCATCACGATGGCGGTAGAGTTGGTAGGTTTCATCTTTCAGTGAAAGCCAGGCAACCCTGATTAATAGCAGAGGTGTTGAATTGTCTTGGGTAATAGGACTTGTGGGTGTTCAACTAATCAAATGGCAAATTACACTTTTGGCCATTCGTAAAAACACAGAATAGACAAGTCCGAAACGTTGGCTAACAATTGCCCAAGCAGTCTATTCGATAGTCTTACCAAAATTTTGGGAACAGAAACTGCTCAGAAATTGGAAACACATTATTTACTTTCGGAAAAAACACACTCTCCCCATCTACCCATCCTGTGGCGTTCAATTTACTATCGCCCATCTTCTAACAGCATGACACCTCCACTAATGAAATTTCCTACATTGTGGAGCTTTTAGATCCCTTAATACTGTTACTAAGTTGTTTTTTTAATTTTTTCTTATATCCTTGAGACCTTACATGCAATACAAAAGAATAAATCTCAAATTTATACATTATAAAATATCCTATAAATATTAGAGTTGAAACTGGCTATTTTATAAAAGATGCTGTTTGTAACTTTTATCAATTTAATATAATGTAAAGCGTAGATTATCACGCTTTCATAATTAGTAGTTGATATTTAATTATAAAGGACCTAATAAGTAAACGTTTAATTGCATTATTTATTCAAAAGAAAAATGCATTTTTAAGTTTATTTTGATCATTATCTATCGATAACTAGTTGCAGGTATTATTTAAAACTGTTTAGGCAGGATAATTTTATTGGGGAAGACAAATATCGAATATCCTACAACTAGGTCAATATAAATCTATTATTGAGAAAAAATGACCACAAAATTTCCAAAAAACAGGAAAAGGTCATTTTTCAAAATGACAACTCAAGGCTCTTTACTGCAAGTCTAGTCAAAGACACTTCGGAGAGACTATAATTGGGAATAATACCCCATCAGTCCTATCTGATTTTCATTTGTTTCGGTCAATGCAGTTAGATCTTTCTGCAATGCAGTTTAATCCTTTTGCTGATATTAAATTGATAAATAGATAAATGCAAACTAGACAGAATTTTATTACCATATAAATCCCGAATGCTTTGCATCAAAGGCCTTAAGTATACAAGATGCATACTTAAGACAACAAGAAGCCTATTTTGATTGAGAAATCAAAAAAAATCTTTATTTAAACAAAAAAAAAAACTTTTAATTCTTATACTAAATAAATATAATCTAAAGTAAAAATATTAATTCGAAATGGCTCAATATCAAAGTAAACTTTTTTAAAAAAATAAAGTTTTTCGAAAAGAGAATTTAAGAAACTTTATTTCAATTTCTTGCAAATAATTTAAAGTTGAAAAAAATTAAATAAGCAATCCTCAATTAAATATTTTACCAATTACAAAATAAATGTGAAAAAAGTATATTTTCTGAAATAATTAAAAACTTGTTCAAAATTCCAAAGTAGTAAAATTTTTATGCTTCCTTAAGACAAACTTTTGTCCAAGAAATTATCACGAACAAACTAAAGTTTTTGTGAATTTTATACATCATTTACACCACAAACTTGTGCAAGTCTATTCTTTTGGAAAGACCATTAAATTTTTAGAACCTATTATGAATAAGAATTGATTAGAATATAAATTTATCATCAACTAAAGGCATCTTCTTGCACTTACTATACAATTGCAAAAAGGGCGTAACACGAATTGGCACAGGTACGAAAACAACAATTGCCTTCTTAAATAATTAATGATTCTCTGGCACTTAACAATTTCAATGGTTCTAAATTTATCCAAGTTCCAATTCAAATGCTTTAAAAAGTTTTTGTCTTAGATCACTATTAAAGGGGATTCATTGCTTTTATTCAAATAAGTCTCATTTAATAACATTTGAAGGAAAAATATATTCTCTTAGGACAATAAAAAGAACTAAAAATATTAAAATTTATTGATTTAATCTATTCTAAATTAATTATTGTCATATTTGGATTCATTAAACGATGTGTGGTAAAACAATTTTTTCATTCTTATCCCCTTCAAAGTAGTTTCTTTCATCTTCAGATCCTCAGTTACAATCCCTTGGATGACATTCTCACAGCTGTTTTTTTATCTTAAGGAACAAAAAAAAAGTCCCACAGACAGTAATCAGGTGAAAACAAAGTCTGGAGAACTCCATGAGCCGCGCAATAGAGAACCTCTTTTAGAAGTCTTTCAAAGACTACTCGTCAGCTTAAATATCAGTCGACGGTCAAGGACCCTCACTCGTTCCACATTTTCATCAGTTTTTGATGTTCAAGACCTCTCTGAGCTAGGTTCATTTTTCACTATTTCTTGGCCCTCTTAAAACGATATTATTGAGTCTTTTAAGGATTACTCATAAGTTCCAATCTTAATTAACGGTTTGACCTCACAAAAACCTCACTTGTTGCACATTTACATCAATTTGCTAGGTTGTAGTCCTTCTTCTATTTGTTAGACCCTCAAAAGTGTGTGCAAATTCCGATCTGTCGTAAAGGTCCTTTTTTCTGAGCCTTTCAAGAACTTCTTTATAGCTTCATAGTTAACTGAACGTCCGAATTCACAAGAGCCCTCATTCGATCTTCATCAGTATTCGATGTTGAAGGCCTTTCTGAGCTGAGTTCGTTTTCCACTATTTCTTGGCCCTCTTAAAATGATATTATTGAGTCTTTTAAGGATTACACATCAATTCTACTAAACTTAATTAAAGATTTGATCATACAAGAACTTCACTCGTTGCACATTTTCATCAATTTGCTAGGTTGTAGTCCTTCTTCTATTTGTTAGACCTTCAAAAGTGTGTGCAAATTCCGATCTGACGTAAAGGGCCTTTTTTGTCAGACTTTTAAGAACTTTTTTATAGCATCAATATTTATCATTGGTCCAACCTTACAAGACCTTTAATTAGTTCCACATTTTTGTCAATATTTGATGTTGAAGACCTTGTAAGGGAGCTGCGTATTCCACTACTTCTGGACCGTCGAAAAACGCGTTTTACTACTGAGAAACTTGTGCACTTGATAAAGAATGCTTCCCATAAGCTCTTTAGAACTGTTTTTTTTTACCAAACTTGAGAATTTACCAAGTTTAATACAAAATTTGATGGTATAACTTTCCATAACAAGCTCTGTAGAGTTGCGTTTTTACTGGACGTGGTCTAGAAGGGACTATCATTACCAGTTAGATCTGAGTTGCGTTTTTACCGGACATGGTCTAGAAGGGTTCGCAGTATTACCAGTTAGATCTGAGTAATATCAGCCTCAATACTTTTTTAATAAATTTACAAATTATATTTCTATTAATTTTAATAATGCAAAAACTTTTAGACGAGCTTTTATTTTTTATCGATAATTTTTTCCATTAAAAATAATCCTTACATACGAGGGTCCTTCAATAAGTCCTTAGAAAATCTGAGAAATTACGCTCGTAGTGTCGGTAAAGATTTTGTAAGTAGCATTATCGACAGGAAAGCTGTCAAAATTTCAGCTCGATCCATAGCGTAGGTCAATTTCTATCGTCGATTAAAGTTAACGACATTTATTTGTGCATAACAATGGAAAAAAGCGAGTTTAGGACTGTCATCAAACATCTCCATTTGAAAGGCTTAAGCCCGAAAGAAATCAAAGCCGAGTTGGATGCAGTTCATGGCACATCTGCACCTCTGTTTGCGACGGTTTACAATTGGGTGAATGAATTTAAATGTGGCCGTTCATCCACAAAAGATGAACATCGTTCAGGACGCCCAGTTGAGGTGTTTACTACTGAAATCATCGCCAAAATCCACGATCTGATTTTGAACGATCGAATTAGTTGAGGCCACTGGCATATTACAAGGTACAGTCGCTTCAATTTTGCATGAAAAATTGTCTGTGAAAAAAATTTCGGCAAGATGGGTTCCGCGTTTGCTCCCAGAGGAGAATAAGCGCAATCGTGTAGTGGACTCTGAGGCTATGTTGGCACTCTTTCATCGCAATCCTGCCGGATTCCTTCGTCGATATGTCACTGTGGACGAAACCTGCATACACTACTACACTCCAGAAACGAAGAGACAGTCATCACAGTGGATTTTCAAGGGTGAACGGGCTCCGAAGAAGGCAAAAACTGTGCCATCGGCCGGCAAGGTGATGGCCACGGTCTTTTGGGATTCGCAGGGCATCATTTTTATCGACTACTTGGAAAAAGGAAATACAATAACAGGAGCGTATTACGCGTCGTTATTGCAACGGTTGAGCGAGGAAATCAAAGAGAAACGCACCATCTGAAGAAGAAAAAAATCCTCTTGCATCATGTCAACGCGCGTGTGCACACCTGCGCTGTTTCCATGGCCAAAATTGTGGAATTGAGAATGGAATTGTTGCAGCATCCCGCTTATTCACCAGATTTGGCCCCGAATGACTATTTTCTTTTCCCCAATCTGAGGAAATGGCTTGGCGGACGACGGTTCACTTCCAACGAGGACGTCATTGCTCAAACGGATGAGTATTTTGCAGAACTTCCGAAATCCTATTTTTTGGACGGGATAAAAATTTTGGAAAAACGGTTGGAAAAGTGTATAGAGCTAAAAGCAGCTTATGTTGAAAAATAAAAAATTTTTTTTTTTAAAAACAGTTTTTTTCTTTTTTTTCTAAGGACTTATTGAACGACCCTCGTAATAATCCTTTTAAGTATACAAAGTATTTAGTTTTCTTTTATTTTAATTGAAATTTTTCAAACGAATATCATTTTTTCTACCTATTAATAAGTAGCACAAAATATATTTACTTTTACTTTGATCAGAATTTATACAAGAGTATATCTTAGAATTAAAAAAAGAGGAGATAAAAGTTTTGCTAAGAAATAAAATACTTTTATTTTTAACGTTTTCTCGTGTATAAATTCTGATCGTAAATTTTATAAAAAAAAAAAAAGTGAATTATTTCTCCTTCGATGCGTCATAGATTTATACCCTTTGTGAAAATTTCAAAGAGAACTTGAAACACCTAATTTTATTGCTAAAAGAATAAAAGAATATAAAAATATATTTGCATAAAACCTCTTGATTGGATACTTTACGATATACACTTAACATACATCCATCCATCCATCCATTATAAATTACAAATTAAAAGCACGTTCCGTTCGAAAATTCATGCAAATTAGTATCACTTAAAACTGTTCGTATAATGAATTGTAATTATATGCATGGGATCCTGTCGAGTACTAAATCGGAAAAGTAGTATTGAAATTAAACAAGACTTTCACGAATGTTCAAAAAAAGCTACCACCAAAGCCAACACATATACATATTCTCCATTATTTGTATTATTTTTTTTTTGAGGTTCTTTGAATATAAACTGCTTGCATAGAAGAGTTTTTAAGCGTGGAACTCATTCAGGTACTATGCCAGCTAACCAACCATTCTTGACTGCAATTAGATAAAATCACTTGTAATGATGAAAGCTTCACGGAAACGATTCTTATTGGCACGTATTTCAATGGATGTTTGGGTATCCGTATTCATCCTACCAGAATTGCATCAAGACTGAAGGAATCTGCTTCTTCTCCCTAAACAGAGAAATTCCAAGTATCCACCATTGCATACTAAAATTTCCAATCGCTAAAATAAGATAGGTTCAAGTACTCTAATAGGACGTGCAATCTTGGCCCATCTAAGTGTACAGTATTCAATGCCGTCCATTCCGTATTACATTCCTTGCCATTTACACAACAGTAACAATGTAAGACTGCCAAGCACTGCAATTTATAATAATTTGCATGTAATTGAAGATATCGAAGCGAAGAACTTCAGACTTCTAAGCCCAACCAGTTTCCATGAACATCTTATTATTATATCTGTACAATTATTGTTTGAATGTAAAATTCATGAAACTGGAGGAGGCATCAATGATATATTTGAATTAATTAACATGATTTATGATATTATATTTCTAACAAAATTCTCTTCTACTATTCCAATTATGGTAAAATTAAATCGGCCATAATACGAATAATATTCAGTTCCAAATATGGTTTTGTTATTACATTTACATGTTCTTGTATGTTTTCTTTAACAGTAACTGTTTGTTTATATGAATTTTAATTAATATACTAAATTTTAAATAGGAGGGTCGTTCAATAAGTCCTTAGAAAATCCAAGAAATTGTACTCGTAGTGTCGGTAAAGATTTTTAGTAGCTTTAGCGACAGGAAAGCTGTCAAAATTTCAGCTCGATCCATAGCGTAGGTCAATTTCTATCGTCGATTAAAGTTAACGACATTTATTTGTGCATAACAATGGAAAAAAGCGAGTTTAGGACTGTCATCAAACATCTCCATTTGAAAGGCTTAAGCCCGAAAGAAATCAAAGCCGAGTTGGATGCAGTTTATGGCACATCTGAACCTGTGTTTGCGACGGTTTACAATTGGGTGAATGAATTTAAACGTGGCCGTTCATCCACAAAAGATGAACATCGTTCAGGACGCCCAGTTGAGGTGTCTACTCCTGAAATCATCGACAAAATCCACGATCTGATTTTGAACGATCGGCGAATTAAAGTGCGCGAATTAGTTGAGGCTACGGGCATGTCACAAGGTACAGTCGCTTCAATTTTGCATGAAAAATTGTCTGTGAAAAAAATTTCGGCAAGATGGGTGCCGCGTTTGCTCTCAGAGGAGAATAAGCGCAATCGTATAGTGGACTCTGAGGCTATGTTGGCACTCTTTCATCGCAATCCTGCCGAATTCCTTCGTCGATATGTCACTGTGGACGAAACCTGCATACACTACTACACTCCAGAAATGAAGAGACAGTCATCACAGTGGATTTTCAAGGGTGAACGGGCTCCAAAGAAGGCAAAAACTGTGCCATCGGCCGGCAAGGTAATGGCCACGGTCTTTTGGGATTCGCAGGGCATCATTTTTGTCGACTACTTGGAAAAAGGAAAAACAATAACAGGAGCGTATTATGCGTCGTTATTGCAACGGTTGAGCGAGGAAATCAAAGAGAAACGCCCCCATCTGAAGAAGAAAAAAATCCTCTTGCATCAGGACAATGCGCGTGTGCACACCTGCGCTGTTTCCATGGAAAAAATTGTGGAATTGAGAATGGAATTGTTGCAGCATCCCGCTTATTCACCAGATTTGGCGCCGAGTGACTATTTTCTTTTCCCCAATCTGAAGAAATGGCTCGGCGGACAACGGTTCACTTCCAACGAGGACATCATTGCTCAAACGGATGAGTATTTTGCAGAACGTCCGAAATCCTATTTTTTGGACGGGATAAAAATTTTGGAAAAACGGTTGGAAAAGTTTATAGAGCGAAAAGGACTCTTTATAAACTTTTCCAACCGTTTTTTTAAAAAAAAAATTTTTTATTTTATATGTTGAAAAATAAAAAATTTTTTTTAAAAAAAACAGTTTTTTTTCATCTTTTTCGAAGGACTTATTGAACGACCCTCGTAGTAAATTATTTTTATTTATATTTAAATAAAAAAATTTCAACAAAATTTTAAGTTAAAAATATTGTTTCTAAACAATTACAGAACAAAAAGATTATTCAATCCAATTTGCGCTAAGGAAATTTAAGTCAAATTAATTATATAAAAAATAAAGATTTTGATAAAAAATTATATTAATTATATTAAGTGATTTTTTCCAATATGCATTAAATTTTTTTTAGTTGTTCAAGAAAAATTTCAACGGCACGATCTTCAAAGCCACTTGATATCACCAATTCTCGAAATTATGCGTACCTGGGAACGTTTCGCAAAGTAAGACAAAAATTTATCATATAGGGTTTTCCAATAAGAGTGAGATGTTTTCTAAGTGACGTTTTGGCCATTTGTAATATGTCATGATCTGTCATTTTTTTTTCATTGTAGTCAATAATGTTTACAATTTTATCATAGAGAGATATACATAAGAACAACATTTATAAATTATTTAAATTTATTATTAAAAAAATCGTTCTTCAATTGCAACTTTTCGTGCGTTTTTGCCATCTGAGTGGTGCGGTAAATAAATAATTACCCATTACATTTACCTAAATTCATGAACACCCATTACATTTACCTAAATTGACAGTTTGGTGTGGTTCTTGGTCCGGTGGAATCATCGGTCCGTACTTCTTTCAAAATGAAGCTGGTAACACTGTGACTGTCAATGGAGAACGGTATAGATCGATGACAACCAACTTTTTATGGCCGAAATTGGAAGAAGTTGATCTTGAGAAAAGTTTGGAGATTCGATTATTTCAAGAAATTGTGACATTGAATGGCCTCCAAGAAGTTGTGATTTAACACCATTAGACTATTTCTTGTGGGGTTATTTGAAGTAATTGGTCTTTAGCAATAAACCAGACTCTCTTCAAGCTTTAGAAGCCAATATTGAATGTGCTATTCATGACACACGACTTGATTTAGTGTAAAAGTGCTCGCAAATTGGGTTCATTGAATTCGTGCTCGAAAATTGGGTTATTCACAACTTAATTATATCGATTGTACATCACATTAAATAAAAAACATTTGAATTTCCTTAACAATTAGTGTGTTTTTTTATTGTAAAAAAATAAATCATAACACTCTTATTCGAAAACCCTTTATTTTGTATGTTTTGGTATTGTTTTTGTTAAATTCAAATAAGATATAAATTAAGATTTTTAAGTTTAAACCAAAGAAAGTTGATAATTTTAAGCCATAGCAGTCAGAACTGAATATGACGGTCTCTCCATCTTTATTTTCAAAGAAATATGTTCTAATGATACCTTCTGAACAGAATACACACTAGATAGTCTTTTTTTAAAATTACAATATCTTTTTTAAAGTCACTTATAGGTTTTTAAAGCCTCATAAATAGTAATTTTCCTTATTGACGTATCCTCTGAGTGGCAATAATCTCCTTTTAAAGCGTAGAATTCTAGGGTAGAATGTAAAAACTTTTACAGATTAAATAAGTATTTTGGTAAAAAACAATTTTATTATTGTATTAAATGGTAAGTTTTAATGTAAGCAAATAAAATAATAAATATTTAATATATTTAACAATTGTTGAATAAAAAGGACTATACTTGCCATACTTAAATATGGATAATACTATTTATATTCTTTAGATTAAAATAGTCTCGACTTAAATAGTATAAAAAATTTATTTCAAATTGAATTTATTTTAACACACAATTTCATGTTTGGTCAATTGGAAAAAAGCTATCTTTTAAGATCTCAAGTGAAATGGAACTATTACATTATTGGAAGGGATGAAATGATGTGAAAAATTCAAGTGTAGATTCAATTTTATCCTACAGTATTTTCATTAAGATTTTAACTATTTAATACTTGATGAAAAATTCTCCTTACTATAGATTTAATATAGAAAAAAAAGACATTACTAAATAAACAGGATAAAATCGTAATAGTGTTGACATAAAACCATTTAAACGAACAGCAAATATGGTATGTACACACACTTCCATCAAATTATTTGTAAAAAAAATCTAAAAAAATTTAAGAAGAGATTTTTTTTTTTAAATTTAAGTAGAAGTCTTTTAAAGTAATCTCCTATTCAATACTCGACGATTATCATTCCAAAAAAAAAGAGTATAACTCATAGCATATATGATATAATTTCTGATTCGAATTAAGTTCGTTGAGTGGAGATAACTACTTATTACCGCAAATAGTTGATGTTAAATCCTATCTTTGTGTATTGATAATAGCTTCGGATTATAAAAACTTTTCCTGTTCATCTTGTACAAGAGTACTTGTCGTATGCATTCATATTTTATTGCTTACATGCCCGCATTAGCCTCTAAAGGATATATACACGTACTTGCCTTCTATTACAAGTTTAAAAATGATGATGGCATTGTCAAAAACGAGAAAACTATTTCACTAATATATATATATATATATATATATGTGTGTGTGTGTGTGTGGAGCTACCAAATCTTTATATATAAAGAAAATACCATTCTTGGAATATAATATAAAAATGTCACTCGGAATTCACTTCATTGCATCTTAGCGCAGGAAGCCGATATAATCTTTGGCAAATGGTATCATTCGAAAAATTCTTCACATAAGCTAAGGATTGGTACTGATTCTGACTTTGAGTTTAATATAATAAGTAAAACTCTTCCCGAATCTTGAATCTTCACTCTCGACAATTCTACATATATTCCTAGATCCGCTTAAGTTTTAAAAACATCTTGACAAATGTCTTATTATAGACAGCCATCGGTCTTGTGCCAGAAGTGAGTCTAAAATGTGCCAATATTGCCAAGCCCAATGAATGTGATTCATTCAAACTCGAATGAAAATTTTGAACATGTGCTTAACTTTTAAAAAAGGAATCAAATTTTCTTTTTTTTCTTTAGGGATTATATTCCTTTTCTGTTGGTTATTTAATGTAGACTTGCAAAAAAAATAGCAAGTGCATTCAACGGAAAATATATCGTATGATCCTGGAATGAAAAAATATAGTCGCATTTAACTTGTGTCCTCGTTTGTACTCGTATTTGTTAAAAATGCATCAGAACTACTAAAGTGGAGTATAAACAGTTTACGTGATTGGCTTATAATATCAGCCCCTCAAGTTGGCAGCAACCACACAAAAGAGCTCTTTCTAGAATACGAAAACTCATCTTAGAAATACTTGTTCTCATTTAGATGTGTATATGCAAGGACATGCATTAACTATCTTTGATTGCGGAAGGAGAATCAACTCCAATTACAACCAAAACTGATCGTTTATATGTACATCTCCTTAATGATAATATTATATCATTTTAGCATAGATTTTAGTATCAAATTAAAGGATTTATTAGCTTTTATCGTAATTCTTGTATATCATAACATTTCGTGTTAATTGGTTTTCATACCAAAATTTAATCGGTTTTCAAATACAAATCATAATTAGTAATAATCAGTTAACTATAATTATATTTCTATTATAGTATAATAAAAAATAAATCTCCTAATTTAATTTGAAAAAATTTTTAAAAATCTATTTATTCATTATAAAAATTTCCCAAAGAAATGAAAATAAAAATAGTTTACTTTAAAGTAAAAGATTATCCAATTTACGCTTTGGAAAGTAAAGGTAAATAAAATAAATTAAAAATTTCTTGAAAGACACGATTCTTTTGAGGTAATTTTTAATAATTTTTTATAAATTAAGCGTGCTGGAAACTTTACGCTCATTACATATAAAATTTATTATGTTATATAGTTTTTAGTATTATTTTATTAAAAAAATATAAATTTTAAATTAAAATCTTTAAGCTTAGAGCAAAAATAATTATTTGCCATACCACCAGAGCGCTAAGAATTTTACTTTCTGTAAAAAAATTTTATAAATTTTTGACGCTTTGTTTGATAAAAAAAATATCTATAATATAAAATGGCAAATTTACATTTATATATTTCATATATAAATTAAAAATATTTATTTAATACATATTAAATTATAATAGTATTACTTCAAAACTGAAAAATGGATTACCCTTACATTTTTAGTTTTTGCATATTGTACAACCTAGAATAGCTTCTCTTCTAGAATGAATAATTTCTAAATTATTTTAGACAGATTTCCACCAAAAGTATGATTTTAATTTTAAAGAAAAAACATTGCATGAAATTTATTTCCATTAAAAAAATCAAATATTGCTTTTATCAGCTTATAGAAAAGCTGCATTTTTAATCTACGTTTCCATAAAATATTTTTTAAACAAATAAATTCTACAAAAAAAGGATTCAAACTGAATATACAGAAAAATAATTTTCATACAGAAGCGAAAATTGATATTGATTTTTTAGGTAAACAAGCGAAAATTGATATTAATTTTTTTTAGGTAAATAAACAAATTTTTAGAGAAAATAAAAACTACGAAATTTGTACGATTTGTTTTCTTGAATTTTTATACAATATCGATTTTGGTTTTTTGGTCGATTCTAACTTTGATAAAAACTCAAAACAATTCTTATACAGTTTTTGGACAAAATTTTTATGTACTCCTATCAGAATTGAAATGAATTCTGCAAAAACTACCATTTTAATTGCAATTTTACAAAAAAAATTTAAGTAATCAACTTTTTCATAAATTTAAGTATCAATCCTTGGTAAAAAATTTGTAAAAACTATTCTTAAAATGACTTTATTCATTTCTAGATAATAATAAAAAATATATCTGATCACCAATTTAGTTTCCGATCTGAAACTAGCAAAATAATAGCGTTGTTAATGACAGTACATTCTGTTTTGAGAGGAAACAGTATTGGCCCAGGAGTATTTTTATATATTTCCCAAAATTTTGATCGTGTATGGCATCCTGGAAGCCTATAGAAACTGAGGACCTTTACTCCTTTTATATACTATTATATTATAAATTAACATCTCTGCCCAACTTAATTTCCAAGTAGCAGTCCATACAGAATCTTCAGAAATATATCCTATTTTAGCTGTAGTCCCACAAGGCAGTATTCTTGGTCCCATTTTATATCAAATTAATACCCATGATATCCCATCTATTTCTAATACTATTATTTCCACTTATACAGATAGCTTTTAATAATTTACAATCCCATTTTCATAATCTTGAAGTCTCTTGTACAAGATGGAGAATGAAACTAAATTAACAGAAAAGTGCTCACATTACTTTTACTCTTTAGCAAGGGAAAACTTCTCTTTAATACCTTGATGGGAATATAATTACACAATATACTAATATACCTTACTTTGCTCTTCGCCCATATAAGACTTTAACATAGAACCCACAGACTAAACTTAAATAATCCTTAAAATTAATAAACGTTATCGACAACTACTTAGTAAACTTTTAATATACAACCCAATTATACAAACCTTTTTTGACTTAGGAACTTTAAATTTTTTGTTCAATTAAATATTCCCACTCCTATTGCATGATCAAAGATCCTCCGACATTTTTTTGATATGCCCGAATATGAAAAGGGATCTTTGAGACCACAAAAACAGTGTCCCCGAGATTGATTAGAATCTTCTTGCTCTCGTTAGTTAGAGAAACGCCTATGGATCTTGACTCCCACTTCATTGCTTAAACATATTATAAATTAACTTATGATGTAAATCTGCCAATATATTGTATTATTGTTTAACGTGGCATATCTCAAGTTAGACATCACACCACGGGCCATCTATGACCCTATGCATTGAGTTACACTGGCGATTTACCTGTTTGTGGCGAGGCCTATCTAAACCTCAGCTGTTATAGGCAAAGAAAGTACCCGGAATAATAGCTAAAATCCCTTACTAGCAGTCTGGAGAACCCGTACCCGTTAACCAGAGTCATCATGTTTCACATCCGATTCTCCTGTTGCTAGAAAACATGTAAATTCTTAGCTCACGAACGCGAGTTCACCAAAATCAGCAGTGATCCCCTTACGTGAGCGTAAATCTGCTTGTTACAATACATTTGCAGTGATAGATATCAATACAAAATTTATGTAATTTTCTAAGATAATATTATAAAAAAAAAAATTGTTTCTTTTTTTTATTTCGTTTTTTTATTTTAAATAGACACTTTAAAAATCCTTTTTGAAATAAAGAATTATTCAATTTATACTTCGCAAAGTATAGTAAAACAAAAAATATTTTGAATTTAGATTTTAATTATAATTTTATTTTAAAATATTGAATAAATATTGCCATTTAAAAAAATTTTATTATTTTTATTTAAAAAATATATCTTTTATATATAAATTTAAAAATTTAATTTAAAAAATATATCTTTTTTTTTCTCAAATAAGACTTGACTTGCAGTCAACCATGTGACTTGACTTGCAGGACTAGATCCTTTTGGGTATGCAATTCATTTGGGAATGTGATTGGGGCCATTACTTAATAGATGTTAGTTTTTGAATATTCTAAAGTAAAAGAATTGCTTACGTAAGTACGTACTTTTGCGCGACCCTATAAGAATATGTCCAAAGAAAATTAATTTTTCCGTGACCCTGTTAGAAAAAATTTACATCTTCAAAATTTATCGTGTTGTTTTTGTTGTTGCGCTGTTTTATTAAAATAAGATATGGTTCATATTATATTGTAATATTTAAGTTCAGATAAAAAAACGCTGGTTATCATACGGTCATACTGCTCAGAGTTGACGGTCATGATTTCTGTTTCTTCATTTGAAAAAGATACCTTGAAACAAAAATGTACATCAGACAATGTTTTTTTTTTGCAAATGCGAGTACATTAGCTTTTCCATAATCAATTATGGGTTTAAAGAGGCTTATAAATAGTAATTATGCTAATTACTGTATCTACCGATTCGAGGTGAGCCTCATCGGTGAAAAACAATATATTTATTAAAAAAATCATTGTATGGTAAATAACCAATTAATAATATAAAATGGAAAACTTTAGTATAATTAAATTATTTATTTAAATAAAATATATGTTAAATAACAAAAAAATGGCAGGGCTATATTTTCCGAACCGTAAAATGAGTAAATCTTAAGCTTAACAACTCATACCTGCACTAATTTGACAACAGGTAAGGAAGGCGTCGTGAATATATAAGGTGTAGTAAACAGAAATCCATTATTTTTGCAATAAATTGAAGGTTATATTGAGCATAGATAGAATGATACGATTTAGGTCAAATATGCGCCGTTTTGTTCGATAACTTGTTGCCATTTTGGAGGTAATTTCATAATGCCTCTCTCATAGAAACCCTCGTCCCTATTGGCAAAAAACTGGGACAGTCGATTTTCACAATCTTCTCTTGAGGCGAATTTTTCACCTGCAAAATCATTCGTCATAGACAGGAAGAGGTGGTAATCACTTGGTGCCAGGTCCGGACTATAAGGTGGATGCATAAGAACATCCCAACCAAGGTCCTGGAACTTCTGGCGAGTCACTATCGATGTATGCGGCCTGGCGTTGTCCTGATAGAACACAATTCCTCTCCTATTGGCCAAAGCTGGCCGCTTCTGGGCGATTGCTTCTTTCATACGGTCCAATTGTTGACAGTATAGATCCGAATTAAGAGTTCGGCCGTAGGGGAGCAGCTCATAGTAGATGATTCCCTGCCAGTCCCACCAAACACACAGCAAAACCTTCCTGGCTGTCAATCCTGGCTTGACCACCGTTTGCGCCGGGTGACCGCGATTTGACCACGACCGTTGTCGCTTGACGTTGTCGTAAGTGACCCACTTTTCATCACCAGTAACCATCCGCTTCAGAAATGGATCGATATTGTTGCGATTCAGCAGCGATTCGCAGATGGAAATTCGGTCCATGAGGTTTTTTTGCAATAACTCGTGTGGCACCCATACATCGAGCTTCTTTTTGTATCCAGCCTTATTTAAGTGGTTCCAAACGGTTTTTTGTGCAATGTTTAGCTCCTGGGCAATCGAAACAGTGCTTACGTGACGCTCGGACTCGACGATTTCCACTATTTTATCGTCATTTTCAACAATTGGCCTTCCAGAGCGTGGTGCATCTTTGACATCAAAATTACTGGAACGGCATCGACGAAACCGAAATTGCGCGTGATTGGCTGTTACAGTATCAGGACCATAAACACTATTCACATTTTCAGCTGCCTGTCTTGCGTTTTCGCCTTTATCGAAGAAAAAATATAAAATATGGCGTATTTTCTCTTTGTTGGTGTCCATCTTTGACGCGTGCTAAAAAAATACTGAGTCAATTAATCACAAAACTGTATGAAAAGCATTTTTAGTATGAAAAAATGTCTTAACTTTCTAACGCCATCTAGTGCAACCCGATCGCACTTTTACAACAGGAGATACAGACTCCTAAAGCCATCTATTTTCAAAATAATGGATTACTTTTTACTACAACTTATATATATTTTTTATTTTATTTTTAGTTATTAATAAGGAAATAGATTAAATTATGTATAAATTTTATATAATCAACACAACTTTGGTATAACTTAATTAGGGCACGCTTTAGCGAAAGTTCAATTTAATTAAGAAAATATCTGAAAATTCATGGTCATTCCTATAAAAGTATTTTTAAGAGAAAGTAGAAAATTATTTTACCTTTTTTTTTTTATATCAAATACTTTCAAATTAATTCTATGATAATTTATGTGATCACATTAGGCACGTAGAATAATGATATGGGCTTAAATTATATTACAATTATAGATTAGTCAATTTATATTCGTATTGTCCTCATATGCGTACATTCATACACATTTCATTCTACCGGATAACATTTCAATTGACGTTAAAAAATAAAATGTTCCAATTTTTAAATGCCAATATCTGTAATTTATGGGGCTTCTTTGCCATCATATCATGTATAATATTATTTAGTAATAAGTATAATAGATGCTCGTAACCTAATTCATTTTTTTGTATCAGTTTCTTTTAACCTGGTATGCATTAATTTAATGGACTTTAGGTAGGTGAACTCAGTATTTTTTTTTATGATACCGAAGATAATAGAAGGATTTATTCTTGAGAAAAATTTACAAAAGTGTCACTACCACATTGAAGTTTAAAGATTTGTACGCAATTGATAAAATTTAAGATACAAGTTTTATTTCTTATTCGTATTTTTCGAAATAAACAGTTTAAAATTGATATATTCATTTGAATGTATACTATGGAACAGCTTATAAATATATTATCAATATTGAAGATACAGATATTTTTGAGAAGTTTTCTAATATAGAAGCAATTTTAGGACTTCTCTGATGCTTCGAAATTCAACTAAGTAATTTGTTGCGATATTCGCTTGTATAGAGAATATGTATTATATATCAGATTAATTTTGTATTTATAATAAATAATATTAAAGTCATAAACATACACATATAGGTAAGTGGATATTTTTGCTGACTTTTCATATTATTTGTATTGGCTGCAGGCAATGAAGTAGAAAAGTTTCAAACTTTCATCATCTTTATACTCATAATATCCTTTGTATGAGCAAACTGTATATACAGCAACAGTTTTCGGAAATCTTTTTGAATTAAACAGAATATATCGTATTATATAAATATTTCCATACATATATGCTCTTACAGTCTTAAAGTCAGGTGGGTACATGTAGACAATTTGAAACAAAATACACTGCAGGCCAAAAGTATATGCCCACTATAGTTTTCAGGTGAAACTCAAATAAAACTAAGCCATTTGAATGAAGAAGAATGTGTTTAAGATCAATATTCTGCTGCATAAGAAATAGATAAATTATCTTCCCATAACCGAAGTCCTAATGGAAGATAATTTGTCTATTAAATATTTTTATACTGCATTTTTTTAAAACTTAGTTTAATTTACTTATGTTAAAATCTTCTATTCTGAACATATAGAAGCAACCTAAAACCGTAATGAAGTCCCGCATTAGTTCACAGTTGGCACGACAGCTTCTGGCATTATTTTTTCTTCAGCACTTCAACGCACGTGATTCTTTCTTTAGACCCAAAGATCTGAAACTTCTACAAATCCTTTCAGTTTTGATAGACTAGAGCCAAATGTTATCTTTTATTTTTATTAGGAGACTTTTCCTTATTACCACGAGACCAAATAGACCAACAGCTCACAACCGATATTTTATTAACCGAAATTTTTTTCTTCTCTTTTTGTCTTTTAGTCGACCGTAGTTTGTTTTTAGGATAGTTTTCACTATTTATTTTAAATTACGAAAATATATGCTCCTTTTTTATGATATGGTAGTGAACAAGACTAAATGAAAAAGGATTTTCGGTGCGAAAAATATAACAATTTTCAATATATTTTCTTGCCGTTAAATCGGCATTTTTTCAATTTTATTTTGATAATTTTGTGAAAATTGTAAAAATTCTTTTTTTTTGTTGTTGACATTTTGAGGAAAATATTCTTTCAATTCTAAATAATTTATTCCGAAACAAATTATATTATACCATAAATATATAATTTTATTCGATCAATACCCAATTCTAATATTGTCACAATTACCGAGGTTAGATGTCCCAAAAATAACCGAACTTTATATTTAAATTATACAACATGCAGCGACATCTATTGATTTACAGCATTAAAAAGATAAATTTATCCTCTTTCAAACACACCTAAATTCATGTAAATCGGATGACAGGTGTGAAAGTTACAGCCATTTTAATAAAAGAAAAAGTGTGCTAAAGATGGCGCTGCATGTTGTATGATTTAAAAATAAGTTCGGCTATTTTTTGGGCATACTGTGTATCATGGGAGGCTACTGTAAAATTCGCTTATTTTCTATATTCTGTGACTTGAAGTACCGTTTTGTTGAAATTGAAACACAGTTACTTGTGGATTTTCAGAGCCTCATATTGGTTAATTTTGCTTATTTATATACCAACCAAGTAGGAAATAAATCTCATCACTGAAGCAAACCCAGCGCAAAAAGTGTCTGTGGCAGAATCACCACTTTTGAAAAAGATTATATAAAATAGGAAAATTTTAAATACTATATTAAATGTTATATATGTTTGACAGCTGTCAAATAACAGGGTTGTACTATCTAAAATACGAAATGGATAGCCCTAATTTATCTTCGTTATATTATATCGAATGATTTTTTTGCTGTTTGGTTTTTTTTAAAAATTTTTAGTTTTGATAGATTACAAATAATAATGCAATCTGAGCAACTTTGACTTTGACATATGTCAAAGTTAAAATTGCTCAGATAGAATTGTCATTTTATAATGAAAAAATTTAGATTCGAACAGCGTTTATAAATTATTGAATTTAATTATGAAAATTTTTGAAAAATGTGTTTCGCGCACATCGACCTTTTTATGGTCGCCATATTCGATGTACTGAGCAATAAATTCGAGCTATAATATTAAAATTACGCAACAATTTTACGCTATTGGATATCAAAGCAGCAACCCGTATCTGTCGCCGTTCACAGCAATTGAGATTATGTTACTCGACTATGTGTATGTGGAAGATTTTACGTAAGAATCTTGGTCTTAAAGCGTATAAAATGCAGATCGTGCAAGAACTGACGCCGAACGACCTGCCAAAGCGTCAAATTTTTGGTGAGTGGGCCTTAGAATAACTTGAGGAAAATCCATTTTTTTAACAACAAAATTGCCTTCAGCAACAAAGATCATTTCTAGTTTAATGGGTATGTGAATAAGCAAAATTGTTGCATTTGGTCTGATGAACAACCACACCATGCACCCAGAAAAATGCACCGGTGCAATCATCGGTCCGTATTTCTTTAAAGATCACTCTGGTCGCAACGTTACCATCAATTGCATCCGCTATCGCTCGTTGATTTCAAACTTTTTGTTGCCCAAAATGCAAGAAATACATCTGGTCAATATGTGGTTTCAATAAGATGGGGCTATATACCACACAGTACATGAAAGAATGGACATATTGAGAGATCAAGTCGATGAGCAATTATATATGACATTTCGGGCAGGTGAGTAAGCAGTCTAGATCATGCGATTTGACATATCTAAACTATTGTATTTATTATGGAGCTACATGAAATCACTCGTCTATGCCGATAAACCAGAGTTACCTGCAGCTTTGGAACAGAATGCGTTCTTAACGAGATACTAGCCGATATGTTTGAAAAAGTGGTTTAAAATTGGACCTCTCGCATGGATCACGTAAAACCATGTTGTGACCAACATTTTTATTAAATAATTTTTAAAAAGTAAATAGAAAGCATTAATTTATCATTACAAATAATAATTTTGTATACTTTTGTAATTTTTCTGTCTTTATTTTGGAAATTTTAAAACCGAACACTTAAAAAATCACCCGTTAAATTTCAACAAAAATTTTTCGCTGTATTCTAGATTTTTAGTTCAACAGAATTTAGAAGATTCAATTTAAGAAAAATATTATAAAATTGATCAAATAAATACTTTAATATCTATACAAAATATCATAAAAATTTAATATATATTATTCTTACATCCCACAAGAATGCAGGGGGGCGGCAATTTTATAAGTAATTTGCCTTAGTCTGTTATGGCAAAAAAAACGGTCATTTAATTTCCAGGATATAATAAAGTATTTAAAATTTACCATATAAGTTTTTGATTTACTAAAATGTTAAGCAAAGATTTCTAATAAGAATTAGTTATTACAATATTAAAATGATCGCTTAATTTTGTCCTATAGTGTACGTAGATACATGCGATATATCCCAACTAATATCTATGGTCTAGTCGTCCACTCTGCATGCTGGATTCGGACGGGAAGATCTTGGAGCGGATAGTGGCCGACAGATTGGAGCATCACATCGATCCTCAACTTTCCGAATTCCAATTCGGATTCAGGAAGGGGAGACGAACATCGCAAAGGAATCCATCTCAGGAAAGAGATGGGAAGGCGGTTCCAAAAAGTAATGCCTCATTGTCACCCTGGACATCAAGAATGCATTTAACTCGGCCCGCTGGGACCGGGTCTTGGAGGCTCTTGAGAACATGGGGGTGCCCTACTACCTACGGAGGATGGTCAGATCATACTTCAGTGATCGACTACTGCACTACGAGACGGAGGAGGGACCAGCGGAGCATGAGGTCACGGGAGGGATACCTCAGGGCTCCGTTCTGCGGTCACTCTTGTGGAACGTCATTTACGACGGCCTACTCCATCTGGAATTACCGCCGAACCCAACACTAGTGCCTTTCGCGGACGACGTAGCGGTTGTCCTTGTAGCCAAACACCTGGAGGAACTGGAAGCCGCAATCTCCACCACCATCCGGAGGATAAAACAGTGGATAACATCGGCAGACCTATCTTTGGCGGAAAATAAGACCGAGGCACTCCTTGTAAGTAGCCGGAAGAAAATGGAGACCATCACCAAAAGAGTAGGTGACCACGACATCCAGTCGCTACCCTACATCCGGTATGTAGGAGTAGTCTTGGATGCCAGACTCAACTACAAGGACCACATCTCCAGCGTCAGCAGAAAGGCATCAGTAGTACAGGGCGCACTTTCGCGGATAATGCCCAATATCGGAGGCCCCAGGCAAATCCGAAGGCGACTACTGGCAACTGTAGTTACCTCCGTCCTGCTATACGGAGCACCAGTGTAGGCGAAATCGCTAGAGTTAACACATACCGCAAGACAATGTCATCAGTCCAGCGGCTCTCAGCGATCAGAGTAGCGTCAGCATACCGAACGGTATCACACGATGCGGTCAAGAGGAGAGACCCGAGAGTCTTGGCCTCTGGCAAGAGAGATAGGGACAGCTCGACGAAGGGTCGGTGGACTCATCGGCTGATCCCAGATGTCACCAAATGGGTCACTCGCGTGCACGGGGAAGTCGGATATTACATCACCCAACTCTTGACTGGGCATGGATGCTTTCGGGCATACTTGTACAGATTCAAGAGAACTGACTCCCCAAACTGTCATCATTGCCGCGATGTGATCGAAGATGCAGAACACGTGTTCTTCCAATGCCCCTTCTACGAGGGGACACGGGCAGATCTGGAAAAAATCTGGACCGTTCAATCAGTCCAGAAAACATAGTGGAGTGCATGCTGAAGAGCCAATCGGCTTGGAACAGTGTTGCAGAGTACGCGGAATCTTTAATCAAAGATCTTCGCACCACGTACGAAGAATAGGTCGCGAGGCGTCATAATATCGGGACAGCAGTAATATTAAATAAGAACGCCCCGGCGAAGTAGTATTTACAAAGAGTGCCGCCAGGGAACCATCGTTCCGGGAGCAAGGGTAGAGGTACAGGTAGGTTTTAGCGAAGTAAAAATCCCGCATAACTCGTCTGGCAGGTAGAAGGTACCTTTTGAAGGTTTCCCCCTGTACCTCATTAATCTCACCTTAAAAAAAAAAAAAAAATATCTATAGTCTAGTGAGTTTCATAAGCAAAAACTGTTGTACACCTATTTGTAAGATCATAGATTAAACAATTTATTCATAACATAATAATATTAGATAATTTATTGTAATATATTTTTAATGTGTACACATTTTTAAAGACTACCAAAAAAAAAAAAAAACCTAAAAGGATAATCTTCACTCAGTTATCTTGAAAGGCTTTTAAGAAATAATCTCCTTTCTACAAGTCAAAAAATGAGTATGGCAATAATAAATTGTTAATACAATACATACAGAGAAATGGCTTATGCATTTGGGATGATATTTACATACATCTGTATGTACTCATGCATGTGAAGAAGTAAATTGTATTTGTACTAATAACATAAAGCTAATATTGAATCAGTTGGCAGACAGCAAAATAATTTATTCAAAATAATTTTGTTAGCATTCTTAATGGGAAGGAAAAAAAATATATAAAAATTTTTGTATACAAAATCTCTTGAACACTCTTACAAAATAAGTTTTGTATACTCGAACATTTTACGGAGCTCTACGATTATGTCAGTACGTGTGTGTTTATTGTATATATATGATCATACTGACAAGTACAAATTCTTATATAGTCATGGGTATAAGTGACAAAATTAGGGAAGGAAAACTAATTGAGATAATACTCACTCGGATAAATCTGGACGAGGAGAACAGAGTAGTGGGAAAAGTTAAAAGCTGACCAGCAAAATAGTTGTACTGTTTGCCTGGGTAATCGCAGCCAATGCATATTCATAGAGAGATTCATGAGTGGTGTAGTTCGTATATAGAAATGGTATTCAGTGGGTGCCAAGGATTATCTAAAAGGCAATTGCCATATAGATTGTGTGCTAAGCAAATCTTTAACGAACTTCTCCCCCTGGTGTGTATAGAAACACTTTTCAAAGTTTATTTATTGTTCCACATATACAAGTAAGTGCGTACGTACAATTGCCTGTAGAATTAGTTGATGACCATTCTATCTCATTATATCGGTCCCATATGAGGGTTGACTTTTATTAGTCTGCAATTCATAAAAGCATTATTCTCCCCACTCATATGACAATATCACGCGTTCAGATCTACCTCAGCTCCAATCTATTGTATATATCAGATTTTCTACTCATATAATAGATGTCAAAATTCGTTCATGTAATTCGTATATTGTTAGCGTAGTTCTTAAATAGAAATATTCTACCGAATACCATATATTCATAATATATTGTAGAATAAATTTCAAGGTAGAATAACTATTTTCGGTTATCAAAGATAAAAGTATAAAGTACCAAGATTTCATAAAAGAAAATAAAAGTAAAAATAATAAAAGGATATATACGATTAAATTCACACACTTACCACTAACATACTCGCTTGTTCATTATGTTCGCCACTTGATGAGAGTATAAGAACTGAAAAACTGGGGGACAGTAATAGAAACCATTCGTTCAATCACATAAAAAAGATTAGCAGAATTGTTCATGTTCCACTCTATATTTACTGTTCACATTACTGTAACTACAACCATGCTAGTATTATATGGGGTAGGAGAGGGGATTAACAGACCGAAAAGAAGATTGGGAATGGGTTGCATTACTTTAAGGGAGGGCAAAATAAAAACTGTGAAAAATCTTTTCGTACCAGCATTATTTTCATTGGTTTTTGTGGTTTCTTTCAGAGATTTTCGATACTCGTACAACCACATCCATACTGATGGTTGCACTTGTATTTCGGTGAAAAGCTTTTCCCTTCCAAGTATAATATTGTACATTCCATTTTTCTATACACATATATGTATCCGTACATGATCAGTATAGGGAATATTGGGAATTATAGGGAGAGGGGACTTTCTATTATTTATTATATTTTGTTTTGATTTGGTTTTTTTTTCCTCCCTTCAAACATACACATTCATATACAAATACATAAATAAAAACATATTTATATCCTTGTCTCGACAACTTCCGTTCTTTAACTTTAGAAGAAAGAAAAAAGCTTATAAATACACATTGAAATTGTTCAAGTTTTCAATTTTCCGAACTAATTCTATTTGACAAATTTATCGAAAGCAATTGATTTTATTGAATTAATGTCTAAAAATTGAGGGAATTTTTATTCCATTTTATTATATTTTCCAGCTATTATATATATATTTAGATATTTTGATAAATATATGTAAGATATCATCGGAGAAAAAAAAGAAAAAAATTATTTTCATTTTATTTATTAAGTTTATTCATTTATTTTCTCTTTTAAATAATCTGGTATGGTAAAAGTTTTCGTATCTGCAAAGTATCGAAAATATTGCAAAGAAATTATTTCATTTAATACTAAAGAAAAGTTTCCTTTGAAATAAATTCTATTTAAAATTATTGACATTTGAAAAAATGAAAATTCTAAAAATTTATTAGTTTTATGGTTTATACAATAGGTTTAAAAAGTGGGCGGTACTGCCTCCCAGTGGGCGCAAAAACCTTCTAGAGGTGGTTGTTAGTAGATTCAAAAGCATTTGGAATGGGGTTCAAGCTGTCTGGGGGTCGATGGGTGCATATAGTAGAAATTCATAATAATTGAGTAGTCGAAAAAGTTCGTGGGTTTTTTTAAGTAAATTAGAGACCCCTAAATCAGAATGTTAAAATTAATTTATTCAAATCGAATATCCTCTATTATTATTGACAATATTTTGATATTAAGTGGGCAGAGCCATGATTCCATAAGTATAGAACTTCTATGGTTTCTGATTGAAATACTGAATCAAGTGGTTTTCACAATACTCTCTTGAAGATCTGCAGAGATCTGGTTCCATTAAGATCTGCAGAGATCGAAAAAAATGTTAGTCTGAGGGTGTTATATCTGGACTACACGGTGGATGTATCAAAACTTCTTAGGCAAGCACTTCTAATTTTTGGCGAGCCATCAAAGCTGCTCGTGATTGAGCGTTATTGTGGTTGAAGACGACACTCTTCCTAGTAATCAATTCTGGCAGTTTTTCTCAATCGCTTAACGTAATCTCTTGAGTTGCTCATAGCATAGTACCGAGTTGTTAGTTTAACCGAAGGATATTTTCGTAGTTTACTCATTTTCTTGAACACCACAAGGATGGCATAACATATCAAATTGGATCCCACAGAGGGATTAACTGCATAATAGTTGTTGAGTAGACTGGGATTTCGATGTTGGGCCAATCTGTTCATAGAAATCTTTCACCCTTAGTCCATTCTGTTTACCTACGCATGACTTATGATCTTAAATGCCATTTGGTTAGCAAGGGCCAAGTTCAGAATTACACTGAGCACAGAACGGTGGAGATCCAAATCCGCCAAACAATTAGTACATTCATTACCCAGGATTCTAACATGACCAGGTATCTAATGCAATCGGACTTTTTTATTGTTTTATAGATTGTGATGAATTACATCGGCCACCGGATTATTTAACAATTGCTGAGTAGCTTGGAAGACTAACAGGGAGGTTGATCGATTTTTCAGTTGTTATTGTCTGGGAAGATTGATCGCATTCTAAACTGCCTTTTTAACTGACCACAACTTTCCATGAAAAGGATATCTCTTAGATGGATAAATATTTCCAACAAAATGCATATTGTCAACAAGCTAGATGATAGCAAATGATGTTAAATGATCAACAACTACTGTTTTTGTGGACATTAGAACTGAATTTCCCAAGTCCATCCAACCGTTTTGTATGGGCTTGGAAATTCAGTTTTAATGGATAGATTTGGAAATTCAGTTCTAATGGATAGAAAAAATGGATAAGTGTTTACCTAACTGTACTTGCTGCATAACGTAGACACCCTCAAATCCACTAAATATGCGTCAAGAGACCTCTAGTACAATGACACCCTTAAACTACCACCATATAACGATCGATTTAATTTAAATAAGATGCCTCTTCACTAGAAAAACAACATAAAGTTACTGTTCTGCCTCTTCTTCCTTATTGGTGTTGGTTTCCCTTTATTAATAATATTTGTTATTATGTTTTTTTTTTTTTTTTTTCTTTTAAGCTAAATCCTAATTGGTCAATGAATATTTCCCAAATTTTGCTATGAAAGTGTGGCTTTATGTTGATATAAAAAGCCAATTTAAAATCAATTAAAATACTTATTTAGGATATAATAATATTTTTCGAAGAACTAATTAATAAAATTATTTGAAAAATACTCATTAAAGCTATAAAGCCAAGAAGAAGAAAAAACATATTTATGAGCAATAATGGTAAATGAAAAAGTTAATCAGAATCTTATGAAAAAAAAACATATAACAGAAAAAATTGATTGAATCTTTTTATTAAATTCATTTTAGATAAAATAGTAGTAAATCTAAAGAACATTTTGAAATACATAAATTTTTTTCTCTCGAATATAATAAAAATATTGTAATTATTTCTAAATGGAAATACTCATAAAGAACACATTTTCTAAATTATTTCGTAATATTTCGTTTCTAATGGCGAGAAAAGCACATTATCAGAAAGACTAGTTTTAGGATAATCAGCAGCATTTTATTAATTTATATTACAAATAAAAGTTATGAAAATAAACTGATGCCTAAAATGTGTGTATATGAAAAAGGATTTTGTTTTGTTAAGTAAAACAATTATAATTGTTTGTTATTTTGCATGAAAACATTCTGAATCGTTGGAGTTTCCGCAAGTAAATGTAATCAACAAAATATGCCACAAGAACTTCTTGCATGATAATTAATTATGTTCTCGTATTTATTTCATACAAGAATGTATTACGATTTGAGTGTATCAGTTTTTTTTGTATATGCAGACTCATACTTATACTAATTATTATACATATAAGGGATATAATAAAATAATAAAATCGAAATAGTGTATATTCTAAGAGTATGATCCTCTGTATCCTGTGACAATATATTCGTAAGTCTTTTTATTAAAACCAAAAAACAAACATTTTCGAAAATTGTAGTGATTTCATTGTGCGAGAGGTAAAGGAAGAGAGAGGGAGAGCACGCCTAACAAAATTTTAATTAGAAACAATTGCTTATTACCAAAAACCGCAACATTCCCTTAACATTCTCCACCGAAACAGTGCAATATTTTCGATTTAATCATACTTTAATTATATACGAAGGTATTTATTTATATAACTACAATAGACAAACATATATGCATGGATGTAAATACTTTTCCAATCATTTTGTATGAGATTGTACCTATTTCCTGTGTTATATAAGTAGTTAAATAGATTAATGTAATATAACCATTTCGAAATCCTTGCACCTAATTATTAAGTTAAAGTTTTATTTGTTGCCTCAGCTACTCGTATAGCTATGATTTTATAGTTTGCTACCATCATAGACATGGTTACCATCGTCACCATTATCCTTACTTGTGAGTGAGTGGTATTTAGTAGTTATTGGTAATTTTGAAGCGTAGACAGGCTCATGCTTTCGGGGGGTAATATAAAGGAAATGGATAAAAGTCCTAAGTTCAACCCTTTTCGATTTTGGATTTGCTGCCGTACGCCATTCGAGAAAAGATACAAATAGAGTTATTCCTTAGCATACCTTTTACTAAAATTTAAAATAGGGACGAGTACAAGTGTATCCAGTATGAAATTTTGTTATATCTTAGAACAAAGAAATAATAATGATACAGAACATAATTGTAGTTTAAGTTATACTGGCAACATCAAAACTAAAATCAGATAATACTAGCCAATACTGGACGCATTGACATTAAATATATTTGTATTCATCACAACATACAATATTACTGGATTTTGTTAAACAAAAAATCATCGAGCGTGCAGATGAATTTGGCGCGCCACCAGGAAGAGGGAATGGCACCGGCAAACGCCATTAGTCCTTCTAATATCCGGTTTGTAGTGAAATTTTGCATTTTGCAATCATAAAACTCGAAACGAGCATATTCACTACGATCGATGATAACATTCGAGAAAGAGCAACCGAAACCCCAACGAATTGACAATATTCTTGAATTCGGCTTGTCCATATTTCTACGTTAAATATTGTAAACCCAACAAAGTATTGAAATTTTTGGTGCTTCGTCAAAATGCGAATACGAGTACACACCTAAATTCTACCAATCATCAACCTACAGGAATCACCCACATAATTTTGGGGCAAAAATCTCCGTGTCGTCTAGGATAAACTGCAGACTCCGGCGGATATTGTTTTTACTAATAACAAGGGCTGATCGGTATTCATTCCGAATTCATCGTTTACAATTGCAAAGACATAAAGAAAAGGTTTTACTCTTCAAGCAATTTCGGTTAACCCAATAAATGTAACAACAATTTTGAACAGATAAGTCTTATTGTACAATTCGAAATTACATAAAACGAGATAAAAATTTTCTAGTTAATGGTTTTGGTATTTATGTTATAAATGTTAATCGGTTGAAACTTTTTGAATTTTTTACTTCTATTATGATGGTTAATTATAATTATTTACTCGTAATAAAAAAAAAATTAAATTGTATAACCACAATTATGCCAACTATCGCCATCTTTTTTCGTTATATTATATTAGTAAATATGATACTTTAATAACATTGAAATTATTTTAATCAATACTATTTAATACTACGAGTATCTACCCGTTGCCCGGCATTGCTCGGCCTTATTCAATTAAAATTAAAACATGTTTTTTAGGTTTATGCCATTAGTAGATATAAAATAATTGAACAATTTTACTTCTCTTGAGTTTTTTTGCTAACCGATTGCCGTTCTTGAAATGATAACTAACCTCAAAATTACTTTGGTGTTCCTAAACAGTGTGCACTAAAAATCAAAATGCAAAATTTGATGCATTATTGTTGAAAAATTGGAATACAAACAGTTCTACTAATACTTACAATTCTGTTTTTAGCTGTATTGGATTGGACGAATTTTGCTACTGTGCAGTAGTTCGCAGTAGATTCTCAATAAAATGGACAATTTACTGACACCAGTAAAATAATCAACAACAATACTGAGTTTATTTACACATAAACAATAAAAACTGATTTTACGCAAACATAAACAATAAAAACAAAAATTTGACGCTTCAACATAACCAACGAACCCGCTAAGCCATCTATTTCCAGTTCGGGAACTAAAATTTCCCCACCCTAAATAGTATGCGCAACTACTGCGACAATCTACTATGATGATGACAGCTACAACTACTGCACAGTAGGAAACTTTCCCCAACGAATACAGCTAATGTGTTTGAAAATTGGCATATTCAGCTACCACCACCTACCGGAGGGGTGTCGGAACTATATAGAAACCATACTCAAGACTCAATGAACCAATTGGTATAATGGTTCAGTATGATTTTATGCATAGTTTTCGAGTCTATAAGCCTCACACAAAAACAGATATTCATTTTTATATATCTAGATATAGAATATCTAAAACTTTACGCAAGATTTCAAGTTTACGCTATTTACGCGGTAAAGTGTTGCCAACGAAAAAAGGACAGCGTGACAGCTGACAGTGTTGGGTTAATAAAAATGGCCCGCTACACGAAAGAAGAACGCGTTTTTCATTGTTGAGCAATATTTCAAAAATAATGAAGGTTTGAAAGAGATTAATTGAATAATTTAGGAAGACATATTTTCATTTTGATGGCTTGGTTAATCGATAAAATTGTCGTATTTGGGAATTAGAAAATCCCCGAGTGATTGTTGAGAAATAAATGCATTCATAACGTGTTACTGTTCGGTGTGAATTTTGGGCTGGAGGCATCATCGGACCATTCTTCTTCGAAAATACAGCTGGTCAAGAAATAACAGCTAATAGTGATCGCTATCGTGACATGATAATTCAGTTTTTTGTGTCTAAATTCCAAAATATAAATATGGACAATATACGAGGTCTGTTCAAAAAGTATTGCGAATTACGAATTTTCGCGCGTTACGTATATTCGATTTTCGATTTATTTGTAATGTTCTGTTGGCACTTATGTCACCCACTTATGCCGACAAGTTCAGCCATTTTCGATGTTCAGTTAATTTTTGACAGCTGCTCAAAACACGTGTTTTGGACATTCCAAAAAATGGATCAAAGAATCTGTTTCGGGAACAAGAAAAATTCACAGGGGGCCAAATCAGGGAAATACGGTGGCTGCGCCATTATTAGTGTGTTGTTTTTGGCCAAAAATTCGCGCACAAGCAACGATGCGTGAGCAGGGGCGTTATCATGGTAGAAAAACCAATTTTTGTTCTTCCACAAATCCGGGCGTTTCTGGCGGATTACTTCGCGTAACTAACGCATAACTTGCAGGTAATATTCCTTATTGACTGTTCTACCCTGTGGTAAGAACTCATGATGCACCACGCCCTTACAATCAAAGAAAACCGTGAGCGAAACCTTCACATTCGACCGAACTTGGCGCGATTTTTTAGGTGTTGGCTCGTTGGGCAGCTTCCATTGGGATGGTCGTCGCGGACAGAGTCCAACAGCTCCTTAGCAATGTTAATGCGATGCTGTTTTTGGTCGAAAGTGGGCAAAAATCGAAGTCGAGCCGAAATACGTGCAAGCAAAGCAGTTGTCAAAAATTAACTGAACATTTCAAATGGTCGAAGTTCTCGGCATAATTGAGAGACATGAGTACCAACATAACGCCACAAAGAAATCGAAAATCGAATATACGTAACCCGTGGAAATTGAAAATTCGCGACATTTTTTGAACAGACCTCGTATGTGGTTTCAACAAAACGGTGCATCATGCCATACAGCCCAACAAATAAATTAATCAAAATTACTTCTTGCGAATAGGTTGGGACACCCTATAATAATTTCGTACTATAACAGAAAAAATGTCTATGTAAAATTGACTTTTCGATCACTTTTTATATAATTTTTTTATAACTTATTCATCGAAATTGAGTTTTCGTCTCTATACCTAATGTTGATAAAATGTTGCCAAACATTAAATATTAATCATTTTCACGTACAACAAAAGCGTTGAAAATTTATAATTGCTGATTGTTAAAATATTAATAATAATCAATAAAAACTTTATTGTAGAAAATTTTAAGTAATTCAAGAAAAAGTATGAATAAATTATTTGCTAAGATTAATTTAACGTTCTAATCGATTAATTAACAATTAGAATTTATAACTTTTATTCTATGAAGACAATTTCTATCAGCAACTTATAAAACGTTGTCAACAAATTTTAAACTCCATCACAATCTTATGGAAATGCACACTTATGTATTGTTGAAATTGAAATCAAAGGGATAATAATTGTATATTTAAAATTTAATAAACTTAACAAGTGATTTAGAAAGTAAAAATTTGTAAAATATATTTTAAATTCAGATTTTGATTAAATTTTTTATTTGCAATTATAGGCAAATAATTGCTACAAGGTTTCTCTCAGAATTCGATCCTTTTGAGTTAATTTTCACATAATTTTTTTTGCACATTTCTGGCTATAATTTGATTATTACTTAATGGATATTATTTAAGAATTAATAATAATAAATGATCTAAATACATATTGATGTGGTTGGTGTAATTATTAAATTGACAATAAACTGCAAAATAAATAATCCTCCACATACGAGTACATAATTAACTGATTAACTGACACTTTTCTTTGTGTCGCAATTATAACATTAAATATAAATTAATTTTTTGTGTCTTTATATTTTTGATTTATTTATTTAAGTTCTTCTTATTTGAAAATAATTAACTATACTTTGGAGATTTTATTTAAAATATATAAAAAATATATTTATTAATATTTTTTTCCACTCATAGTCAGAAGGATACGAATTAAAATTTTCTTTTCTTTTCGCTACTATGAAATTATTTGTTTTCTTTTTAAATACTCACAATCTAGTTCAATTTAAGAAATAAAAATTATTATAAAATAAGTTTTTTTTAAAAATTATAATTGAATATATTTTATATTTTTTCCAAAAGTGCAAATAAAAAATTTGAAGCATATCGAAATAAAAAATGTAATTTTCAATTTCATAATAAAAATTGGTGAAAAAATAATTTGGCAATTTTTTTAGGAAAGAAAGTTTCAAAATTCAAGGAAATTGTTTTTGCATTAATTATCTAATCGTATTTGTTTGCTTTCAACTTGACTAGAAGCGAAAAAGTACTTCTACTTAAAAATAAGACATTTAGGAGAGGAACAGGCAAATATTTATATTTGTTTTAAGTTTATGGAGTGGTTCAGTAGAATTCTTCTAAAGTAATAACTTACGATCATGTAATATCTTCTTTTACTTTATTTTGTACATTTACATATTTTCGATTATTATTGGAAGGAAAATAAATTTATTTAATTTTTTTTTTTTTTTGCCAGGTGCTTTTGCCTATATTATACTGTACTGTAGTTGTAACTGTTCAAGTTGAAATTTACCGAACGTGAAAAGTTTCAAACAATAAATTTGAATAATGAGTTTTTGGAAATTTCCTCAAGATATTATGCTTGAAGAAGATTTTCTGTTATGTTTATCCTTTTTAAACTTCTCACGTAAATATTAAGTAGAAAGGATGAGCTGAACCAAGAACCAAGTATTATTTGGAATTTAAGTTTTCCATTAATATTGAAAAGCAAATAAGTTTGCATACTCGTACATACAATAACATAATAAGTAAGTTAATATATTTTTGAAAGTGGCATTTTTTAATATCATTAGAAAAAAATTAATTTAATTGAATTATCTTATTTGATAGCCTTCAATATTTTTATTTATAGATTTAATCTTATATAAAAATTAGGATACCAAATGGTATCTCAAAATACTACAATTGAAGAATTATAAAAAATTCAAAAAACTGTCCCACATTATTTAGAACTTTTTAATCCTGACATACAAAATGTATCTGATTGTTTATAAAATATATTTTTAAAATATTATTTAGATACTATTCATATTAATAAGTCTGGAATAAAAAATATATTACAATTGATAATAAAGGATTCGCAAATCTTCTAAATTAAATTAAAATTAAATAAAAAAATATTTTAGATAATAAAAATGTTTATTTTTTAATCAGCTTTAGATGTAAAAATATTGAATTCAATACTTTCTTATAAATAATCGAATAAAATGGCTTCGAAAATTAATTTAAGTTCATTATTTAGATAGTTTTAGTGTTTTAAATATTTCTTCCTATATTTGAACATTCATAAGCAAATAACTAAAATAAATTTAAGGTACCAATTTGTATTTTATAATTTGTTTCCTTTATCAAAATATTTCATTTCATTTACGGAAATTAAATTTAAACACAGACCAACTTTTCATAGGAAAGTACCATAAAAATTCAAATCGCTTAGAAAATCGAAATTTTGTATTCCATTTTGTATGATTTTTTATAAGAATTTAGGCAGATGGAACGTCAGGTGAATTTTAAATAGATATCATTGAAAGGTTTTTCAAATCAAATATAATCTTAGCTAGAACATGAAAAATATTAAATAAGATAATTTTATGTATGAATACTTAAATCTGGTTACTATTAAAGATGATTATCAATAAATAATATATATTTATTTAATATTTCAGAGAAATTTCTTACTTAAGCCTTGTCAAATTTTATTATACAATTATTAGTAAAAATTAAAAATAAATACCTATCATGTATAAAGAAAATTCTTATGATTTTTTATTTTTTTTAAAATTATCAACGGTTCAAGGGAAAATTTTAGTATTAGTACAGGATTATCCATTTAAGAGTTGAAAAAGAACATGGTCTGTCATTTGACAGTTGCCATACATATATATTTAAAAAAAAGTAATATTTATTTGACTAATACTTTGCCATTTAATATAAAAATTACTATGAATAAGGTAATACAGTTGAAGTCAAGTTTTTCGCTGCAAGAGGACAACATTTTCTCTAACGTTGAGTGTCATTTCTCGTTCGGTGGATATGTCAATAAGGAAAATGGACTCATGTTAGGTTTTTAAAACTACAAATAATTGTACAAAAGTTATTATATCTACAAAAAGTAACTAACTAATGGTGTAGTTTTATCTGAAGGTATTATTAGCCCATATATTGGGCTAATAATAATTTACTGTCAATTCTAAGCGCTTTGACTGCATAACAAGTAAATTTGTTTTGCCTGAACTTAAATATTTTCATTTAGACTATATAGAATTTTAACAGAATAGCTTCATAAGCCATACAACAAGACAAAAAATTTTGAATTTATTGCTCGAAAAGTTCTTAGGATTTGTAATTTCAAGAATTGGTCTCCAAAGTCGTGCTATTTCAGATTGTTAAACTAGTTCTTATAAAACTTTATAATAAATTATATAAATACTAATAATTTTTAAAATTTTAGAGTATTTAAAAACAATTATCCGTTAAAAAATTAATTACAGACAACTCGATATGTGCAATAAATTCATCGAAAGTTATCTGAAAAAGATCGAGCTTTTGTGAGAAATTTGGCAGTAACTATTTAAATAATATTATATTTATTTAAATAGTTACTGCTCAAATTATTTATAATATATTTGAAGAAAAATTTAATTAAAATATAAATGTTTAGTATATTTTATCTAATTTTACATTCCAAAGTGCTAATTGGATAATTCTTTATCAGCTTTAAAATTCTGATTATAAGCTTTAAAAAATAATTAAACTTTTCTAATAACTAATTTTTTTTTTAAATTTTATAGAAAACAAACATCTTTTGATATATTTTATAATTTTTCTTAATTGTATCTATCGAAATATATGCTATAGTTTAATCTTCCATAAATTGCAGAACAGTTTCAATTTTAGTAAGAGAACGTCGTATTGCTTCAAGACTTTCTTGTCGTTTATAGGATAAAAGTAATTTTCTTTAATGAGATTTTTAATTAAAACTCTTTCCTCTAGAAAGTTATTGCCTTCACAATTCAGCATTATTGCTTAACTGTAATTTTGAGTCGAGACATCATTGCCTTGGAAGAAACCATTTCGATTTAACCCTTTAAACAGGATTCGTCTAGCCGCTGTGCCAGGATATTATTATTTTATAAATAGTAAGGATTTGTTTTCTTTTATTAACTATCAATATAAAAATATACATAAGATAAAATAGAGGAAAAAGGAATACGACAGAAGGAAAAAAAAAATATCACACTTTAATTGAATCCTGTCTACATACAACCTATTTTACTGAAGTTGCTTGTGTACATAAATAATTTAGTAGAAGAGGCAACCACAATTCATAATTAATTAAATTAAAATATTTCGTTATACCTTCGGAAAATGATTATTGTTTTTAGTAGAAAACAATTAATTGCTAATAAATTTAGATTGACTTTGATTAGATTTTTTTGTAAATATACAATATAATTTTTTTTAAAATACATTTTTAAGTTTATGTACATATAAGAATTATTAAGGATTTAGTTGGAATCAAAAAAAAATAGTTTTTATTGAATATAAAAAATTAACACTTTAGAGTGTCATTTTATCATTAAGACACTATTTGTAAAGCATTTGTTTTAAGACTACTATCATCACATTAGAGTAAATTTCTTCTCAAATTTAAGATTTTTGCTTAAAAATATTTTAAAAACCATTGAAAATTTTTGCTTTTACTATTATAACATTATTTTTAAATCTGTTTTAATTTAAGATTATTCAGTTTAAGGTAGTTGGCAAAAGATGGCACTTTGAGCTTTTTGCAAGTTTTCTTTTTCGTGTTTTTTGTTTTGTTTTCTTGTATTAGTTTTATCGAAAAAAATTTCATCGGTAATCAAATAAGTGCCATATTTGAAGAAAATAAACCACTTAATATGTTTGATTATAATTTTATAAAATTGTTCAAAATCTGTTTTAATTTAAGATTATTCAGTTTTAGGTGGTTGGCAAAAGATGACACTTTTGAGCTTTTTGACAATTTTCTTGTTTTAGTTTGATCGAAGAAAATTTCATTGACAATCAAATATGTTAAGTGCTATGTTGAAGAAAATAAACCACTTAAAATGTTTGATTATAATTTTATGACATTGTTTTTAAATTTGTTTTAATTTAAGATTATTCAGTTTTAGGTGGTTGGCAAAAGATAGCACTTTGAGCTTTTTCTCAGTTTTCTTTTTCGAGTTTTTTATTTTCCTGTTTCAATTTTATTGAAAAAAATTTCATCGGCACTCGAATAAATATTCTATTTGAAGAAAATAAACCACTTAAAATTTTATAAAATTGTTCAAAATCTGTTTTAGTTTAAGATTATTCGGTTTAAGGTGGTTGGCAGAAGATGGCACTTTGAGCTTTTCGACAGTTTTCTTCTTTGAGCTTTCTATTTTCTCGTTTCAGCGTTTTTGAATAAATTTTTATCAACAATTAAATAACTGTTATGTATTTCAGCCGTAGCCAGTATTTTGCTTTTAAAAAGATATTTTATTTAAATTAAAATAAAATTCTGAAATCGAAATTTTTAACGGAATAAATTATTCATGTTGTAAAGAGTAAAGATGAGAAATATTTTTTTCAGAATACCGTAAGAAATCGGCTCTTTAAATTGAAAGTAATAATTATATGGAAGTATTAGCTTTATTTAGTTGATCTGAAGATGCAGGTGATAAAAGAGCATCATAAAGAAATACTTAAATTGGATACTTTGAGCTGTGATTTATCGTGTAATGCATAATCGTGATGATTAAAAAAATTATGCATTTCCTCTCATTTTTAGCAACTCTTAAATTATCAAGAAAAAGAACAAACTCTCAATTTTTAAAATTCTTCAAAAAGGAACTTATTTTCGAATTCCTCAAAAATGGAAAACTTTAAGCAATAATTTTCATAGAAAACCACTTTAAAAATCAACCCTTAAAATCTGATAAGTAACGCTAATTATACGGTCATAGCAGGCTTAATAAGCTACGTAATAATACTTTTGAAAGAAGCAAGGCTTCATTCAGTTTTGTTTTTAGTAAAAATATTCTTATTATAAATAAAATTTCTTATAATTTTTATAGATCAAATTTAATCTATAATAGATACTACATAAAATTAAAAAATATTGTATAAAATTATAAATAATATAATAAATTTCATGGAAAGTTTTTTTTTTGATTGTTACAAATATTAGTAAACTAAAAATTTTCTAGAAAGGAAGGAAATATTCAGTTCGGGTACATTAATGAGCACTACATTAGAATTGGGTCATTTGTCTTAATGGGAAACATTTAAACAGTGCAAAATAGTATTTTTTTTAATAATAGGCAATTTTTTTTGCCACAAGCGATATCGGTTGATAATAGTAGTAGACTGATATAGCAGGCTATAGAGTATTGTGTACTTAACTAATCAGAGGCTTCCATTCAAATGACACTATTAATAGGGCGAGGTCCTTTTGGTGTAATTCTTCCAAGGCATTGAATAAGAATGTCTGTCTATTTCTATTCGTGTCCGGATTTTCATTATAGCAGTTATTTTAGCATCTCCTCTTTTCCAGAATATAATTCGTTAGTCCTGTACGTGCGGACATAATCAATAAACGAATCAATTCTTCCGTTTCCAGTTTGTCCTTTGCCAATTTCATCCCAAGGGACTCGAAGGCAAGACAAAAAAAAATTTAATTATTATTTCAAAAAACGAAGAATAAAAATAAACGAGAAGAAATATTTCTGAAATGTTACCCAAAAATGCCGACAGCTATTCGATAGGAAGCAGTTTCATGAAAATTATCATTCTTAAAAGCTTTCGATTTTTCCATTTATTTCAATCGTGATGAATGTTCAACTAATCGAAAATGTCTCTTATCAAAATTTTCTACGTGATCATTTTGATACATTAAATATAAGTTGAATGAATGAAAGAAAGAGAATTTCATATCAATTTGATGTTATAATGATTAAAATTTAAGCAGCGTACTAACTATTAGCAAGTATCTAAATGAAATTAACAAAATTAGTTTTTATAAAGTGCAAATATGTTTTCTTTTTAAGTATTTAATTCAAATCAAATATTTGGAAAATTATGTGTAAAAATGTTGTGATAGAGAAATTTTTATAAAATTAGTCAAATTTTATTTTGCTATAAGGGATTATCAAATTTTGTGCTACGGAAGGTAATGTTAAATAAAATATAGTTTTAATGTATATTTTAATAATAATTTTATTTTAATATATTGCTTTAATTTTGCTATTTTTTAAATAATATTATATTTATTTAAATGTTTGCTACAAGTTTTTGCAGAACTCGATTATTTTATGGCATTTTTCATAATTTTTTCGACCACTATGGTATTTAATTTAGCTATTAGTTGATAAATGATGGATTTAAAATACTATTAAATTAAAAAATTATCTATATAAATAAGATATCTTATATAATCTTATAAAAAAAATTCCAATAGCGTCCAATCGTATAATCTCGGAGGGGGTAATTGACATCACCAAAACTCTGAATTAGGCATCCTGGGAAACTATCATGTAATAAAACAAAATTTGGTCGTATTTTCTGTTTTGTAGTATCAATTTATTAAAATGACATATAATTCTAATTAAAATTTAAAAAAAAGGCAATTACTATGTAGCCATACTACCCCAAATTGACGGTGATAATATTGCTTCACTTATTTTCAAAGAAATACTGAACCATACCATCTTTTTGAGGATACAATAGCTTTTCAAAAATATAAATTGGCAAATTTTGTTCTAAATAATTTCTTTATAACGGGGGTCGTTCAATAAGTCCTTAGAAAATCCGAGAAATTGCGCTCGTAGTGTCAGTAAAGATTTTTTTTTTGTAAGTAGCATTATCGACAGGAAAGCTGTCCTTTCAGCTATCCATAGCGTAGGTAAATTTCTATCGTCGATTAAAGTTAACGACATTTATTTGTGCATAACAATGGAAAAAAGCGAGTTTAGGGCTGTCATCAAACATCTCCATTTGAAAGGCTTAAGCCCGAAAGAAATCAAAGCCGAGTTGGATGCAGTTCATGGCACATCTGCACCTGTGTTTGCAACGGTTTACAATTGGGTGAATGAATTTAAACGTGGCCGTTCATCCACAAAAGATGAACATCGTTCAGGACGCCCAGTTGAGGTGTCTACTCCTGAAATCATCGACAAAATCCACGATCTGATTTTGAACGATCGGCAAATTAAAGTGCGCGATATAGTTGAGGCCACGGGCATATCACAAGATACAGTCGCTTCAATTTTGCATGAAAAATTGCCTGTAAAAAAAATTTCGGCAAGATGGGTGCCGCGTTTGCTCTCAGAGGAGAATAAGCGCAATCGTGTAGTGGACTCTGAGGCTATGTTGGCACTCTTTCATCGCAATCCTGCCGAATTCCTTCGTCGATATGTCACTGTGGATGAAACCTGGATACACTACTACACTCCAGAAACGAAGAGACAGTCATCATAGTGGATTTTCAAGGGTGGACGGGCTCCGAAGAAGGCAAAAACTGTGCCATCGGCCGGCAAGGTGATGGCCACGGTCTTTTGGGATTCGCAGGGCATCATTTTTATCGACTACTTGGAAAAAGGAAAAACAATAACAGGAGCATATTACGCGTCGTTATTGCAACAGTTGAGCGAGGAAATCAAAGAGAAACGCCCCCATCTGAAGAAGAAAAAAATCCTCTTGCATCAGGACAATGCGCGTGTGCACACCTGCGCTGTTTCCATGGCCAAAATTGTGGAATTGAGAATGGAATTGTTGCAGCATCCCGCTTATTCACCAGATTTGGCCCCGAGTGACTATTTTCTTTTCCCTAATCTGAAGAAATGGCTTGGCGGACGACGGTTCACTTCCAACGAGGACGTCATTGCTCAAACGGATGAGTATTTTGCAGAACAATTTTTTGGACGGGATAAAAATTTTGGAAAAACGTTTGGGAAAGTGTTTTTCCAAAATAAAATGTTGAAAAATAAAATTTTTTTTTAAAAAAAAACAGTTTTTTTCCATCTTTTTCTAAGGACCTATTGAACGACCTTCGTTCAATAAGTCAAATGACAAATCTGTACTTTTTTAAATCACAAAATGGATATATTATTTTTTAAATTTAATAATATTAATTTTTTATCTAATTATTATAATATGAAAAATAATATCCAAATAATTTTCTCAAAAGTACAGTGTAGCCCATCGATATGGTGTGCTCAAAGAAACAGAATAAATATAATTATTATTTTTTCAATCGAGTTGCCTGAGATGTAAACGAAACAGCTTACGTTAGATTGCTAATTGTTGGTAATAAATTTAAAAAATGAGTTAATTAAAGTTAAATTAAAAAAAGAGTTGCTTAATAAAATTTACAAACTGGAAAAAAATTAATATTATGCAATAGTAAAAATAAGAAAATAAATCAATATTTAAGTAAAGTGTCAGTGCGTTTTCTTGGTAAATGCAAGTGCATTCAGTATGAATTCATTTGTGAAATAATATCATTTTTAAATAAAATTATCCTACTATTAGGATATTATATTAAAATTTGTATATTGTGTGGTTATTATCAAAAGTAATACGTTGCATTGAAATTGATTTTGTAAGTGTAAAATGGTCTTTGAAAATTGGACACCATAAATCAGAACAAGACATAAATTAATTCAGAATAATAAGGTAACCAAGATGATTGTTAGTCTGAAAGTTAAAACACGCAGACATACCACCTTGATCAAAAAGTTACAGGAATTTATTCAGAAAATTAAAAATACAAGTTTATTCATCTAAATCTATATTGTCCCCTTCAAAGTAATCCCCATCGACTTTAACACACTTATGCCGGCGCTTGATCCAATCCTCGAAACATTTTTTATATTCGGTTTTGGGTGGACAAGTGCGTCCTGCGATTTTTCCATTACTTCCTCTCGGCTGTTGAAACGCGTTCCCCGTAATGGTTTTTTAACTCCGATTGAACAGAAAGAAGTCACAGGGAGCCAAATCAGGTGAATTCGGTGGTTGTTGGATGGTATTTGTTGCATTTTTCGTCAAAAAATTACGAATAATGATGGCACTGTGCGACAGTGCGTTATCATGGGGCAAAATCCATGAGTTTTCTGCCCACAATTCTGGTCTCTTTCGGCAAATTGCTTCACGCAAACGTCTTATAACACCCAAATAATACTTTTTCTTTACTGTCCGGCCTTCTGGCAAAAATTCATGATGCACTACACCGTTGTAATCCATGAAAACCGTGAGCATTGAAAACGACGTGGTTTTTTTGGTCTCGGCTCATTTGGTGAACGCCATTCACTTGCCTGATGTCTGGATTGCGTGTCGTACTCATAAACCCAGGTCTCGTCTCCAGTAATGATCCTTTTGATGAATGTGGGATCGGATTCAGCCGTCGTATTTTGCGACGTCAACACGGTCTCTTTTTTGCATGAAATTGAGGTGTTTTGGCACCAACTTTGCTGCTACACGACGGAAACCCAAATCATTAACCAAAATGTCTTGGACCGATCCATAGGCAATGTTCAAGTCCTCCGCTATCTCTCTGATGGTTAATTTGCGGTTATTAACCACTTTATCAATGTTTTCATCGGTTTTACTTTATCAATGTTTTGATCGGTTTTCGATGTCGATGGTCTGCCACTGCGTTCATCATTTTCGATTGACTCACGACCACTTTTGAACCGCTGGTTTGAACCGCTTCGTTTTCTTTAGAGAATCGTTGCCGAAAAACTTTTACAACATTTCCAACATTCGCGCACCATTAAATCCGTTTTTTACGCAAAATTTAATACAAGCTCGTTGTTGCAAATTTAAATCCATTTCTAAAATTGTAAAAAATCGCCAACACACACAGTCATAGATGTACTCTTGGCTACTTTTGCAAATGTCAAGCTATGATGCTAAGATTTAAAGGGAATATCAATAACAGACGTACCAACTTAACAAAAAAAACAGAACTCAAATCGGAACGATGGGAGCGCCACACTCAAGGTGGTATGACTTCCAGCATTTAATTTAAATCAATACCAATATTGGTCACCAGTGAGCATTTTGATTGATACCACAACTATAGGGTGTCCCAAATTTGACGCCAGAAGTAATTTTGATTGAATTGTTTCTTGGGCCAAATGGCATGTGGTACCGTCTTGTTGAAACCTCATGTCGTATACATCCCCATATTTTACACTTTAGGAACTATTTAACCGTTATTGCCTAACCAGCTGTATTTTCGAAGAAGAATGCTCCGATGATGCTTCTAGCCCAAAATCCGCACCAAATAAAGGGTTTTTGAATAAGAACTTGAGAAATTTTTTTTAAATATCTCGCAAACTATTTGAGATCAAAACTTTTATTATTGGCTTAAAGTACATTAAAGTACAATGCAATTATGAATGAAACTCGACTTCAATCATATGTCCACCACGGGCACGCTTGCAGCGGTTGATTCGTTGAAGCCAATTTTTGATGACTCGGCCACACGACTCGACGGGAATGGCCGCTATTTCTCGTTCGATGTTAGCTCTTAGAACCTCTAACGTCGCGGTATTATTAGAATAGACCATCGATTTAACGTAGCCCTACAGAAAAATGTCTAGAGGTGTTAAATCACAAGATCTCGTCGGCCAATCGACAGGACCTTTTCTCGATATAACATGTTCACCGAACTTGGACTTCAATAAGTCGATTGTTTCCCCCGCTGTATGGGATGTAGCACCGTCTTGTTGAAACCACATATGACTGATCGAGAAGAAATAACGCTGCAACATGTCTCTATAGCGTTCACCATTGACTGTAACTTTACGGTCATTTTCATCAACGAAGAAAAATGGCCCAATGACGCCAGCGGCATGAAAACCGCACCATACAGTCACTTTTTGTGATCACTTCAGCCAAAAATGCCCTTCATTACTGAAGATGATGTTCCGATGAAAGTCGTCATTTTCGGTAAACTTCTCTAGAGCACAATCTGAGAACGTGCGTCGCTTCATATGGTCAAGTAGCTTTAGTTCTTGAGTTAACTTGATCTTAAGTTAACTAAAGAACTTAAGATCAAGTTAACTCAAGAACTAAAGTAAGAAATCAAAAGTGTCAAGTTGCTATTGAAAAACCCGATAGTAACACGTTATGGATACATTTCTTTCTTAACAATTACTAGTGGATTTTCTGAACCCCAAATGCGCTAATTTTGTCGATTAACCAAGCCATTCTGTTCGAAAAATCAGCATCCACTTGTTGTTCCCATAATCCAATCAACAAACTCCATTCGCTTTGCATGTTCAGTAGGCTTCAGTTCTTGAGTCAATTGAACTTTTTTAAGAATAAAGATGCAACTCTTTTGTAAAAATACGCTATAGAGAGCTTCTCAAAATGGTAGTTTTATGACCACCGTGCCAAATTAATATACTTGGAATCTTAGCAACACTCTCACGAACTGCTTCAATGGTTTGTGTTGAACGACTTGTTGATGGACGGCCAGAGTGGTTAAGATCACTAATTGATCCAGTCTCCCTAAATTTTTCAATTAATCTTTTCACAGTTGATGAGCCTAAATCACTATTCCGACCATATTTTGTATGAAAATTGCAAACTGTAGCTACCAAACCTTTATTATTTTAAAAATATTGCTCAACAATAAAAACGCATTGCCACTTTGTGTAGCAGTTTATTTTTAATAATCCTGAACTGTCAGCTGTCACGCTGACTTTTTTTTTTGCGGTGGCAACACTTTACAGCACAAATGGCGCAAAATTCAAATTTGGGACATCCTATATACAGAATTGTTTTTTTTTGGTTTGATGGGAAAATTTTGATTTAATTGTTTTATATAACATAAAATAAATCTGTATTTTATAATTTCTCATTTAATTTAATTTAATACCGATATAAAGAAATCTTCTAACAGAAAATTACATATTAATAAGCTTTTGGTAGTGACACTTTCGTCCTATTTACAAATGTAGCAATAACAATTTCAATTACACATAAACATGTGTACGCCCAAACAGAACAAAAAATTTCAAAATCATTCATTCTTGAATAATTATTAAATTTTACTCGAGGACAAGTAAAAATAGAAGTACTCTATTGCCAAAGACCAACCCTGTTCGGTTATAGATAATAATCCAAATCATATATTGTATGGACATGGAACCTTTCATGCTGTGACATTGTTCAATTCTAGAATTAATAAGTAAAAACGGAAATCATAACAAGAAAAGGAAGAAATAACCGGCAAATATTGTACAAACCATTTTTATTCAATAACGATAAGAATATACGATAAAATCCTTTTTGTGTTAGGTTAGCTTTCAAAATTTTTCTGTTTTTTTTTTTTTGGTTTTGTTGTTGACATTATATATTTTTCTCTGATATTATTAATATTATTTCACTATTCTTCATTTTTATTTTATTTTTTTATTTTTTTTTTTTGCTTCTGTGCATAAAATGTACATTTACCTGGGATTTCTGTCAATGACAGTCGATGCTATCTAAATACGTTCGTAATTTAATTTCGAAAAGAATTTTTCTTTTACCGTTTCGTTTGAAGCAGAAAACTCAAAGTTCATAAATGTATCTCTATACAAGTATCTATGCTCATTTTTCTCCTTTATTTTATACTATATTTATTTTTTTATGTTATATTATGTACTGAACCACACATCGCTCCGCATACTCCTCTTTCGATTTATATAATTTATATTTTTCCTTTATGGAGAAAAAAAAAGTATTTTTCTATCATATTAATCTAGTCGAGTACATTCATTCATATACATATGCGTACAATCCACCACTACCAATATACAAAAGTGGTAGAAAGCTAACATATGACCGAGTATGACATCATCATCAAAGGAAAAATTCCTGTCGTTTTGTTTTCACTTTCTTTAAGTACAAAAGCATTTTTCTCTATTTTTCATTAAGTCTCCCCTTATATTATTCTTCCACTTTTCCGCTTTTCCATTTTTCTATTTTTCCTCACCTTCATATTTTTCATTTCAGCTTTCAAAATATTTCCTTCATCCTTCAGAAATTTATAAGAAAAATGAATGGCCAAATTACCGTGTCAAAGGAATTTGTTCAAAGCAAAGTCTTATTTCATGTTATCTGTGCTCTTGTTGCTGTTATTGCTTTTGTATAGGTCTTATTCTTGTTGCTGTAGCTGCTGCTATTGTATAACCTCAACTTAAACTGTTGTTGCGGTCTCAATGGCTACGATCGTATTTTTCTATTCGTATTCCTGTTGTTGACATCATATTACGAATAAAATACTATAATTTTAATGGTGCTGTTGAATGTTTTCAGATATCAAACTTTTATCATAGCAGGACATATTACTATATATGTACATTTATATATTTAGAATATTAAAAAAAAAAAAAAACATTACATTTTTTGTATAGTAATCAAAATAATAATAAGACATGCCCAAAAAGTACAGACAATTTTCAAAAAAAAAAGTTCTAAAGTTTTAAAAAATTTTTTTTTTTGGAAAAATATTTGTGTTTTTATAAGTAAAATTTCACAATATAACATATATATATATATATGCAACATAAACGTGATCCATTTTGCTCCTTATAAATATATGCCATTTCAAAAAAAAAAAAATATAGCACAAAGTTAAGATATCCCTCTTTTGTTGAAACATTAATAATAAAAGAAACAAATAGAATGGAAATAAAAAGGATTGTACTAACAGAAAAAGACTCCACAACTGAAAAGACATAAATAGAATTGAAATATTTGTCCTTTCTACTTTTGTTACAATCTTACTCAGCTAAGAGATCTAGATCCTATTCTGTCAAAAAGGGTTCGGTACTCTGACTGGTGTGACCGTCAGTTTTGGGTCGCTCTTTTTTTTTTTTACAAAAACGCATGACGAAACGATGAAAGCAACAAGAAAAAAAAACAACAAACCAATAACGAATAAAAACTATACGTAAATGTATAAATGTATAAAATCCTTTTTGTACTAATACAAATCTTAAAAATATAACAAAATACAATATATTTTCTGATACTTTGTATTCCTCTTTTTTCTTTTCTTTTGACTCAATATGTATTTTATTTCAGTTTATTTCATTTTCTTAGTACATAATTTTTTCTATATACGATATTTTATTTACTTTTCTTTAAGCTTTTGAAAGCTTTTTGAAAAAAAAAAATAACTGACAGCTTCTGATATCCTTTTTTCAATGAACATTTTCCATTTGTTATTTTATGTACATTATTTTTTTCTTTGAATTCTAGTAATTGGTAGTTAACATTTTATTATATCCTTTTACTTCTGTTGCTTCTTCTAACGAAAAAAAAAAAACAAATAAATATAAAGAATATGTCGAAAAAAAAAGAAAACAAAACAGGACTCTAATCCAAAGTCACGCTAAATCACACAAGCAAGTATTTTTATACGAATATATACTCGATTTATGTGCAATATTTTTTTTTGTATCCTTTTATCAAAATAAAAACCAACCAAATTTTCTATTTTTGTACAAAAACTTTTCTTTTTTTTTTGCCTTACAAAAACCAAAGACAATATGACAAATTAATGTATATTAATTTAACATTCTAGAGAAATCAAAAGGACTCCACAAAATATTTTCATATTCGGTTATATCATATCTAAAATTTTAGCGTAATTCCTATTACCCAAAAATATGGGGATACTGTCATAAAAATTTTTGGTCAAAATAAGTTAAGAGTATGCAAATTTTAATAGAAATAATAAAATGAAAAAATAAAAAAATATATTTTGCTGTTAAGTAAATCCATTTTAAATCTATTCAAAACAGTTTCTAAGTGATAAAAATTTAATAGGATCTCATTTATTATTCAAGAACTTTTTATCACTTTTTATACTTGTAAAAAAAAATTATTCTATTAAAAAAAGCAAACAAAAATTTAAATTATAATACCAACAAAGTAAAGACTTCTTTTAATTCAATTTTTGTCCCAAAAATTTCCGGTAGGATCTAATTTCATCTATAATTACTATCACTTAGAAATAAATTTCAATTTGATAAATAATTAAAAATCTAAAAGGATTAAGTGGAGATGTTGTTTTTTATCATTTTATCATTCAGTGTTAATTTTTATCTTGAATTCTAATTGTAACATTGTTAAAGGGTTGATTTTTTATATAAATTTATTAGCACAATTCAACTATTTTGTAAGTTTTAAAATTTTGTCCTTAATGGAAGCTACTACAACCTTGATTTTCTTGACAAATAGAAGTAATATGAAAAGTAACAATTCCTTTTATAATTCGAAAACTATAACTCTGCTATTTAACAGTTGTAAAATATAAAAGTCCTATAAAATTAGATTTAGTTAGTATTTAATATTTGCCATTTTATATTATAAATTGCAGAGCTATTATGCAATTTTTACAAAAAAATTGTAAAAAGTTTCTACAGAAGTAGTTATTTTCACGTGTGCCACGTTTCGAATAAAATTTTCATCATGGATGAGGCTCATTTTTCAATCGGTTAATAAGCAAAATTGCCATATAAACATACGAGGTCTGTTCAAAACGTATCGCGAATTTTGTGTTTTTTCAAAAATTATTTATTTATTTATGAATATCTATTTTGTCCCCTTCAAAGCAATCCCCACCAGATATTATACATTTGCGCCAACGTTTCAGCTCCTCCTTCGATGTCGTCTTTATCTCTTCAATCGTAGCGTAGCGCCGTCCTTTCATGAGGCTCTTCAGTTTCAGGAACAAGAAAAAGTCACAGGGGTACAAATCTGAGGAATACGGTGGCTTCGGCATTATTAGTGTGTTGTTGTTTGGCCAAAAATGTCAAAAGCCAATTTTTGTTCTTCGACAAAACTTGCGCATAACTTCCAGGTTATATTCCTTATTGACCGTTCTACCCTGTGGCAAGAAATTATGATGCACCACGCCCCTGGAATCGAAGAAAACTGTAAGCAAAACCTTCACATTCGACCGAACTTAGCACGCTTTTTTCGGTCTTGGCTCGTGCGGCAGCTTCCATTGGGATGATTGAGCTTTGGTTTCCACGTCATAACCATTCGTCACCATTTATGACCCTCTGGAGCAAATTTGGTACGAATTTCGCGGCGACCCATTTTACGCCAAATCATTGGTAAAAATCGAATGGCACGAGCCAGATTCTTTGATCCATTTTTTGGAATGGGCAAAAATCGAAGACGAGCCAAAACACGTGCAAGCAAAGCAGCTGTCAAAAATTAACTGAACATTCAAAATGGCCGAACTTATCTGCATAAGTGAGAGACATGAATACCAACATAACACTACCAAAAAATCAAAAAACGAATATACGTAACCCGCGGAAATTCAAAATTCGTGATACTTTTTGAACAGACCTCGTACATTGAGCTCTATTAATCCACAAGTGACTGTGAAAAAGCCATTGTATCCTCGAAAAGTGATCTTTAGTGTTGCATTTCGGTCAGAAGAATGAAGAATAAAAGACTTTTAATGTCGACTCTGAGCGCTATGGCCATATAATGTTTTGGACTGAACTTATATATTTTAGTCTTAATTATATGTGTTTTTAATAAAACGGTTGTATAAGCTACATAACTTGACAAATTTAGTATTTATTGCTCAGAAAGTTTCCAAAACGTATAATTTTGAGATTTGGTGATGTTAATTGACCTCTAAGATGATGTTTTGGATTTTATTTTGGATATTTTCTGTTAGATTTGGCAAAATATCATATTAACAAAGATAGTTTTTTTTTTAAATCAACAACCGTCAAGTAAAGACCTAATTAAAAACCGAAATATACAAAAAAAAGCTATTAAAAAATGAATCGAGTCCTGGAAGAAATGTCATCACAGCTATTTGAATAGTATTGTATTTTTTTTTAAAAACATATTCATTAGCTTAAAAATAGTTGTGTTTAATTTATCTTAACTTTTTAAAAGCACAAAATGAATTATCCTTTAAATAGTAGTTATCCAAAGATATTAGGTGTTTTTTTTTTAAATATATTTTAGTTGGAATAAATTTATAATCAATAAGATTTTATTGTTTGTTAAATACTTTTCGAAAAAAATTAATTTTTTAATTTTTTTTATGCCTACTCGAACATATTTATTGAAATTCGCAAATAGTTCTCTAATAATTATAAAAAAATTCACTGATTTTGTAATTAGAAAGCCAAATAAATTCAAATGTTTTAATTATACCCAAACTGATTTATTGATTTAGGAGTATTTTGCAACCATTCCCAATACAACTGTTTTATAGAGCTCCAAAATAACAAATTACAAAATATTCTCTACAAAATGCAAATAAAAAAAAAGTTTTCACCGAAAAATATCATCCAACAAAAGTTAATGAATAATTAACTTTTATCATGTGAATACTTTGTTATCTATTTTAAAATATATATACTATAACTTTCGTTTTTTAATATTTTTAGAACAATTTATATTCATAAAACTTTTAAAATATTTACAATCGAATATTACAAGTATTAAAAGTACCCAAAAGTAACGCCATATGCATCGACAATTTCAATTTTATAACGATACGAGTACGAATATGTACAAAATCTGTTATGCAAATCGCATATACATTTACATTGTTTCCTGTATGTTTACAGTAGCATAGTAGTATTATATAAAAAAGTTAATATTAATTAAAAATTCAAAGTTTGCCTTTCAGTAATTTTATGCATGTCACCACGTGGTATAATCGAGTAATATGTATAAATACGACTAGTAACAGAATTTTACTTAAACAAATCATACGAATAAATTACAAATGGTAAAAATACCCCAAAATACTAGGATATAAATTAAAACACCACCAGCCGAGATTAGTTATATACGAGTATATTTAGCACGAATAATTTAAAATGTTTAACTTGTTAGAAAATAATTAAAAATTCCTATGATAATTAATTCGTAGACAAATTATTAATGCAAAAATTCATATTTTAATACAACAGCAGTCACGTAAATAGTTTACACATTATTCCAATTTTCTTTCCATATAATAAGGCAACGTGCTAATAGTTGAAATTTTAAGTGCTCATAAAATAACATAAGATGAATACATGGACTACTGTTAAAAGAACAATATTGTTGATACTTAGAATGGTAATTTTATGTTTTAGCTTAAGCCACCATTTTGATGCACTAAAAAGCTATTGTAGATAGCCGAAAAAAGTTTATGCAATTAACTTAATTACAAAATTTATAAGTTTCTCTACATTAACATGGTTTTTATTAAGACCAGTACTCGTTTTAAACATCTCTAATAGTGTTACAGAATCTGAACAAAATCATTATTTTATTTTTATTTAAAATTATTTTTGCCGTTAGAATTTTCAGCATAAATGTACATTAGAAATTTTTAGTAAAAATCTTATATATAAATTTTTTTCAGTAACCTTTTTTTGCATTAGAAGTTTTAAGTCAAAATTTTCAGGAAACTGTTTTTCAGCAAAAATTTTCAGTAAAAATTGTTTTCAGTAAAATTTTTTAGTAAACATTTTTTTAGTAACAATTTTCCGTAAAAATTTTTTGCACAGTAAAAATTTTCAGTACAATTTTGTTCAGTAAAAATGTTTATTAATACCAACAAAGTAAAGACATCTTTTAATTCAATTTATGTCCCAAAAATTTCCGGTAGGATCTAATTTACAATTTTGTTCAGTAAAAATGTTTATTAAAAAACTTTTCCATTAAAAATGTTAATTAAAAATTTCAGTGAACATTTTTGTCAGTAAAAATTTTTTAGTAAAAAGTTTTGGTAAAAATTTATTTCAGTAACATTTTTTTCACTCAAGATTTTAGTAAACATTTTTTTCAGTAACAATTTTCAGTAAAAATTTTTGTACAGTAAAAATTTTAATGGAAATTTTATTCAGTAAAAATTTGTTCAGTAAGAATTTTGTTCAATAAATATTTTTCAGGAAGAATTTTGTTCAGTAAAAGTTTTCGGTAAATTTTTTTTTAGTAAAAATTTTCAGTAAAATTGTTTTCAGTAAAAATTTTTAGCAAACATTTATTTAGTAACAATTTTCCGTAAAAAAATTTTGCACAGTAAAAATTTTCAGTACAATTTTGTTCAGTAACAATGTTTATTAAAAAAATTTTCCAGTAAAAATGTTAATTAAAAATTTTTTTCAGTAAAAATTTCAGTGAACATTTTTGTCAGTAAAAATTTTCAGGATAAAGTTTCGGTAAAAATTTTTTTCAGTAACATTTTTTTCAGTCAAGATTTTAGTAAACATTTTTTTCAGTAACAATTTTCAGTAAAAATTTTTGTACATTTTTTCAGTAAGAATTTTGTTCAATAAAATTTTTTTCAGTAACAATTTTATTCAGTAAAAATTTTCGGTAAAAAATTTTTTACTGAAACAATTTTTACTGTAAATTTTTACTGAATCAAATTTCCATTAAAATTTTTAATGTACAAAAATTAACATTAAAACATTTTAATGGATAAAATTTCATTTTTTTAGTAACAATTTTCCGTCAAAATTTTCAGTACAATTTTGTTCAGTAAAAATGTTTATTAAAAAATTTTTCCAGTAAAAATGATAATTAACAATTCCAGTGAACATTTTTTTCAGTAAACATTTTCATTAAACATTTTCCAGTAAAACGTTTTGGTAAAAAAATTTTTCAGTAAAAATTTTCAATAAATTTTGTTAGTAAAAATTTGCAGTAAAAATTTTGTCCAGTAAAAATTTTCAGAAAAATTTTGTTCAGTAAAAATTTTATTCAGTAAAAATTTTTTCAGTAAAATTTTTTCAGTAAGAACTTTGTTCAGTAAATAAACAAAATTCTTAATAAAATTCTCAGTAAATATTTTTTTCAGTGAATATTTTTGTCAGTAAAAATTTTTCCTGTAAAAATTTTCATTATCAATTTTTTTTTAGTTTAAATTTTAAGCAAAAATTATTTCATTCAAAATTTTCAGTAAACATTTTCATTAAACTTTTTTTTAGTCAGAACTTTCAGTAAAAATTGTTTGCAGTAAAAATTTTTAGTAAACATTTTTTTTAGTATCAATTTTCAGTAACAATTTTTTGTACAGTAAAAATGTTCAGTAAATTTTTTCAGTAAAAATTTGCGGTGAAAATTTTATTCAGTAAAAATGTTCAGTTAAAATTTTTTTCCAGCAAAAAGGTTCGTTAAAAATTTTAGTGAACAACAATTTTTTTTCAGTCAAAATTTCAGTTACCAATTTTTCATTAACAATTTTTTTTCAGTAAAAATTATTTTACTCAAAATTTTCAATTAATTTTTTTTAGCAAATATTTTCAATAAAAATTTTTTTCGGTAAAAAGTTTCAGTAAAAATTTTCAATAAAAAATTTATCGGGAAAAATTTTTAATCAAAATTTTTAATAAAAGTTTTTAGTATAAAAAAATAACCAAAAAATATTTTCTTAAGAAAAATGCAAAATTTTTCAATAAAAAGAAACGTTTTACATTAATTTTTTATCCTTTCAAATAAAAATTTTTATAGCAACAGTTGTGATTTTTTCTCAATTCGTACAAAAATAAACTTTTAATTTTATTAAATAAGAATAAATTTTTTGTACATACACCAAGAAAAAAAATTAATAAAATATCGATTTCAATTAATTTGCCTTTATTTAATAGCCATATAGTCAGTATTTATATTCAGTTTGGGTAATAAAGCTGAATAACATTGATTAGAAACGATTTTGAATCTGGATAAAGTTCAAGAAAATTGTGTGTGAGAGTGGCTGCCATCTGAGAAATGATTCTAGGGACGAAAGCTGGTATATTTTAATCGAGCAATTTATCACTTCCGGCCTTTGATAATAAATAATAAAATCCAATATAATAAAATATAATATAAATTGCAATCCAATTTGTTTTAAAATCGCTTCGGCCATTTAACTTGAACCATTCAACTGTGAACTTTTATTAAAGGAATTATTAAGTGTCACGTTCAATTATCCGCATCGAATCACCATGTTCGATCATAACACGTACTTTAATATTGAAAATAAGATGTTTACACTTATTTTCGTGTTCTCCTAAAAATAACTATAAAATAATTTAATAGTAATATTATTTTTAACTACTCTGTACCCAATAAATTTACGTTGTTGATTTTGTTCTCTTCTACAAATCATGCAAATATCATAAATAAATCCTATTTTTAGTCAATTCGTCGTAAAATTCATTTAGAACTTACTTAAGCTACGATAGTATCTTAAAGGTAATAAAATCTAATTTACCGAATTATCTATTAGATTCAGCTCACTTATTTCGACCATTAATCTAACTAGTAAACATTATTATTTATTGTTTCTTTAAATGTTTATTTATTACTTTTTTAATGTACTAGTAAATGTATTCTTTAAGACTCTTATAGAATGGGTAATTTCGTAAGCAAAAGTGTTATAATTTTTGATCCTAAATCAAATCGAAATTCGAATAGAAATATAATACTTATTTTTATATTCACGTAGAACTATTTGGTATGTACATTTTCCTTTAAATTATTACTGCTACTAAAATATTTAAAAGATATTTAAAAGATTGAACTTTTATTGAGTTTTTTTTTTTATTATCAAAAAAGTGTTGATTAGTTTTAAACAGTGTTCTTTGCTCATAAATTTAAAGTCAGGAATAGATACACTTAATTTCGTTAACTATATATATTTACTGATAATGAGAATTATTATAACAAAATTGCAATCAAGAGGAAATGTTCCCTTGCGCTTGTGCTTTTTTAAAAATTATATTATTACCAAAAAAAAATTTTAAAAATTATTAAAAAAGTTTGGGAATCTTTCCTGATTAATGCAAAAATAGAGAATTATCCAATTTGCATTTTAGAAAGTAAAATTCAATAATATAACTTCTGAATTCAATTTTATATAAAGTTTTTTTTAATTCTACTTATAAATTTTTGCCATTTTGTAATTATTATAATAAATTGTACAAAAGTTCTTGCAGGACTCTATCCTATTAAAGTAATTTTTTAATGAATTTGTTGCACATTCCGTGCTGTAATTCGGCTATTACTTGACGCATATTGCTTTTAAAATGCTTTTTAATTTAAAAATTTTGTATATAAATATAATTTTTTATGTAGTTTTACAAGAAAATGTTTAACGCCACAAATTGCATGATCTTGGAGGTCAGTTGATATTACCAAACCTTAAAATTACGCATCCTGGCAGTTATTCGCTCAATTTTTCATAATGTGTAGCTTGGGGTATAAACTTGTAAAAAACCACATATAATAAAAATTAAAATCTTTAAGTTAAGTTTTAAAAAAAAGTTGATAATCATACGATTATAGTGCTCAGAATATGACTTTTTAATAATTATATGTAGATTTTTAGAGGTTTTTATAAGATAATTTTACATATTTACGTATTCACTAGTTTAAATTTTTTTCTCCGAATAAGTTTAAAGTTTTGATTAAAATAGTATTTTTTATTTTGCAATTCTAATATTCTATGGGGACGTTTTTATTTATAATTCTAATATAAATATTGTGGTATAAGAATTTATGATGGACTACAAATATGATGAATGAGCTAATTTTTCAACATCAACGTAACCATTAGACTAGACATAATTTTTCATCTGATCATCATACTTCACCTACAATATTATTGATCTGAATAAAGGGCAGGCTAAATACATAAAGAAGCTAACAGAAGAGAAACAAAAAATTATAAAATAAAAAGAAAATTAATAGAAGAAAAAAAATAACGCTGTGTTGGGTGGAAATTTCTTTTAGGTTTTTGGCGTTCTGATTTTTGAATTTATAAAACTTTCGAAAACGCTCCTTGAATACTTAATTAGCTATTCGCGAGAGAAAAGGTCTTTAAAAGACATTTTTCTTTGACATCAACTTTTTACGCTTATAATAAGGTATTCCTCTAAGGACAAGAAAATGTGAATACCTGAGTTGAATGCATACATACAAAACTGTGGTTAATTTATAATCGAAATTGTATTGTTGGTGTGAATGAGTTATTTTTACACCATTCTATGCGTGTGTGTATTTGTGTGTATATGACAGGTTTCCATTTCGATATAGTAGCAGAAGAAGGGATAAAATTGGTATTTTTCACGTCAACTTAATAATAAATTGGCCACATAATGGTTCCCAATTGTTATTTTTTCTTTACTGCCCTTAATTTTCTTCACTTCGCGTTCAACTTAACTGGTCCTTAGTAAGCGTTTTCTTCGTTCGTATTGTCCATTATGCTGGTTTGGGGGTTGAAGTTGGTGATGGTAGGTTGGTACATTCGATTTTTCTATACATGAAGTGGGATTATTTTTAATTGAGTGATTTTGTGATTTGTGTGAGTCTTTTTTTAGACTAATATCATACAATTTTACCATCGACTTTCAATTCTTCTATTCACGCTAAATACGAATATAACACAGTCGCATATATATACTGATAAATGTTGAACCGTTTATGTACTCGTAAGCCAACCAACATACAATATATGCTTCAACAATATTTTCACCAAATACTATTATGGTAAATCGAAAAATTGACATAAATATATACATACACACGACCATATATAAATTTCCTATTTATTAAATGACATTAAGCTATCAAGATAATAAATCATCATCGTAATAAAACGTGTGTTTTGCTATAAAAACTGAATAGTTATGCGGGAAATATGGCAATATAACGGCCTCTGAGTATTCTCCATTAAATAATATATATTGGCAAATTTGAAAAATTTCGTTCGCTCAACTTTTGTGTACTACTCTTGTACTCATATATTGAATTTATTACCCTTCCGAATATTGTATGGCGATGAATGAATGATATAAAAAAGGAAGTCCTTTTTTTCGATAATAGACTATTTCACGTAGGCAATTTCAATTTACTTGTAAATATAGGACCAAGAATTATGTTGGTTTTTTTTTTTTGAATAACATATTTAATTTATAGTTATTTTTTAAAATTACATCTCATATATTAAAGGTTTTCCAAAAGAAAAAAAAATAATAAAAGAAAATAAACAACCCAAAAAAATAGATCATTTTCATTAAATTTTACTAAAATTAAATATTGTTATTTGTAAGAAAATTAAAGAATCAATTGTAAAATATTCTATAATTTTTCGACATTTTTGTTTTGTTTATAAATATTAAGACATTCAACAAAAAAAATAATGTATGCCTAGTAAGCTTAGGGTATACCAGGGGTATAAGCTTAAATCCGCTGTTTGGTCATAGATAGTGAGCGTATTACTCGTAAGCTAGCATGGGCACGCCATATTTTTTTTTTATGAGTTTAACATCTGTAAACATTAATTAGTGTACATTCTCAGCAATTTCGTACAATAATATACATTTTTCCTTTGGTAATCATGTCTAGTTTTGTTCCAGAAAAAGAGCATATTACGGGAAGCTCTGCTTTTCTGCTTCAATTTGAAGAAATCGGCTGCCAAATCGCATCAAATGCTTATGAAGGCCTATGGTGACAGTGATTTATCGGAAACAACGTGCCGAGATTGGTTTCCTCCAAGCGTGAAAATCGGCTTAGGAAGGTTGAGGACCATCAATTGCAGGCTCTTTTGGACGAAGACGATATCAAATCGCAAAAAATGCTCGCAGAGCTTTGGGTATTACTCAACCAACCATTTCCATGCCTTGTTATTGTCATTGTTTCGCCTTGTTATAATATCCAATGCTGACGGCAAATTCAGTGCAGCTTTGCAGCCCCCCAATTCACCTGCTAATTAATTAACTTAAAAGGTTGTGGGGAATAAACATCCAATGAAGTTCCTCCTGCTAGCGTGTGTTTCAGTTTAGGCCTCAGTATTTTAGTATATCACGCGACCAATGACGCTTAAGTCTTCGATGGGTATTTCTAGGGAAGAAAATGGAGGATAGTTCTTGAACAAGAGGATTATTATGATTGAGGACATGGGAACGGAACTTTTTATAGCGAGATACTGCCACATCAAAAACAAATGGGACTTTAAGATCACAATGAATAACAGTATTGCGAACATAAAAGGGGGCATCGACAATTGTACGGAGTATTTTTGATTGAAGGGATTGGATTCGACGGGAATTACAGTAGAAAGCTCAGTAGATCCCCAGAGTTCTAGTCCGTATGTCGATATGGGTTTCAGTAAGGTATTGTGTAACAGTACTTTGCTGTCTATAGTAAGTTTGGAACGTTTGTCTAGAAGTCGAAGTAGTCTTTTAAGTCTTGTATGTGGGTTCCATGTCAAGCGTTTGCCTAAGTACAGTCCTAGGTACCGAGCTTCGGTGTGTTGAGGTATGGCACTACCAATAAGGTATATGGGAGGGCATGTCTCACGACGGAGAGTAAAAGTTACCTGGATAGATTTACGTTCATTGACTTTTATTCTCCACTTAGTAAACCAGTTCTGGAGTGTTTGGATTTGGATTTGGAGAGTTGCGGAAGCATGTTGGGAATTTTCGCTGGATGCAAGGCAGACCGTATCATCGGCGTATGTAGCAAAGAAGGTATTAAGGCAGATTGGGATATCAGATGTGTAAATGTTGTAGAGGATGGGTCCAAGTATGCTACCCTGAGGAACCCCAGCCAATATCGGAGAGGTATTGGAGAGTTCGTTGGATTCATTTACTTGGAAGTGTCGGTTGGAAAGGAATGATCTTAGGACTAGGAAATAGGTGGAAGGAAGGAAACTCTTGAGTGGAGTGCTCGGCGCGGAAACCAAATTGGTGATTAGGAATTAAATTTGAAGATTCGTGAAGAGGATGTAAGCGGCGAAGGACGATTTTTTCAAAGATTTTTGAGAGTACTGGGAGAAGACATATTGGCCTGTAGGAAGTGTGGTGGTTTATTGGTTTATTGGGCTTAGGGATCATTGAAATGATGGCAAATTTCCAGAGGATTAGGAAATGTGTTGTTCTAAGGATGGAGTTATATATTATGGCAAGGAACACTATTGCTCTTTTAGGGAGTTGTTAGATTATATTGGAGGTAATCAGATCATAGCCAGGAGTTTTGTTTTTGGGAAAGAGCTTGATTAAATTGGCAACTTCGGAAGGAGTGATTGCCTTAGGTGGAAGACTCATGGGTAAGGGAATGGATAGTTCCGTCTCAATTATAGTGCAATAAGTCCTGTCTAATATGTCCTCATGTAGAGTAAATGTTTGTGCAAGGTGTTCAGCAAAAGCGTCTGCTTTATGTTTGTCCGTTTTGGCCCAGGTTCCATCAGTTTTTCGCAAAGGATGCTTTGTTTTTCTATTAGATAGTATTTGTCTTGTAGCAGTCCACAAAGTTCTGTTTCTCATTAGGGTTGAAGTGTAGTTTCTGAAACGTTCTGTATTGTATTTTGTGATTTTATTTTCTATTTAAAATTGAAATTTTTTTCTATGCATAATTTTTTTTAAATTATAATAAATGGATAAGTTTAAAAATATTTGCATTAGTTCTTATGATAAATTGTATTGGAAAATGTTACTCGAATGCATATGATTTAAGATTATCTGAAAAAAAAATCAATAAGACATTCGATTATAGTAGAATTTTAATGCATTTATAGAATTTTATATATATTTTTTTTTAATAAAATTTTTACTGAAATATTTTTTCTTTTCTCCATGACCACTTCCAGTTATTTTGTGGCAACTTGAGGGCTCTATACTGTACCAAATATGCCAGTATGGCTAAATCAGAACATTATAAGTAATAAAAAATATAATGCATTTGTGTTTATATAATGATTTCAAGTTTAATGATTATATCAGTGTATAAAAAGTTAAAAATGTGTTATTGTACTTTGTACGAGGTTCGTTCAATAAGTCCTTAGAAAATCCGAGAAATTGCGCTCGTAGTGTCGGTTATTTGTGCATAACAATGGAAAAGGCGAGTTTAGGGCTGTCATCAAACATCTCCATTTGAAAGGCTTAAGCCCGAAATAAATCAAAGCCGAGTTGAATGCAGTTCATGGCACATCTGCACCACATCTGCACCTGCGTTCATCCACAAAAGGTGAACATCGTTCAGGACGCCCAGTTTTTACTCCTGAAATCATCGCCAAAATCCACGATCTGATTTTGAACGATCGGCGAATTAAAGTGCGCGAATTAGTTGAGGCCACGGGCATATCACAAGGTACAGTCGCTTCAATTTTGCATGAAAAATTGTCTGTGAAAAAAATTTCGGCAAGATGGGTGCCGCGTTTGCTCTCAGAGGAGAATAAGCGCAATCGTGTAGTGGACTCTGAGGCTATGTTGGCACTCTTTCATCGCAATTCTGCCGAATTCCTTCGTCGATATGTCACTGTGGACGAAAAACCTGGATACACTACTACACTCCAGAAACGAAGAGACAGTCATCACAGTGGATTTTCAAGGGTGAACGGGCTCCGAAGAAGGCAAAAACTGTGCCATCGGCCGGCAAGGTGATGGCCACGGTCTTTTGGGATTCGCAGGGCATCATTTTTATCGACTACTTGTAAAAAGGAAAAACAATAACAGGAGCGTATTACGCGTCGTTATTGCAACGGTTGAGCGAGGAAATCAAAGAGAAACGCCCCCATCTAAAGAAGAAGAAAATCCTCTTGCATCAGGATAATGTGCGTGTGCACACCTGCGCTGTTTCCATGGCCAAAATTGTGGAATTGAGAATGGAATTGTTGCAGCATTCCGCTTATTCACCAGATTTGGCCCCGAATGACTATTTTCTTTTCCCCAATCTGAAGAAATAGCTTGGCGGACGACAGTTCACTTCCATCGGATGAGTATTTTGGAGAACTTCCGAAATCCTATTTTTTGCACGGGATAAAAATTTTGGAAAAACGGTTGGAAAAGTGTATAGACCTAAAATGAGTGTATGTTGAAAAATAAAAATTTTTTTTTTTAAAAACAGTTTTTTTCCATCTCTTTCTAAGGACTTATTGAACGACCCTTGTACTCTTAAGAATAATTTAAATTGAAATTCCCCATACAAAAAAATGCAAATTTTTAATACTAAAAAAGTTTTATATTAAAGGTAAAAGTATACCAATCATAAATAATAGTTTCTCACTTAAATAACAGACATTAGAATTCATATAATTGTTCATAAGAAAATGTGTTTTAAACTTATGTAAAAAAAAGAAGAATCGAAATTAATTTTTTTAAAACAATTTTAAACTCAAACTAAGAAATAAAGATAAATTTACGTAAATGAAAACTATTTAAGTAAAATAATCAAAGCCAGACACTAATTATCAATAGATTTGTGTACTATAAAAAGAACTATGGCAATTGTAGAGGAAAGAATCGACTGGTATTCATCTTTAGGGATGCAATCGATCGATAAAATACAAGTTCGTATGGAGAGACAAGAAACGAACCTCAAGAATCAATCGATTTTTTCATACGAAGCCCAACCCTTACAATAACTCCTTATAATGTTAGTGTTTGCGAAATCAATTTTCTTGCTGAACAGCTCGTTTTCTCCTTGCTATCAATGGTTGATGGGTGGGTGAAATGGAGTAAATCGGTTTGAGAGAATATCACTGTGGTAGGGTGGGTGTAGATGCCATTAGGCAGTGAATGACTATTTGTTTGGTAGGGAATGGATTTCAGAGTACAGTATTGCAGAGGTGTTTTTAAAAGCTGAGCATGAATTTTAAACTATGTACGAGTACCTCCCCATAATCCTAATTGCCAAAGATATTTATTCTGCCCGATTCTACCACCTACTCGTACCACAGCAATTATATGCTATACATCCAAATAGATAACACTTTTCAATATTTATATTTCGCCACGCTACGAGACAAATAAAAGTCCAAATCGAATGGGACTGGGAATGGGGTGGAAACACCATCTCTCAAATAGACAGCTATGGAGATGAATGGTTTGATGGTTGGATGGATGCTTTTTTGGGATAAATGAAGGCATCACTATAAAGTTGAAGCGAATAAAATACACACGACAACAACGAATAATAAAGTACTTGTATAACTTGGAAATGGAACAGTTACGATTTGATGGTATCGATAGAAGGTAGAAGAAGGACTGCGCAAACTTCCAAACTTGAAACTCTGTTGTTAATCTTTAATAAGTGCCAAAACGACATCAACAAATACAATTTATAATTTGTGAAAATTCAAGTACTATCGTTCATCTTTACCGGCTTTATTATTTGCAGTTGGCTGCACTTTATTTTGTAAGCCTTCTCTATCAATATACATACACATACACATACACAAACACACACATAATACCGATATGCGTCAAAAGGACAAAAACCATTCCATATATCAAATGAAGATTATATTTTATACTAGAAATAATTAATAATATTTTCTAAATGCGAGTACGTGTACAAGCAAATAATTATTAAATTAAAGGCTTATTTAAGTATAAAATTTAATTATTTTGATATAAAACTAAATACCAAGTTTTATGTATATATAAATTTTGGGGAAAACTACACACAAATACATTTATTTAAATATTCAAATATGTCCTCTAAAACTGGTATACTCTTATTCATATATGTATACAGGTATGTATGTATTTATAAGTGTAAAATGAGATGTTGTGTTATTGATATAGTTTTCACATATTCATGATTTGTTTTGAAAACTTTTACACGTTCAAACCGAACCAAATGGGCTTAAGCTCACCTGAATTATGTGCAACCGAGTAAGTTAAGTTTCAATTCAGATGAATTCGAAAATTTCCATTTATGTAACAGCAACTTATACTCATATGTATTGATATTCATTTTATCCTTGTCACGTACTCTACCAAATAACATACTCAAAAATTAATTGTGTACAGTTTCTTTTCCACAACACGCTATAACTTACACTGTGCCGAAACAGAAATTCAAGCCTATCATTTCAAAATAACGATTATGTACAATTTATGTATGCTTGCCAGGATAACGATGCTCTTAAGTCCTTTCTAACAGAGTCCTATACCAAAACTTAATATAACTTTTTTATGACAAAATATCATAATTCGATTAAGTTAAAGGAGTCTACTAGTTCGTTTCTATAACAATTTAAGATGTCCTGACATCTTAAGGCTTCGAATATCTCGATTTAATTGTCTTCAAGGCATAATTTCATATACGGACTAGAGGTGATGATGGTTTGCCACAATATTGATGAAATTTTCGTATTATATACTAACGAGTTTGTATTGTATATTTACTTATATGAGGATTAATAAATGAATATAATATATGAGTATATCCTCAATAGTAAGTATGTATCTCTCTTTTACATAATCTTAAGTATTTTCATTAATTGATCTGAATTATTAACCCACATCATTATTTTAACATTATTATTAGTAGATTTGGCAATTAAAAGAATTCAAAATAAATTAATATGATTGACCTATTATTGTTATATGAACTTGCACATATTTAAATACAATACAACCCAAAAATTTTTTTGGACCCCGTCTAAAATATCAAAAATATTTTTGTTATTTTAACTTGTTTTTAGTCGTGAAATTTGGTTTGCTATCAGAAAAAAAGAATAAGCCTATTTTTAGCAAAATTGAGAGGAAATTTTACAATTTTTTTATTTCAATTGGATTTTTGAAAAATTGTTGCCATCGGGAGTGCGACAACTGTTTGGGTCCATTTGGAACGGAACTTAAGTTCTCTAGTAAGGTCAAATATCTTGGGGTCATTTTGGACCAAAAATTGACCTGGAATTCACATTATACCAATGTTAGAGCAATTTGGGCTTGTAATAGGATCTCTGGTAAAATCTGGGATCTGCAGCCAAAAAGGATATTGTTGTCAATAGTTAGACCCATCATCACCTACGCGGGGCGCTGGTTTAGTAGCCTAATGCTGAACAATGTACTGCCCAGCAAGCCTTCGGAAAGCTTAGGGTACCTGTAATATGCTTGGGTATTACAGGTACCCTAAGAACATACGCTATGACCGCTCATGAAGCTCTATTATACCTAATACCTTTGTATTTGCATATTAAAAGGGAAGCAAATAAAGGGGCTCTCAAGTTAGGACATTCCAAAACCTCTAAACCAGGCGACCCGTTTCGACATTTTTATGTTATATTAGACTTAAAAGAATTCCAAGAAACCAACTATGTCTAGGACGCAATTCCGAGTAAACCTAACTTAAACTAGTCCTTCAGAGTACTTATCACGGAGCGCTTAACTTGGAAGGAGGGAGGGTCCTCATTTAAAAAAGAGTCCCTCGTGTTTCACATAGACAGTTTATTACCGTCTATTTAAGGCCCTTGGTAAATCCACATCCACTTTTGACCCAGAAATACATGCCATAGAACTTCATGATAGAGAAGGTACCAGAAGGAACCTACGTAACGCAAAGACTTACCCAACGTCAGACAGCCAAACTACATTGAAAGCTCCTGTCTCATCTGATATCCAATCGAAGCTAGTTTGCGATATCCAGATTCAGAAAATTATGGCAAATACGAAACGTGAAAGGGCAGTCATTTTAAGAAGATATAAAAAACTGGACCCAAACAGTTGTCGCAGCTATTTTTTCAACAAATAAATTTAAAAAAAAGAAAATTCCAATAATAATGAGAAATGTCGGTAATTTTACTAAAACTAGACTAATTTTTTTATCAGGGAATTTTATACCAATAAGACAACAAAATTATTCATAAAAATTTGGGTGGTGCCAAACAGTTGTCGGCAGAGTGTATGCATAAGTTGAAGGACTTTTATTTAATTTGATATGTATTATTAATTTTTGAAAAGCTCTTTGTTTATATATAAGGATTTTGAGACAAGAGCCAGAGGCCATTTTGTAGCGCCATGACCATGAGGCCACTTGGCGACTCTATTTCTCGTTTGTGTTTTCATTTCCAGACTAATTTTTTTATCAGGGAATTTTATACCAATAAGACAACAAAATTATTCATAAAAATTTGGGTGGTGCCAAACAGTTGTCGGCAGAGTGTATGCATAAGTTGAAGGACTTTTATTTAATTTGATATGTATTATTAATTTTTGAAAAGCTCTTTGTTTATATATAAGGATTTTGAGACAAGAGCCAGAGGCCATTTTGTAGCGCCATGACCATGAGGCCACTTGGCGACTCTATTTCTCGTTTGTGTTTTCATTTCCAGCTTTCTTGCCAGTTGGAGTGAAAAATCAGAGATTGTTAAAATTTTTGAAGTATATTTAAATGTTTAAGAACGCAAAAAGAAAGCTTGAATATCGATTTATTGGAAATGTTTAGATTTACAGTGAAAGGAGTCCTTATTCAAAAAAAAGAGGACGAGGTTGGCTATCGAAAAGAATGTCATGGGTAAGTGGTGTATGACCTCATTGAACACTAGAGCATTTAAGGATCTACGAATCGAATAGCCTCCAGGTCTGACAGACTATCGGTAAAATTGGAAATATTGTTATTGACTGCAAGGTTGAACGTATTCTTAACTGCGTTCATAATTGCCCAAAGCTCGCCTTGGAAAAATTCCACTGTACAGCTCACGGTGCATATTTCCAACAAAAAAAAAACTGAAAATACCGAATGATTTCAACAGTTCTAAGGAAAAACACTAGTTTCTGTAGCTAGATTAATCGGTGTTTACCTGACTGTGCCTGCTGAGTAACGTAGACTTTTAACTTTTCTCCTAATCACGATTCTCAATCTTGCAGCAGGAAAGAGACTTCGATATCGAATGTAAAGATCGATGGATCTCTTTCTAATTTACGGATAATCAGGGAAGTTGAGGATAAATTTCTATTCAAGTAGTGGGCTGAAAAAATTTGTTTAGTAAGATTGTGGAGGAGATATTTGTGAGAGCGAAGGTTTTTATAAGTAAGGTGAATATCTCAGTATTAATTAAGATAAAGTCTATTGAAAAAAAAATTAAGCTTATCAACAAAAAAAATTGGAGACGCTAAGAAAACTCCACTGGGTTTTTAAATAAATACTATAAAAGCTATAATTATATCTCTTCACTAAAATTTTTTATAGAATATATAAACTTTTTGTATATTTATAAGAAAATAATATGTCAACAGAAATTATTGAAAATTACTAAGCGATTTCAACAGTTCTATTGAAACTAATTGAAAATTTGAATTGCAGCATTTTATATGAGCGGAAATATTTGTCGTACGGTCAAGATAATATTATCACATTATCAAAATGTATGCGGTTCCTGTTTAGATACACTTCAAAGTTGATTATAGAGCAGTTCCAGAGTGGATTTTAAGTGAAACATTCGAAGCAGGTTGAGATACAGATTCCGTTGCGAGAAGGAATGGTGGTGTTGTTTTTGGAAGTTTACTCGTAGATATTTTGGGTCTGCATACAATGTGAATAGAAGACTACACTTATGAGTAAGAGGTGAAATGTCAACATCCTGAAGACATCTTAAAACTTTTCCAACTTCGTATTAATTCCACAAATTCCACTCAATACAAATAAGTTCACGTTCAAAAACTTACAAATTCCATACTACGTGTACTCGTATTAACTACAATTTCGAATATCTTGTTTCTCGTTGGAGCAGAATGCTCGTAAACATTTCTATGTGACCGTGACAAACCATAAAACCATAGTTATGATGGCATCCTTTTGCTTTCAGGTACATCGTCTTGTTAAACTATTAGCTTTGTTGCTTGGAATTTCTCGATTAAAGCTTTTGGTTTGTATGAATATCTACCATTTTTGGTATATTTTTCCAAAATATATTAGCCTTAGAGCATATTCTTGGATGTATATAGAATTTGTATGTAACAGTTTTATTTTTGAATAAATGGTTTTAATAAAAACTTAAAGAAGAAGAAATTCAAATTCTGTTCCCTATACAAGAAGTTTCAAATTATTTCGAAACAAAGTGAGTCAAACTTTCAAAATGATAATTTATATATCTTCTAAAGAAATTTTCTATCTGTATATGTATGTCACCTAATTTTTAATATAAAATATTTTATTTTTCGTTTATTTTGTAAATAACTTCCCATCTGTTTTTTCTTCTTCTGAAAAATTCGATTAAGAAATGATCAAAATTAAAACGAAATTAAATTGTCACAGGATAATTTTCAACTAAAAACTAATTTGTAAAACTGCAAATAAATACTTTTATTATTATACGATAGCCATATTCATTTTCGTTCCAATAAGAATAACATAGTCATTAGCATAAATGAATCAATAGACTTGTACATTAATTTAAGATCAAACATTATGAATACAAACTTCTTCGGATCAGGAATGAAACTTTCTCATCATTTTATATAAACACTTAAAGAAGAAACTTTTTTAATCCTTACATAGTATAAATATAGTATCAAATGACAAAGATAATTCAGATAATGGCAGAACTTTGCTCATTACGATTGCATAAAATCGATGGAAGTTTATGTTGAACTTTTTAGTTTCGGGCACTATGAGCCAACCGTAATCGGGCAAAACGAAATCGGAGGAAAAGTACTGCAACAACAAAATTAAGAAACTCATGTTTTAATTTTTTTTATGTTGGCAGTATTGAGGCTAGCAACTGTAAAAAGTTATACTATAAATCTTTTCCTTTTTGGCAAGTTATATGTACTATTATCAATTATTGTTTTATTTTCTTATATTCCAAAAAGAGAAAATATTCTATTTTTACTCTACACTCTACAATCTACACTATCAACACATAACCATCTTATTCAATGTTCGATAATTTTACTAGTTTTTGTAAAGTTTTTTAAACTAAATAAGGAGAATAAATAACCAAAAAAGTTTTGTTCTTAATTTTATTACTGGTACTTTTTCTTTTAAGAAAATTTATCGTTTGTTCATAAAAATTTAATAAGTTTTTTTTCTTTTGGTTTCTAGTCAATTTCGAGTGAAAATGAACGAAAAATCGTATTTTATGCTATATTAGTTATTAAAATAGAAAAGAGCAACAATATTTTTGAAAGTTGGACAAATTATAATAGTTTTTTTTTTTGTTATTTTGTAAAAAGTTTCATAAATTGAAAATTAAAAGTTTATTTATTTGTTTTTGGTTTTTCATAAAAACAAAAAAAAATTACTATCAGATTGGTATAGGATTAACCACTTTCATAGTACAAAAAGTTTAGCCTCGTTATTTAACAGTTGTTGCTTTTTTTTTATTGTCGTTTATATTTAAAATTATTTAGCTAAAAGTTTACCATTTTATATTCTAAATTATTAAAATTTTAGAAAAAAATTTACTACGGTGGTTATTCTGCCGAAAACACCTTTAGCAAAAATTTTCTTCAACTATGAGGCTCATTTCTTGTTCGATAATATGTCAACTTTAAAATTTTCATATATGGGGCTCTAAAAATCCACAAGTTATATATATATATGAGGCTTTGAAAATCTAGAAGTAATTGTAAAGAGACTATTTTATACACGAAAAGTAACTGTCTAGTGTGCTTTTGGGTCTGAAGGTGTCTTTCGCCCGTATTACATTGAAAATGAAGAAGAAAAGTCTGTTATATGAAGAAGAAAAGTCTGTTATCTTTGACTTTATTGCACAAAAAGTCCCTAGGACGCATAATTTCGAGATTTGGTGATGTCACTTGTTCACCAATAAAGCTAAATAAAAAATAATATTTATATAAATAATTATTTAAAAGTATAAGATTATTTAAAAATGAAAATTTATCAAGTACTGACCGAATCACAGCCCGAAATGTGCGAAAAAGTCATCAAAAATTACTTCAAAAAATTTAGTCCAGCAGAACTCTCTCGGTAACTATTTATATAATGTTTTGTTTTATATCTAATGACAAGACTTGAGTAATATAATTAATAAAACTTTATATTAATTAAAATGTTAAGTATATTTTATGATATTTTACTTTCCGAATTGCAAATTGAATAACCTTATATAACGGTTGTAAACCAATTGTCGATCTATAAAATTTCAGTAATGCCACATTGTGTAAATTTTTTTGTCATAATTTTTTTGAATTTAAAGTCTTAAAGTATTTTTTATCAAACAATTGCTTTCCAATGGTTATTAATTGAATGATTGCATTTGAAGTATATGCCAATCAAAAAAATATGTAAAAATCTATTAATACCTAATTTTAATTAACTTTTACTCACTTTAAGAAAATCACATGAAAAGATAATTTTTCAATGCCAAAAGGGAGACTTAAATTTATATTTTTAGTAAAATAATACTAAAAATATCTACAATTATCCCAATCCATAGGCCTTTATAAATAGTTATAATAATATCCATTATAATTTTCCATTAATGCTAGCTTTTAAAATTCTCAAACTCCCCATTAATTTCAACAATATTGAATGAAATATAAATTATTCAAGACAAAAATTGAAAATATATTCAATGCGTATCCTCTTTTATATCAATTTATTTATTGTTTATTGAAAGCTCATGGAATAAAAAGACAATAACTAAAGTGTATATTTTTGTTAGCTGGTGTTACTAATGTGAACCCGAAAATATATTAAATAAAACCTAAAACTACTAATGCGTATACCAAATAGGCAATAAGGAAAAATCCCAATTGCACTTAAAAATCGCTTACATTGCTATCTTTCAATGTCATATCAATAAATTAACATAAAATTGTTGGTCGACAAAAAAAGGAAATCTTTGAAATAGTAGAATTCCTTTATTGATACGATAAGCATTTCTTTATGATTGTCGAGGGAGTTTTTAGCTTTCAACCAAATAGGAATATTGTTCTGTCATGCATTGTAATTGTATATCAAGTTAAGAATCATCTTAAATTCCCAAAAGGAAATTCTTTTTATTTTGTTATTTCGTAATTTTTGGCCCATTTTTTAATATGCTTTCTTATTTGGGTTATTTTTTTCTAGCCCTTTTTTGTTATACATAACATATTGTTAGGCCTTTAAAAGTTTACAGCTAAAACAGGACCTATTCTTTATATCTACAATGAATTATAATAGATAAAAACGATTGATTGAATATTATACTTGGTAGAAGAAATATTAATCGTTATACGAGGGTTGTATGATTAATACGTGGCCTTGATAAGAAAAAGCATTTATTTATTGTGTAAAATTTATTTTCGTTTATAAGAAAATCTCCAGCAACCACATCATCGTTTGAACCAAATTAATTGCCGCCAACCGTTTTTTGCATATGCAGAAATAGTAAATAATTACGTAGAGCTAAATCTGGTGAACATGATTCATAGAATTTTATCATTCCCATGCCACAAGTATGCATAATCTTAAAGAATAAGGATTTTTCTTTGCCAAATTTTTCTTTCTACAGCATCGTTGAACCGACCCAATAATAATTTGGCGTTATACTTGCTATTAATCGTTATGCCATTTTCCGTGGTAATCGACGTTCATATTAAAACACTGTGATCTTGACTTAATTAGCCGATAAAGTTATCTTGGTCTTTTACGCTGGTGTGCCATAGAAAACGTACAGTTTCGACAGTCGATTTTTCGTTAATAGTTATGATTCGAGCACAAAAAATATTCGGATTCTGCTTCAACATTGCCAAATATTCTTTTGAACTTATCATATGTGGTTGTTAAAAAATTCCGCATTCATCTTGGAAAGAGCTTTCTCATATCCAAATGAGTTAATAAAATATCCTGGATCCGTTAAGGCTCATAGCCTCAGAAATCCCACGCACTTTCAATCTCCAATCAATTATCACCATATCGTGAATTTTTTCAGCCATTTCTAATGTGGTGGTCTCATTTGGATGACCTGGATGACTTCATCAAAAATGCTTGTACGGCCGCGTTTAAATTCAACTGTCTAATATTTTATAATCGATAACAAAGGTGCAGAATTTCTATAAACTTCTCTGAATTCCATTATTCGTTTTCTTTTTCAAAAACATATATTTTATCATTGCACCAAAATCGGAAAAGTTGTTCACATTAAATGACTATCACTCGCAAACTAAACAAGACAGCTGCTTGGAATTTTTGACAAAATTCTAAGAAAAGATTTGATTTACGATAAATCTAGTTATTTTAATAGTAGCAGCATCATCTTTCACCGAGGACAGGTAGAAATCATACAACCCTTGTAGTATTATCTTAGTATTTTTAAAGTAAAAATCTATTATTTCAAAAACAAAAACAAATAAAGTATCTTTGTTAATGAATCAAATTAGCAAAAAAAATATTGTTAAACATTTCATTTTTATCAAAATCCTCTTGTAGGAAAATTGCCTTTTTTATCATCCTCAAAAATACTCATCGAAGATTAAAAGGACAATAATTGCCCCAGCTGTTATGGTATTCATATCTGTCTTGTTATTTGCATTATTTTGGATATCTAATAGTATTGGGTGAAAACCACTTGACCCCTACAAAAATCGAATACATTCATTAATTACTATTTGAATGATTCGAAGGATATGCATTTTTAAGCCTCGATATTCATACATAAAATAAAGCTGAAATAATTGGAAATTTACTATCGATGAGATGACAATCGATTAAATGGCTTTGAAATAACTCGCGTAATGAACGTTAATTCAATAAAAGAAAATGCGTTCATAGAATTTATTATTAGTCGCTAAAGAAATACGCCTGATAATAAATTTAAGTAATCATCCTTCTATGCACATTTTTATATTAACCAAATAGGGTGCGTTTCTATGATGCGTTCTTATGATAAGATAAATCTATTGTGTTGTATTATTGTTCTAGTACAAGTACATAGTCTAAGATATTATATTGAAGGCTTACAATTAGTTTCGTAAATTATACTTTAGTTACAAACACATCCATCTATACATTCGTATATACTCATGCACTTGCCATTAAAACACAAATAATAAGAGTAACATAAAATACAAACAGTTACGGATTAGAAACTTTGGTTTGCTAAACTAATTAATAAATTTCTAACTTGAAAAGTTTGTATTTCTAGAGTATTTATCTACAATCAAAGAAACCCTATTGGTAAATTCAATAGACATTGAATTAATCTTAGAGTGATTATGCTGTAACTTGTTCTTAATTCAAAGAAACAGTGTAATAGAAATAAAATTGACACGAACGGAAAAACAAATTTCAACTATTAAAGAAGATTTCATTATATTGTATCCAATAAACATTAAGAAGTACGTAAATAAATAATACCGTTTACAGAATAAGACACTTTTGATGAAGTTTTCATAATTGACTTATGGAATAATTTGATTTAAATGCAGTGTATTGGAAAATTCTCAGAAATTTTATTGTGAAATCAAATCAACTAGAAAATTTAATAGAAACAACATATGGCAGAAAAGTAATGACACTGAAAGCTATCTGTCAACTTTGCGGACTTTTCCTATAGAGCGTGATAAATAAAGTTGTGTTATTGTGATGCATTACACAAAAAGGAATATCGAAATTTGAAGCAACAATGTCTCATTAAATTTTGGGGTGAGCTTCAAATTTTGTGTGAATCCTCGAGTTTAACGTACAAAAAGTTCATATAACTCTATGGGTGGAGCAAAGAGAAACAGTATTAAACTCTTGATTAGATATGTGTGAAGTACCACGGTCAGTCTAAGACCATGGGTATCGGAATACACCCAATAAGTGCAAAATGCAGTTACACTTGTTATAGCTTTCGCCAGTCAAATCGAACTTTCAGAACTGTATTTTGTTTTCGATTTTTTACTTTAATTACTTTATGCCCTATTTCACACATTCAGCTTTCAGCCAATCGATTCTCTCATTAATCTTTCATTCCTTCTCCTAACATAAACATAATTCGATTCCTTCTATGGAAAATGGCCTCACCTTGTCTTCTCTACCATTTACCAGTTGTATAAGCTTAAATCCGCTGTTTTTTAGTAAAAAAAATACAATACATGTTTTTTTTCATAGAAAGCTAAAACAAATTTATTCAAAGTACTTGGCCTCACTGGCTACACATGTTTCCCATCTGTCGGGCAATTTGTGGATACCACGCCAAAAAAATTCCTTCTCTTTCGAGGCAAACCACTCATCAAGCCATTTTCGGACGTCTTCGTAAGAATTGAAGTGCTGCTCAAACAGGTGGTAGTCGGAAGGGGCCAGGTCTAGTGAATAAGAGGGGTAGGGTAGCACCTCACAGTTGAGTATCTCCAAGTAGTTTCGGACCATTTTTGACGTGTGCGAAATGTCTTTGTTGATAATCTCACGCAGAGCACGGTGCAATTTTATCAGTTGCACCGTGCTCTGCGTGAGATTATCAACTCACGCAGAGCACGGTGCAACTGATAATCAGTTGTTGGCATTGACAGTTCACCCAGGTTTCAAGATCTCATAGTATACGATACCCTGTTGATCCCACAAAACGCACAGCATCGTCTTCCGTCCGAAGCGATTTGATCTTGGGGAAGATGTTGATGGTTGGCCGGGATCAACCAACGATTTCTTGCGTTTAGGTTTCTCGAAATATATCCACTTTTCATCGCCTGTCACAATCCGATGCAGGAACGACTTTATTTTTTGTCTGGCGAGCAAGATTTCGCATGTGTTTTGGCGTCGCTCCATCTATCGTTCATTCATGCGGTACCCATTTTCCAACCTTTTCAGTCTTCCCCGTGGCACGCAGACGCATGGAAATGGCTGGTTAAGTAACACCCAATTGCTGCGCAAGCATTTTTTGCGATTGAATATTGTCTTCGTCCAAAAGAGCCTGCAATTGATGGTCCTCAACCTTCCTAGGCCGATTTTCACGTTTCTTGTCCCACAATATTCAATCTCGGCACATTGCTTTCGATAAAGCACAGTTACCATGGGCCTCCATAAGCGTTCAATGCGATTCGGAAGCCGATTTCTTCAAACTGAAGCAGAAAAGCAGAGCTTCCCGCATATGCTCTTTTTCTGGCAGAAAACTAGACATGATTACCAAAGGAAAAATGTATTTTGTTGTACGAAATTGCTGAAAATGTGTACTGATTACTGTTGACAGATGTCAAACTCATAAAAAAAATTATGGCGTGCCCATGGTAGCTTAATATGCTCACTCACGTCATCTATTGCCAAACGGATTTAAGCTTATATCCTTGGTACTGCTTTATTCGAAAACTGTCTTTCTGTTCTATGCACCTCTTATGCTTCAATCTGGTCCCGCTAAAGAACCAGTTATATCGAACACAGGTACAACAGTAGAGGTTTAAGAACCAGTTCCAAGCTAGTTACCATAACTGTTGGTAGCAAGGTCTCACTAATCTTATACTATCATCTGCAATGATAACACCTGGAATAATTGATCCTGAGTTTTAACCACACCACCCACGTTTCAGCCAAAGGCACCTTACCTTGGGCGGATACGGCGTGACCAACCGCCATCAGATACCCGCACCCCATGGTACTACTTTTTATTTTAAAAGTACATGGTGGGTACTCCCAACCATAGAGTTACAGTAAGGAATCTTGTTTTTGCTAAAATCTGAAGGCCTATTTATTGATGGTACTCTCTGCTATGTTCTGCAATTTAACCTTTCTTTGTTACCTGGGTGGGAGGAAAACTTGATTTTGGACGTGAAGTAGCAGAGGAATTGTTTTACCACTCAGAAAACTGACCTCCAAGCATGCCTACTACTCAGAGAGTGGTAGGCATTCTTGAAGACAGCATATTTTTAGTAGAGGTCACAGGGGGTTCTTTTTTAGACATTGCCACTATTGCCTTGACACCCGAATATTACGAATACATTTATCATGCCAGTTCAGGATTTTTTATTCTACTTGGGAAACCTCTGAAGAATGAATGTTTCTTTCAGAGGTTTCCCAATTTTGTTGAATTATGTTCTATCACTATTGGACCGAAAACAAATACTTGAAAATATTATACATTATGACAATCGTCGTTGAAGGTCAGTAAAGAGGATACAGAGGGAAATTACACCATTTAGGGTGCTGTTAATCTGATTAACCAATCGGGTTTCATTACGAGACGCTCGATCGTGCACACGCCTCAGGTCATCCCGCTAAGCAGTTCACTTTAGAGCAGTACAAACTCTAAAACGAACCCTGCCCAAAGAATCCTTTCATATCTAAAACTGATAAAAATGTGAAACAACTCTTGGAAGCAGTGGAACACGGACCTTGCTCAGGGGGGCCTGCAACATTGAAAACCGATGAAACTGTGTAACGAGTGAGGGCTCGTATGATTTCAGATCGTCAATTAACATTTAAGCAAATGAGTAGTCCTTTAAAGGTTCAGAAAAGAGGTTCTCTGCGTTAGATCGAATATTGCAGACACTTGGTTGCTCAAGCATGACAATCCTTCTTTTAATACGGCAATCTCCGTCAATCTCCCCCCTCCCCTCTTCCGGTGGTTCTTATACTCCAGATCATAGTCTGTGCGACTTATATTCTTCTCCAATATAAAAAAAAACAGCTAAGAGAACGTCATCTTGATACTGCCTACTGTCGACAACATCCAAATAGGTGTCATTTAACCGATGATCTTAAGGCTTGAGCTGCCTAAAGGAACTACTTTGAAGGGCATAATATTGATATAGAAAAATAAAATAAATTTGTAGCCAAAAAAAATATCAATCGTATTACACCTCGTATAACAAACTTATTTTTGCTTTGAAAAAAAAAGTTCAGAGTTTTAGCAGTTCCTTCAGCAGTTTTTCTATAAAAACAAAATTACAAAAACAGAAACAATATTTAACTGAAAATTTTAAGGTGTAACAAATAGGCTTAGTTGTCTTCAACAAATAAGATAGTTTTAGCATCGAGCTTTCCCTACAAAATTCCTAACGTGTATTTTGATCTTGTAATTTTTATAATGTTACTCTATAAAACAAATTATTTAATATAATTAAAAAGGTTTTTTTTCCTCTATTAACTTTTATACTTTTTAAAATGAAGTACATTAAAGAATTTTTCCAAAAATAGCTGTGTCATTATTTTTACCCAAAAACTTACTAGAATTAGTTGTTTTTTTTTTTTTAATTATTTTTCTTGGTTTTTTCTTTATATTTTTGTTAGTAAATTTGTTTCTCTTAGGAGTCCTTTTCATTTGAAGATGGATTGACTTTTGGATTAAATGGAATTTCTTATCCGTAAATGAGTTGGCAAAATTTATATTGAGAACAATATGTCATTGAAGGCATTTATTGCCTAAACAAGAAAATAGCACATCTTCGAAAATAATATTCTACAGTCAACTGCCTATCCAATAGGACTGTGCACATTCGGTTTTAGTAATATTTTCACGTAAAATAAATGATATTCAGTGAAAATGCTCAATTTTTCGATTTATAATATCGAATATGAGAATTCTTGAACATATTGTATGCTATGTTACAATAGAAATATCGTCCATTTACGAAAATCGACTTTAATAAATATTCGTCTTGGAAATGTGTCTGGGCTAGAGCTTTAGCTATTCATATCTTTTATCTTTCATAATGTACATACAATTCGAATGCGAAACATTCCATTGCTATAAATTCTTCACCCTTATTTCTATTATTTCGATTACTATTACGATAGTCATCATATCATAATATACAGCTAAGTGGTAAAGTGTATTTTCGTGCAATCGCTACCGAAGCGCTACCGAAAAAAGGATAAGAGATTTTTGCACTTTTACCAGACACATCTGTCTCATTGTATGGCCTGATGATAAGCACACATAAAGACAATTGCTCACATTATACAAAATGCTCCCAAAAGTTATCGGTCATGCCGTTTGCCATCTCCACTCTTCAACTATGAAAATCTTCATTGTCATCCTCCACTAGAGGCCACTACAAAAACCAAAGTAGTACTTCCATCATTTGTCAGACATGTTGTCGACAAAATACGTACACAGCCATACCATCAGCAGAGGATATCAAAGTACATACAATTTGCGAAAAAAGGCAGCTTTTATATTTACTCTATCTATCATCATCATATTACACCATTCCTATTAGGTTTAGATGACTAAGAAGAAGAGAAATGAAAAAGAATTTCGTTTTGACCACAACTTTTTGCGTTTTATATTCTCCTTTGCTAGATGGTCGGTCACCTCTATACGTAGTCCTCACGTATTTGTTGATGATGTGTCTTAAAGGAAAAAAACCCGTTTTAAAAACAACGAACCCAAACAAAAAGTTTGTGTAAACTAATTTTGAAAATTTTCTATAAAAGCTTATCCAACTTGTGCTTTGGATAGTTAAGTTTATTAAAATACACTTATTTCTTAGATTTTGATGTATAATTTATTAAATTAAATTGCTTAAACTTTGAAAATATACTTTTTTAAATAATTGCTATAACATTTGTTACAGAACTTAATCTTTCTGAGGTAAATTTTGAGGACATTTTTACACATTTCGGACTGAATTCTCTCAAATTTACAAAATTTTCTCTAAAAATACAATTTTACATGAAGTTTTACAAGAAAAGTCCAACGATGTTAAATCGCAAGATCTTAGAGATCAATTGACATCACCAAATTTCGAATTTACGAGTCGTGAGAGCTTGTAGTTTCGTTTTATTGAACCTATATACGATTCATAGTAAAACCTTCAATTTTAGACTAAAAGAAAAGTTAGTTGTCATACAGCCATAGCGTTCAGAATCGACGGTAACAGTTTCCCCATCGATGTTTTCAAAGAACGAAACTTGCAGACAAAAAAGTCATCTTTTGAGGATATAATGGCTCTTTTACACTTATATGAGGGTTTTCAAAGCCCCATACTTATTGAACGATAATTAACCGTGATTTGTTCAATAAACCAGTCTATAAAAAAAATAATATCTGTTTAGTAAAAAGTACGGCGTCTGTTCAAAAAGTATCGCGAATTTTGTGTTTTTTTCAAAAATTATTTATTTATTCATGAATATCTATTTTGTCCCCTTCAAAGTAATCCCCACCAGATATGTGCCAACGTTTTTTCCTTGAAGCACTTCAAAAAATAATTGTTTGTGATCTTGTTCAGCTCCTCCTTCGATGCCGTCTTTATCCCCTCAATCGTAGCGTAGCGTCATTCTTTCATGGGGCTCTTCAGTTTCGGGAACAAGAAAAAGTCACAGGGGGCCAGATCTGAGGAATACGGTGGCTGCGGCATTATTAGTGTGTTGTTTTTGGCCAAAAATGGCAAAAACAAATTTTTGTTCTTCCACAAATCTGGGCCTTTCTGGCGGATTGCTTCACGCAACTTGCGCATAACTTACAGGTAATATTCCATATTGATCGTTCCACCCTGTGGCAAGAACTCATGATGCATTCGACCGAACTTGGCGCTTTTCGTCGTTCACACCTTTTCGGCCCTCTGAGAACATTTTGTACCACCGATAGACGTTGCTTCGGTCCAAGGTAGCTCCAACATATGCCACAGTTAACATTCGGAGTGCGTCCGCGCAATTAATTTTGTTTTTCAAACAAAATTTGATACAGTTTCTTTGATCCAATTTTTAGAATGGGCAAAAATCGAAGACGAGGGAAAACACGTGCATGCAAAGCAGCTGACAAAAATTAACTGAACATTCAAAATGGCCGAACTTGTTGGCATAAGTGAGAGACATGAGTACCAACATAACGCCACAAAAAATTCAAAATCGAATTTACAAAATGGCAAATTTTAAAATAAAAAAAAATATATTAACATATATATTGTATATAATTAGTATCTGCTAAATAACAAAAATATACTTTTCCGACTTAAAAATGGATAATCAGTTTACTTTAAAAAATTTGTTGTTAAATATTTAAAAATATCAAAATTTATCAACAATAAATGATGAAATATTTCTAAGAATTTTATTCAAATTCATAATTAATTAATAATAATTATTTCAATTTGGATTCTCTTAAATTTTTCTTCCATTCTTCTATCGACAGTTTTGAGTATAAAATAATTTGGATGCATTTTCTGCTCTTCAGTCGAGTACTTTGTAATATTGAATAGCTTTAGACAGTAGACAGGAAAATTAAATTCCTTTAATTTAATAATAAACTCATTAATTTCATTTACTGCAGTCATAATTCATCACTAGTACACTCTCAGCTGTATAAACCAAAGTGGTACGATTCTGAGTTCTTGTGGTCCGTTCAATAGTGTTCAGTGTTTACTTATAGTGCGTATGAATTCAGTCCATTAATGCTGAGACTATACAAGTACATTAGCTACGATATTTGTATATATTTCTACTCGACTAGAGCTTATCCTGTTAAAGATATTCTCCACAATATTCCTGCTCAACAACCGCAGAGGACACAGTGTGAGCTGCTTGTTGAATACTTGAAGTAGAAGCATAACCATCGAACACCACCTACTTGACGAGTGTTTCATTTTGTAACTCCTCTTCTACAGATTCACAGAACATCGAAAGTGTTTTTTCCAATTGTTTTTACCATATTTTGTTAGTAGGCTTACAGTGTATTCTTTTATCTTTCATATTGGATGTTATTGTCCGTCTAATGAACCTATGCGGAACTTTGTTACCACTTTCAGATGTTGCCAGGTGATTTGATGAACAGCATAGTTGAAATTCTAGTACCTATCACTAATGATATTTGAATTGTTTCCGGAGCAAAATAGAAATTCAGATACGAAAACATTAAATAAAAAATTGAATACAAAAAAACCACATTAGGAAAAACCCCTAACTAATAGTTGCAATAGTCAAATGCAATAGTCGAATTTGGCCTAGATTCTACAGAAGAATTCGGTTTGCAAATGGAAGATGTCATTAAATAACCACAAGAAGGTGTATTTTGACTTGAAAACCATTCCGTTTTTTTACAATGTCTTTTTTTTTTCATTGTTTGGAACAGTTTCTTGGCAACAAAATCAATTCTATTCAATATCAATATCCAGATAAGTAGTAGAGAAATCATATTGTATTATACAATACAATTTAAAAAGTGTACGTTTTTCAATTTAGTTAATCTATTTCTAATGCGATATTAATTGATCGAAATATATTGAAGAGAACTACATATATTGAAGAAAAATTGTCAAAACTAAGTATTTAATCGTATTCTATTGAAAATAAATAAAACCACGTTTACGATTAATCATAGAGTATTCTGGCTTCTTATTTATCCATAATGTTATGAAGAAAATAAAATTTAATTAAATTTTCAAAATGGAATAAATAATTTTGTACTACATTCGAAAATTATTTAGAAATTTTTAAAACTGTACGTGTATATTTAGAAGGACTTTTAGGACTCAATAAAAGATGAACTTTTAGGACTCAAAAAAATATTCTTACTGTTTTTTCCTTATAAAAATATGAAAAATTAAGAAAAACCTTCTAAATAATTTTGTACGAAAAATTATGTTATTTCGTTTGCTTGTAACTACATCTGACAAGTAAAAATACAAACTTTATAAATTTACTAGTATTTTATAAAAACCTGTTCAAACTTAGATTTTTTAATATATTCTCTTTCAATTTTAGCTTAAATTATGGTACAATTTAGTAAAAAAAAACAAAAGCTTTTAGTTTTAAGGAAAAATTTTGCTTCATTGAAACCGATATGGACAATAGTCCATCCTAGACGTACGAAAGTAGTTCCATAAGTACCCGACCTGACGTATAAATGGCTGTTATTGTTTGAAAAAAATTACTATGCTAGAAAGCAACGACCGTATAAAGCTTAAGTTTAAAGTTTGATGACACTGCATTGTTTCGTATTTGTTTGACAGCCTTTAATAGTGAATGTTCTCAGTGAATTTGTAAACATGAAAAAAATTGGGAACTCAGTGAGAGTCTACTTCTTCGCTTACAACAATAAAATATTGGTTAAAAGAGTTTAAATGAGCTTTCAAGATGAACATAAATGACTGAAAATTTGGACATGAAACAGCTGTGCGTAAGATGAGTACCGCGTTTGCTCACAATGGAACATAAATAGCGTCGTGGAATTGTTTTAATCAAGTGTTTGGCGATGTTTCACAGCAATAAAGATAAGATTGTGCATCGATTCATAGTGATGGATGAAACATAAGTTCATTACTTCACACTTGAGCTTAAGGAACAGTCAAAACAATAGACTGAAATGGTAGAATTTTGAGAAGATCGATGTTTCTTACTATAAACAGTGTATCGAAGCTATTGAAAAGTAGCTGGAAAAAGTGGATCGAGCTAAAAGGAGACTATGTTGAGATTTATAGATATTAATTTTCTAAATTTTTTGTGTTTTCTTTATTAAGTCGGATACTTCTGGAACTTACCCTTGTACAGTATAATTTTCAACTATAATCAGTAAGTACGCAAAAAGTGAAGTTTTTGAAGTGCGTCACGAAAAATGGATCAGCAAAATTTTAAGCAACGATGTTGCATCAAATTTTATGTAAAAAAAATAAGACTTACAAAAAGCTGCAGCAAGCTTATGGAGGAATATTCCTTATCAAGAGCATACGCTTTTCGATGGAGTGTGGCATTCCTTGCCGAGAAGCATAGGAAAACGAATCTCGCTCAAGGGATATCCAAAACTGATTGAATATGGAATGAATTCCTCTAGAATAAACTGTCAACCAAATATTTTACAAAAAAAGTTCTGCAAGGACTCAGAAAAAGGGACATTAGATATAATTGGATGAAAACGACTTTTATCAGACGGCCATCTCCATGAACGAGTTTTTGTCGCAAAAAGGAATTCCTGTGATCCCTTTTGTATACCCAATCATAGTCCGTGTATATTTTTTCTTTTCCTCAAGATCAAAAAACACTTAAAAGAACATCATTTTAGTACTATCGACAATATCCAAAGAAGTATAACCGAGAAGCTGAAGGCAATTAAATTTGAAGACTTGCAAAAATTCCAACACTTTTGATAAATGTATAAAAATAAAATTAAATTATTGCGAACAAAAAATAATCTATCTCGTTAATTTTCTGCTACCAACTCGTATGAATTTATATCTTAATTACTTAGCATAAGTTAAATGATTAAAAGTCAAATAATTTAAGATTGTCATACGAATACGAGAAGGAATCTGTTATATGAGAATATATTTCTAAACCATAATCCTTATAGCAGTGAAATCTCAACTGCGATTACCTGTCATCTTACCTTTAGATGGAAAGCATTCCTTTCCTGTAAGACCATATTTTATAATACGTTTAATTACAGATTTAACCATACATATATGCATAAATATGTTGATTTGTAATACCCTGCAATGTTAACGAAACTACAATATATCTCTTACAACAAAATATTATAAGGAAAATGCTAAACGCAATTAATTTCGTTGTCAAAGGTCTATCAGTAGATTAGGGCTTGATTGCCATAGTACAACTTTAGAACCCATATTCATTTTGTTGCAAACGTAGTCGCTCTTTTCCCATAACGTAGAGACTATCTAAAAATGGTTAACCCTCAATTCATAAGTATCTTTTTCATCCATATTCGACAGTAGAAAATCTCAATTTCGTATTATTCTTATAATTCTATATTATTCATACGTACATAAGCATATATGTGCTTTCGTATACACTAACAAGGATACTCGTACTTTTATATTATCTTATGAACACAAATACAGCTTAAGGGTTATTTCATAAAATGGCATAGACTGGTTTCAATAGCAAATAGTATGCTTTTATAGTATATATAATAAGTTTCATTTCTTTTACTCTCTTCTACCACTGTTTTCCTTTTTTATTTTGGGTTTTGTTCCATTTCAACTTACATAACCCCTCCCCCCCTACTAACCCTCGAAAGTTACTTATAAACTATCTCTAGTATTCAGTCCATGGTTTCTAGTCATATTATTCTTCTTTTACATCCTTGTCATTTATGGTTGATATCCGAAGACATAATCCTTTTGATTCAGTAGAATTTTTTGTCTTGATTTTTGGTGATATTTTAAGACTTTATCCAATTCTAGATGAATGGATTGAGAGAATATGTTCGTTCCTTTCATTTTATGAAATATTTTTGGCCTCTTTCTTATCTATTTTTATTCATTTATTTATTTATTTATTTATTTATATTTTTAGTTTTTATTTATATTTTAAATCTTCTTTTGGACGATGGCTCTTCATTTGAGATTTACTTTAAGACAGTTAAGATGGATTTATGGTAGACCTAAAAAAGGATTTCGTAAAACATGGCTGGGATTATTTATTTCTTTAAGGATAAATGAGTACATTATTTATTTTAGTATCAACAGATAGATAGTTTTAACTTGATTTAACAATTTTTTTGTTATTTATTTATGCACATACATTAGATAGCTATAAAAAAAGAAGATTAATCATAAATAAAATATTCGTTCTATTATATCTAATATTATTGCGTGGTTGTAAAATTGTCAATCACATTTAGTGGTTCAGAAAGTATAGGACTGTTATTTGACAATAGTTAAATATAAATAGAATCACATTTATTTAGAAGACAATCGTTAAATAAAAATAGGATAACGTTTATAGATTAATTATTTAACAAGCATTGAGTAAAAATTTGAAAAATTCTCAAAAACTTTCTAAAATCTTCTTCAGCGATGAGGCTTATTTCTTGCATAGTTGATTTCATTGAGTAAAAATTGATGTATATGGGGCTCAGAAAATCCGCAAGTGACTATGAAAATGCCATTTTTTATGGCTTTTTGGTCTGAAGGATAGTGTTGGCCTGTATTTATTCAAAAATGAAAAAGGAGGAACTGTTATTGTTAATTCGGGTATGATAACCAACCAATTCTTCGTCTAAACTTAAAAATTTTAGTCTAAAATATAATTGATTTAAATAAGATAGTGGGCGCCAAGATCGTACCTTTTGATGTAGTTAGAATTTTTCTTAAAAATTTTCACTAAAAATGCTATTAACGTAGATAATGTTTAAACTTAAGATAAATTAAAAAATCAATATTCATCAATTAATGGCCGAATAACCGACAGAAATGTTTGAAAAAGTTGTTAAAAATTACCTCAAAGGTAATTATTGAACCAGATTATATTTATTATGTAATGGCAATATTTTTGCAATATAATTATATATAATTTTTATTAAAATCTATATTTTAACTATTTTTTATTGAACTTTACTTTCCGAATTGTAAATTAAATAACCCAAAATCCAAGGTCTATTCAAAAGGTATCGAGAATTTTAAATTTTCGCGGGTTGCGTATAATCGAGTTTTGATTTTTTGTGGCGTTATGTTGGTACTCATATCTCTTACTTATGCCGAAAGTTAGGCCATTTTGAATGTTCATTTAATTTTTGACAGCTGATTTTAATCCAAATTTGCTCCAGAGGGTCATAACTGGTGACGAATCATGGGTTTATGGTTATGACGTAGAAACCAAAGCTCAATCATCCTAATGGAAGCTTCTGCGCGAGCCAAGACCGAAAAAAGCGCCAAGTTCAGTCGAAACTGACTGAGCAAGGTTTTGCTACAGTCGAAACTGACTGAGCAAGGTTTTGCTACAGTTTTTTTCGATTGCAAAGGCGTGGTGTATCATGAGTTCTTGCCACAGGGTAGAACGGTTAATAAGGAATATTACCTGCAAGCTATGCGCAAGTTGCGTGAAGCAATCCGCCAGAAAGGCCCGGATTGGTGGAAGAACAAAAATTGGCTTTTGCCATTTTTGGCCAAAAACAACACGCTAATAATGCCGCAGCCACCGTATTCCCCAAGAACCCCATGAAAGGATGACGCTACGCTACGATTGAGGAGATAAAGAAGGAGGAGGTCAACAAGATCACAAAAAACGATTTTTTGAAGTGCTTCGAGGATTGGAAAAAACGTTGGCACAAGTGTATAATATCTGGTGGGGATTAATTTGAAGGGGACAAAATAGATATTCATGAATAAATAAATAATTTTTGAAAAAACACAAAATTCGCTATACTTTTTGAATAGACCTCGTTTTTTGAAAGTTTTTGTTCTGATAATATTTTCACAACAAAACTGGGGATATGAATTTGTGTATGTGTATATAAAAAATTTCTAATTTAATTTATAGTGATGTAAAACAATGAATTTAGTGATATATTAGTTGCGTGTATTTATACTATGATTAATAAATGCTTATATACAAACTCATATGCACTTAAACATATGTGGAGGGAAAAAAACCGATTGAAATAAATGGTAAAGTACTGATAATAAATGGTATTCATTACATCTAACACGTCTTCAACAGATGAAATTTATTATTTATTAATTCAAATATGTTATATTCATTAATTTATCTTTTTCCTTACTGTCTTTATATTTATGGTACATATTCATATACAGACAGTATTATGCTTTTTCACACTAATAATAACGTATATTTCATAAAACGTACACTCATCTTCGCAATTGGTTAGGAATAGCTGATGGAATGGGATATGTATAATTGAAAGTAAAAAAAAAGGACTTGCTTAGTTCCTTTACCAAATTCCATTGAATTCCATTTCAATTTCCTATGCATATTTCTTGATTTGCTGCCATAAACAAAACTGAAAATTAAGCGTTTTCAAGGACTCATTTTGGATGATTCGGTTCGATTCGTATTTTCTTTTATAGCATAAAAAATACATAAATCTAGCTATGAAGATTACAGGTAAATATTTTGCTAGTATTTAATATAAAAAGCTGTATACCGACAGGTCTATATCAGTAAAAGCCAAATCCCTTTTTTTTGCTGCCTTAAAAAAAAAATATTACAATCCTCCCGGAAAAAAAGGAAGAAACTCAATATATCATTTTTATAGCTCTATCATATATGTATAAACGTACAAAAAATATATAAATTGCATGACTATAGATGTTTTTTCCTTTTTCAAATAGAATAGAAAAGAAATGGGGTAGCTTTTATTTTTTCTTTGAAAATTTATTTAATAATATTTATACACATAACATCTCGTTTTTTGTCAATGTTAAATGTAGAAGAAAATTTCTAAAATTCATCTATTATAGTTGCTTTTAATTTATCATAAATTTAATGTATTGTCGTTAATCTTTTCCATACATATCCTATATATATATATATTTATTTTTATATATTCAGCATGTTTTCATTTATGGTCGGCTTTAACATTATTTGTAATTGCAAATTTTCTCTAAAAATAATTTCTTTTTACTCAAATCTTATACAGGATTATCCAATTATTCTTTCGAAAAGTTAACTTTTCTTTTAATTTACGAAAAGTTACTTTTTTCACCTTAATTTTTGATTAGCTTCATAAATCACTTACTAGAAACGGTCACTAAGGATAATTCTCTGATAAGGGAATTGGGATGATATGGTTAACGAGCATGAAGCTTTTTATAACGAGAAACAGTTAGCTCATGTTTAAAGGGAACTTTGAGATCACGATGTATGACAGGGCTACGAACATAAAAAGGAGTATTCACAATTGTACGAAGAATTTTTTGACTGAATGAATTAGATACTACTGGAGCTGTAAGGCTTAGTAGAATTCCAGAGTTCTAGTCCATAAATCCATATTGGTTTCAGTACAGTGTTATAAATAAGTAATTTACTGTCAGTTTGATATGTTATTAACCGGCCATAATTCTGTTGAACTTCACGTTCATTTTAAATTCCAAAATGTTTATATCGTTTTCAAATTTCCACATAAATACCATAACAAAATGGCATCCAAAGTGGGGCCAAAACGTAATATTTTTGTGTTTTGACATCTCATTGGACATAGTCTAGTGATGCATAACAAAGCAACGCCCGATGTGAAGCCGAGTTAGGCTGGAATGAATTATGCACCCCTAGTCTTGACAATTGCAAGAGTTGGCTGTGAGCTAATTACTCAACTCGGTGGCTTTTCAGTGGAGCCTGTTCACACTAAGTGCTCAAAGTTTTTATTTGTAGTTATTTTTGCTTTGAACTCAGGTTTTAGGGTGAATCAACCTCAAGAATGCGGAGGTTTGGATTGAAGAATTTGTATTTTCTGGCTAACAGTTAGATATCCTACTCGGTTGATAATATTAATCCAAGTCCTTTAATCGTTTACTCGTCATGCAACATTTCTGATTGCAGTTGACCGCGGCCATAGACGATGTTCTCTTCAAGGATCGGCGATATTGTGGATTGAGGTAATCTTGCTTAATTATTTATAAATATTTTTTTTTGTTTTTTCAAAATTTTAATAATTGTTCAATCGATATTATTAATCCAAAAATTGTAACTAGATTTACGGTATTGAATTAAGTATTTTTTGCCAGTGAATACCTAACGATTGAAGAGGGGCTATTTTTTTTATTTTATTGATGATACATCTTTAATTTTAGACCAACACTTATATTAAAAATTCATCTACCCCAAGGATAAAAACAGATTTTTTTTTAAAAGGGATTTTATTCCTCAAATCACAAATATCGATGCTATTTAAAGCTAATATTTACTTTTGCCAATACAGCTAAGTCTCTTCCATCACAATCTCTTCCTCCTCTTTAAGTTCTAAAAAAATTGTTTTGCTTCCCAATTTTAATACCTTTTCCATATTCCCCGCTCCTTTCCCAAGTAACGCAAGTTACGAAAATTAAGCTATTTGACGGCACTCTATGTTCCGTCAACTAATTACGAATTTGTTTAAGATGGGTTCAGAAACGGTTAAGAAACTGTTCTTCCTTTGGCGCTAAAAGCCGGACTGAGAAAAAATTTGTTTGCTTTCATGAACTAAGAGCCGTCAGACGTAACAAAAACGGAACTCATTGACGGCACTTATTGAGTGGGTTCCGAGTGCGTTACTTGGGTTCCCACTATTTTGAGGGTTTTTTCTAAATATTTCTTTTCAAATAGTTTAATTTTATTTTATTACTTTTTGCGACTTTTTTTCTTCACTCTCATTTTTTCTCTCCATATTACCCTATACGTCCAGGCATGATTTTTTTGTTATGGTGGGTCCTAACCGGCCATACTCCTATTCAACTTCATGTTGACTTTAAATTCCAAATTTTTATACCTTTCTCTTCTCATCTAATACCTTGGAAATTTTCATAACAAGTTGTAGGCTTTGAATGATCATCTGTTATTTGAGTCGCGTATGTGGGTTCCAAGTAAATCGTTGGCAAGAGGTAGTCTTAAACTTTTTAATGAATTGTACTGCTATTCAAATTTTAAGGCAAGGAAAAATACATTTAATTTTTAGATTGAACCTTATCGTTATGCATAAAATACAAAATAATTTAAATGGCTTGCACAAAATGTTTTCAGGACATATGGTACAGGTTGAAATCTTCAGACTTAAAAAATTTTATTGAAAATTCAAAATATTTTTTTTTTAATTTTTTGAAATTAAGGAAAAGACGGTTGCAGTAAATTTGTGATCAGAAACAAATGCAACCGTATTTTATTCTTCATTTTCATATAAATACGGGGCAATGACATCTTCAGACCAAAATGCATACCAGACAATGATATTTCACGAATACAATGGTGTCTGTCTTCGCAGTCTCTTGTTGGTTTTCAGAGCCCCATAAACGTCAATTTCGCTAATTGAAATATTCACCAAACAAGAAATAAACCCAATCTCTGACAAAAATTATATCCTCTTAAAGAAAATAATCTCTTCAATTTTGTATAAAGTTTTTATAATTAGAACCATCCATAATTTAAAAGAGCAAATTTTAATCAAAACAATTTTACTTTAGATGATATTTATCTGTGATAACTGTCCGATAGAACTATAAAAGGTCTGTTGAAAAAGTATCGCAAATTTTGAATTTCCGCGGGTTACGTACATTCGATATTCGATTTTTTGTGGCGTTATATTGGTACTCATGTCACTCACTTATACCGACAAGTTTGGCCATTTTGAATGTTCAGTTAATTTTTCACAGCTGCGTTGCTTGCACGTGTTTTGGCTCGTCTTCGATTTTTGCCCATTCCAATAAATGGATCAAAGAATTTGTTTCGGGAACAAGAAAAAGTCACAGGGGGCCAGATCTGAGGAATACGGTGGCTGCAGCATTATTAGTGTGTTGTTTTTGGCCAAAAATTCGCGCACAAGTAACGATGCATGCGCAGGGGCGTTATCATGGTGCAAAATCCAATTTTTGTTGTTCCACAAATCCGGGCGTTTCTGGTGGATTGCTTCGCGCAATTGCGCATAACTTGCAGGTAATATTTCTTATTGACCGTTCTACCCTGTGGCAAGAACTTATGATGCACCACACCTCTGCAATCGAAGAAAACTCTTAGCAAAACCTTCACATTCGACCAAACTTGTCGCGCTTTTTTCAGTCTTGGCTCGTGCGACAGCTCTAGAGCAACTTTGGGTAGTCGCAAAAATCGAAGACGAGCCAAAACACGTGCAAGCAAATCAGTTGTCAAAAATTAAATGAACATTCAAAATGGCCAAACTTGTCGGCATAAGTAAAAGACATCAGTACCAACATAGCGCCACAAAAAATCGAAAATTGAATATATGTAACCCGCGGAAATTCAAAATTCGCGATACTTTTTCAACAGACCTCGTACTTTTTAAACCACAATATATATAAAACTTTATTAATATTAAAGTTTTTAATAAATTATTTAAATAAATGCTATGTTTGATGTGGTTCAAAAATTTTTTATTCCTCCCCAGTCATACTATTATAATATTATTGTCAGTAGTATCCTTAAAGAAATATGGACCAATGACACTTCCGGCTCATTATCAATTTCCTGTAAAAATTGGGGTCTTGTTTTTGTGCCAAAGTTTCTACATTCACCCAAATTTTGTACGGATATAAAAACAAATTTTATTCAAAATATTTTATGGAGAAATGCTTTCATTTTATGGTAAAGAAACCTCAGCAATATTTACGTTAGCGTCCAATCCTAGTAACGGTCAGGCTTTGGTTTTTAGGAGACTGCAAAAGTTCTTCAAAGTTATTTACTAAACGATAAATAGTGAAATTTAAATCTACGTTAATGCGATCAAGTGTTTTAGATAATTTTCTGAATTAATTTTTTACATAATTTTATTGATAAATTAATTTCATAAAATACTTTGACCAATATGACATATTTTTACTAATAGAATGACATCTAACCAAAAAGTCATCTTACGTGTACATAAAAAATACTCTATTTATTTTTAAACCTGATCTAAATTTGAAAATTTATAAAACCTACAAAAATTAAGTAAAATATTTTTTGTTCATTGAAAATAAATTCAGTAGTTTTGGAATATTTATAGACAAATGATGCAACAGCAACAACAACACAAATTAGAGATAATTTCAACATTTTTCGGATGATAAAAATAGAAAGATAATTTAAATATTTTACTATGGAAAATAACCAGCAATTCGTAATTGCAATAGTAAACTAAAAAACCAGAAATTAAAATGAAAATGATTAAAAATAAACAGAAGAAAAAAAATACGGGAAGCAATAAAAAATGGAGTAAACTATCACCACTCTAGTATAACAGGAGCAAAGACTACAAACGAATATAACCCCATGAGAGTTTTGTGGCTTTTTGTAAATAACTTTCGTTTTCGGATTTCATTTAACTACGAAACTTTGTAATTTATGTGCTTCGATTAAATGCAACGAAAACTATAAAGTTCCGTGCATTGCTAGGATGCTTCATCTCCTCACAGAATCTGCATAAAGTCTCTTCATATCAAAACAGGCAGTCAGTAGGATGACTAGATGAATGGTTAAATGGAGAAGTGGTGAAAAAGTGGAGAAGTGGAAAAGCGGGCGAATAGATGATTCGATGGACTATGGATTTTCGAATGAACATTTCTACACCTCCCCACCTATTTTAACACCCTTGTGCAATTCTATTTCTATTTTTGGGAATAGTATTTTTAAATTTCCGTTTTATTTCTACCATCGCTTGCTGTATATTTATGTCCGCCCTTTTCGCAATGGATTATATATGGTATATTTCTCTAAAGGAGTATTTAAATAAAAAAGTTCTAATAAATTAAAATAGAAGAACCCAATTGGAGACTTCGGATACTATTATTTTATTATCTAAATATTTTAGTTACAATATATTTTCAGTAATAAATTCAAATGGACTTTATCCAAAATTTAGATTTAGAAAGTATAGCTCAATTAAATATATTTAAAATTTGAATTTTGATCAAAACATATTATTTTATTATATTAAATACCCTTTTGAGGTGATTTTTGATAACTTCTTCGCATATTTCTGACTGTAATTTGGCCATTACTTGATGGGTGCTAGTTTCTAAATGCTATGAAGTTTTAAAACTTATTTCCAAAAATACTATTGTATATTATATGTAATTTTATAATAAAAAAAACCAACGGCCTTAAATCGCATGATCTTTGAGGACATTTGGCATTACCAATCCACTTAATTCCGGGTGCTGGAAATTTTTTTTACAATAAAGCCAAAATTCATCATTTGTTATAGTTTCTGGCATCATTTAGTGAAAACCACATATGGTTCAGATTACAAAAATTTTAAGTTCAAACCAAAAAACAGTTATCTTTTTATCAATGACACCTTCAGACCAAAATACGCACCTTACAGTTAGTTATCGGAAATATAATGGCCTTTGTACAATACTTGTAAGTTTTTAGAACCCCATATACGAAAATTTTGGTTATTGACATTTCCACCGAGCAAGAAATTACCAGATATATAAGCTTAAATCCGCTGTTTGATCATAGATGGCGTGAGTGAGCTTATTAAGCTACCATGGGCACGCCATCTTTTTTTTATGAGTTTGACATCTGTCAACATTAATCAGTGTACATTGTCAGCAATTTCGTACAACAACATATATTTTTCCTTTGGTAATCATGTCTAGTTTTGTACCATAAAAAGAGCATATGCGGGAAACTCTGCTTTTCTGCTTCAATTTGAAGAAATCGTCTACCGAATCGCATTAAATGCTTATAGAGGGCTATGATAACAGTACTTTATCGAATGCTTATGAAGGCCTATGGTACAAGTAGCGTAAAAATCGACCTAGGAAGGTTGAGGACCATCAATTGCAGGTTCTTTTGGATGAAGACATCACCCAATCGCAAAAAATCCTCGCGGAGTAATTGGATGTTACTCAACCAGCCATTTCCATGCGTGTGCGTGCCATGGGGAAAATTGAAAGATCGGAAAATGGGTACCGCATGAATTGAACGATAGGCAGATGGAGCGACGCCAAAACACATGCGAAATCTTGCTCGCCAGACAAAAAAAAAAGTCGTTCCTGCATCGGATGGTGACAGGCGATGAAAGTGGATATAATTCAAGAATCCTAAACGCAAGAAATCGTGGGTTGATCCCAGCCACCCAACAACATCTTCCCCAAGACCAAATCACTTCGGACGAAAGACGATGCTGTGCGTTTCGTGAAATCAGCAGGGTATTGTCTACTATGAGATGTTGAAACCTGGTGGAACTGTCAATGCCCACTGCTACAACCAACAACTGATAAAATTGCACTGTGCTCTGCGTGAAAAAAGGACGGATTATCAACAAAGATATGACAAGCTGATTTTCCTCCACGACAATGCACCATCGAACACGTCAAAAATGGTCAGAAACTACTTGAAGACACTCAACTAGGAGGTGCTATGCCACCCCGCCTATTCACTAGACCTGGCCCTTTCCGACTACCACCTGTTTTCGTCGATGGGCCACGCGCTCGCTGAGCAGCACTTCGATTCTTCCGAACACGTCCGAAAATTGCTTGATGATGGGTTTGCCTCGAAAGAGAAGGAATTTTTTTGGCGTGGTATCCACAAATTGCCTGAGAGATGGAAAAAATGTGTAGCTAACGAGGGCAAGTACTTTGAATAAATTTGTTGTTCCTTTCTATGAAAAAAACTTGTGTTTTTTGACTAAAAAACAGCGGATTTATGCTTATATTCTCAATAATATATAAATTAAATAACTGATTAATAACAAAACTGTATTTTCCGAATTACAAAATGGATAATCCAGTATTTAATATAACTTTTTATACGTTTGTTTAAGAAAAGAAGAAAAAAAATTTATATTTCTTGTTTGAAAAAGTAAAATAAAGTTTCTGTTATAGAACTTTATAAAATTTTCTTACATTTTAACTTTTATAAAACTCACTATTTTTATCATCTTCTTGTATAAATATCGAATATGAAAGAATTACATTGTTGAAAAATTTAAAATAGAATTCAGTTTAAGACCTTATTAAAATAAAAACTATGATCAAATATTTATCATGTACATACAACTTGTTGTATATGACATCAATTTATTCTATACTTTGTAACTAAATCTCTATTCTGTTAAACTTTTATGTTTGTATAGTAAACTTTTCAAAGGAACTTTGTCTTTCCTTGATATCAAACGATTATATCACATTACATAAGTTCTCTTATATGACAATATAAACTATGGGAAAAAATGTTGAACAATTTCTCAAAACTTTGCTAAAAATTTACTATCGGTAAATTTACACAAAGAAAATCAACAAAATCACATAAAATTGACTTTTCCTAAAAACTATGTGCATATCTACATAAACATATACTTTACACAAGTAATATTTTATTGGCTTCGAAAAAAAAAATTCCAAAACTCTAAACATGAATGAGAAAATAGCTAAACAATAAGGAATAATCAAAGTATTATAACTGGTATATTTAGTATATATATTTTAACAAAATAAAATGCTATAAACTCTAAAAGGGTTGAATGAATATAGAAAAAAGTGCATTTATATAAGCGCCTTAAGGCTACTTGGGTCTGTGTCAATTGATTTCTTCTTTAAGGTAATACCCTTTTTCAAGATGATATAATCCATACATTTTCAGTTCATAAATATCTGACTCTGGGTTAGATACTCGTAAAAGCAAATTTCATACTATCCTAAATCGATAATAATAGTCGTATATCTTATACCCTACATATATGCAACAGGGTATCAAAAATAACCTAAAACCGGTTACCTTATTCATATATTCTACAATAGAAATTGTCTTTTTATGAAAATCGTATAAGAGAAATTAAATTGCAAACAAAAGGATCCAATTAATTACTTTAAGGAAAATAACTTAAACTAATTGGTGTGGCTCACGGGCAACCTGATATAATCTTATCAATCGAAGATAAAAGAGGATGAGTTTAGGTAACAAAATTTCAATTTATTATCATATAAATAATAAACATCATTGCTAATTATATTTCTGAACTTAATTTCAATTCCTTATTGAAATAGGACCATTTATGTTTGATTGCATGATATGAAAAATTTGAGGACATTCTGGTAAGTCAGTGATAAATAAAAATAAAAATTATCTTATTCGACAAACATCGATCTTTTTTTCAACTAAGTTATTTTTAATCACGAAATACTTCTTTCAACAGTTTTTATACCCACCGTGTAGTACGATTTGTCAAACTTCGCAGAATAGTTCTCAGTTTTGAATGAACTTTAGTTTCTGGTATGTAATGGTGACAGTTATGAATCGATTCAACATTCATTAAAATGAAGCTTAAAAATAAACAACCATTGCATTGAAGTTATTTCACGCACACGTTTTTGGTCAGGTGTTAGCTACATTTAAACAATAGCTTTTTCATACTCAAAATTTCATGTAAAATCTTGACTATACGTTTCCTTTTCAATATTACTATATCGGTTATCTTATATAGTTTCACTTGATGGATCTTTTAAAATTATATCATGCATTTTATTAATCATTGCTTCAGTTATGATCTGAACGTCGTACAGCCACAACAACATTCATTAAATCACTTTTGAATTATTCCATAAGATAGTAAGGAGTTTTCATACTACTTTTAAACTATGGTTCCGATTACAAATATTGTTCTTTATCTTAAAAAAATTATATTTTTTAACACACAAAACTCACATTTTTCGATACTAATAAAAAATACAAATCTTATCTGCTTTCAATGGCTGTCTAAACTGTACTAAGAAATAAATATTTATAATACTCGTATATGAATGGTGTCTTATAAAGAATGTTAAATGATAAAAAAAAATCTGATATTAACTACATTTTTTGCATTTATCATTGACTTATCAGATTGCTCTCGTTATGTGTAAATTTTCTTTTACTCGTTGGTTATATGTAAAAATGTTTAATATCAATTTCTTTAGATTTATAACAAAAAAATTTTATTAATATCAATAAAATATAATAAATAAAAAGTTATACGATAGTTACAAAATGAGTACAGAGATTATTTTGTCGGATATTCAGAATTTTTTTAATAATTAATAATTTTTAAAGAAATTTAAAATTTACAATGTATATTTTACGAATTATGTATTTTATTTTTGTATTTAAAAAAAAAGTTTAATCCTTTTTCTTTAATATGCTCCAGCTAGCAACATTTTTACATTTATCAACATTTTTAATGCTTATAAACATTTTCTATTTGGCTGCTTGCCACCTTCATTATTAAAATAAAGCCAATTGCAATTATAAATTTTTACCAATATTTTTAAAAGTATCTCTGTATATAGTATTATTATGCTATGGTTATTCATTTGTATATATGTGTACGTGTATGTATGAAGATTAAAAAATAACTTATGTTTTAATTTGTTCTTCTGAACAATTTGGCAGATAATTTTTGTAGCATTTTTATGTTGTTAGTTGATTCCACAAAATTGCCGTATTATTTTTGTTTAATTTTTTATTTATTGGTTTTTGAACTCAACCAAAATTAAGTAGGATAAATTGATTATTTTTTGAAAATATCTATGTATGTACTCAATAATATCATAATAGATTACCATCAAATATCATAGCAAATATATTAAATCGAATTAAATTGATTCGTATTAGATTGAAATGAATTAAATCCCTGGAAAATTCAAAAATATATGCTTCATTAATATTTCAATTGTCTAGTATGTGCTATTATTTTTATATTCAGTTAAGCTGTGTAACTAACGAATTTTATCCTACAAACAAATACAATACAAAATCATGTAATTCTGAAACATTTCGTATTATATAAAGCTTATCAATACTTAATTACTCGTTTGAACATTTTTATATAATTTCCATCACTATAATACGAGTATCTATATTGAACGAAAATGGTGTTGTACAATAGTTTTAATGCGAATAATGTGGAAAAGCTATTTTCAAGGTAGTGTCAGATTATGCTTAAATTGAGCGTAATTAGCATTGTGGCTATTATGATAATACGAGTAATCTACGAAATGTACATCCATACAAGTATATGCAAATACAATACAACCACAATGAACCCGTATTAAATGGAATATACAATATTTATCTAAAAATTCAAGTAGAATGCGAATGAGAAAATTTTATTGATTGGGAAATATTTTTGGAAAAGGTAAATTCTCGCATATAAAAAGAACTGTGCATTTTTTATACCTGTGCCAAAATTACCTCCTACCATAATTTTTCATATCAACATTTATAACATGCATATCTAAACTGATTTCTAACGATAAAAAATTATATAACAAAAATGATAAAAGAACTTAATTTGTAATACTCGTAATATTTTAGTATATGCTCAAATACGTATTCTGGTAAAATGAAAACTACTTAATACATGAGGAGTGGCAGAAAAGTAATGAGAAAATTTGGCATCACTGAAAACATTACAGACATTTTATCTATAAAGCTTGTTTGTTAACTTCTTATAGACATCTAGTAAAGGTTTCAATCTCGTCCGGTAGATACATAAACAAATAGAGGGCAATAAGTAAAGTTATGTTTTTGTAGTGCGTTACAAAAAATGGCAGATGCACCTTCAAATTTTGTGTTAATCCTTTGTAAAGACGCAAGTTGATCTTATGAAAAGTTCCAACGAGTCTATGTGGAAAATTCTGTACTACGAGCCCAAGTTTTTGGTGGGATAAAGTATTTTTTGAGGGCTGAGAAGCATTTTTAGTATAATGTTATTAAACGTGACCTACCATATAAGTTGAGATACGCCCAATGCGCAAAACAGACCTGTTAAGTAATGGATTTCATCAGCTCAGCTGACCATATATATATAGTTGCACGCATCTCAATCGATACTCTAGCTTGCAATAAACCAGCGCTTTATCGACCCAGGTCTATTCAATCCAACGAACTTTTTTTTTTATTTACTGGTTGGGCCACTCCATGCATGGAACATGCTCTCAGGCTTCGCCTTTCTACTTAATCTTCTTAATCTTCTTCATTTACTTCATCTTCTTCATCTTCTTCATCTTTTTTATCTGGTTCATCTTCTTGATCTTCTTCATCTTCTTCATCTTTTTCATCTTCTTCATTTTCTTTATCTTCACCTTCTTTATCTTCTTCATCTTCTTCATTTTCTTCATATTCTTCATCTTCTTAATCTTCTTCATCTTCTTCACCTTCTTCATCTTCTTAATCTTCTTCATTTTCTTCATTTTCTTCACCTTCATTATCTTCTTCATCTACTTCATCTTCTTCATCTTCTTCATCTTCTCCATCTTCTTCATCTTCTTAATCTTCTTCATCTTCTTCATTTTCTTCATCTTCTTAATCTTCTTCATCTTTTTCATTTTCTTCCTCTTCACCTTCTTTATCTTCTTCATTTTCTTCATTTTCTTCACCTTCTTTATCTTCTTCATCTACTTCATTTTCTTCATCTTCACCTTCTTTATCTTCTTCATCTTCTTCATCTTCTTCATTTTCTTCATCTTCTTCATTTTCTTCATCTTCTTCATCTTCTTCATCTTCTTCTTCTTCTTCATCGTCATCTTCTTCGTCATCTTCTCCATCTTCTTCATCTTCTTCATCTTCTTCTTCTTCTTAACCATCTTTCGTATGCCATTCATCAAGCAGATAAACTTTGAATCTTCTGTCAAGCGGTCTCAACCAGCATATCGCTCCCTCATTACTTCACGCACATTATGCATCTATCCGGTCCTGTCCCTAACCAGCTCCATCCAGCACAGGTAGTCCCATTTGCTAAGATTCAGTAACCTAACCGTTGGTAGTAAGGCCTACCTAAACCTCTACTACTATCTGCAGTGATAGCACCCGGGATTCTGCCATTCCTCAGCGCCAGTTCTAAGACTGTACCTACGATGTAGGTGACAACCACGTTTCAAACAAGACCTCTACACCTTAGGCGGGCACAGCGAAAGAACTACCGTAGGACTTCTGACCCGCGTGTTACCAGTTTGTTTACTCAAAGAGCTACAGTAAGAAAATGTGTAATTTCCTGGAACTGCTAGGCCAGCTCGTCTACCGCGGATTTGCCAAGACCCCTTGCGGAGAGGACTGAGAAACAGTGGAAGACGAACATCTTTTAGAGAGGCCTTCACTATTAAAACTGATAAAAATGTGGAATGTATAAGGCCTATTATGAGATCAGGCCGTTAATTAACATTGAAGCCATAAGTATTGGAAAGGCTCTTAAAATAGTTCTTCAGGCAATCGATTTTTATTAAAACTCCTTGTAAAACTAATAAAAAGGGTCCTTTGCGTCAGATAAATAGTGGAAGACCTTCAATTCTGCAAATTGCTGAAAATGTTTAACGAATAAGGTCAGACGTGAATTAATATGGAAGCTAATAAGTAATTCTGGAAAGGCTTTGAAAAAGACTACTTTGCCTTAGATCAGACATTACAGACACGTGGATGCTCCATAATGACAACGTCCCCTATAATATAAAGGGATTCCTATGCTGCCTAGCCCCCATTTTACCTTTTTTCTCTTCTTAGTTTTCAGTCAATTGGAATCAGCAGCAGCTTCGCGGTTCAACTCCTTTTACACGGACTGTAAAAAAGCCCCCTTTTGGATCAGGAATTTAAAAAAATCCGTCCTGTTTTTGTATTTTTTTCAAAGGGTCTAATAGTTTTTCTTGAACTCTTGCACCAAAAATAGTTTTTAATAATAACCACAACTTTTGTAAACCCAAAAAATACATACGATTATATTATTGATAGCAAGTATATACATCTAGTCAATATAGTTCTTATATTAATGCATAACGTTTCTTATGGAATATTTTATAATATTCTAGAAGTATTTGAAATTGTATATCACCATTAATATTACCATGTATAAAAACTAAAAGTATCTTTTTCAATTTATACATTTATAATAAAAATAAATCTTTTTTTTCTCAGTTTATTCATATACATAAAATTGTACGAACTTAAAAGCCCAGCTTCCAATAACGATAATATTAAATAAACCAAAAATATAACCACAAATTCAAGTTTCTTCTAGAATCAATAAAAGTTATTTTTATGGAATGGAATTGAAGCAAATAGTAAAATACATGAAAACAGTAAAAGGACTTTTGTCGCATTCGCTTCAATTTATTTTATTTTATTCTTCATTTATTTTACGGTCGGGATTAAACAAAATGTTCCATAACAATCAGCATTTTATTCCTACTACAATATACTGTATGTATAATAATAGTACGTGTTATAGGGAGGTAACCCCATCATATGAATCGATCGTACGCAAGTGTCAACGCGTCTTGGACAACTTCACTACGTGAGAAGGACCCAAAACTGAAATGGTCAAAACTTTTTTAATTCCATCTCTGATCGACAGAACTTAATATTGGCATAAACGGATGTAATCCTTATACAAGTTAAGTTCGTATTTATCTACAGACTAATATAAAACTGACACAAAATACAAAATAGAATCAAAAGTCTTCTCATAAGGTGGTGGTATTAGTCGTACTGTAATAAAAACTATACAGGTAAGATAAGGTCTTTTACCTCCTTTTTTGTCGTCTTCTTCTTCTTCTTCTTCTTGTTCTTCTTTTTAGTTTTAACAATTTATAGCCTAAACAATTCTTGTAGAACATTGTTATTTGGTTTGTGATAAGAGCGCGACATTCCTGACATTACGAAGCACTCACAACACATAGAATTGTCAGGTTTGTAGGTTTTTCTGATGCCTTGGACAATAAAAGATATCAACAAGAATCTGTACGGTATTCGTATAAAGAATAAAATTAATGTATCGTATTATTTGGAGAAAAATCATTTATTCCCTTGTCATCCGATGGACTGCTAAGAGTTAGAAACCGTGAACACTCTTCCAAGGTTCTATTGACTTTTCGATTGCCAAGTTATTAAAATTAAACGAAAACAACTTTAACAATTTATTCAGTTCGAGAATAAAGTGCGTTTTTGCTTCATCGTCTGACAAATTTATTATAGTTTAAGTCCAGATTATTTTCATGCTCTTTCATTCCGAATATTTTCAATCCGGTAGTATTCCATCGTATTATATTGTTCATTAAATGCTTGTCATTCTTCTAGAGAATAACATTCAGTAAATCAGTAGCCATTTTCGGAAGGATTAATCTGGAACGTCCAAAGCGAATTCTATTATTTCCATATCGACGGATTCGAGAATGGCAGAAAATTGTTGTCGTAGTCGTGCTCATCGTCGTCATCGTTCGTCGTATATTTCTAACTTTATCGACAGTCAATTACTATATAAACAAAGCCACCCTTGCCAACTCACCCATCCAATAACGATAAAGTTCACCCTATACATTAGCAAACAAACTGAAAACAAGTTAATTTATAATCAAAACTTTTATGAAATGAATTTTTTTTCCCTCCCTCTTTGAATAAATGTACAAATTTCTTTTCGCTGGCACGTTGAATAATTATAATTTTTCCTTTTGGAAACTTTCTCAGAAGTGTCATGTTCAGAACTTCATTCGATTTATGGTAAGAACATTAAATGAAATTATTTCATATTGAACACACCCTATATATAAATTAATTTTTTCTTATATTTATACAAACGTTAGTAAATATCGATAGTTGTTTCAATTAATATAAATGTTACGCTTTTTAATATATCGTTTATATTTACTCCATGTTAAATAATTTGTTCATGGTATCGATTTAATTACCATCAAATTTCATTTGCAAATTATTCATTTTTTTTTAGTATTTTCCATAAGCATAGAAGCTTCTTTAAGACTATTTAGAATATTTGTTGTTGTTTTTTTCGTTATTATATAACAGTTAATTGAGAATTATTTTTAGAAAATTGGTTCTTTACAGTTTTTACTATTTTAATAATATTTTATTGAAATTTAATTAGCAGAAGCATGTATTTATTCATTAAATTTGTTTATAGTAGATATACTTAAAAGTATATTTTCATTATTTTTAGAACTCCTTTAATATCGATTTATAGGTAATTGCTCTGCAATGCTACTCTTTCTGTGATCCTTTTTCTCCACTTCTGTATTTTAGGTTTTTTTTTGCTTTTAACTTTATAATATTTCCAAGGAGAATTAAAAGTGCAGGTTCTTGTGTATCTTGCGCATATAGACACTTTTTGCATCCTTTTATTGGAACGCCATCATAGTTTTTTTTGAAACCATAAAATGTGAACATCAAAAAAAAATATCTGAAATACGAGATCTGGCAACAGTGCAAATTTCCCCTATGCAAAGCTTGGTAGGGTAGAGTAGGGAGAGTTTTCAGAGCTTGTACATGGCAGAGTAGAGTAGTGGGAGTTTTCTTTGATGTTATGGAGCAGATTAATATAGTGTAGAAAATTAAACAAAGGACTTGGGAATGGAATTGTTGGATCCATTAGCACTACAAACAATGAGAGGAATCCTGATTGCAAAAAAATTGTTAGTCAGGTGGCATTCATATTGTATGTGAGTGATGGTGAACTGAGTGCCACAGGATTGACATATAGGGCCGTTGTTATTGCCAAAAAGAAAACCATGTGGGGATAGTAGTATATTCAATCCGGATTTTGGAGACCTTACATGCCCAACATTACAGAATAAACGTTGAATGAACTGATCTATTGGTGATTATCCAATAAATCAATAAATATATGTCACTATTGGTCCAGTTAACCTGACCGCGGATAGCTAATGCATTTAGTTATCATTTTGTTAGTATGCGAGGCAGATTGGGGATAACTAGGACCACTCCAGCCAACTTGTCTGTACTTTAACCGTTATTAAACGCAACTTAACACTCCTTTTGCTCAGTAGGCTATTTCGAATTGCGGTACGTATTGCGTTACTTGAGGGTCATTGAAAACCGTAAGGCTTTCGGTTGGCGATATTGGTCACAAATTGCAATTGCCATAATACGGAGCTTATTTCATAGTATAGAGCACGGGTAATGCAGCCAAAAAGTTCCACGATCGAAACAGATATAGTGTCAACGTTGCCAGTGAGTGAATTTGTGTTTTTGTAGTGCGTTACGAAAAATGGAACAGGAAAAATTAGGGCAACGATGCGTCATCAAATTTGCATTTGACTTAAGAAAAATTTTATAGAGCCTATGGGAAATATTCCTAATAAACAAAAGGAGTTTTTCGGCGGTATTGGAACCAAAAAAAAGTAGTAGAAGATGTACCTCGCTCAGGCACACCTTCCAGTTTGAAAAGTGATGAAAGTGTCGCTTGAGTGAGAGCTCTTGTGATGTAAAACCGTCGACTAACATTGAAGCTCCTTGAATTATTAAAAAAAGGAGTTTCGCGTCAGATTGTATGTGGATGCTCCGTTATACAATGCCCCCTCGCGTCAGACATTTGGATGCTCCGTTACACAATGCTCCCTGTCACACGTTTTGGTCGGGAAAGGACTTTCTGTGGCTCTCCAGCCACCAATTTTACTAGATCTAAAAAATAATTGAAAGGTTGTCATCTTGAAACTGTGGATAACATCCAAAGGAGTGTAATCGAGTAGTTGAAGGCTATTCAAGTTGATGCATTCTAGCACTGGTACGAAGAGTGGAAGCAACTCCCTCTCCGATGCATAGCTGCCTATGGGAACTACGAGGGTCGTTCAATAAGTCCTTAGAAAATCCGAGAAATTGCGCTCGTAGTGTCGGTAAAGATTGTTTTTGTAAGTAACAGTATCAGCTCGATTCATAGCGTAGGTCAATTTCTATCGTCGATTAAAGTTAACGACATTTATTTGTGCATAACAATAGAAAAAAGTGAGTTTAGGAATGTCATCAAACATCTCCATTTGAAAGGCTTAAGCCCGAAAGATATCAAAGCCGAGTTGGATGCAGTTCATGGCACATCTGCATCTGTGTTTGCGATTGTTTACAATTGGGTGAATGAATTTAAACGTGGCCGTTCATCCACAAAAGATGAACATCGTTCAGGACGCCCAGTTGAGGTGTCTACTCCTGAAATCATCGACAAAATTCACGATCTCATTTTGAACGATCGGCGAATTTAAGTGCGCGAATTAGTTGAGGCCACTGGCATATCACAAGGTACAGTCGCTACAATTTTGCATGAAAAATTGTCTGTGAAAAAAATTTCGGCAAGATGGGTGCCGCGTTTGCTCTCAGAGGAGAATAAGCGCAATCGTGTAGTGGACTCTGAGGCTATGTTGGCACTCTTTCATCGCAATCCTGCCGAATTCCTTCATCGATATGTCACTGTGGACGAAACCTGGATACACTACTATACTCCAGAAACGAAGAGACAGTCATCACAGTGGATTTTCAAGGGTGAACGGGCTCCGAAGAAGGCAAAAACTGTGCCATCGGCCGGCAAGGTTATGGCCACGGTCTTTTGGGATTGGCAGGGCATCATTTTAATCGACTACTTGGAAAAAGGAAAAACAATAACAAAAGCGTATTACGCGTCGTTATCGCAACGGTTGAGCGAGGAAATCAAAGAGAAACGCCCCCATCTGAAGAAGAAAAAAATCCTCTTGCATCAGGACAATGCGTGTGTGCACACCTGCGCTTATTCACCAGATTTAGCCCCGAGTGACTATTTTCTTTTCCCCAATCTGAAGAAATGGCTTGGCGGACGACGGTTCACTTCCAACGAGGACGTCATTGCTCAAACGGATGAGTATTTTGCAGAACTTCCGAAATCATATTTTTTGGACGGGGTAAAAATTTTGGAAAAACAGTTGGAAAAGTTTATAGAGCTAAAAGGAGATTAAAAACAGTTTTTTTTTAAAAACAGTTTTTTCCATCTTTTTCTAAGGACTTATTGAATGACCCTCGTATTTTAAAGGAGATAATATTAATCTATAAAAATCACTTGTTACTTAAATAAACATCAACCTTTATACAGAAGAAAGGTCTTATCCGAAAAGCTCAAATACAGCCTCTATAAATCAACGAGGCAAAATGGTAGGATACAAAATTAGATGATTCCTATTATATTAAATAAGATTATTTCTATACCATAAAATATCAAAAAACAAGTGAAAAATATTAAGAGTAAAAATCTTTCTTCCAGACATATTAACACCTACGCAATTGTATTTTTATTATTCATAGTATATTTAAAAATTTTATAAAAATAATACAATATAATCCAAAGTAAAATTCATCTAATAAAAATTTATTTCATATAACATATTTGAAGTCACATTTTGCTAATAGAGAAATCAATCTACATGTGTATTCGTACTTGTATAAATATACCAAAAAAAATTTCACTGAGCGCAATGAACTTAAATTGGTAAAATTGACTAAGGTAAAATTGCCACATAAAAAAAATATGTTGAAAATGAAAAATGTCACCAAATTGTAGGTGGATATTAATAATAAAATATGCAGATATATATTTTTTATGAGAATATATTTATGTATCTAGACAAAATATAACTGAAATAATGCTTGTCTTCTGTTACTAAAATTTTCTATATTACTTTTCGTCGTCTGTAATCTTTTGATTGTTTATACGAATTAAAATAATAATTTTTTTTTACAAAGATTTTTAAGTAGAAATTTTTTTTTTTAATGGTAATTTTCTTTATAATTTGTGTAGTATTTTTCAGCTATCAACGTTTAATTATAAAATTTTTATACAATAAACAGAAACTGTACAAAAATTAGATTAAAAATTTTCTACTCTTCCTCTTAATATAATTAATTTATATTCATTCATATTTTATGCTCAATTTATAAGTTTAGAAGAAAATTAATTATAAAAATAAGAGTTTATTTTCTTTTTCTAATTTATAATAATATTTGTAATAATTTGTAAACACCTTTTATCTTGACTCTACCATATATAAAAAAAATAAAAATATTTTCCTCTTCGCTTTTATATGAAAATTATACATTTGCAAGATGTAGATTTTAATATATTCGAAAATATTTTCTATAAAAGTTAGAAGGTTCTTAATTTACTTAATTAAGTTCAATTATCTAAAAAAGAAAAAATATTCTTAAAAAATTTAGAAGCTTTTCTTCTACACGTATAATATGAAAAATAATATTTTTGAAATACAAAAGAATATAGAAAAATGTTTTTTTTTTTAGCGAAATTATATAAAACTTTTCAAGCAATTAAATATCGTAAAATATTCAACAATTTTATTATATAAGTTTTTTTCTCACTTATTTCATTTAGTAATTTTTGTTAAAAAAAAAAAAATATTTTAATCTTTTGAAGAAAAAAAAAAACAGAAAACTGTTTTCACAACACAAGGATTTTTTGTTGTCTATGACGCCACCCCTCTTTATTATTTTGGTCCTTTTTGCAGAAAAATATTATCAAGCAAAGAGAAGAGAACAAAATGTTCACATCTAAAAATTAACAATTTTACGATTAAAGAAGAAGGAAATCTTTGTCGAAAAGAAAAGAAAAAATCTAATATAAGGAAAAAAGGATCTCTAAAACGGAACAAAATCTTAGTGTATTCGAGAAAAATTTGTAAAAAAAAAACGAAAAAAATTAAATAAAAAAAATTATGTAAATTTACTGAAATTACTTACAATGTTTGCTTTTTTCTGCATGAACTCCATTCGTGGTGATTGTAAGCAAAAAGCATAAAATTAGAACCAGCTTGATGATAATCTCTAGATTCCAATTCTTAGGAAATCCTATCGGAATTTTACTTCGCCCACGTATCCTTTGGCTATGGTGCGTGTAGGCATGCGAATCTAATTCCAGTTGACATTTTTTTACCGGAACTGTTCGATTTGGTGGACCCGGTCCACAGGATGTTGGTAACATTTTACCAAACTACACTTTACACTTCCCTATTTTCGTTAATCGTTTTTCACAAAAACAAACAATAAAACCATTACAAAATAATTCACTTTTCTATATTTTCAACATCGACAAATATCAACTTATTTGCTTTTCCATATACCAAATACAATCTGTTTATTTTCATTTTATTACTTTGCATAACTATTTTTTGTGTTAAGTAATTTCAGTAATACTTTTATCAGTTTCCCTCTTTTTTTTCTTCTAAATATTAAACTATAGTCTATTTAAATAGTTACATTTTTAATAGAAAATATGATTAAATAAGTTACCAAAATAAATACCCATTCAACTAGATGGAATTGATATTTTCCTTTCGTCTCTATCGATTTTCAAATTATCCTTGTTGTAGAAGAACATTTTAAAGTCTGGGTAAAATTTTTATACCAATAGTATCGTTGTATACAAATAGTAGCTAACAAAAAAAAAAAAACCTGTATACAAATAGAAGGAAAAAGAAAAGAAATTCCCCCAAAGGAGAAATTTACTTTTCGTTTACTTTTCTTTTACTTCTTTTTAATGTTCTTTGTCATTTGCTGTCTTCTATATTCGAAAGATTATTGTATGGGAAAAATAGCTATTTTTTAAGCAAAATTTATTCAAAATTTTTTTTTTATATATATAATGTACATCGAAGTGTATATAGATCCTTGAGAATATAATGAAATATACTAAGTGTATTACGTGAAAACCAACACAATCAGTTTGAGGGTAGCTATAGTCAAATAAAAACCATATCACGTAGTATTTATTTACATACACGAAATGCTTTTATACGTACTATTGAACGAAATGAGTGGTACGATGTCTATATAAAAAAACTTCCACAAAATTCTCTTATAAAATGTTTCGAAACATGTAAATGGAAAATTTATTTTTTGAGTTCATTGATCATTCACTTGTTGATATTTTTCAATTGTGATATGTTGATTTGTTTCCATGTTCTCGTACATACACCGTTCTACTTTTCGGGGGATGTTTTTTTTATCCGGTATTCCCATGAGAAAAGAGTTCGTCTGAAATGAAAAGAGAAATTGCTTTATTTTATTTGATAATATTGTTGCAAATATTTGCAAAATTATTATAAAAACATTTCATTAAGGTAAAAGTTTAAGAAATTTAAGTAATTTTATTCCAAGAACCTCATTAATTATTAACATTATTAAAATCTTATTGGTGCCGTAACGATTGTTACCAACTTTTTTTTGATAATTTAATATCGTTTACCAACGTGATGCATGGTTGTAAAGTCTGTTCCATGACTGTCTCGTCAAATCCTTCAACTACTTGCCTATGCCTAAGCTGAGGGTATAGACATTATTACGAACTGTCATCGTAGCACCAGCGTAAGTTTCCAAACTACACATATAGTGTCAGTGTGAGTAGCCAATTCTGTGGATCCAGATAATAAATAACGACAAAACCAAATATGTGATGTCCTAAAATCTATAGCAACACGAACTACCAGGTGTATTAGCTTATATCCGCTGTTTGATCATAGATGGCGTGAGTGAGCTTATTAAGCTACCATGGACACGCCATACTTTGTTTTTTATGAGTTTGACAACTGTCAACATTAATCAAGGCACATTGGCAGGAATTTTATATAACAACATATATTTTTCCTTTGGTAATTATGCCTAGTTTTGTGCCAGAAAAAGAGCATATGCGGGAAGGTCTGCTTTTCTGCTTCAATTTGAAGAAATCGATCGCCGAATCGCATCAAATGCTTATGGAGGCCTATGGTGACAGTGCTTTATCGCAAACAACGTGCCCAGATTGGTTTCGTCGGTTCAAAGACAGCAATTTTGACTTGTGGGATAAGAAGCGTGAAAATCGGCCTAGGAAGATTGAGGACCATCAATTGCAGGCTCTTTTGGACGAAGACGATACCCAATCGCAAAAAATGCTCGCTGAGCAATTGAGTGTTACTCAATCAGCCATTTCCATGCGAATGCGTACCATGGGGAAGATTGAAAAGTTCGGAAAATGGGTGCCGCAAGAATTGAACGATAGCAGATAGAGCGATGCCAAAACTAAACGTAAGAAATCGTTGGTTGATCCCAGCCAACCATCAACATATTCCCCAAGACCAATTCGCTTCGGACGGAAGACGATGCTGTGCGTTTGGTTGGAGCAGGAGGGTATCGTCTACTATGAGATGTTGAAATCTGGTGAAATTGTCAATGCCCACCGCTACCACCAACAACTCATCAAATTGCACCTTGCTCTGTGTGAAAAAATGACAGATTATCAACAAAGACATGACAAGCTGATTTTCCTCCACGACAACGCACAATCGCACACGTCAAAAATGGTTCAAAACTACTTGGAGACACTCAACTGTGAGGTGCTACCCCACCCCGCTTATTCACCAGACCTGTCCCGTCTTCCGACTACCACCTGTTTTCGTCGATGGGCCACGCGCTCGCTGAGCAGCACTTCGATTCTTACGAAGACGTCAAAAAATGGCTTGATGAGTGGTTTGCCTCGAAAGAGAAGTAATTTTTTTGGCGTGGTACCAACAAATTACCCGAGAGATGGGAAAAATGTGTAACTAGCGAGGGCAACTACTTTGAATAAATTTGTTTTTGCTTTCTATGAAAAAAACATGTTTTTTTGACTAAAAAACAGCGGATTTAAGGTTATACACCTGGTAAATGTCAAAATAGATAAACATTATTTTGAGGTTGTTAAAGAACTAATTTATCCAAGGTCTATAATAGGCTCTCAAAATTAAATCGGTACGGAGGATTTTGCACGCTAATATGGCGGTATTTAGAATGAGCAAAATATTTCATGTCACGAAGGATCAAGATATATTGAGTTGGTAACTAAGTGATTGCGGATTTTGTCAATAGATGTTATTAGCACATTCTTTTGTTATGTCAGCGTGTTCGAAGTGCCTAATCTATATTGTTTTCTTATTGTTTGGACTTCTGCCTTTAATTTATTTAAAAAAATTTGTCGTTTAGCTATTTAGTTTTGTTTTTATCCAAATTTAAAAATGGAAGGACAATACGTGCGTTTTAAACATATTTTATTGTATTGTATTATTTCCGAAAAGGCAAGAACGCATCGCAGGTACACAAGAAGTTATGTGCCGTATATGGGAATGAAAGGCAGTATCAAAATTGGTTTGCTAAATTTCGTTCTGGTGATTTTTCACTAAAAAATGCGCAACGATCAGGCCATCAACTTCAATTGGACGGGCATTTTTTAGTGAATGTGATGGCGCACAATACGTGAGATTGCAGAGAAGCTCAATGTATCGCATACATGCATTGAAAAAAAAATTAATACAGCTTGGCTATGTTAAAAAACTCTACTTATGGATTCTTTATCAGCTTAAGGAAATTTGACGCAATGCATTAGCTTCTAATCGAAAACGATCGTGGATGATGCGAGATGAACCACCTCAGACGACATCAAAAGCTGTGATGCACCAAAAGGAGATTATGCTATCAGTTTGGTGGGATTATAAAGGAATTCTGCACTTTAAACTTTTACCAAGAAATCAAACGATTAATTCCACCGTATACGTTCAAAAACTCGTCAAACTGAGCAATGCAGTTCAAGAAATACGGACAGAATTCACAAATCGTTAGGGTGTTGTTTTCTAGCATGACAATGCCAAAAATTATTGGAATTAAATTGGGATGTGTTGTCATATCCACCATATAGCCCTGACCTAGCGCCTTCAGATTACCATTTATTTCGTTCCCTGCAGAACTCCTTAAATGGTAAAATTTTTAATGACGCCGATGATGTAAAATCACATTTAATTCAGTTTTTTGCTAGCAAAAGTAATAAGTTTTACGAACATAGAATTATGACACTGCCTGAAAGATGGCAAAGGGTCATCGACAAAAACGGACAACACCTAATTCAATAAAGTTATATTTTTAAGTAAACATTTTGAATTTTTCTTCTTATTTAAAATCCGCAATTACTTACTTTCCAACCCAATCGATTAAGACGAAGTGTAACAGAAAAATAATGAGACTGACATTTTTGAGAGCAATCTGACAATAATGCCCAGTATCCCTCCGAATATCCTGTATGTTAGTCGAACTGCAAGACCCTTTGATTTAATAGGTGATGATAAGAAGCTGTTGAAGACGAACCGCATTCAGGTCAGACAAACCTCCACGTGTTTTACGATCGATTTCTTTTCCAAAAAATGGATTCCTATGAAGTCTCAGCAATAACCTACAACCAACCCCTACCGCCCCCCTCCCACCAAACACCTTTTAAGAACGATCAGAGTCTTAGCGACTTTTTTTTTATTTCCAAGGATACTTTTCTTCAAACATAAACAATGACGAGCAGCGATGAAGGTGAACTTGGTCGTTTAAAAAAATACACTTTGCCCTGTCTGTGAAGATGGAAACTGTAGAATAAAGCTAATTTTATCCGTAAGATAAAAATAGCGAAGTTAAAAAAATCAAGAGACGCCTGTTACAAGAGGTAGACCGCCCCATAAATTGACGAATTGCGACTAGCAGAAACAAAATTAAAGCGGGATTAAAAATTGTCAAAAACAATAACTTCCTTTTAACTTTTTTCATTTTTTTTTAAAGGAAAAATACAAAATTATTTTACAAAAAAAAAATCGTAAGTTGGTGGAAGTAATTAGGATTTATTAAATTTTATGTAGAATATTAGATTAATTTAGAATATTAAATAGAGGATTTTGAAAAGGAGTTATTGTATCTAGAAGATTTATTTTAGGAGGAGTACTATTCAAAAGGTAGTTTTGAGTTGAGAGTCATTTGCTTAGCATATGAGAGATTGTAGGCTGAACAACTTAGGAATGGCGTACCATGGTAAGAGAAAAGGATATGTGAGTACGATGTGACCAATCCTGATTCTAGAAATTTCCTTGCCTAGAATTTTCAATCTGGTTTCAGCTGTAATTATTATAACAATGATATTAAATAAATATTTTTTTTTATTTCTTAGTGTTTTAGAAAGATAAAATGTATTAACTTAAGTCAACTGTACTAAACATATTTCAATAATACATCTTATAGGCTTACAAACTTGTATAAAATAATATTTTTTACGTCAATTCTGGAGATCGCCATTTATATTCCTATCCATCCTTCTCTGGAATGCTAACGGACTGACCTTACACCGACAAGAACTAGATATTCTCTTACACAACAAACGCATAGACGTTGCACTGGTTACAGAAACTCATTTTACGTCCAGGTCGTTTTTTGCTATACGTGACTATAAAACATACAGAACTGACCATCCAGACAACACAGCAAACGGTGGAACTGCCATCCTTATTAGAAATTCCTTAAATCATTATTTCCACTCACAAACTGCCACCGAATCCCATCAGTCAATAGTTATTACCCTTCAATGTAAATCCTTTACCTTGAACGTTGCATCTGTTTATTGTGCTCCAAATAAAAAATTTACTCCCATACAATTTGATTCCTTCCTCAAATCAATTGGAAAATCCTTCATCGTGGGAGGAGATTATAATGCCAAGCACCCTAAATGGGGTTGCCGTATTTCGAATCCCCGAGGAAATATTCTCCAAGAACTCCTCTTCCATACCACTCTTGAGGTCCTATCTCCTCCCACGTCCACATATTGGCCGACCAGTGCCAGAAACCTTCCCGATATTCTAGACTATTTCATAACCACACCCATACATTCCATTAATACTTCCATAGATACACTCCTTGACCTGAGTTCCGACCATTACCCTGTTCTCCTAACACTAGACACTTCTCCTTCCTTAAAATCCTATGCTGCCAAACTTGTAAATGGGAAAGTTGATTGAGACATTTTTAGACAGAACTTAGACCAACAGATTCATTTACAACAAAGCCTTAAGCACCTACAAGAAATAGACGATGCCGTAAGCGACTTGACTGTTTGCATGCAGAACTCAATCACTAACGCCCACATAACTCATAACAAACCAACCATACGAGAACATCACTATAATCTTCCGAAAAAAATTCGCAGCTTGATTAGCGAGAAACGTCGAGCCAGGGCCCAGTGGCAACGTTCAAGAATGCCAAATGAGAAGAAAAAACTGAACCAACTCCAACGAGAACTGAAACAAGAAATAATTAATTATAATAACGAACGATTTACTGAATACACAGAATCACTGTCTGTGATAAGTCACTCTGGACAGCTACGCGACGAATTCTCAAATACAAAACAGCTACACACCCGCTCCGGAATACCAACGGAACCTGGGCAAAAACGGATAAACAGAAAGCCGACATCTTCGGCAAACACTTAGAAAACATCTTTAAACCTCACGAAAATGTCCAAGACATTCTGCATGACGAACAAATATTCCGACAAATATCAACTCAGTTGCCCATAAGTCCACCTCCTAAGTTTTTTACTCCTTCCGAAGTTAAATTCACAATAGAATACCTTTCCAATAAAAAAGCCCCAGGATATGACCTAATAACTTCAGAAATCCTGAAGCAAATTTCGAAAAAAAACCTCGTCCTGATAACCTATATTTATAATAGTATCCTCCGTACATCATTTTTTCCTTTCCTGTGGAAGTTTTCCATAATTAAGATGATCACAAAACCCAATAAGCCCAAAAACCTTCCTACCTCATATAGACCTATAAGGTATCAGTTTGGATTTCGACCTGAGCATTCCACTATCCAGCAGTGTCATCGCGTAGTCGACTACATAGCGTGTTCGCTAGAGCGAAAGGAATACTGCCCAGGCGTGTTTCTTGACATTTCGCATGCTTTCGACCGTGTATGGCACCCTGGATTGCTTTGGAAGTTGCAGCGAGTCCTACCCTCGGGTTATTTCCACATCCTTAAATCTTATCTCTCAGACCGATATTTTCAGGTAGCTGAAAATATGGAGTACTCTGACATTTATCCAATTTCCGCCGGTGTCCCTCAAGGAAGTATCCTAGATCCTATCCTATATAGCATTTATACCCATGACATTCCTTGCCACAACAACATCCTGACCGCAACATATGCTGACGATACAGCCATCCTGACACATCACAAAGATCCTTCCACAGCCAATATTATCCTACAGAACCGTATCCACTCCTTAGAAACTTGGTTCAAAAGGTGGAGAGTGAAGGTAAATGAGCAAAAATCTGCTCATGTAACTTTCACACTCTGCCGAGAACAAATTCCCGACATAACCCTAAACGGCAGTATTATTCCACAAAAAAATAGCGTACGTTACCTTGGACTTATATTCGACAAACGGTTAAGCTGGACGTTCATACGAAAACTAAAAGACGTGAACTTAACGGACGATACAAACAATTATTACGTCTCCTTGACAGTAAATCAAAACTTACAACAACAAGTAAACTATTACTATACAATACGGTTCTGAAACCAATATGGACATATGGTCTAGAACTTTGGGGTTCGACTAAGCATTCCAACTCCCTACCAATCCAATCCCTACAATTCCGAATCCTTCGTAAAATTGTCAATGCCCCCTTTTATGTGCGAAACACTGTTATCCACCGTGACCTAAATGTTCCATTTGTTCGTGAACTATGCATCTCCCGATATAAAAAATTCCATTCGCATCTATTCTTCCACCCTAATCCTTTAGGAAGGGAACATTTCACTCCCACTCTTCCAGTATACACCTATCGACGTTTAAAACGGCGATGGCCGAGAGATTCTCTAAAATTATAAAATAAAACTACCCTGTTCTAGAGGTAACATTTTCCTCCACATGTCCTCATCTCCATGTATATTCCCGTAAAAAATCTGCTTGTAACTAGCATAAGTAGTTGTAGATAACATTTAAAATAAAATAAAAAAATTAAAAAAAAATTCTGGAGATACTATGATTAAAAATCAATTTTCATTCTGTAGGAATACAAAAACTTCGATGTCCATTAAAATATATTCAAGGTAAAATATTTTACTCAAATAAGGATAAATTTCAAAAAATTCATAATTTAATGGAATTTATAGATTAGACGAATATATGAAATTGGAATTCCATTTAACATACTAAATAAATATATATAAACAGTTTATTTATGATACGATAATATCTTTATCTTTTGGATACAATTTAATTTTGTTCATATTTCAATTTAACCAACGAATATTCAATATACAATCTAGAAATAAATTTGAAAATTTTTAATTATAACTTTTGCTACAATATTCGTATTTTCCAAATACAAATACTAATGCAAAAGTGATTCGAAACTTTTCAATATGTGCTCTCAAATATCGGAAGTTTAACAGTAGCTACTATTAAACGATTTGGCAAAACTTATTCTTTTGCCTTCGGAAATGTTATCTTTCGACCCTGTTAAAGATAGGTCAAAACTTGTATACATTCATAACGATGTATATACCTATCCTTTGCATACATAGTTAATAGGGCAACCAAGCAATGAAAATGGAATGAAAATAAAATCAAAAGTCTTCGTAGTGTAATGTCCAGAATCATGTACCTGTATATATTATACAATATATACATACATATAATGTCTGCAAATGATAAAAATAATGAAAAGGATCAAAAAGCATTTGGAAAAGAACAAAATCAGTGAAAAATATGAAATTCAGGATAGTATATTTGTATGTATGTATAAGACTAACATATGTACCGGTACGAATAGAGTTCTTTCCTGCACTTTTAGATAAGTCGTACTTTGGAATATTTTCTACACTATGATTTAAAATAGCAAATAGTTCGAATAGAAGATATTTTTACTTTAGCGAGTTGTGCCAATATCTTATCCAGATCCAGTCAAACGAAACGAGGACCACATGAATCAAACCATTTAAATCACACATTCAAAAGTCTGTAAGGGAAATGAGAATTCTCAAAATTGAGATATTTTTACGGTTTAACTCTCCTACTTCCGACTCGAACCATTCAGATTTAACCATTTCGACATCTTCAATTTAACATGAAACTTAACGCTATAATATATTGAGTGGATACTATAGAAAAGCTAAAAAACATCCTTTTTGGCTTCGTTGCACGTACCTAACCGAAATTACTGACTATATATACGTCATGGAAATATCTTTTATATATTAGAATACGTATTATATGGTTTGATACTCTCGAATATATATGTGTATACCATATATTCATCTATGACTATTTGTATATAAAATATCCGTGACGATATTTTTGGCCTGCATCAATAGTTCAATAGTAGACATATCTGTATATCATGAAGGCAAATTACCAATGGAGTATCGTTTCAGTATTAGAGGAAAATAGTTTAATCTTAAAAAGTCCAAGTTGTAAATTTCATTTGACATATCATTTATCATTCTTTACAGAAGTTTAATTGGTGTGAACCGAACACGGATTGATGACCGAATAGATTCATACAAGTAAAAGCTTTTTTTTTATTAAGTAACGAAAATTATCGCTATTCACATCGTCATTTCTCTTATTCGTACCGATTTAATAGAAAACTTATATTAGTTAGAATTTTATACAAATTTCGATCCCTGTTTTCCTTTAAGGGTTGTTTAACTTTTTTCTCATATTTAAGTCGATTTGGAATTTGCCTAAAATTTCAATATCCTTATGCTAATCATTTTGTACTTGTATTAACAAAGTCGTATATTTCTGAAATATATAAAATTCTATCTGAAGAAGGTCAATAGAAATTTATGGGAAGGTCAAAATTAGGAATTTATACATATTCTCATAGGTTGAAATCAAAGGAAAGAAGTAACGAAGATTTCGAAAAATCCTTTTGATCAGTAATAATTGACCATTAAAAGAATCTCTTCGGTATATTAACGAGTATTAGAAGGTATTTTTAAAATCTGCAAATTTCAGTTCCTCTTATATTTATATTACCATCAATTATGTAGATTTTAATTTAAATTAAATTTATTTCGAAATCATTATAAGTGAAAATATTTACATGCTAAATGGCAAAATGCAATTTATTGTTGCACTTCTATTCGTATGCATTTTTGATAAAACTCTAATATTTTAATATCTTGAGAATCATAAAATTTATATTGTTTGAAATTTGAAAATTGCATTTATGTGTTACTTTGTAGATGCTATTTGATGAGCTTTATCTAAAATTTGTTCATCTTACAAATGAAGCTTAAAACAAAGTAAATGCATTAAATTACATGGTATTAAATTATTCACATCGCATGAATACACATACATATTCGCAACTGTGCAAATGAGCACCATTTTGTATTTTAATCATTTGGAATTACATCAAATTCTAAGCTGAATTATATATTTTCCTCAAATTATTTCTATTTACACGCATATTAGCATAATGGATGGTATGAATTTTTGCTGTTTTCGTATTCCTAGACTGCCTGCTAGCATTTACGAAAACTATACCAATTCTCTTAAGAAATAGTTCAAAACGTGAGGTATGAAAGTAAAGAAAGAAAAGAGTGTTAATAGAGCTTTTACTCTTCACCGAGCACCATCCCTTTTCATACATATTAACAACATTTAAGAGAAATGATCAAAACTTACAGTAGGTAAAAAATTATTTATACAAAATACAGTAATAAGACTCATGTGGATATATGGAGTAGAAATTTAAAGGTCAACCAGGTGTTCCAATTCCTAAAAAATTCAAACTCCTCAATTGAAAATCCTCCGAAGATGCTCCATATTATGAAATTTATTGATGGGACTTATTTTTTTACAACAAGTTTATTTTATTTTTAAACATTAATGTTATCTTATTAAAAGTAGTTTCCTTGGGCAGCTATTCATCGGCAGAGGTGTTGTTTCTACTCTTCTTAATAGTGATGGAAGACTTCGACTGGAATCACCTGCACCTACACAGTTAAACTTCTTTGGATGTTAATGGCAATTTAAAAACCACGTTATTTCAGCAGTTTTTACGTCTTACCAATTAAACAAAATGTTACACGGACTAAGATAAAATAAACATTGGGATAAAAAACTACAGAAATTCCTTTTTTTCGGCAAAAACTCGGTTATGGTGTGACAGTGGGTATGTGACGTGAAAAATCCTTTTTCTGATCTTTTCAAGGAGCTTTAATATTATTTCATCGTTTAACCTTACATGGGTCCTCATTTGAAGGCCGCTCTGAGCAGATTGCGCGATCGCCTTAAGTGATCCATCCAAAACTTAATTTTCCTGTCGTTCGTGGATTATGTTTTATTCATTACAAAAAAGTATTATAATCGACTATCATATAAATAATCTTTTTAAAAGAAATATGTTTACTTTCCCTTTCCGGGAAACTCTTCCAATTAGTAAACAGATAGTTATTAACTTTAAAAGTTGAGAGACCTACTTGGCGACTGCAAAAAAAATTTTTAACACTAAATAGGTTCCACATAACTCTTTATCTTTTATTTAAAGCAAGGTCGGACTAATGAGAGTAGATTTTTTTTAGTTACAGGGTAACTCTTCCAATTAGTAAACAAACAGTTACTAATTTCAAAAGCTAACAGATCTACTTGGCGACTGTGAAAAACTTCAAAAGTTAACAGACCTACTTGGCAACTGAAAAAAAAATTTTTTTAACACAAAATAGGTTCCACGTGACTCTTTGTTTTTTATTTAAAACTAGGTCAGACTAATGAGACTAGCTTTTTTCGGTCACAAAGTAACTCTTCTAATTAGTAAATAGATAGTTACTAACTTCAAAAGTTAACAGACCTAGTAGGCGATTGCAAAAAATATTTTTAACACTAAATAAGTTCCACATGACTCTTTGCCTTTTATTTAAAACTGGGTCAGACTAAAGAAACCAGATTTTTTCGGTCACAGGGTAACTCTTCCAATTGGTAAACAGACAATTACTAACTTCAAAAGTTAACAAACCTTATTGGCGACCACAAAAATATTTTTTAACACAAAATAGGTTCCACATTACTCTTTATCTTTTATTTAAAGCTAGGTCGGACTAATGAAAGTAGATTTTTTTCGATGACAGGGTAACTCTTCCAAATAGTAAACATACAGTTACTAATTTCAAAAGTTAACAGATCTATTTGGCGACTGTGAAAAACTTCAAAAGTTAACAGATCTACTTGGTGACTGCAAAAAATTTTTTTAACACAAAATATGTTCCGCATGACTCTTTGCTTTTTATTTAAAGCTACGTCAGAATAATGACACTAGTTTTTTCGGTCACTGCGTCACTCTTTCAATTAGAAAACAGTCAGTTAAAAACTTCAAAAGTTAGCATATTCAAAATTATTTCAATAATATGACAAATTAAAAACTATACAAAACTATTTTTTTGTTCATTTTTAATTTTTGAATGTTTATTATCAGTAATTATGAAAGTGAACTTTATTCTATAAAGACCTTCATTTTTATGAACTCCTAACAACAAAAGTGAGCGTTTATAGGACTTTTACAATAATACATAAAATATTATTTCATACGATAAAAAGTATATACATTTTTCTATTTTTATTTTGTTGAGATTACTTAAGCAATATTTGGGAACAAAAAATCAATATAATTTCCATCATAAATCCTAACCGTAACATTTGACATGAAAAACGAATATACGAATATGTTCAAAAATAGATTGAAATCATATAAACCCTTTTAGGAAAATAACTAAATGAATGACGTAAACAAATGTCACGTCTTAATAAATTATATAAAAATTATTAGTAATTCGTGAAAGAATATTTGTCACGTCAAAAGCAAAAGTAAACCTTAAATTGAAAGTTGAATCGTTTGGATTAACAAAACATTTTCGGCAACAATAAATATATACAAAAAATAAAAACAACAACAGAAAATAAAATATTTGTCAAATCGATTAAAGAGACTCCCCTTGAAATATGTTTAGTCAACAAAACCCAAAATTTGTATCTTTTTGGGCAAAATACTTAAATAAAAATAAACAAACAGCGAAAATTGTATTGGATATGCTCGTATCTTCTTCAAAATTTGTTGCTCAGTCAGTGTGTCAAACACTCTACTTATTGAAACATCAAAACCATTTCTTTACTCTCTTAGATAACCTATATTCAGCTGCCATAAATGATTGAAATTTTATGCGATTCACGTACCTTTAGTATAGAATTGAATATGGTGCGTGAAAAATTGAGCATTGAGCGTTAAGCATTATTGTAGAGGAAATGCAAATGGGGTGACTTCATTGCGTGTACAATAAACGACAAACTTTTCCAACTTATATTAAGTTTTGGACAATGAGCTTATTCATAGTTTTAGGGCAATAATTCGTTATGGAAATAGGTAAACGGCTCAGCTTATATTATTCCATTATTCCAGTTTTATATCTTGTCCTACGGCTCTATGGACATTTAATACAAGTACAAATAAGGAACGAAATTGCAAATGGAATAGCAACAGCTTATCATAGAATCCGACCACGTAAATTTATTTCCTCACATAAGCAAAGGAAATATTTCGCTTCACTTATTATGAATTGCCTTCAGTCATGAAAGAACAATTTGCGATGCCATTTTTATGGAAAAGCATTGGTTACATTTTACAGATTTTATTCTGATGCCACCCATATTATATAGATTCGAATGTACATTTTTTCTTCCTCATCTCTTACAACAACAACGAAAAATTACTTTCCTTAATACAATGACAAATTTCCCATTTCCATATGCACCCCCAAAATATAGTATTTCCAACTTATAAACGAAATTAAATTTTTAAAGAAGTTTCAAACGAATTATTTTCATACTTCTTCGCTACGTTAATAATTCCCAATCAATAATTATTTTTAATAAACTTTTTAAAAAAATATGCACGTACAATACAGGCCAAAAATTATAGGACCATTTTGGTTTTAAGGGTAAGATTTAACAACACTCATATTTTTAAAAATAGTTTTTGCAAAAGGATCCTGCACAAGTCTTTGTTTTAGGATGAACTGTACGTTTCTTGGGGAAAAAAAATATTTAGATACTTCTCTTTTTTGAAATTTCTTTAATTCATAACAAGTCCTTTAGCAACCCGATGCCATAATCAAGCCACCGCCTTGTTAACAATTGGCATCACAGCTTCCAGTAGCATTTTTTCTACAGAACGTATATTCTTCTTTTAGATCCAAAGTTGTCGAACTTATAGCGTAATAGTCCAGACTATACCCAAAAATAACCGAACTTTATATTTAAATCATACAACATGCAGCGCCATCTATTGAAAATTTACAGTATTAAAAAGATACATTCATTCTCTTTCATACGCACCTAATTCATGTGGAACAAAATGCGCACAGACCTTTCTTTAACCCAAATCTTCAGTTAAAATTCTCCAAATAGTGTTTTTACTCGTATTTAATTCCTCAGCCAACATTCTCGTAGTAAAATTTGCATCGATACCAATGATTTCACGGACTTTTTGCACGATTACTAGCTTCTGGACGACCTGGCTTTAGGTCTTCCTTTAAATCCTCACGAGCATTTTTAAATCGTGTAAACTACGTATAAACTTGAGTACGACTCATACAATCATTACCATAAACTTTTTCCATCAATTCGTATGTCTCAGCGAATTTTTTTCCAAGTTTAACACAAAATTTGATATTTGCTCTTTTTTGTTTTGTAACATTAGCACACTTTTTCTTTTATTGAAATGGCTGTAACGAAATTTACATGAATTTAGGTGCGTTTGAAAGAGGGTAAATGTATCTTTTTAATGCTGCAAATTTTCAATAGATGGCGCTGCATGTTGTATGATTTAAAAATAAGTTCGGTAATTTTTTGGACACACTTTGTATCTCTAAATTCCCTGGCAGTTCAGTTCTAATAGAATAGAGCCCAATTTAATTTTTTTTAAATGTTGTAATGGTTTCCTAGCTCCCACGTGTCAAAATAACTCAACAGATCTCAATTGCCTTTTCAATTGAGAGCTGTTTGGCGATTTATGGACACTGGTTTATTACAGCTTTCATTTGATTCGAACCGAATTTGAAGTGCTGTAATTCTTTTTTTTGACTGAAGCTTCCGATTAATTTAATTAGTTGTGCAAATTCAGTGATCCACATTTTAACAAATAATTTCAGGCCGTACTAAACTCCTCTAATGTTGGTGGAGGGAAATATTTTGAAGACGATGGTGGAGCTTCTTTATTACTCGGGATGCTTATTCAGTATGTCCACCCTAAAGCGATATAGATATGCGCTGAAACGCCCATATCTGGTCAGAAATTAGGGCATATAATACTCCACCTCTCCATGGTCTCTTTTATTCAACGTGGCTATGTCAGGAATAAGAGGATGCGTCCATCTTCTTTTAATCGATAAATCCCAGTGTTGCTGCCACATCTTTCCTGTCTCACTTTTTCTTGCTTAATGATGGTGAGTCGATGGATTTCGTTTGTTTGTTTGTAAGATCCCTTAGACATAACATATGCCAGGGGTCAATTCATAGTGCCACGACCGTGAGGCCATTTGGCGACTTCGTAGTACGTGTGGGAATTTATCTGAGAGAGACTGGTCTGTGGTTAGTAGTATATAAACTTGAGAATTTTGTTATATTTTGTGGAGCAGATTAGTATATTGTAGAAGTTTAAATAGGGGACTAGGGAATGGAGTTGTTGGATGGAGGAGCTCCATAATGGGAGGAATCCTGCTCGCATAGTAGTTCTTGGTTATGTGGCATTCCTGTAGAATATGGGTGATAGTGAAATGGGTGCTACAGGATTGGTGTTGCCAAAAAGGAAGTTATAAGTAAGAGCAGTATGGCCAATCCGGATTCTGAGGAGCTTCCGCAACCAGAATTTCGATATGGATGTTGAATACACTGGTTTATTAGTGGTTATCCAATGAGTCGACAAAAAAGTGTTGCTATTGGTCCAGTCATCGTGTCTGCGGATGGCTAATGGTGTAAGTTACCATTCTGTTAGTAGGCGAGGCAGATTGGGAATGACTGTGATCACTGGTCGACGGAGTGTTTCTCCAGCCAATTTGTCAGCACTTTCATAACCCACAATTTCCACATGCCCTGGCACCCATTGCAACTCGACACTCCTGTTGCTAAATAGGCTATGACGAATTGCGCTAAGTACTGGGTCACTCGATGGGCCACAAATGGCTTTAAGGGCGGCAAGGCTGTCACTGAAAATAATAACATTTTGTTGGCTGGGAATATTGGTCGCAATTTCAATTGCCGTTTTGATGGCTCACAGCTCCCCGTAATATGGAGCTGCCCTATAAGGGAAGATTCCACAAAATAGTGCGCGCGTGCTGCAGCCAAAAAGTTCGACGACAGAAAAAGATGTAATATCGGTGTCAGCGGCGGCATCAGTGAACAACAGTCGATGATCTTTTAATCCGTCCAACTGTTTAAGAAACAATTTCCTATATGTGGACGGATCAGTTCTAGCCTTCTTAAACCTGTCAACAGAAGCAGTCACTTTCAACTTTGCTCCCAACCACGGTTTCCAATCTGGGTGTGGAGAGAAAGTGTGGAAAACCAGGGGGAGGATGGATGAAGTGCTTTCAAGGTGGGATATTAATAAGGATAGCGATGATGAATTCCTTTTTGATCTGGGAGAGATGATAATGTTTTTGATTAAAGTGTGGAGGGGATAATTTGGAAGGCATAGATTTTTGTAAATTCAACTTAGGCGGGCTTTGTGAAGATAGAAAAAAATAGGTTTTCGACCAGTCTCATCAGTATGGATTCCACCGGAGATGTCCGATGTGCTCCACTGGCTAGTCTAATGCAACGGTTTACCGCTGCCTCGACTAGCCTTTAGTGATGGATTCCATTCCTCTCCCATCATCGATCTTATAATCTGGCTCTTTCAGCTGCCAAAAGCTTGAGTGGCGACATGTTAGCGTTAACACAGGCAGCGTCATACGAGACTGTACGGAATGCTTTAGAGACTCAAAGTGCGCTCCGACGATATACCTCCGCTTGTGCGTTTCAGAATGATTATAATGTATTGTACTACAGTTCTATAAACGTATTTCCTTAAAATTTTATAATTAGCCGCTATAAAATTGTTAAATTTACCTTCATTAAATAAAATAACAATAGGAGTTTGTATTTCAACATTAATTTCATGAATATTTTTCATGTTCTTCAATTTTTAGCCAAGTACATCTTCAAATGTTTTGGAAAAAGAATCAAATGTTTTGGCATAATAAGAAAATAAAATTACTTAGATTTTTCGAAAACTACTATCTTCAAATTTTAACATTGAATCTTACCTATTAATTTACCTGTTAAATTTTGTTTGGCTTCTTATGATTAAAAAAATGGAAAATGAAAGGCAATTACAACCTCTTTTTTTAATATTTCAGGAAATATTAAAATATTTAAACTATTATTTATTCTAATTTATCATATATTATATTATATATCCAAAAAAAAAAAATAATAAAGGTATTCGATTTTTACCAAAAACCAAAGATTTCTGGAGAATATGTTATTATCAAGATAGTCACATACTTCAGGCGTTCAGTATACATACACGTACCTATATATTCCCTCTCATATTAAATCCCGTCAACCATTTTATGTCACGATATTTTAATAATAATTTTCAATGTTATTTATACGTTGACTTCCATTTTGATTTTATTATTTTTCAGCTTATGTTCATCATTGAAAATGTTGATGAATAGTAGCGAATTGTTGAGTATTTAATTTTTGTCCATTTATTACGTGTATCTTCATTCATGGCATATCATTTGAATTGGAAATTTTGTATATACCATATTTTAAAATATAGCACTAATAAATAATTTCCAGATAATCATTTATTACATAAAGCAATATCAAATATGAATGAATATACGCTCCATTTAAATTTTATCGCTTTGCTTTTGCTTTTGAAATTTATATGGAATATTGTAATCATCAAGCAAATGATACTACGAGTATATTAATAATTGTGGCGAATATTTTACAATTCGAATTAAATTATTAATGAATAATATGACGAATTTTTAAAGTATGTTCAATGGAAAAAAATTTTATATAAAAAAAAATTTATATTTGCTTTATTTCATCATATCCGATTTATTGATTTAATTTTACTTATAACAAATAATTATATTTGATGAGAATTTCATATTTTTATTTGATTTATTTCGAGTAAAATCTGATTATGTTTGGTATGAGATATTTATCGTTATTATTACATTCGAAAAATTTACAACAATAGTTGTTGTTGTTGTATATATAAGGTCTCTGCGACATTAGCCAGAAGCCACTTTGTAGCGATGGAGCTTTTTTAATGAAAACTGTTTTTTATAGGTTTGGACTGTCAGCTTTTTTAATGAATAATAAATTTGATATTGTTAAATGTAATGGATCATTTAATATTATCACATTTACTGAGAATGATCTGGCAATATTGCAAAGTTTGTCTCCACATAGTTTGTACGTTAGTCTTACCTAGGACAAGTTTCAACCCAAATTAGGTAACTACGTGATCCTTAAGAGAGTGATAAGTAAAGTGGTGTTTTTGTAGTGCGTTATGAAAAATATAAAACTGAAATTCGGAGAAATGATATGCCATCAAATGTTTGTGTTAAGCTTGGTGACTCTACGAGTTCTATTTACAAAATATTGCAGAGGCCTATGGGGTATATTCTTTTTTAAGAGTATGCATTTTTTTATGGCATTAAACTTTTTTGGAGGGCCAAGAAGCAGTGGAAAAAGAGTCTCGGTCAAGGAGACTTTTACCATATAAAACTGATGAAAATATAGAACAAAGATGATATTTTGTTAGTCCAATCCGTCAATTAATGAAAGAAAGTCCTTGAAATGCTTAGAAAAAGAGCTTTTTGCAACCAGTCAAATATTGCCTCTCTGTCACAAATCCATTGCTATCTGTGAGTTTTTATCGGAAAAATTGATTTCTGGGGTTCCCAAACCCATAATCATCTGTTCAAAATCCGTATAATTTTATTATTATTTTACAAACTAAAATCGACGTAAAAGGACTTCATCATCCAGCCTCCATGATTGTTCGTAGCTACGTATACTCCGATTTGCAACTAAATAAAATTTCATTATTATTGTAAACCCAATTTGAAATAAAATTTTTAACTTAAAAGCAAAATGTCAAAATTTTTTAATTTTAAAAACAATTTGAATTATAGAAAATTTCCTAACATGGGCTAGTTACTGTTTGGCATTTATCAGGATGAATAGTTATAACTCTATAATTTCAAGCTTTTTGCTGATTGAACTGTACAATTTCAAGCGGACCTCAACTTTTTAAAGAAGATCATATTTAGTGATTGAACTATTTTTTTGTTCAACTGTTTCGTTAACAAGCAAAATGTTTAGATTTGTGTGAATATAAATTTCTAAAATATTCATAAAAGAGCATATAATTCATTGTTGTATAAAATGAAAAGGATTGGACATGACTTATAGCTATTCTGAAAAAAATAGCGCCTCATATAGACTTAAACCTGTTCTCAGAAAGATGAAGCCATATGTAGACTTACATCTAGTCTAAAAAATATGGTATCAGAAAAATAGTAGATTTATTGAAAGATAATTTAAATGGGACATGTCCTCGAAAGTCACGTAATTTAATTTTCTTTGATTATTTTTGCGGGATTGTGTAAAATTATAGAAATTAAAAAAGGCAATGAATTGTTGGAAATTTTGAGACTGATATTATTAATGAAATAAAGAAACCATTATGTCAAAATTATGAGACTATTAATTCTAAGCCGGGGGGGGGGGGGGGGTTAAGGGGGGGATTTGGTATCATCGGGCTGTACTGCTTTCCAATTAAAGCTGGGACGGCGGTAATAATCCATGGTGAGAAATACTGCGTGATAATAATTTTTTTAGGTTTCAATTTGATGATATGGACTTGGATAAGATCTGATTGCAACCGAAAGGTGGGATTTGCCACTCAGCAGGTGCAACAAGGAACTTATTGTGTACGAAGTTTGAACGTTGTATTGTTTCGAGACATGATGCTGTTCTCGCACAATTTAACCCCCTTAGAATTTATTCTATGGGGCTATGCTATATTAATGGACTATGCTAATCGTGGACTCGCATAAGGTCAATGAGAGTCACATTCCAGTTTTTCATATATTATAAAAAGCCACACCAAAGTTACATGGTATTTAATAAACAAATTCAAATTTGAAAAAGAACCGCATGTGGCTCTTAAAGTCGCATACGCGCACCCCTGGTCTATGCCAATAAACCGTTATTACTTTCCGAGCTGGAGAGCAATATCGTTATCGGTGAGATTGAGCCCTTTTTATACAAAAGATTCAGAACTTTTGGTTAACGTCTCTTCTTAACGAAAAACTTTTTAGAAAGCATGCTCGTCTTCTGGAATTATTTAAAATAATCCATATTAGAATTAAGAATTTTTATTGTATTGTATTTATTAGTTACAGAAAAAATAAAATAAAATCAATATAAGTAATAACATATTTTAAAAACTATCTTTAAAGTCTATAATAAAATTCCTATGTGCAAATAGTAAAATTTTCAATTCAGAATAAAGAATTATTTTGAAATTCAATTGTTATTCATAGTAGCATCTTCAATTTGTTATATGACCGTATAACAATTTTGCAAATTAAAATCAAGATAAAAAGGAAATTGTTTAGTAAGAGTATACGAGAATCCATAAAGTAAATGAACGGTGAAATTTTTTGATTAAATTCGGAAAAGAATTTCATTTTACGTAAATAAATTGATTGCCTATTATTAACCGAATTTTTACACTATCGAAACGTGCCTCTACTAATTATTATTATTTTTCATTATTTTTTCCTATCGATTGTAATTTATAGAAGAAGAACAAATACGAAAAATATTGAACGCACGTACCAGCCGTTATAATCGAATCGATGTTACGAAATTATTTCCCAATATTTTCTTTACTCATATTGAATATTTATTTAATTATTACCAATACAATTCTATCGATTAATATATTCACATACCTACATACATACAAAATAGGTTAATTTTTATACATAAAGATATATATACATATAATTCAGGAGTAATAATTCACTTATTCTGATCCTTTCTGCTACTATTCGTATTTATTCGGTAAGTATTTTTTTTCTTTCATCCGTCCATAATAGCAAGGATACATTTACAATTTCAATTTGCTTATCGATATATTTATCTATGGATAAAATAAATATTATTCCATAGTTAACATATACTAAATATACAGTTGATAATAATGATAGAATGTGTGTATATATCTTTAATTAAAATAATTATTTATATTGATAAATTTTTAGTAGATTTTCATATAATTATCACATCATTTTTAATAACAAATCATTTTTATCTATTGTATACTTGCTTCGATTAATAAAATCCATATTTCAATATAATAACTAAATAAATACAATTGTAATTAATTTTGCTTTTTGATTATTTATTTTTTAACTATTAAAATTTAATATTTATAAATTATTTTTCAGTTAATAAAATGTTAAAGAAAAATTTATTATAAAAAAATATTTTTGTAAAAAAAAAGTTCCTATTATAAAATGTAATTATTTTGATGTAAACTTATTATAATTTTTAATTAGATTATTTCGTTATGATAAGCCCAAATTGGTTTAAAAAGAGTATCTAAATATATTTACTTACTATATAAGTAAAAGATTGTGTGATGAATTATTGTACTTTTTCTTTGCATTTATTAACAAAAAACTTTTTTTTTATTTAATAATTTTTAAAATTTTAGAGACAAAAAAAATTTGTTAAAAATTAAAAAAGAAAATTTACTTATTTACTATCTAGAATTTTTATTTTAAATTTGTACAACTTTCATATGAAAAGTTTTTATTAATTTTAAGCTTAAAGACGAAGCAGCACTTTTGCAGCCAAAGATGAGGAGTATTCATCGATTATCAAGGATTTGGCTAAGGTGGATTAAGCTGATATATAGACTAAAGTTTGTGTATTTATAAGGATTTGCCTAATCTGTAATGGCTGATCTGACGCAAAGAACCCATTTTCTGAGTCTTTTCAATGAGCTTCAATGTTAATTGTTCCACATTTTCATCGAGTTATGATGTTGAATACTTCCCTGAGCGAGATTCATATTTTTTTACTTCGAAAAATTTTTGCTGATAGTGAAAAATGTTATTGGAAATAGCTGACCTGACACAAAAAATCCTATTTCTGGATTAATTGACAGTCTGACCTCACAAGAACATTCAACCGTTCCAAATTTTCATCATTGTGGGTATTAAAATGCTTTATGCTATCAAAAAAATTGTGCTTTTGATAAAGAATGTTTCCCATTGGAACTTTCCGTAAGTCAAACTCGCCAATTCACCAAGCTCAACACAAAATTTGATGGCACATGATTACTCAAACTTTTATTGTTCGATTTCTCTTAACGCACTACATAAACACAACTTCAATAATCAAGTTATAATAGGGTCATATACAATAGTTACAGGACAATCTTGAAACTTGTACTTCACGTTAGAGGGGACGGTAGTCAGAATCTGGAAATTTTTGCACATATATGGCCGCCAGGCAAACAGCTGACAATAGGCATTGTCATACGCACTATTTGAAAAGTACTCAGACAATTTCCAGATTTCATTAAATTTTGGCAGCCTTCAACTACTCTGGCAATGATCTAGTTTGATTAAACGATTATCATGTAACTGCAAATAAAAAATGTGTGCACTCATTGTCAGACAAAGAAGCCATATTGTTATTGGTAAACAGTTCATTGTTTTGTTATTTTAGGATTAAAAAATTATCTGTTGCAGTAATAACAAGGAGAAGGAATTAAAGAAACGGAAAAAACGCAGTAAATTCCTCACTAAAATGTCAAAATTATTGTCAGATTATAAAAATGTTAAAAATTTTACCATTTGCAAATGTACAAATGCCTAAAAAGTTCTGACATTAGTACCAAAGTTAAATTAGGCGAATGCCAGTAAATATTGTCAGACAATGCCTTCAAATGGTCTGGCAACATTTGAAAATAAAAATTTCGCGATTATACTATTGCCACACTTTTCTGCAAATATTGTCAGAACTTCAATAATCAAGCTCAATAGGGTCACATAACTATCGGACGAGGTTGAAACTTTATGTGTCGAAGGAGTTAACGTACAAGCCATGCTGACACCTCTTATAATAGTTTCGATAGATATAAGATAAGGATTTTAATTACAAATAATTTTATCGTAAAAAAACTTAGTTTATAAAGTTTTATATAATAATCTTCAAATATACAGAATTTTTGAAAAGAAAAATTAAGTAAAACTATCAACAAAAACTATAAAAAAAACATAATTTTTGATATTCTATTAATGTTTTGTAAGCTTTTTCCATATGACACTTTTCCATTTGATTAGATAACGTAAACTGAAGACAAAAAATATACAATATTCAAGTAGAAGAAACCATCAAATAAAATATTACGAGAAGAAAAAAATCCTCTTGCATTGTCCTGATGCAAGAGGATTTTTTTCTTCTTCAGATGGGGGCGTTTCTCTTTGATTTCCTCGCTCAACCGTTGCAATAACGACGCGTAATACGCTCCTGTTATTGTTTTTCCTTTTTCCAAGTAGTCGATAAAAATGATGCCCTGCGAATCCCAAAAAGACCGTGACCATCACCTTGCCGGTCGATGGCACAGTTTTTGCCTTCTTCGGAGCCCGTTCACCCTTGAAAATCCACTGTGATGACTGTCTCTTCGTTTCTGGAGTGTAGTAGTGTATCCAGGTTTCGTCCACAGTGACATATCGACGAAGGAATTCGGCAGGATTGCGATGAAAGAGTGCCAGCATAGCCTCAGAGTCCACTACACGATTGCGCTTATTCTCCTCTGAGAGCAAACGCGTCACCCAACTTGCCGAAATGTTTTTCACAGACAATTTTTCATGCAAAATTGAAGCGACAGTACCTTGTGATATGCCCGTGGCCTCAACTAATTTGCGCACTTTAATTCGACGATCGTTCAAAATCAGATCGTGGATTTTGTCGATGATTTCAGGAGTAGACACCTCAACTGGGCGTCCTGAACGATGTTCATCTTTTGTGGACGAACGGCCACTTTTAAATTCATTCACCCAATTGTAAGCCGTCGCAAACACAGGTGCAGATGTGCCATGAACTGCATCCAACTCGGCTTTGATTTCTTTCGAGCTTAAGCCTTTCAAATGGAGATGTTTGATGACAGCCCTAAACTCGCTTTTTTTCATTGTTATGCACAAATAAATATCGTTAACTTTAATCGACGATAAAAATTGACCTACGCTATGGATCGAGCTGAAATTTTGACAGCTTTGCTGTCGATAATGCTACTTACAAAAAAACCGACACTACGAGTGCATTACTACGACACTACGAGCGCAATTTCTTGGATTTTCTAACAAACGAGCACAACACATCTTTACCGACACTACGAGCGCAATTTCTTGGATTTTCTAAGGACTTATTGAACGACTCTTGTAGAAAGTTTCTTTTAAATATGTTACAAATTGCCTACCTGATTAAAAAAATTCATCTCAAATATATACAGTAACTAAAATTTTGAATGAATTTTTAGCATTCCTTGATGAACGATGGATGGATATGGGGTGGATCATATATAAAATGTGAATTTATTCATAAACAAGCAAAGCACGAATCTCCCTAAGAACAATCAACTTAAAACCAAATATGTTATGAATGAAATAAACTTGCATTTAATAATGTAGCTTGTGCATAAACTTGGAAAATTCCAATTATTCCCAACCGTAGTCAATGGACTACTTCGTACTTCTTCTGTTACTACAATGACACCAGATGCAACGAATGCAAATCGTAAAACCATGAGAAATACTGAATTTTAAACTCTACCCTTAATTTTAACATCTGTGCAGTTGTGTAATATTTTTCATTATTTTCACTAGCGTGAATTCAGTTAATGAAAATCTCCAAGGTAATATAAAAACTGTTTTTTGAGATAAAGATAATAATTTTTTTTTAAAAAAAAAAGATATTCGTCGATATACATTTGAACATAATCAAAAAGTCCATCTGGAATTTTTATAATACTTTTTTACAAATTAAAAGATTAAATTTGTGAGCTTTTCTTTAATTATTATAGAAAAAAAACTATTGTATTTTGTGAAATGTCTACAAATATTTTTTTAAGAAATTAAATCACCTAAAACACTAACCAAAATATTTATATATAATAAAATCTTTAAAAAAGAAAACAGAATCTTTGATTAAGTGTATTGTAAATAACAGAAATGATTCCAACAATTTACAGATCTTTACGGATTTGTGGTTTTCGTGTTAGCTTTTCACCTTAATACCTCGTACGATTATCTATATTTTTTCTCTAATATTTTTCGTATTAATATAAAAACCTATAAACGTCGAAGAGTTTTTCCTGGTTATATCTTTAGTCCATATGAAAGTCTGTAAATATTTTTTTTATTCAATTTTATTGGCATCTGTAAGTTACTTTTTTTTTGTATGAACTTTTCCACCTATACTTATATATTTATATTTACAATATAGAATCTTGTTGAAAATATTTTCCGGTTGGAAAATATTAATTTTTTTTCTCTTTCCTTTTCCCAATAAACTACGTGGGATTCGTATAATCGGTAGAGATATAAATGAAAAAGATGAGAATGAAAAATCTAACGAACTTCTCAAAATCGACCACCAAATGCTACCCGAAGGGTTGCCAATTTCTTTGTACAAGTACAAGTATCCTGTTCATAGTATGCTGGTACTCGTATAATCGTATATTATTTGCTAAGCATAGTTGGTTGTATGGACGAACGCATGTTCCTAGGTGTGTGATGAAAGGATGAAAAGATATGCTCATATCAACCCATACTAAAATTGAGCTAATCCTTTTGGTAAATATCCTACAGTTTATTTATTTCCTTTTTCTGTTCATTTTCCTTGGTTTTTAGAGAATTATTTTTTTTCTCTGCTCACATCATTCTTTTAATCCTTTCGACTATATCGATTGGACTGTAGAATTTTTCGTTTCCGTACAGTATTACATTCTTTTTATACGGATTTACTGTTTATTTTTTATCCCTGTGGTTTTACAATAATGATATCGTTCAACCGAAAATACATTCACCTCAAACCTCGAGATCTACTAGAGTGTACATATATCTGACCCAATACGGTAGTCATAGAATTGGTTCCCATTATAACCACTGGCTACAATTCTAACTTTGATTCTGATTCGAATCTCTGTTTCCACATCCCAACCATATTTGTTCGTTTGTACTTAAGTACATCCGTACAGCTTGTAGGTAAATTGAGAGTTTATACTTACGCGGTTACACAATATCCCAATGTGGTCTGATTAGGCTTTGAATTGATTGGAGGAAGAACTTGGGGTTTGGGTTGGTCCACAGTAAAGGTGTTTTCACCAATGAGAATATTGCCCATCAGTATTTGCACGGCCATAACGATTAGCTTGCATTGTTTTCCTTTCGAACCTCTAATTGTGGTTATACATAATGGTTATATCAATTTGGTATTTCAATAAGTGGATGGTATTATTATTTGTTTTACTTATACGACGTTTTTTTTGCAAAAAATTAATTTTATTTTTATCCATCAATATTATCCTCTTCAAAATAGTTCTATTGGGCGGCAATTTGCTAGCGAAGGTATTGTTTCAACTTTGAGTAAACCTCTAAAGATGTTGTTGATAGTATCACGATGACGTCTTTCGAAATGTTTTTTAAATCTTGGCGGACAAAAAAAACTAATGCGGACTGAAGTCAGGTGAAAAAATAAACCCTCCTTCTGGCAAAAACTCATTGATTAAGATGGCCGTGTGCATCCAGAGATACATTTTTGTACGACGGTTGGAGAGAATTTTCTTAAGACCATGTAGAGATACCGACCTCTAAAGTATTTGGCATTTCCACCCAATAAAAATCACGTTCCTTTTCTTCAAATATGACATCGTCAGGTACTTCTTCATGGGGAGTAGACTAACATCAAGCCTATTTTCCTATTTACGTTTCAGGCATCATTTTTTTTCTCATGATGGAGCTTTTTTATTACTCGGTATGCGTATTCAGCCTCTTCTGGGACAGTGGTTTACTGATTATTTGCTCCTTTTCCTTCCTTTCTCCGGTAAAGCATAGACTATGGAAGAGGACATGTTTCTTGATTGTAGGCCTATCATTGGGGCATGTTACAATGATTTCCTAGCTCCCACGTATCAAAATAACTGAGCAGATCTCAATTACCTTTTCAATTGAGAGCTGTTGGGTTATTTAGAGACAATGGTTTGTTCCAGCTTTCATTTAATTCGGACCGAATTTGAAGTGCTGCAACTATTCGGTTCTTTTTTACTGAAGTTGTACAAATTCAGTGATCCTCGCTTTAATAAATAATTTCAGGCCTAGCTGGCCCTGCTAAACTTCTATGACTTCCGGTTTGTTTTTAAAGTTGATGGATGGGATATTTACACCACTCTTCTACCCGCAAAAGACCGCTGTTAGCTATTACTTTATGCGGAATAGACTAGCATCATGCCTATTATCCTATTTAGGCTAGCGCTGCTTCACTTTCTCTTCATGACAGAGCTTCTTTATTGGTTGGTATGTGTATTCAACACGTATATTGGTCCACTTCCGTTCCACGAAGCTGTCAGAAATAAGATGATGCGTCCATCTTTCTTTAATCGAAAAAATCCATTGCCGCTGCCATATCGCAGATAGCATAACTTTCATACTGGTCGCAAGTACTGTCTCGGTTTTTGTATCAGCAAGTTTCAGGTCCACTGAAAATAACCATTGCCGGATAACGTGATCTGCACCATTTGAGGTTTGGGTGATCTCATCTATGAAGTTACCTACAGAAATCACCTCAATGTCATCCGTAAAACCAACCAAATTTACTCCTTTTGGCATTGGAAGTTTGAGTGGCGCCTCATACATGATATTCAATAACAATAAGTAAAGGACCAAGTTTTGCAGGATCTACTGTTGGTATTGTATATTTTAATTTCTATTACGGTATCGCATATGAGCGTTTATCGGTAGGTACTTTCGAGCGGTCAGGTGCTTCCAGAATACTGCTCCATCACGCCCAAAAAACCGTATTCTTGACATCAAGTGTAACGATGTATCGCGAATTTTGAATTTCCGCGGGTTACGTATATTCGATTTTCAATTTTTTATGACGTTATGTTGGTACTTATGTCATTTACTTATGCCGACAAGTTCGGCAACTTTGAATGTTCAGTTAATTTTTGACAGCTGCTTTGCTTGCCCGTGTTTTGGCTCATCTTCGATTTTTCCCCAAAGAATCTGTATCAAATTTTGTGTGAAAAAGAAAATTAATTGCGCGGACGCATTTCGAATGTTGACTGTGGCATATGGTGAAGCTATCTTGGACCGAAGCAACGCTTATCGGTGGTACAAAATGTTCTGAGTGGGCCGAGAAGATGTGAACGACGAAAAGCGTGTCGGATGCCTGAGCACGTCAACAACAGACGAAAACATCGATGAAGTGAAGAAAATAGTATTGGCCACTCGTCGAATTACCGTTAGAGAAGTTGCTGAGGACTTAAACATATCGATTGGCTCGTGCCATTCGATTTTTACCAATGATTTGGGCGTGAGATGGGTTGCCGCAAAATTCGTACCAAAATTGCTCAATTTCGACCAAAAGCAGCATCGCACTAACATTGCTAAGGAGCTGTTGGACTCTGTCCGCGATGACCCAAATTTGCTCCAGAGGGTCATAACTGGTGACGAATCATGGGTGTTTATGGTTATGATGTGCAAACCAAAGCTCAATCATCCCAATGGAAGTTGCCGCACGAGCCAAAACCGAAAAAAGCGTGCCAAGTTCGGTCGAATGTGAAGGTATTGCTTACAGTTTTCTTCGATTGCAGGAGCGTGGTGCATCATAAGTTCTTGCCACAGGGTAGAACGGTTAATAAGGAATATTACCTGCAAGTAATACGCACGTTGCGTGAAGTAATCCGCCAGAAAAACCCGGATTTATGAAAGAACAAAAATTGGCTTTTGCCATTTTTGGCCAAAAACAACACACTAATAATACCGCAGCCACCGTATTCCCCAGATCTGGCCTCCTGTGACTTTTTCTTGTTCCCGAAATTGAACAGCCCCATAAAAGGACGATGCTATGCTACAATTGATGAGATAAAGACGACATCGAAGGAGGAGCTGAACAAGATTACAAAAAATGATTTTTTGAAACGCTTCGAGTATTGGCAAAAATGTTTGCCCAAGTGTATAATATCTAGTGGGGATTACCTTAAAAGGGACAAAATAGATATTCATAAATAAATAAACAATTTTTGAAAAACACAGAATTCGCGATACTTTTTGAACAGACTTCGTAGTTACAATTATGCGCCATCGTTTTCCAGGTGTGCGCCATCGTTTTTCAAGGACTCGTTTCAAGTGTGCGCCATCGTTTTTACAATTATGCGCCATCGTTTTCAATTAGGCGCCATCGTTTTTCAAGGACTTCTTTATAAGAAAACTTGCTTAACAATTTATGCTGAAAGCAAAAGAGCTATTACTCATTCCATGTTGAATAACTTCCTAAACGAGTTTCGTCTTGCACTGTTTCAAGGACTTACAAAATGCATTATTTCTTCAAAAAATTTATGCTTTCAATAACGTATATTCTCTATAGGCTTGTAACTCATGAATTCATCATGCTTAATAAAAAAAATTCAGTGCTAACGTACAAAACATATAGAGGGCAAGTGCACCCAATTTGAATAATATATCTTTCAGTAACGTGCGCCGTCGCCTCCAGCTCCGAATTGAAAATATATCAAATTTATGAACACCAATTTCTGTAACTTTTTTTTTAAGAAAATATATTCTCAATTTTGTTAAATATTTTATTATGAGTTTTATATAATTTTTGTAAAAATCATCAAAATTCCAATAGATACAATACATAGGAGTATTTTCAATGCCAATTAAAAAATGTTTAAGAAACTTCAGAAACACTCACTTTTAAAAAGTTATCTAATTAATATGCTGTTTTGAAATTTCTTTTCTATATGAAATTTATACAAGAATATAATAAGGATTCTTAATTTTTCAGTATTAAACAAAATAAAAAATTACAAAAAATTGTTTATCATACAAAATTGTTTACAATAAAATATATATCAATATTATATAGATGGGAGAAAAAAAATCAGCTTATAATATTTAATTCGAAGAAATATTATAGGGAATAAAAAGTTTGTTAGAAATTTGACAGATTTTTAATCTAAACAAGGTGAAAATAAAATGTTTTTAAAAATTATACTCCCTAAATCAATAAATAAATATATCAGAAATGATGAGGAAATTTATTTTTCGTCCTTGTATTGTATTTATTTTTTTTTTTGTTTCTTTTTAAGTATTTATGATATCAAATCCAGTTTTTTTTCCCTTTTGTGTATTTGAATGGAAAATTTCTGAAGGATTTGAAATTGGATTTGAAAACAATGACAGGGAAAAAAGGTAAAGTAAATATGTTCGCCAGATATGTTTTTAAAACTTTCCACACAAACTATTCAATTCTAATAATTCGAACTGATAAAGGTCCAAATTATTGATCGAAATGTCAAAACGAATAAGCATTTATTTGCTTGATGAAACTAGAGTATACGGAACGGAATAAATGGATTCGTTCCTTCTTCAAACAGAATTCATGTATTTACATTTATTTCAGATTAAATTATCATTATTGGAGAAAATATGATAGGCTATGTACATAAAATAGGTTTACATAAATTTTATCTAAGAAATTTTTATGAATATATCTCAAAATATTATACTACATGTTATTTCTTAGAAGAAGAAAATATCGCAAGCGCACATTTCCATCAGAAAATTAAAGAATTATCCAATTTAAGTATTGGAGAATAGAATTAAATTAAATACTTTTAAAGTTATAGTTTTAAAAAATATAAAATTTTAGTATATTATTAAAATTTTGCCATTAAATAAATACTTCCAATCTTGTAACAGACACGATCGTTTTTAATTAATTTTTGATGACTTTTTCGTACATTTCGGGCTGTAATTCGGCTATTTCTGGAGAGCTTTTGGTTTTTTAAAATTTCTACAGTCATAGAAGAATACAGTATTTTTTTAATAATAAGAAGTCTAATGGCGTCAAATCAATATTTTTAGACCAAAATAAGCATAAGATAAAAATGTATGGTACCAGGTGATGGAATTAATTCGTAGCGTTTTACAAAAGATGGCGTTAGCCAACTATCCATAGTCACACATATAAAAGTTAATATTCTCCAAGAAGCTACTTACATAACGCAACTTTTCCACTATATGACATTTTGTTATAGTGTCAGTAGCACTTGTTGCGCAGTGTCAAACATGTCGAAGTTCGTGCCTGAAAATCGTTTTTGCGGGGAGTGTCACTCCATTACGTCAACATGAAGAAAAGTGCCGCGGAAAGTCATCGTATTTTAGTGGATGTCTACGGCAAACATGCTCTTGCTGAGCAAACTTGCAGAAAATGGAAATTTTGATTTGGAAGACATGGAACGTCCCGGACAGCCGAAAAAGTTCGAAGATGAAGATTTGAAGGCAAGCCATGCTCCATGGATCGAAACAAATGATAATCAGATGGGGCAATGTCTGGTGAATATGGCGGGTGAGGCAGAACTTCCCATTTTAGCATATTTAAATAAGTTTTCACGACTTGCGCATCATGGGGTCTTGCATTGTCGTGGAGCAAAATTACTTTGTCGTGTCGATCTTTATATTGCGGCCGCTTTTCTTGTAATGCTCTATTCAAACAGTGTGTGGTGCAATGGTCAAGGTGACCGACTCACACTCGGTAGGTGGCGGGTTCGATTCCCGCTGCCGCCATCTCGGCATTGGTGCCGGGGTGAAAAGCCTGACTACAAGCATTATATATGTAGTCCGTAGGGTCCCCCAACGTCACTGGAGGTTGCTTCGCTGGTCTGATAAGCCGCAAGCTATAAAAACCACCTTATCAAGAAACAGCACAAGAAGAATCAACCGGACCGTACCTCAGGCAAGAACTCATTTGGCTTTCATCGTACTCAGGGCAAAAACCGTACCTCAGGCAAAAACCCAAGACCGTACCTCAGGCAAAAACCCAAAGGTAGAAGCAGATGGAAGAGAGTTCACGGAAGCATCCGGACCGTACCTCAAGACCGTACCTCAGGCAGGAACCCAGGGCAGCGGCAGACGGAGGAGAGTTAACGGAGTTTTCTGGTGCCGCTATGTGCTCCATAGGAGCGACTGTGTTCTCATGACTATGTGTGTATAAAAAATGCATGTATGTGTTAAAAAAATTGTACAAATGTAGAAAATGAAAACCTGTCAAATAAATAATAATAATCTGTTTAAACGCATCAATTGTCGTCTGTATACGTCCCCAATGATGGTTTCACCCGGTTGGAGGAGCTCATAATAAATAACACCCAGCTGATCCCACCAAATACACAGTAAGATCTTCTTTCCATGAATATTCGACCTGGGGGACGATATCGATTCATGACCGGGCAAGCCCCACGATTTTCTGCGTTTGGGATTGTCGTAGAGTACCCACTTCTCGTCACCAGTGACGATTCGATGAACAAATCCCTTCCTTGCCTGCCGTTGGAGAAGAATCTCACATAAACGCCGTTCGACGTCCCTTGGCTTCAACTCATGTGGAACCCACGTTAATAATATATTAATAATTTAGAAATATAGTAAGTAAAAGTAATGAGACTTTTCGCTTCACAAAGCTTATGCGTGAGTGTTTATAGAATACGTTATTTCCTCCGTGAAGCTTTCCTCTCGTCCGTTAACTACGCGATCTTATAGAGGGTAATAAGGAAAAGCTTGTTTTTGTAGTGCATTACAAAAAATGGAACAGCAAAATTTTTGGCAAGAATGTACCATCCGATTTTGTATAAAGCTGATGAAAAGGTTCAATAAGCCTGTAAAGAGTATTCCCCATCGAAAGCTTACGTTTATTATTATTGAGAGCAATCTGGTAACACTTTGGATTTTTCTCCACATATCTTATCTTTTAATTTCTTCTAGACTAGCAATAGTTTCAACATTGTGTTAAGCTTTAAATCCCTAGGTTTGAATTACGAAAAAAAATAAACGACCCTTCTTTCCGTATTATAAAGCATATTTAGAGGATGGAGAAGCAGTGAAATACTATACTACGCAGGAGGGGCTTTAGTATAAATAAATTCATAAAAATGTGGAACGAACAAGGTGGCTTTTCTAAGGTCAAACCATCGAATAACATTAAAGTTGATGAGTGGTTCTCAAAAGGTTCCGAAAAGGCGCTTGTATCTGCAAAAATACAAACGCTTTTTCGTTTCAAAAAATTGACTTTTTGGTGTGCATTTTGCTCTGAAAGTGTCCGTAACCGTCAATTCTGATAACCATGGCCATGTGCTAAACGAATTTTTTATCTTAACTTAAAGATTTTAATTCAGATTAATATGCAAAATGTTCTCAGAATGCGTAATTTTGAAATTTGATGATGTTATTCATCATCCAAGATCATTTGATTCAGTATCTTTGAACATTTTGTTTTAAGACTATATATGATAGATAAAATATTTTCAGATAAAATGACTTTTCTACAGTGACTTTTAGATTTTTAGAACCTTATTTAGGGTAATTTTTCTATATTGACGTATCCACCAAACGATAAACCACCCTTATCATTTCTTAAAGCGCTAAACATGGCTATGGAAAATCAAAAAAATTACATAAGATTAAATAGAATTAATATAATTTGTAAAAATTATCATTCTTATAAGAACCTTTTTTTTATTTCCTAAGTAATTGAAATATTGAGGCATAAAATATTACAGCATATTATGTAAATTAATAAGACTATATACTAAGTAGAGAGTAAAAATTTAGTGCTATGATTAAATTCACTTGCTACTAAATAGTAAAAGTAGAAATTTAACAAACACGATTTTGTGTCATATCTTTTACTATTTTCATTTTATTGGAAATATCTTTCCAATAGAAAATGGCTTTAGAACACTATTAAATATAATAATTAAGATACTCGCATTTAAGTTAAAATCAATAGAACGTTTATTTATATAGAAAACAATTAAATTTAATCCATTTATATTTGGAAACGTTAAAATAAATAAAATATTAAATGCCGATATTATTATTTTCAAATTTATTTACACTTTTTTTTATGTTTTTCAAAGATTAATTTTTTTTGTCATTTATTTACTAAAGCAATTTATAAATAACTTAAGTAAATATTTATAGAAGCATATTCAAATGTATTGTGTTTTTTTTTTTGTTATTAGAAGCACCTTTTTTTTTATAGTATTTAATTAAATATAGTAGATCTTTTTTTATTATAAATGCAGGTTTAAATCATGAATTTTAGAAATGATTTTCTCATGTAATAAAAGTGTAATATAAAAACATTTTTCTTCCATATTAATTAAGCTAACTTTTGAATATATAAAATCTATGGATTATTATTAAGAGATATAAGAATCAAATTTGTCTAGCAGTTTATTCTTTTCTCCATAAACTTTAGTAATATTACTTGCGGGCTGAATTAAAAGACCTTCACAGGAGAAAAAATTATTATATTTTAAGCAGCTACAAAATATTATATGAAGACACACGCCATGGTAATTATTTTCCATTTTTTTTCTCTTCAATTTATTACAGAAGCACTTCAGTCAATCACAATAAAAGCACTTAAAATTCACATGTCACATTCAAGTTTTATTCCTGGTACGAACAATCCTATTTGCCATATTTGTGTACCAGGTTCCTTTATAGAATATCGTTGGATTTACCAGCAAATAAAAGTAAATGAATATAAATAATTTCTTACAAATGAATACGGTCCTTAAAACAAAACAAAAAGATTTTGTTTTTGTGAAAAAAAAAGAACGAAAATAACTTAAGAATTCAAACATGAATTTGTAGGCGTATAAAAAAAGGAAACAATCACGCATACTTAAAAATTTCTATTTAAATATTCTATAGGAATTTTTTTTCCTTCTTCTTTTTTCTCTTCTTTCGTTTTTTCTTTAGTTTTTTATTTATGTCATCTTAGATAGAAGCTGCCTAATGAGCTTACAACACTAAAGCTTGACATGAAAAAAATGTATAAATTGTGGCAACAATTAACTTTGAAAAGTTAAGTGCCACCATTTGCAAAAGTTCTTCTTTTAATTTCTCCAAATTAATGATGTTATTTTATTAATATATATTTATTTTTATTTTTTTGTTTTGTTTTTTTTTATTTTTTTTATTTTTATTTTTTTTGAAAGGAAACTCATGCAAACTTTGCACATTTTATGAGATATAATATGTTTTACTGAGATTGCGCAGAAAATATTTAAAAAAATAATTTCTAAAATATAATATAGTCAAAATGAGAAGGTAAGTATTAAAGGAGGAATAATTTTTAACCAAGGATATTTCGAAATAAAAACTCACCGAATATAATAAGGTTTTTTTTAGTTAAAATTGTGATTTAATATAATTCGTAACAATAAAAAAAAAGATTTTTAATAATCAGATAGATAAATGAGATATTAATTATTTCTTAAATATTATAAAAAAAATTTATATATGCACATGTGCATAAGAACATTCATATTTGTTTGTGATGCTTTTTCTTTTTCTTTTTGAAGCTACAAAATATCATTAAAGTTAATATTATGTTAAATTGTAGTGCCGAAGTGATTACTGATGATCAGGGTAAGAGTTTAAATATTGAAAATACGCTTTATTGATTTTATTGAGTATCTGTATTGTTCAGAAATTTCAAGTGTTAAAAATGTGTCAATATTTAATTAAATGTACCCTCATAAAATTTACTATTTACAATGTTGTCTGATCGAATTCTGATGTGCGAGCCCAACAACTGTTGCGGTTTGAACATATTTACTTATAGGCGAATATTTACAACAATAAATTTATCTTTAATCTTCTTGAAATAATTGAAATCCATTTCAATAATTATATAAATTTTTTGGTGGGTTACAATAAAGTTTATGTAGTTACGACATTTTTATATGGGAACCTTTTAAATTCTTCTTAAATCTTTGAAGACAAAATAATAAATATTAAATTGAAAGATTGAAATAAGAAGAATTTTTTTTCTTTCTATTAATATTGTTCATTTTAAAAATTAAACTGAAATTATATTCATGTATTGATACAATTTCTATTTGATCCTGTTTCTTAAGAAATAATACATTTGGAAATAAAATATAAAATTCGTTCAATTGAATTAATAAAATGATATTGTTCCTTTTTAAAAAAAAAAAAACAAACAATTTTACTATGTGGAAGAATACTTTGAAAAGAGCAAAGACTTTAATTTTCTTCATATTCAAATCTTATTATCCTATTATTGTGGAATTTTTTTTTGTTTTCCAACAGAAATTTAATATTTGAAATTTTTGTAAGAAAATCAAAAGCATTCTTCTTCAAATGGTGCTACTTACAGAATTTTTTCCCATCAATTATACATAACAAAATTAACTATATTATTGTATCAAATTTAATTTTTTTTATATCATAATACAATAAATATAATACAAATAATTTGCTTTTTGTCTAATAAGAATACCATATATTTGATGGTAGCATATTTAAAAAAAAAATATTATTTTTTTATGAATATTCATTTCATTCTTAATAATTAATAAAAGGTTTGTGCAATTCTAGTAAATTTTACTAGACTTCTTTTATTTGGGATATATTCTAGTAATGTTTACTGTGAAGCATTTATGAGGTTTAGTAAAATAGTAATGCGGCTGGCATCACTGTGAGAAATTTGGCAACATTGTGTCATTCCTGTCGACAAAACTTGTACGTACACGAAGTCCTTTCTAGAGGATTCATTTATTATCCGGTAACTACTCGACTCTACAGAGTGTAATAAGTGAAGTTGTTTGTTTTTGTAGTGAGTTACGAAACATAGAACAGTGAGACTTAGAACAACGTTCGTTTCAAGCCTGATGAATATCGGTTTGACTTAAAAAAAAGTTGCAACGAGTCTATTGAGAAAATTTCTTATCAACAGCACAACTTTTTCTGTGACATAAAATATTTTCATGCCCTTAAAGGGCCGAGAAGCAGCAGAAGACGAAATACGCTCAAAAAGGACTTCAATAGTCGAACGAGAGAGGGCTCTTGTGAGGTGAGGTCAAACCGTTACTTAATATTGAATCAACTTGAACAGCTCAAAATATTCGTCCTCAGTTTTAGATTAAACATTAGAGTCACTTAGATGTTCCACTTGGACAAATCCTCTACCTCCATCAATGTGTTTTTGTAGTGAAAAGGGGTGCCCTGGCGTTTCCCTATCTTGGTACTGTCAATAACATCCAAAAGAATGTAACCGAAAAGCTAAATGCGATTCTAGTTAAAGCCTTCCTCCAGCACTACTGCGAAGAGTAGAAGCAACACCTCCGTCGATGTATAGCTACCCAAGTGGACTATTTGGAATAGGATAACATGGATGTACTGTATAAAAATAAACTAATAATTACAAAAAAAAAATTATTACTTTTATGCTACGCCATGTTAAAAATTCTTTAGAAAAAATTTAACTTAAAAATCAGACATGCAAAACCATATAATTACTAACAACCCGAATTATCTCCAAAGTACTTTAGTTTTAGCTTTCGGAATATATACATAAACAAATAGCATCTTTATTGATGCTTTCCGGTGTATAAGCTTAAATCCGCTGTTTTCTAGTCCAAAAAAAATATATGTTTTTTTCATAGAAAGCAAAAACAAATTTTTTTAAAGTACTTGCCCTCACTAGATACACATTTTTGCCATCTCTCGGGCAATTTGTGGATACCACGCCAAAAAAAATCCTTCTCTTTCGAGGTAAACCACTCATCAAGCCATTTTCGGACGTCTTCGTAAGTATCGAAGTGCTGCTCAGCGAGCGCGTGGTCCATCGACGAAAACAGGTGGTAGTCAGAAGGGGCCATGTCTGGTGAATAAGCGGGGTGGGGTAGCACCTCTTAGTTGAGTATCTCCAAGTAGTTTCGGACCATTTTAGACGTGTGCGATGGTTCGTTGTCGTAGAGGAAAATCAGCTTGTCATGTCTTTGTTGATAATCTGTCCTTTTTTCAGGCAGAGCACGGTGAAATTTGATCAGTTGTTGGTGGTAGCGGTGGGCATTGACAGTTTCACCAGGTTTCAACATCAAACGCGCAGCATCGTTTTCCGTCCGAAGCGATTTGGTCTTGGGGAAGATGTTGATGGTTGGTCGGGATCAACCCACGATTTATTGCGTTTAGGATTCTCGAAATATCCACTTTTCATCGCCTGTCACAATCCGATGCAGGAACGACTTCCTTTTTTGTCTGGCGAGCAAGATTTCGCATGTGTTTTGGTGTCTCTCCATCTGCCTATCGTTCAATTAATGCGGCACCCATTTTCCGATCTTTTCAATCTTCCCCATGGCACGCAGAGTATCACCCAATTGCTCAGCGAGCATTTTTTGCGATTGGGTATCGTCTTCATCCAAAAGAGCTTGCAATTGATGGTTCTCAACCTTCCTAGGCCGATTTTCACGATTCATGTCCCACAAGTCAAAATTGCCGTCTTTGAACCGACGAAACCAATATCGGCACGTTGTTACCGATAAAGCACTGTCACCATAGGCCTCCATAAGCATTCGATGCGATTTGGCAGCCGATTTCTTCAAATTGAAGCAGAAAAGCAGACCTTCCCGCATATGCTCTTTTTATGGTACAAAACTAGACATGATTACCAAAGGAAAAATATATGTTGTTGTACGAAATTGCTGACAATGTGCACTGATTAATGTTGACAGATGTCATGGTAGGTTAATACCCTCACTCACGCCACCTATGATCAAACTGCGGGTTTAAGCTTATACCCCTGTTATATTGTTTTTTCTACTACACTGAAAAACAAAAACTCGCTCTAAAAGATGAAACTCGCATCAGATCGAAAATTGTAGACACTTGGATGCTCCACTATGAAAACGCCTTATGTCACGTTGTTTTTGTTCCGAAGGAAAGAGTTACTGTGGTTTTCAATCCACATGAACTAAGTTCATGTGACAATTTTTTTTGTCCTTCAAAAAACACTTAAAAGGATGTCATTTTGGTACTGTCGATAATATTCAAAAGAATGTAAGCGAGAAGCTGAAGGCGATTCTAGTTGAAATTCTTTAAAGGGTATAATATTGATGTATAAAAATAAATTAGATAATATATCGTATTTTAAATAAGTAATCCTATCAAATTATGAAAATCACTTATATTATTATATGTATAAAAATATCCTTATGGCATAGTCTGAGATAAAATTGTTTTCCAATTGCTCATAGTTATAATATTTTATGATTAACACTCGACACAAGTGCTCTACTAACCGAACAAGTACAAAATAAACGGAGATTTCCTATTGTCGTCCATTCATTATCTTCATCTAAATAAAGCAGAACGCTAGCTGTACTATTTTCTAACTGTCATTGAGAATAATCTTAGTGATGGAAAATAGCACATCCAGTATTTTGCCTACAGATTTATGCACATATCAATAGAAAATCGCATATTTTTCGAGAATGAGAGTCGATAGTGAATGTCGATGGTGAAGCACCGACAACACACTTCAGTTAAGCATTAATTACTACTTGACACTTTCAAGAAACGATGAGATACTTAGTTAAATTGAAGCTGATTTTTGCCTTTCACTCCGGCTATATAGTATAATGTGGCCCAGTCCTCGATTATAATAAATTCGATGCAAATATGAACATATTATGACTTGTGATGGAATATAAATCCTCTTAGTTATAGCTGCCAACACTCTCAGCATTATATCCTTCTATCATATCACATGCATGTCAAAAACATTTTCAACTGCTCCAGATTAGAAGTAAAGTTAAGTGATCCTACGACCATCTTCATTTAAGCATATTATAAGTATTGTTCCCTTAAGTATTAAGTGAGATTTATTTATAGTTTTATTTTTTTTTCAGTAATTATTTTATAGTTCTTATTGTTTTACATATTTTCAACAAATTCAAATTAATTGCAAAATCAGACGGCATTTTAATAAAACTAGAAATTTTAATATATGAACATTTATAGTTACTTTAACTACACGTATTCTATTGAAATATATTAAATTAAATTGAGGAAAAAAAACCAGATATCTTATCAACTAGGTTGAAATTATTACACAATTAAATTCCAATCTGATACTGATTATTTCGTGCTTATTTCAATTAAAAAGGCTCTTATAGTTAATTATTTTGAAAACACTACAAAGTCATGCCCCTACTCACAAGTCAATTGGTTATGCCCAAAAAAGATCGATTGCTTTTGTAAATTGACTTTAGATTTATTGTTATATTGGTGGATTTATAAATTATTTTTATATACTTTTCACTTATCCATTTAAGTATCTGAAAATAGGTATATTTAAGGTACATTATTTAAGCACTCTTTTAGGATTACTTAATTTATATAATAAAAGTAATCACAGAACATAATAAAAGTGATCAAATATCGAATATATTGTATAAGAAAAGTTGCTGATCTAATTTTTGAACTCTAAGTGGGAGGTACTCTTATTTTTATCTAAGAAAATAATTTCACTATTATTTTTTTTTTACCAATTATTAGAATTGATAAAAATTCTTTTTTATAAAAATAGTTTTTAACACAACTAATTTAAACTTAAATAATATTATAAATAGTTTTTTCTATGAGCTGAGACATTTTGTGCAACTGATTATTTTTATATTTTTTTTTTAATATATAAAAATAAAAATATAAAAATAATTAGTTGCACAAAATTTGACTGGCGAACCACTCACTCATTGATAGAGACGATATTGTCTTTCTGATGTAAAAAACCCTATTTCTGAGACTTTTAATATGAAGTGTTTTTTATTAAGAAGTCCTTGAAAGGTTCCACATTCTCATCCGTTTTCGATATTGAAAACACATCTCCAAAAATTCTTTGTGCCACAAAAAACGTTGTGCTGTTGATAAAGAATGTTCCCTATAGGCTCGCTCCAAAATGTTCGTGCCAATCTTGCGGATTCAACTAGTTTAACAAAAAATTTTAGTTGGCCCAAATTTTTCTGTTCCATTTTTTGTATCGAACTACACGAACAAAACTTCAATAATCAAGCTATATAGTGTTACGTCGTTAGAGGATGAAGTTGGAACTTGCACTGCACGTCTGAGAGGGACTAAAGGTACGCTTAGACAATTGTCAGAATGTGGTAATGTTTGGGACATATATGGCCGACAGGCAATTAGTTGACAATAGGCATTGTAACACACACTTTTTGAAAAGTGCTCAGACAATTTCCAGATTTCATCAAATTTTGACAGCCTTCAAATACTCTGTAAATGATTTAGTCTAGCAATGATTGCAAATAAAAATTTTTTGATTACACAATTTTCATATAAGTTCAAATAAAAAAATTATGCATTCATTGTCAGACAAAGACGCCATATTGTTATTGATTGAAAATTTATTGTTTTGTTATTTTAGGACTAAAAAATTGTCTGTTGTCACAATTTAAACGCCATAAATATTTAAAAGGTGCAGTAAACAGAAAAAATGTGTTTAATTCCTTACTAAAATGTCAAAATTATTGTGAGATTATTTTGACTATGCCAGATGTTATAAATTTCCCATCTGACAATTTATAAATGCTTATAAAGTTTCTGACATGAGTTCCAAAATGAAATCAAGCAGTTGTCAGACAATGCCTGTGAATATTGTCGGACAATGCTTTCAAATAGTCTGACAATGGTATGTCTGGCAATCTTCCAAGATAAAAATTTTGATTATACTATTGGTACACTTTTGTTACAAATTGTATTGCAAAATTCTACAAGAGTCTGACAATCATCTAATTGTCAGAGTCTGGCTATCATCTAATTGTTATTTAAGGAAGTCTTTTGATAAATACAAGATTTTCTTATATACTCCTGATAGTTACCACAGACAAAAGAAATTTCTTAAAAAATTTTCATTTATTATTATAATTTTTAAATACAAATAAAAATATATAAATATATAATATTTCAATAAAATAAAAAAATATATATATATCTCTTCATTCGTATTAAACCCGTTAAATTCTATTAATTCTCATAATAAAAAATAAAAAAATAAATATATATCTTGGAAAAATATTAAAATAGAAAATAAATTCACAGTTCTATAGGATATGCTTCTATATAACTACATACACACATAAAAGTTTATATAATTTGAAAATAAATCCTACAATAACTGGACAAAAAATGGGTAAAATGTTTATTTCCGGACTCAATTTACGCATGAAATGAGAAAAAAGGTATATTTGAAAAGGATTTCATTCAATAAATATTTAATTTTTAGAATTTTAAATATCTAAAAAAAAATGACTTGAAATGCTCGTAAGTCTTGATTGTTAAATACAAACATGGATACATAAACTGCTATTTATACACTCAGATTCAAAATGGCTCCTACAGCTTAATAAATATAAGAAAATTGTAAATAATGTTTGCTTTTAAATTAAACAAACATATTTACTATAAAATTAATTCAATTAATACAAAAATAAATAAATTATTCAAGGTTTGTTGTTTATTTTTTATCTTGCTGCTACCTAACCTACCTGTCCAATTTACAAATAACAATTAAATAGGAAATTTTTTATTCATAAAAACCAAATTTTATAAACACTACCATATTTATAGTCTATTGTGATTTCAAATAAACAATATTATTAAATAAATGAAAATTGATTGTTGAAAAAGAGGAAATTTTTATTCATAGGGGAAAAGTTCAACCATTCGTTTAACCAAAATTTTGTTTGTTTTCGAAACTAAATTGAGAAGTTTCCTAATCAATAAAATTATTCAGCTTCAATTATAAACTAATACAAAAATATCTGCATAAATAGAAAGATATCTCCATAAATATATTCTTTAGTTTTTACTTCTGTAAATGGTCTTTAAAAAAAAAAAATAGAGGCGCCTGATGAAAAGAATCCTACAAAAAATATTTCTTTTAAATCTACAAGATTATCCAATTTGTGTTTTAGAAAGTAAAATTGAATAAAATTTGATTTTCATTAACTAATTAACTTATTATATTGATTAAACTTAGCCATTATATTGAAAATATAAAATTATTGAAATGGCTACCATGTGACTTCTTACAGGACTCGATCCTTTTATGGTAATTTTCGAAGACTTTTTCGATTTTTATCAGGTGGCCATTACTTGACGAATATTGAAACAAATAATTAAACTATTTAATGATTATTTGCATAAGCACTTTTAAGGATTATCTGCAAAAACATATTCTTTTGCGTAGCAATTTGACGCAGTATAAGAGCAAGTCCAACTGCGTCAAATTGCATGTCCTTGGAGGCCAATTGACATCACCAAATCTCGAAATTAATCGTCCTGGAAACTTTTTGCGTAAAAAAGCAAAAATTTGTCGTGTTATATGGCTTGTGGCGCTATTTTATTGAAAACACATATGAAGAAAAAAAAATTCGGTTATCAAATATAGTTATAGCGCTCAGAATTGACGGTTTTAGTCCATCCAGTATTTTATGGATGGACTAAAACCGTCAATTCGGTTAAATACGCGCCAATAAAATTCATTTTTTTAGGAATACAATAGATTTTTTACAATCACTTGTAGATTTTACAATCCTATTAATGGTAAAATTTGGTTATTGACGAATCCAACAAGCGATAAATGAACCTCATCTTTAAAATGTAACAATATTCTTTTAGTATTTTCTTACAATTTTTTATTATATAATATAAGGTGTAGTAAAAAGTACAATAATCCATTATTTTGCCAATAGATGGCTTTAGGAGTCTGTAACTCCCGTTTTAAAAGTGCAATCGGATTACACTAGATGGCGTTAGAAGATAGATTTTGTAATAAAAAAGCTTCTCATACAGTTTTGTGATTACTTGACTCAGTATTTTTTTAGCAACAAAGAGAAAATACGCCATATTTTACAGTGTTTCTTCGATAAAGGCGAAAACGCAAGCCAGGCATCTGAGAATGTGAATAGTGCTTATGGTCCTGATACTGTAACAGCCAATCACGCGCAATTTTGGTTTCGTCGATTCCGTTCCAGTAATTTTGATGTCAAAGATGCACCACGCTCTGGAAGGCCAATTGTCGAAAATGTCGATAAAATAATGGAAATCGTCGAGTCCGACCGTCACGTAAGCACTGCTTCGATTGCCCAGGAGCTAAACATTACACAAAAACCCGTTTGGAACCACTTAAATAAGGCTGGATACAAAAAGAAGCTCGATGTATAGGTGCCACACGAGTTATCGCAAAAAAAACCTCATGGACCGAATTTCCTTCTGTGAATCGCTGCTGAATCGCAACAATATCGATCCATTGCTGAAGCGGATGGTTACTGGTGCTGAAAAGTGGGTCACTTACGACAACGTCAAGCGACAACTGTCGTGGTCAAATCGCGGTCACCCGGCACAAACGGTGGTCAAGCCAGGATTGACAGCCAGGAAGGTTTTGCTGTGTGTTTGGTGGGACTGGCAGGAAATAATCTACTATGAGCTGCTCCCCTATGGCCGAACTCTTAATTCGGACCTATACTATTAACAATTGGACCGTCTGAAAGAAGCAATCGCCCAGAAGCGGCCAGCTTTGGCCAATAGGGGAGGAATTGTGTTCCATCAGGACAACGCCAGGTCGCATACATCGATAGTGACTCGCCAGAAGTTCCGGGACCTTCGGATCTGGTACCAAGTGATTACCACCTCTTCCTGTCTATGACGAATGATTTTGTAGGTGAAAAATTCGCCTCAAGAGAAGATTGTGAAAATCGACTGTCCCAGTTTTTTGCCAATAGGGACGAGGGTTTCTATGAGAGAGGCATTATGAAATTACGTCCAAAATGGCAACAAGTTATCGAACAAAACGGTGCATATTTGACCTAAATCGTATCATTCTATCTATGCTAAATAAAACCTTCAATTTAATGCAAAAATAATGGATTTCTTTTTACTACACCTTATATAAAAAATAAAAACAACATTATTAAATAACGATAAAATTACCATTTTTTTCCTTCAAGTTTTTACTGTTTTCTTAGCACGTATCCTAAATTGGAAATTCTTAGAACCATCCTTAAACTAATTTTTTTTGTATTTTTTTCTGTTTTTTTTTGCTGTTGTTGTTTTGCTATAAAGCAAATTTTCATCTAGGCTACTCAAAGCATTTGATTATCCAAACACGTTTATTAAGATAGTACCGATTTAGAAATTAAGAAAATTAATTGAAAACTCTGTTCAACGTGGCATAAACTGATTTATACTCTCCCCTACAAATTAATTATTTAATGGCATTCTAATTCGATTTTCAACTTACCTACTTCTCACTGAAATTAAATTTGGAAAATAAAATGTTCTTTTACTTACTTTACTTTTTGATAATATTATTTAGCGAATTTTTTTCCTTTTTTTTTTATCCAAAATTTAATACGAGTAAAATTTTAATATGATTCGTTAAACACATAAGAAAAAAAGCTCGTAGGAATTTCTTCTTCAATTTCTTATGATATAAGAAAACCAGGAAATTTTATGGAAACGAAAAAAGGAAAATTCCTTTCATATACATAGTTATTAAATTTTCAAAATTATGCGTTTACTGAAATTCAACAACATTAGAATGTCATGTCACTATTCAAATTACGCTGTTCTTGAAAAATATCAAAACGAATAAACAAATTTTTTTAAAAATATTCTTGGTATTTTGAAATGTTAGTTGATTATTCGTTTTATTTTGGTTATCTTCCTTCCCCTAACTTGTTTATTGTTATATAGATTTTTTTACCCTCCCTATCAAATTCTGGATGCCTATATGTTTAAAAAGGATAAAATAACATTTACATCTTTCCAATAAGAAAAGTTTTATTTGTTGTAATTCTGACAACAGATGTCTTAGCAAAGGACAGAGTTTAATGTTTCTAGTATTGTCCTTTTTATAGATTTTATCTGAATAGCTTATATAACAAAACAAAAGGCAACATCTGCAATATTGAGAGTTGAATTTTCGATTATAATATATCTTCTCTCTCTATACACGTATATATATATATTAATATTTATATGTGCATAAATTAATTTTTATATAAATATTTATTTCCTATTCTATTTCGAATAGAATTTTAGATAGAATTCAAAATCTATGAACTGTAAATAAAATTTTTATTATTATTTTTTTTGTAACGTGGATGAGTAGTTTTATCGAGTTGGGAGAGTATTTTATTGAAAAGTTAAATTTTCTAATTTAATATCTTTAAAATTTTATTCAATTTAAATTTCGTTCAAATATATAATTTATACTTTGATTTGATTATTAATAAAGAAAAGTTTCCATATTAAGCTTATATTTTTAAAGGTACTTTAAACGATTTTGTTTGCTCACATAATGTTTAAGGATCTTTCGTAAGATTTGCATGGAAAAATATTGAAATTTTTTGTGAAAATAATCAGATAAATAATGCATATAATCTATAATATACATATTTACACAAATCATTACTCCACATACCATATACGCAAATGTTAAGATTTATAAAAATTCTTGACAATTTTGACAAATGAAAAAATTATACAATACAAAAAACCAAAGGAGTCGCACAATGCTCGTATTTTACACAATGGCACCATATCAACATAAAATGGATGGCACATTATTTACGGTATGATTATAAAAAGTCATATGGTACTAACATAAGATTTTTATGATTATTTCTTATTTTATATATCGTCTAACTGCATAATTTTCATTTTATACTAAAACTTTTATCAAAGATAATGCCCACCTTTTACGAAGCTAAATTTTTACAATCTTTTATTAAATTGACACTGTCAAAGTTAAGGAATTTTATTTAACTGTTCTTCACATAATACACATTCTTGTACATATTTATATACATAATAAATAAATATATATGTGCATACACACACACACACACACACACAAGAAAGTTTAAAGATATTTATGTAAGATGATTTTTAAGAATTTTTCCGTATAATATATTTTGTTATTATTATTAATTTTTTTTTTATTGTGAAAATAATAAAAGTAAAATAATTGATTTTTTTATTACAATACTATTTATTTTTATTTGCTAAAATAGAATATGAATAGTATATTTTTTATTAAAGGTAATATGAATTGAAAATTATAGATACGTACTTTAGGGTGTGTATAAAAATGAAATCCTTTTCAAAATTATAAAATTTTGGTTATCAAAATTCTTGAAAGAAAATACAAATGAATTTCATGAATGACATCCGTTAGAAAATTAATGAGACTGTGGAATTTCATAGCTTTCACCATAGGTTAGTCCAACCAAAAATTATAGTACGAGGTCTGTTCCAAAAGTATCGCGAATTTTGTGTTTTTTCAAAAATTATTAATTTATTCATGAATATCTATTTTGTGCCCTTCAAAGTAATCCCCACCAGATGTTATACACTTGTGCCAACGTTTTTTCTAATCCTCGAAGCACTTCAAAAAATCATTTTTAGTGATCTTGTTCAGCTCCTCCTTCGATGCCGTCTTTATCTCCTCAATCGTAGCGTAGCGTCATCCTTTCATGGGGCTCTTCAGATTCGGGAACAAGAAAAAGTCACAGGAGGCCAAATCTGGGTAATACGGTAGCTGCGGCAGTATTAGTGTTTTGTTTTTGCCAAAAATGGCAAAAGGAAATTTTTGTTCTTCCACAAATCCGGGCGTTTCTGGCGGATTGCTTCGCGGAACTTGCGTATAACTTGCAGGTAATATTCCTTATTGACCGTTCTACCCTGTGGCAAGAACTCATGATGCACCACGCCCCTGCAATCGAAGAAAACTGTAAGCAAAACCTTCGCTTTTTTCGGTCTTGGCTCGTGCCGCAGCTTCCATTGGGATGATTGAGCTTTGGTTTAGCAATGTTAATTCGATGCTGCTTTTAGTCAAAACTGAGCAATTTTGGTACGAATTTCACGGCGACCCGTCATCATTGGTAAAAATCGAATGGCGCAAATCAATATATTTAAGTCACCAGCAACTTTTCTTACGGTGATTCGACGATTGGCCAATACTATTTTCTTGATTTCATCAATGATTTTGTCTGTTGTTGACGTGCTCGGTCGTCCGGCACGCTTTTCGCCGCTCACATCTTCTCGGCCCTCTGCGAACATTTTGTACCACCGATAAACATTGCTTCGGTTCAAAGTAGCTTCACCATATGCCACAGTCAACATTCAAAATGCGTTCGCGTAGTTTATTTTGTTTTTCACACAAAATTTGATAAAGATTCTTTGATCCATTTTTTGGAACAGGCAAAAATCGAAGACGAGCCAAAATACGTGCAAGCAAAGCAGCTGTCAAAAATTAACTGAACAATCAACATGGTCGAACTTGTCGGCATAAGTGAGAGACCTAAGTACCAATATAATGCCACAAAAAATCGAAAATCGAATATACGTAACCCGCGGAAATTCAAAATTCGCGATACGTTTTCAACAGACCTCTTACAAGTTTCAATATTGTTCGGTGACTGCACGATCCTAGAGAACGTGATAAGAGAAATTATATTTTTGCAGTGGGATTAGGAGATTCCGCTCCACCGAAAGCAGGGCCTACCTCGTCTCCTGGGACTATAAATTGAGCGAGTTTAGGCTTTCCGGCTAGCATCTTCCTCATCCAAACAGATTAAGTTTTCAGCCCACCGCATTCTATTCAGCTTTATTTTATCCACAACCAGGTAGTTGTGGTACCGCTCCACAATCTCGTCTTTAAATAGGCTTCGATTTCGTTCATTATCATGTAGGTTGCTAAAATTCTTCGAAGGATTCTCCTTTCGAACGCGGATGCGCATTTGCAATGGCTAATGTTGACAACCCAAGTTTTCTAAAAATAATTTGGGGACCGGCAGAAGTTACGATGTTATGGTTAGAATTATCGAGCAAAATAATTTTAAATGAGTTAAATAGGCTCTGCCAATGGGGCTTTACTTCGACGCTGTACTTTGTTTTGCCTTCATTTATGTGAACCATAAGATTTTTCGCTGCCGGCCGCTTGTACAGCTCTTTCTGATGGGCTCATAATTTCGATGTCATTGGCATATACTAAAAGCTGGGGAGACTTAATAAGATTGGTACCTCTCACACTAACCTCTGAGTCACGAATCACTTTTTCCAGCGGGATCTTAAATAGAACATCCTTACCGGAGACCCTTGTGGATGTTCAATGGCTCTGAAAGTAATTTGGTTGCTTATCAGTCTAATAAATTTTTCCTGAAAGCCGAATTCTCTCATGGATGTGTAGAGTCTTATCCTACCTATACGCTCATTATAGCGGCTTTAAATTCGACGAACAGATGATGGATTTATTGTTCTTATTCCGACAGTTTTTCGATCGTCACCCAAGGAGAGAAGACCTCTTCTGTTGCTGATTTCCCTGAAGTGAAGCCTCTCTGGTATGTGCCGATGATTTTTTGGATAAAAGGGGATATTCTGCCTAGCAAGATGGCACAGAGAAAGTTCGGACAACGATATGCCATAAAATTTTGTGCTAAGCGTGATAAATCCATGAGTTTGACTTACGGAAACTTACAGCGAGCCTACACATATGCGGAACATTCCTTATTAAGTGAACTAAATAAAAATCATTTTTTGAGAGCCAAGAAGCATTGGAAAAGGAACCTCGCTCAGGAAAACCCTCAACATCGAAAAGTGACGAAAATGAGGAGACTCTTGCGGGATTAGTCCGTTGATTAATATTGAAGCTGATGAAATATCCTTAAAAGACTCAGAAAAATGGTTCTTCGTGTCAGATCGAACATTACAGATACTTAGATTCTTCTCAATGACAATTTCCGTTATAACACGAGTATCTCCATCATCGAGTTTTTTGTTGTTGTTGTTTAAAGCCTCTCAGACAAGAGCTAGAGGCCATTATGTAGCGCCACGACCACGAGGCCATTTGTTTTCTTTTTTGAAAAAGGGTTTAATGAAAAATCAGTCTCAATACTTATCTGCCTCATTGGATACCAACAATTTTTCTAGTTAACTTTTCCAGTTGATATGTATCGAAATTTTGTATTTTTTTAGTGCAATTTCTTAAGGAAAATAACTAATTTAATATTACAAGATAAATAAATCGTAGACTGCAAAAAAAAAGAGAAATTTTAATTAAATTATGTATACTTATTATTAAATAGAATTTAATACAATTTCAACTAAATCCTTTCATTGAAATATTTTTTTTAACGCACTCCTCATCATTTGTCAATATAAATGGGATGCTTTTAATATTAATTTAAATGATATATTATGTTACCTTCTATCCTGGTTAAAAAATGATATTCATTTTCCCAACGGTGGTTTTACCAACTCCATATTGAAACTATTCTGAACCCATAAAAAATGGTAAAATTAAAAAAAAGGTTCAATTTTTTTTGTAATCTCTCTGGAGGTTTCCGGTACTTTATAGGAAAAAAAGGACATTTGGTTCAGATAAAAATTTCATTCAAACTCGTCTTTAATCCTTCGCTTCTATATTTTCGTGAAAAATGTTCGTATTTCTCTATAACAAGAATGAAGGAGAAAAAATCATCTATACAAAATTATGTATACTACAACTGGTTTATAATCTATTTGATTTACCGAGGTCAAATATTACCCTTAAATTGAACGTTTGAAGTCGATGCTCGTATCCGTTCTTCATATGCAAAATAACCTCATTTTATTTGTTATGGATTTTTTCAAAGGACCCATTTACAGAGAATATCTTTAGTAAGGATACAAAGCTATCAGAATATCATTATATGAAAATTGTGGCTTTAGTTATCATTATGAGAATGGATATGAGACCCAATATATACCAAAGTATATAATCTATATCAGTATTACTCAGAAAGTTTTGAATCTTTAGAAATTATATGAAATATGTGCGTTTTACATACTATTAGCGCTATCCAAAATAGAAGGAAGAAGGAAAAAACCAATATTGAAGCTCATTTATAATAATTTTTTTTCACTTTCGATTTATGCGTTTATATATTTATCTTCATAAATTGTACGATTTTCATCCACTGTCAATTTTAATATGTATATACGATGATTGTATCTGAATCTACTGTTAAATCACAGTAGTTAAATGATTCTATTAATTTTACATTTTAATCTTGTACATTTTTTTAAAATATTGTTTAATGAAGTTCTTAAAATAAATGTTACTTGTAAGCTTCAATGAAAGAAAACTGCAGACATGAATAGTAACGTGTTATACAATTTATGGTTTAAAAATTACAATTCTGTCATTTAAGAATTTTCATAAAAATGTATTATTTAAGATAAATTTTGAAATTTGTCATTTTTAAAAATGGATTTTTTAACTACTTAACGATGCATAAATATTTAAAAAAAAAAAAAAAGTGGTGATTCTGCCATAACCACGTTTTGCTGAGGAAATAATATTGTAGAAGATTATTTCCTCAGCGATGAGACTCATTTATCGATTGGTAGATACGTCAATATGCAAAACTGTTGTAGGTGGGACTTTGAAAACCCACAAGTGACTTTGAAAAAGACATTGTATCCATAAATGCTGACTGCCTGGTGTGAAGTTTGGTCTGTAAGTGTCATTTGAAAATTAAAAAGAAGAGAATGTTACCATCAATTTTTTGGCCTAAGCTTCAAGATTTTCATCTGAACGATATGTGATATTAAAATGACGATACCACAAACCACACAACATAACAAATTTTGACTTTATTTCGAACAAAACTCCCAAGAAGTGTTATTTCGATTTTTGGTGATGTCAATTGGCCTGCAAGATCGTTCAATTTGATGCCATTGAAAAAATATACGTAAAAAAATATATCTATGTAGATAATGTTGAAACGTAAGAATATTTATAAAACCTAAAATCCGTCAGGTACAGGATGACCTACAGCCCTAAATATTTTTTTTATTTTATTTAGTATTAAATTTCTATATTTTTATAAACGAAATTACTTCAATATTATGTTTTTTAATCTAAATTACCTGAAACATAAATCTGTTTGTTGTTTTTTTTGTATTTCCACCCTTATTGATTGAAGTAAATTTATATTTTTAAAAATATACCTAAAATGAAAACCACATTCACCCAAATTCATTCGTTATTGTTTTTATAAAAAAAAATGTGTTATGAAGACTGAAAAATTGTTTTTCGAAAAAGAAAATCTAAACAAAAAAAAACTGTGATTTTTCCAAATCATTTCATATATTTTATATTAATAAACTTTCTAACCAATTTCAATATTCAACATTATTTAAATGATGTAAATCAAATATGTTTGGACTCTATACAAATGGTATTGTATTTCAACACCTGGTCATAAACAAAAATTTAGAACAAAACTAACCCCAAAATATTACAAAATACAACAATGAATAGAAGTGAAATGTAAACAGGGGATGAAATGTACCATGAAATAGCCATAGTTTATCCATATTCAATTTTGAATGGAGCTTCCTTTCTCAATCATGTTTACATGGACCGCATTTGTTTACACAATTCCAACGAATGCAAACCAAACTGATTGGTACACCATATCTAACAACAGCTTACCCCATATATTAGTCACCCCATAACACCTGCCGCACTTTGTTCGCTATTTAACAGCAATCCTACTAACGGCATACTTTTTAAATTGGTTACCCAATAGGAAAAAAATATCGTTAGAAGTAAATTGAAGAAAAAAAACGAACGCGTTTCTATTTAGTTAGAAATTGTTTTCACATAATCAATGGTGACATACTAACAGATCCTTTTTTAGTCAGATTGTCATGTGGTACTCTAAAATGGAATTGGTTTTATGATGTCGATACGAACGAGTACATGCTACCATCATGAGGACCAAAAACAAATAACTGACGAGAAAGTGAAATATTAACTAAACCTGACAAATGTGGTGTTACATAATTTCATCAATGTTTAGATAATAATTTTCAATACAAATACCAGCCGTATTTCAGGCATGATAAATATGTAAATGGGATAAATATTTTGTTGTACTAGAGAGAATATTATCAAAATACCTATCAAATATTTTTTAACTATTAGTTTTAGTTTTTTTTTTTTAATTATTATCATTATACAATAATTAAAAGTTTTTTCTTATATTAAAAAAGCCAAAACTAATAGTTAATATTTTTTAACTATTAGTTTTGGTTTTTTTAATATAAAAATATATATATTTTTTTAAATAATTATCATTATACAATAATTAAAAGTTTTTTCATTTAAATTCAAGACAATTTATTGCATATTTCCGAAAATTATTATTTTTTTCAAAATAGAATTTTTAATTTTAAATATATTTTTTTATATAGGTTATTTTTTTTTAACAAAATACAAATAATAAGAGTATCCATTAATATTAGTAGGGAAAATATAGTTACAATATGTTTTTGCAATAAATATTAAAAATATACTAGGGGTATAAGCTTAAATCCGCTGTTTGGTCATAGATGGCGTGAGTGAGCGTCTTAAGCTATCATGGACGCCATACTTTTTTTTATGAGTTTGACATCTGTCAACATTAATCAGTGCACATTGTCAGCAATTTCGTACAACAAAATATATTTTTCGTTTGGTAATCATGTCCAGTTTTGTGCCAGAAAAAGAGCATGTGCGGGAAGCTCTGCTTTTCTGCTTCAGTTTGAAGAAATCGGCTGCCGAATCGCATCGAATGCTTATGGAGGCCTATGGTGACAGTACTTTATCAGAAACAACGTGCCAAGATTGGTTTCGTCGGTTTAAAGACGGCAATTTTGACTTGTGGGACAAGAAGCGTGACAATCGGCCTAGGAAGGTTGAGGACCATCATTTGCAGGCTCTTTTGGACGAAAACGATACCCAATTGCAAAAAATGCTCGCTGAGCAATTGTGTGTTACTAAACCAGCCATTTCCATGCGTCTGCGTGACATGGGGAAGATTGAAAAGATCGGAAAATGTGTGCCACATGAATTGAACAATACATGCGAAATCTTGTTCGCCAGACAATAAAGAAAGTTGTTCCTGGATCGGATTGTGATAGGCAATGAAAAGTGGCCACGTTTCGAGAATCCTAAACGAAAGAAATCGTGGGTTGATCAAGAGCAAATCGCTTCGGACGGAAAACGGTGCTGTGCGTTGAGTGGGATCAGCAGGGTATCGTCTACTATGAGATGTTGAAACCTGGTGAAACTGTTAATGCCTACCGCTACCACCAACAACTGATCAAATTCCATCGTGCTCTGCGTGAAAAAAGGACGCATTATCAACCAAGACATAACAAGCTGATTTTCCTCCACGAGAACGCACCATCGCACACGTCAAAAATGATCCGAAACTACTTGGAAACACTAAACTGGGAAGTGCTTCCCCACCCAGCTTATTCACCAGATCTGGCCCTTTCCGACTACCACCTGTTTCCGTCGATGGGCCACGCGCTCGCTGAGCAGCATTTCGATTCTTACTTGATTAGTGGTTTGCCTCGAAAGAGAAGGAATTTTTTTGGCGTGGTATTCACAAATTGCCCGAGAGATGGGGAAAATGTATAGCTAGCGAGGGCAAGTACTTTGATTAAATTTGTTTTATCAAGACTGAAAAATTGTTCAAATTCTTTGTAACTGAACAAAAAAACATGTGTTTTTTTGATTAAAAAACAGCAGATTTAAGCGTATACACCTGGTACATTTTAAAGTTAAGATAAAATTTGTTGAAATTGAAATTTGCTATTTATGATTATGAATTTTATTTATTTTTTTTATTTATTGAAAAAATTCCCAAAAGTTATTTGAAAAAACATTCTACAAAATTTGTGATTTTTCGTACAAAATTTTCGCCATTTATGAGCCTTATTCTTCTTGTAGTGGCTCTGAACATGAAGAAGCCATTGTATTCCCGAAAACTGGGTATACGGCTGACATTGACTATTACCGTAAATTCTGAGCTCTATGACCGCATGACAACCAACTTTTTTTTAGCATTAACTTGAAGATTTTAGTCTGGATCATATGTGGTTTCAACCAATCGTTGCCATAAGCCACAAAACATGACAAATTTTTGCTTTATTTTGCGACAAGTTTGCAGGACGCCTTATTTCAAGATTTGGTGATGTCAATTGGTCTCCAAAATCGTACGATTTTTCCCGCTGTTGGACTTTATTTTTGTAAAGCTATGCAAAAAACTGTAAAATTCTCAACATTAAGAGTATTTAAAAATTAATATCTGTCAATAATGATTAAGATTATTTAAAATCTAATACCTGTCGAATAACAGCCCAGAATGTCCAAAAAAGCAAGGTCCAAGTAATTTTAGGAAATAAAAATTTTCCAAAAATCTGAACTTTAAAGTGGTTTATTTAAATTTATTTTTATTAAAAATATAATTTTTTGATCTAAAATATAAAATGCCAAACCTTTTATAAACAAAAATTATATCTTAAAAAATAACAATATTTTACAGATATCAAATCCCAGAAATGCACTTTCCAAACAACCAAAAATGGATAATCCGTTATTTAAAGTAAATTAAAGATTTTTTTACAATATTTTTAATTTCGAAGATTTTGAAAATTGAAATATTTCTTTGTAAAACATCCTTTTTTTATTATTTTTAAACCTTTCATCATTATATTAAAATTAAATTTTTACAATTCTTTAAAATAAGTAAAAGGTTTTCTTGAAAATTAATCCGCTTTAGCTCTAAATCACCAGCAAAAACTATACCAATTTTAATAATTAAGAAAAAATATTTAATAATGCTTTTGATTATTTTAAATACGATTTTTATTTTAGGTTATTTTTGTTTTAAAAAAATACAAACAAATCGTCAGAAATAATAGGTACCATATACAATAACAAATTTTTTGTTTGTTTTAAATGTAATTAAGCATTCTTTCAATTTATTAATTTTTATAGAACAAAAGTTAATATAGTATACTTGTTAGGCTTTATTTATAATTTAAAAAAAAAATACAAGTAACGTTTAAATAATAATATAATATTTTCATATAATAAAAAAAAACATTGGCCGTAAGTAAAAAAAAAATACTTATTTGTGAGTACAGATTATGTGTCAATATTTTTTTTGTATATACGATATTTTCAATTTAAAATAATAAATTTATTTATTAATTACAAAATAATTATAATTTAACAATTTAATAATATGAAATTAAATTAACACTGCAGAATTTTATTATTTTTTCTCTCAAAACAAAAAAAACTTCCACTTAATTAGTGAGATAACGTGTACAAAAAAAATTTTTAACAATATTTACTAAATATTAAAATTTTGTTACATTATGTAGTATATTTAATAATAATTTATAAATATAAATTAAAATGAAAAATTTTTAATTAATTAAATAGAGTATTGTGAAAGAAAAGTTTTCTTTATTACCTCCTTTTTTCTTCTTTTATTTGGGGAGAAATAACCTAAACTTTTTGAACTTTTGTCTGAAGCGAAATGACTGAAAATAATTTCATTAAATTAACGAAAATAATTTTTATCAATTTTTCCTGTTGCCATAATTGCCCCTAAGTTATTTTTTTTTTTTTTTGTAATATTCGCTTAAGTTTTACTCCGTTTCGAAATATTACATTTCGATGATGGAAAATTAATTTCTTTCCGTTAATATTTTCTATCATTAAATTTTTTGTTTGCTATTGACGATAACTTCCTAATAGTAAAAGTCTAAAAAGTTTTTCAAGTAATTGATCAAATTGCATGGCCAAAAAAAAAATAAACAAACAAAATTAAACTGAACAACAAACGAAAATCATTAATTTCTATTCAGAATAGAAGCTTTTGTAGATATTTTATATATGAGTATGTGTATACCGTGTAGTATAATAAATTAATATAAATAAGAAATACAATTGAAGTTTTTCAGAAACATCAACTTTAATATCCATGAAGTAATTTTCAAAGGAAATAGATTTCAAAAAAGTTATTTTCATTAGTAGAACTTTCATTTTCATGTATATTATTTTTGATTTTATCAACCTAAGCAATTTACGATGTTAGTCTTACTCTATTTATTCGGCAAATAATATACATTTTTTCAATACATGAACAAAAAATCTCTAATTTTTCATGAGCATTTAGTAAATTTGATGAAAACTTTCATAAATATCCTATTAATGCTCTGCTTTATATGGAAAAGTAATAGAAAAATGTTTACTTTGGAGTTTATTTGAAATTGTTTAACAATAAAAGTTTACTAATTTTAGAAAAAATGTTCACTTAAAAAAAGAAATTTTTTTATATTTTTTAACGTAAATTCAAAGATTTTTTTAAGTTTCAATAATAATGGATAATCCATTTTATAATTTGAAAAGTCCAGCTCTGTCAATTGACAGTTATCAAATAAATATATTAGCCAAGATAAAAATTTGTTTAGTTTAAATTATGGCCTTTTTTATTATTGATTGATTAATTAACAAACAATATGGTAAAGTTGTAAAAATTTCTACAAAATTGGTGATTCTGACAGAGCTGATTTTTCTAAGAAATTTTTTTCTAGCGATGGGGCTCATTTTTCGTCAAGAGACAAAATTGTCATATATGAGGCTTTAAAAGCCTACAAGTATATAGCTACGAAGTTATAGTATCCACGAAAAGTAATTTTTTGATGTGACTTTTAGTCTGGAGGTGTCATTGGTTCATTGGTACATTTTTGAATATGATGAGGGAAAAACCGTTACCATCAATTCTGAGCGCTATGTCCATATGATAAACGTCTTTATTTTACCCTGAACTTAAAACTTGTAATCTGAACTATTGTAAAAAAATCTTAGGTAAAAAAAATTTTTTCTTCAGAAATGATGAATAGTATCTTTTTTTAAATGAATCCCTCTACTTTCTATTCAGTTTTGGCCTGGCCAGAATACATTGAAGAGCCCTTGTATTTTTTCAAAATGTCGGTCGATAAAGTGCATTTACGTCATTGTTTACTTTATGAATTCCGTAAAGACAATACCACGAGTGTGGCAACCAAAAGTTCGACAGGTACGAAGATGGTTTACAAAATTTCGATCTGGGGATTTTTCACTAATTGATAAACCACTTACCGGGCGGCCATTGAAGTCTGATGACGTCAAGTTAAAAGTCATAATTGACACCAATCCAAGTTTAACCACCAGAGAGATTGCATCGACGATGGGAGTCAACCAAATAACCGTATTAAGACATTTGAAGCGTATGGGGATGGTTTCGCGGGACGACGTTTGGATACCTCATCAATTGTGTCGGCTGCCAATTTATTGGATCGTGTTTCAACGTGCGTTGCTTTGAGTGCGAGATAAAAACATGAACCTTTTTTGCATCGTTTGGTAACGGGAGATGAGAAATGGGTCGTGTACAACAACGTGACAAGAAAAAGACATTGGGCTATACCTGGACAAGCCCCATTAACAACTTCGAAAGCCGAAATCCATCAAAAAAAAGTTATGCTTTGTGTTTGGTGGGATTGTGTATTTTGAACTCTTGGAAGGCAATCAGACAATTACAGCAGAACGATATTGTCAGCAATTATCCAAATTGAACATCGCCCTTCAAAAGCATAGACCAGAATTGGTAAACAGAAAAGGGGTAGTGTTTCATCACGACAACGCGCGAGTTGTCAAATCCTTAAAGAAGTTGCCAAATTAAAGCCCAAAATGAGCGATTATCTCATTAAAAATTATCTCAAAAGGATGGAAACCTGCAAGAAATTTTATGACAATCATTGATTTCAATTTTGCGCCATTTATGCGGTAAAGTGTTGCTTACGAAAAGAAATGCAGTGTGACAGCTGACAGTTCAGGATTATTAAAAATGGAGCGCTATACAAAAGAACAATGCGTTTTTATTTTTTAAGCAATATTTTAAAAATAATGAACGTTTGGTAGCTCCAGTTCACAATTTTTATTCAAAATATAGTCGGAATAGTGGTTTAACATCATCAACTATGAATAGATTAATTAAAAAATTTAGGAACACTGATCTTAATAGCTTGGTTAATCGGAACACCAAGCTGATGGGTTGGTTAATCGACAAAATTACTTGACAAGCCAAATTTATGCAAAACCCGTGGAGGTCATTAACTCGATATATTATTCCATACATAATCTTATACTATATACTTTATGAATTAAGAAGAAATTTACAATTTTTCATTATAAATCTATGTTTTCTATCAAAATTACTTCTTGCGTTTATTTTGGAACAAACTTTATTTTGTACATAAAAACAAGGTTTGATAAATATAAAAAAAATTAAAAATTATATCAAAATCTGAATTTTAAGTGTATTTTATTCAACTTTACTTATCGAAAAATAAATTAGATAACCCGTTACCATTAAAACTATATTTATTTTTATCGAAAATAGCAAATTTTTTATTTAAAAAAGCTATAAAATTCTATAATTTTACCAAAAATCTGAGATAATTTTTCCCAAACTCATATTAAGATATTTTATTCATTTTTGCATCCTTTGGTTGATATATTGTAGATTAAACCTATAGTCTTATCGTAAATCTTTGAAATTTTAATGATTTGTTAAAAAACTTATTAACTAATCTTATCAATTTAATAATATCTTTTTTACCGGCCCGGTAGCACAGTCGTTAGTTTACTGGACTACCACCATCCAAAGGGTCGTGGATTTGTATCCCACTGAGGAATGATCCTACGCTAATTCCCAAAAAAAAACAGTTTTCCTTTCTATTTCTAATTTAATTCCGTTATCCCAATATCCTTTGTCACCAAAATGGCCTTTAGTGTCATGGCAGGCACTTACAATATACATTTTAGTACTAATGTTACTTGAAATGATAACAAACAACAACAACAACAACAATAATATATTTTTCTAATCAAATTAAATAACAAAATAATCTGATTTTCCTTTTTAATTTTTCTTAATTGAATTAATTAATTAATAGTTTTAACTAAAATAAATAATTTTTAAGAAAAATTTTACGTAATTGCAAAAATTGTAGACAGTAACATATGTTCTATAAGATTTATAATTCTCTGACTTATCCTCTAATAAAAATATTAGATAAACAAAAGATATCATGTAAAGATCATCTAAAAGTATATAATTGGATATGTAATATTTCTATTATTAATAGACAATAATTAAGAAATTTTGATAAAAATAAATAAATGAACAAAAATGAATTGTTGAATTGTTAATGAACTTTTATTCAGTACATGAAAGAACATTAATCATAAATTATTTTCCAATAAGATATTTACGCATTCATTTGTAAAAGGGTGATCAGATAATTTTCAAAACATAATAAATACTACAAAATTGGACTACGTATGCTATTTGTACTTGTATTTTGTCCAAATATCCGTAATATTGTCGACAGGTAAGGTGAGCGGGGAATTTTCCGATTAACATGATGATTAACCTTAAATTTATACATGCACATAAATAGATAGTACTATAATTACGAATAGATAGATAGTCTAACAAGTATGTATATATCTATGTTTACTATTGTTATACCTTCAAAGCTAGTTAATTTTATATAAAACTATGTTACACCGAAAAGGTATAATTTCGAAATTTACAAATTATAGACCAGCACATTGGTTGTAGATTGCTTTGATCTGATATTATTTGGTCGAAAGGGATGCCGTGCTCTTTTAAGCATGAAATGTGCGTTTTACCAAATCAAAGGCATCCCCCCCTCCCCACAAACTATTCGACAGTCAAGTATTCAACTTTATATTTTATATATTGTAAATTTAGGTATGTATTACGTGAGATGTAAATAATATGTTCTAATAATTTAATGTGCCGATTATAACTTTTTACTCATTACTATTCTATAACAGAAATTTACTTTTATTATAGTACAGAGAGTTTGTTAATTAAATTGAATATGGTATTTTCAATGAGATTTCTAATAATTTATTATACAATATAAAATATTAAAACAGCAACTTTCTTTGCCTGAAATTTTTTTTTTTTGTGATATTTTTATTATAGAATTTTATAGCATTTTTTAATAAAAATTTCCTATTTCAAATAAAAATTATATATTTTTTTTACTGTTAAAGGATGTTCCAATTTGTACTTTGGAAAGTAAAGTTGAATAGATTATATCTTCAATTCAGATTTTTATATTATTTTTATCTATTTATATTTAAAAAATATTACCATTATATTTAAAATATAAAAAAAAAATTATGGTACAATCATTAGACCTTCTGCAGAACTCGATCATTTTAAAGTAACTTTTGATAAATTTTTTGCACATTCCGAACTGTAAGTTGGCAAATTACTTGACAGATGAAGGTTTTTAAATAATCTTAATATTTCAAATTATCTATGTTTATAGAAAATTTTACCCAACCTTAAAAGAAAAAATCGAACTGCATCAAATTATAAAATTACGCTTCTTGGCAAATAAATAAAACCAAACGAAAGTCACTTTTACGTTTACATAGCCTTATATAGGGTTTTCCAATAAGAGTGATATAATTTCTAAGTAACGTTTCGGCCATTTGTAATGATATGCCTTTTTTTTTCATTGTATTCAGTAATGTTTACAATTTCATCATGGAGAGATATACATAAGAATAATGTTTACAAATTATTCAATTTTATTATCAAAATAATCGTTCTCCAATTGCAACTTTTCGTGCGCTTTTGCCATTTTATGGTCGTAATAATCGTCCAACTGTGCTCACTATTCGTCGAATTGTTAAAAATTTCGAGCGTACATTTTCTTTATATAATGTTCAAGTGCCAATAAGACAACGAACCGCTCGAAGTAATGAAAATATTGCTGCCGTTCAGGCAAGTGTTGCTGAAGACCGCAATTTGTCGATTCCAAGACGTTCTCAAGAATTGGGACTGTCTCAAACCACAACCTGGCGGATTTTGAAAAAGGATTTGGGCTTGCATCCATATAAAATTGTTATCACTCAAAAACTGAAGCCATTAGACCACCGTTCACGTCGTGAATTTGCTGATTTTGTCTTGGAACAACTTGAAAACGATAACGATTTTTTTAAGAAAATCATCTTCTCCGATGAGGCTCACTTTAATCTGAGTGGTGCGATAAATAAACAAAGCTGTCGATACTGGTGCGAAGAAAATACACAAATTCACCTAAATTGACAGTTTGATGTGGTTTTTGGTCTGGTGGAATTACGTCTTTCGAAATGAAGTTGGTAACACCGTTACTGTCAATGGAGACCGGTATATATCGATGATAAGCAACTTTTTATGACCGAAATTGGAAGAAGTTGATCTTGACAACATCTGGTTCCAACAAAACGGGGCTACGTGCCACACAGCACGTGCAACAACCGAATTATTGCGAGAAATTTAGTACATTCAATTTACTATATAAATTTCACATTTAATAGTGAAATTTATATAGTAAATTAAATTTTACCAAATTATAATAACTACCTACCACAGCATGTTCACTTAAAAAAAAATAAATAAATTCAGTTAACTCATTTATAGCTTTTCTGTTACAAGATCATTTTATTCTAATCTAATAAAGGAGTTTTACAAACAAAAATTTTTTTTTATATTACGGATAAAACGAATTATATGTTATTGTTTTTTTTTGGCACATTATCAAGCCAAGTTTTTAGAAACAATAATCAAATTAAAATAATAATCATTACAAAAATTATAATATTTATATCTACATATTATAGAAACTTAAAATATTATATTTATTATAAAAAAAACTTTGAAAAAAAAATATTGTAAAACTTTTTAAATATTTTTATGGTTTTTTTTTCATAAGGGTGAGTTTTATTTAAATTTTATAACATAAAAATTAAAGAAGTATTAAAAGTAAGCAAAGGAATTGTAATAATTTTCCAAAAAATGTTCCCTGCTAAATGAATAATAATAATAATATATTTAATATAACATAATGAAAAATGATTAAAAAAATAATTGAAGACAATTTCATAGTATAATTTTCATAAATGAAATGCCTATAAGGTTAAACCATAAACGATTTCGACTAAAAATAACAATTTATTTTTTTTTGTAGGCCTAACCAAAAATGTAGTAACTTTTGCTTTTGTACAGCATGAAGAAAATATACAATATACTCGTATAGTAAAAAAAGCATAAAAGCTAAATGAAAAAAAAAATTTAAAAAAAATAATTTTGTCTATATTAGTTAGTAGTTGTATTATTTTTCTTTTCTATAGCTAACACGTGTATACGTACCCATGTGGATATATAGATATTCATAAAGCTGCGAATAATTCATTCTGTTTTATATTTCACTATAGTTTAGAGAAGGATAAACTGGGAAATGAGAATAAAAGAGACAAGAGGGTTATGGTGAATATAGCATATATATCCATACAGTTGTACAAAAATATGCGTACACGTTTTCATAAAATGCATATGTATGTCTCTAAAATACAATATATATTTATGGATATATAGATAGGTGTGTATGCAAACGTGATAAAGGAGTCAAAATCCCGTATACATATATGTATGTAAGGTATGAAAGATTCAATTCAAGTAAAATTCAACAAAATACACTCATACTCTATCGTATCGTACGCTCCACTTTTACTAAATTATTCTGAGTAAATCATACCTAAATGAAATATTCAATTAAATCCCATTCTGATGGTTTATGCTCATTTAGTATGCTGTTTTTCTCTTCGGATTCCAAATGCGAGTGCCGTACATTCAGTCCAATGGCACAATTCTCTCTTTTGGAACGTACCCTCACCCGCTATTTGCATGCATGAGCAGAACCCTCCACCCATTAGGGTAACTACCCAACCTGTCCATATCGTAAGGTTTTTTTTTTTTCGTCATTCCATCAATTGATATTTTTCTCCTTGCCATTCCCTTCAATTCTTTCTTTTCTCTTGTTTTGTATATTATTCGAGATTTTTTTCTATATTTTATTGTATTTTTTCCGTTTACCACCCTTAAATCTAAAGTAAAATTCAATGTTTAGTATTCACATTGTACGCGGCAAATAGTTTGTTCAAAAAACATTTTCTCATCCCCAATCTCCAACAGGACATTCTCTTTCATCATTTCCATATCTCTTTCTCTCTATTTCTCTTTATCTCTCTCTCTCTCTCTCTTTCTCTTAACCTACCTATTTATTTACCTATCTTTCTCTAACTCAATCTAATATTCTCCAAATGTCTATCCTGTTTATAATTTCTCCTTCTATCTCTCCTACTCTCTCTCCCTCTCTTCCAACTAATATATGTATACTAAAACACATATTACAATTCATCTTTCATCCATGTTCAAATTACTCACGCATTTATTTTCGAATTTCTTTTTAGAAAACTTTGCTGGAATGGATTGATGGGTGGCAAAAATGACTATAAGAAGGGAAAAAAAAATCTTTGAATTTTATTTTGAACAATACAATCAAATAGAAATAATCCCCATAAATATAAACACATATACTAATATGAAAATCCATCCATATAAAAATATATACATAGGAAAAAATTTCCCAATCGCTCCAAACTCAACCCCAATAACTCTTTAGAGCATTGCAAACATTCGCTGGTACTTTTATAGTAAAAAGAGTTTTTTTTTTTGTAAATTTTCTTACAAATTTGGGCGCACATTTTTTGTTTTTTTTTTACCATTTTTTAGGATTTTTTTTTGTTGTAATTTTTTTAAGAAAACTTTTCACTATGTCTCCTAAGAAGAAAATTTTTGAGCTCTAATTTTTCATTTAGAATTTTAGTTAATTCCACATTTTTATATATGCAAACGAATACATGCATAATTTTTATAATCAAAATATTTTTTTAAAGGATCTTAGATTAAAAGAGTATAATAGAAATTTTCATTTAGGGAATATGAGGAAATATTTGCTTATAAACTATTTTTTTTTATATTGTAGGTAGTTGCAATATAAACTCTATCGTACTGGTTAATATGAAGGGATTCATTTTAAATTTACTAGCCTCAATTCATCAAATCAGAAACACTTCATACCTTGCTCCTTTTATGCCCTCCCTTCTTCTGCTACTACTTCTTCTTTTTCTTCTTCTTCCTGTTCTTCTGACAATATTCTCCTTTTCCTTCTAAACTATAATTCCATGATTATAAAATATATATTTTATATTTTCCGGTTTTGCTTTATTTTTGTTTTTGTTTTTTTTTTTTTTTTTTAATTTATTGCCAAGTAAAATATATGCATACACATACATACATATTTTGATGTATAAATATTTTACTTTTTAATATATAGTTACTGAAATTTTTTTTTACTCTTGCATCTATTCATTAAAGAAATAACTCATCTTTCAACAACAAAAAACACCGATAGTATTAAATTGATTATTTTCACTTAACTTGAATCCTTTAAGATTGGCTATTGTTAATAATTTATTAATAAAATAAAAAAAATTCATTATTACACTTTCCACAGGTAGCCGGGAATATGTCAATTGAATACACAAAAAAAAATTATTTTTATGTAATTCTTACCAAAAAAAAAAAAAACAAAAAAAAAAGAATATAAAACGATACTTTTATTGAAAAGAACTTTTCATAATACTTTTATAATACTACCCCACTAGCGGTAGTTAATCAGTTGACACGTTTTTAGGGAATTTTCTAAATTGTTATCGCTTGGCAATTTATGTGTGTCGTGACTGACAGTGACTCCATATTGTTTGTGATTGGGGGACTTACTCTAAAATGCCGAAAATAGTCGAAATATAAATTATTATAAGTACAAAACTTAATAATTAAGATTAATAGAATTTTAAGCGTCTTAAAAATAAAAATAAAATGTTCTTGTTTATTTCGATCATTTTTTACGATTATCGATGATTTCTTCTCTGGATAATGATTGAAATAAAAATATTTAAAAAAAATACCCCACTTTCTAAAATGGAATGAAGCTAACTACTAGTAGCTTAACAGAAATTTATCTTAATTGTACTTTATCACACAGAATTGAATGTTTTATCCGGTAACATCGGGACACCCATCATTATCATTATCATTATTATTATTTCATGGCATAATTTCAACACATAATCTCATTTAATAAAATTCACAACAAATTCATTTGTTTTATCGATTTTAAAGCACATCGAATTCATTTTATTTATAATATTTACATTTGGGACAGGTTCATTTTATGATTTATGACAAAAAATATCTTCTTTCCACTCACTTGAACTAAATCACACGAAACTGGAAATCTCTGTCTCGTAATACAACGACCGAAGACTGAATCATTCTAATGGAGGAGGGTGCAAAATGCTCCAGTCAAAGCCATACAATTTCATCGTACTCGTATATAAATACGCACACACATATATATGTAAATACGTCCAGTATAAATAAATATTTAAAAGTGGGGTGGTGGTTAACTTTTATTTTCTCACATTTATAATATAATTTTCTTTATGGGATATTTTCGGTAAAAGCTTATACAGGGTTATACAAATGCACAATTATATAAATTATAATATATTTTTATATATTAAAATAAACAGAAAAATGTCCTAAAGTTAATTTTCAAATTATATTTTTTTTTTAAGTATTTCTAACTAAAATTTATATCAAATTACATTTTAAATTTCGTATTTACTATTTTGACTTATTATATACAATAATATATTATATATATCCATATATACGTGGGGGATTTTAACATTCTATTGATAACGTAAGTTTCCCACAATTATAAGACTTAAACTCAGTTACTGATAATATAAGTTCTTAGATAAAGTTATTTTTTATTCTATATATTTATTTATATATATATATATATTTTTTTTTACTAAAGTTACTGATAATTTATTTTTTGTTTTATATTTTGAAAGAAGAAGAAGAAAAAAACAAAATATAAATGTTGTAGAAAATATAGAAATATCAATAATTATAATAATTATTGTTATCAAAATTTATATTTTTCCAAAGCAGAAAAATAATGCATGAATTTTGAAAGAATCAATATAAAATTAATTCTTGAATATAAAAAATTCTATACAGCCCTGTTATTAAACTTGTGCATTCAATTCTCCCCATAGTTGCGCATTCGCTTCCAGTTTTCCTAAAGAGTAAAAAACTGAAAATGCTTCCAGGGAAATTTCTTCTCGTACCTCTATCTATTTTGAGTATAGGAAATAAAAGTATTCACAATCGAGTATATTCAAGTTGGCGGGCGGGCTTGTCCTGATTACATTTCCAAGGCATTCTTCTTTTAAGAATATCTCCCTATGACACCGGTCTAATACAAGTATGGACATTATAGTTGCGTCTGTATTTATGAATGTATATACCAATGAGCTTGCATGAGAAATTGAAAGGATCTGACAGGAATAAATATAATACAAAAAATCTATCAGTATCCTTAGCGACTTGTAATTGAAAATGGACAATCTCCTCAAGTTCTGACCATTTGCATGTATGCGTAACTATCAGAAAAATGGAAATTCTTTTATTCTTTTTCGGTTATCGTTTCCATTAAATTTTAACCTAGAAGAAGGAAAGCGACAACTAAATCGATTTTATGTGACAAATACGATCCAAGATACGAATATACGTATACTAACACCGTGACTTCGGGAATGTGCAGACACCATTCAAGGGGAGATTTTATTTCACGCTTGGGTATAAACTCTCCCATTATTATCATCCGAAAAAAAGGGGGTGAATTTCTTACGTTGTACATTTTAGAAGGCAATACAAAACAAATCTATACTCTTTAGTTTTATTCATATCAATATACTTCTACATAAAGTTAAGTTTTATTTCAATGCTACTATTACATTCTTGCAGATTGGTACGCCATCTAGCAATATTTCTATGCGATATATTCATAAATTAACGAATCAAGAAGAAAATGTTTTTTTGGAGTTTCAGTTTGAAAATTGTGATAGGTAATAATGATAATTACCTTTTTATTGTATTTACCTTTGCTGTAAATACAAATATAACGATTTGTTGCCCATTGTATAAAAAATATATATAACTGATTATAATTCTTATCAGTAGTTGGCTGATTGCTAAAATTACTTATACGTACTGCTTCGATAATAATACAGCGACTCATTCTGATTCATTCATTTAATATTTTACTCGGCTAGACTGTGTATATTATACACATATTCGACTGCATCTCTTTCAATGCACTAAGTGAATGAATTTATTTTTTTATAATCAATAAAAAAAAATGAGTGCATTTTATAAAGCTGAAATGCAATTTGAAACAGTTTCTTATCGGGTTTGAAATGGTCTCGCTGACTAAAGTAACTGGCGTGGGTTTTCTAATGATTTGTAACTTTCATGTACTGGATAGTTTCGAGACCACTACAAACTAATCGAAATTTTCAAAAATTATGCAAATCAATTTTAAATTAAAAAATTATAATAACTATAAAAAATTGCATTTTTTAAGGAAGCATCATTATTTCAAACAACCATATTGTATCAAACGAGGTCGAGTTGAATGGAACAACCCATAGAAAGCGCTGCTTATGCATAGAAGAATATTCTCTAAGAAAAATAGAAGGATCTGTTTTACCGTTTGTTTAATTCTTTCTATTTTGATTTCATAATTTTTTACGATAAATATTATATTATAATTAATTTTCTTATCATTTTAGCAAAATTTATCAAATATATTTTAATAATAAATGAACAAATTTGACTAAATGCACTTACAAAAAAAAAACTCTATTGAGAAAACTCAGCTATGGAAAACAAAATGCACTTGTATTTGATTGAAAAAAAAACTATTTTAAAATAATTAAACAAAAATTATTATAAAAATATTTATGATTATTAAATTTAATTCTTAAAAATTTTAATATTCATACAAAATATGTAATTAATTTTTTTTTTTTTGAATTGTAAATCATGAAAGATATTAGAAATAGCTGAAAATATATTTTTAAATAAAATTTCAAATAAATTCAGTGATAATTTTTTTTTAAGTATTAAAGAAAAGCTTATAAAAAATTTATCGATATAGGCTCTAAAATTTGTATTTTTATTATCAACTATAATATTATAAGTCTATAAATTTTGATTTTATACTTTGGTTATAAACTTGATTTAATTAATAGAATTTAATTTATTAACATATTGTTTGATTTGGATTTGCCTCTTTCTCTTGCAAATTTGGGAAAAATTGTTTGGGAAATAGTGCTAAAATTATAATTGTATACTTTTTGAAGGAAATTATAGACAAATTACATATAATAACTGAAACAATACTAATATTGTTCCAAATATAATTAAATTTAAGTTAGTTTTGGGCGATTTATTATTAATATATCAAAAATAACTATTCAAACATTATCACAGTGTACCAAACTATTTTAAATATTATCAATTTTATATATGGAAATAATTATTATTATATTATTTAAATGTAAATAAATTGAAATTGTAAAAAATAAACAAATTGCATATTAAAATAGTATTAAAATTTTAGAAGATAAGCCGGTTTTGGGAATTGAACTTGATGGCTCGAATACCACAATCCATAAGGTATATTCGAAGCCAAACAAGTCTAGATAAAAATTGGTAATTTTCTCATATAAACAATATTATTTTATAAGAATATCAATACGACCTCAAATCAGGTGATATATGTAATATATTCGCCAGTGTCAGGTGTACATATCAATATCTCAAACGTCTACGTTTATTGGAAAACAAAACGTTCAGATAAGATAATAGCACGCACAAATTTCACGTACGAATAGATGTATTTGGAAGCATCAAGCTAAAGTGGATAGATGTGTTATTCCAAATTACGAGTACATGGAATATTCCGAAAATTTAAACATTTTCATGATATTAAGAACTATTCTTAATTTTTAACAGCAATTCTAAAAAATATTTTTTTTTAGACTTCAAAGATTTTAGCGCGAATATTTGACGTCACAACTAACTTTCGTGAATAAAATTTTAGTACCGAATACAAATTCTATTCAAATCAAAATTTGCTAGAAAATTTAAAAAAATTGCAAATACAATATTAATTACAGAAATTATATCAGTTAGTTTTTTTGCTGTTTGGTTTTATATGTTTTTATTTCTGATAGATTACGTATGATACGTGATATATGTTAACTTAAAAGTACTCAATTAGCATTGTCATTTTATTATGGAAAAATTTACACCCCATTAATGCTTACAAATTATTAAACTTTATTATCAAAATTCCTTCTCTATGAAAAATGTGTTTCGCGCATTTCGACCATTTTATGATCGTCATAATCGACCTACTGAGCAATCAATTCAAGCCATAGTGACAAAATTTCACAGAAATTTATCGCTATTGAATATAACCATCAATCCGTGTGCGTAGAGTGCGTACAGTAGAAAATATTGCTGCCTTAGCGTCCACGGTTGGTGAAAACCGCAATTAGTCCATCCGTCACCATTCACAGCAATTGAGATTCTGTTAGTTGACTATGTGGAAGATTTTATTCAAGGATCTCGGTCTGAAAGTGTATAAAATGCACCTCATGCAAAATAGTACTCTAACGACCTGTCAAAGCATCGAATTTTTGGTAAGTGGGCCTTAGAACAATTTGAGGAAAATTCAATTTTTCACCAAACAATTGCGTCCAGCGATGAAGCTCATTGTCAAGCAAAATTATCACATCTGGTCTGATGAACAACTACCGGCAAAACAAGAACTGCCATTGCACCCAGAAATGGCTCTGACTGCATAGTTACCGTTAATGGCGCTTGTTACCGCTCGATGACTTCAAACTTTTTTTACCCAAAATGAAAGAACTGTATCTGGTCGACATGTGATTTCAACAAGATGAGTTCGGAGAGCAATTTATCTCACGTTTGGACCGGTGAGTTGGCTGCCTAGATTGTGCGATTTTACGCCTCTAGACTATTTGTTATGGGGCTAATAATCACTCGGCTATGCCGATAAGCCAGCGTCATTTACAATCTTGGAAGACAACATTACACGTGTTATTAACGAGATACCAGCCGAAATGCTCGAAGACGTGGTTTAAAATTGGACCTCTCGCATTGATCACGTAAAACGTAGTCGTGGCCAACATTTTGATAAAATAATCTTAAAAAAGTAAATGGCAAGCATTGATTTATCGACTCAAATAAAAATTTCATACAATTTTTCTGTTTTTTTTTGGAAATTTGAAAACCAAACAATTAAAAAAATCATCCGTTATTATATATAAAAATTAAACATTAATATGTGTTCGTCTATTATGCGTTCGCGCATCGTTCATCCGATTCCGATGAAACTTTGGTGATTTTGTTGTGCGTACGCCGGGGAAGGTTTATGGAGAGAAAAAAGCGTCACACGCAAAAAAGGTGGTCGAAAGCGTCGATAGCTGTCGTTCGCTCAGCATACATCCGATGAAATTGAAATTTTGTACAGTTGTTGTTACTTTCTTCGTCAAAAAAACCTTGCCTCATAAACGCGCATCAATTGGTAGGTCTACCAGCGGAGTGCGAACGAAAATGCAAAATGCGAGCTTCTCAAACAAGCGAGGAACTACAAGCAAGCAACGAAGCATTTGCTCAATTGCGTACATTGGAATCAGAAGACCAAAGCGTACAATAAAATTTAGCTAATCGCTTATGACCTACTCGATTGCATGCATTCGAATCAGAAGGGTTCAAGCAGAACGTTTACGAGCTACGCGATCTCGACGAACAGTGCATGTTGACTTGAATCTTTGTGCATTCCAGAACAATGTCAATTACAACTACAGACATCAGCAAAATGGATAAGGTATGACAGCATTGCGGTGCACAAAAGTTCAACAATAGAACACCAGAAATGTGCTGCGCAAATGGCATCCACCACCTGAACCTCTGTTGTCATTGCTGAATCAAAGCACTTTTTACAAAACATTCGCAAATAAAATTCGGCGTTTCAAATAACATCCTTTAGAGCCTATAAAGTATTCCAAGACAAATAAATGCGAGTTTTCAAAATTCAACGGCAAATACAATATGTCATCGCGTAGGATCACTCCTACCAGTTCCCCGACGCTGAACATCAACGATGTGCAAGTTGATCAGTGATGCTATGCAAATCCCTAATAAAGAAAATGCCCTAATAAAGGGTTTTTGAATAAGAGTGATATGATTTCTTTTCAAAAAAAAAACATACTAATTTTAAAGGAAATTCAAATGTTTTTTATTTAATATGAAGTACAATCGATACAATTAAGTTCTGAATAAAACGTCATTCAAATGGCCTCCACGACTTCTTTTGCAGGAATGAATTCGATGAACACAATTTTCGAGCACTTTTTCCACTAAATCATGTCGTATGTCATGAATAGCACGTTCAATATTGACTTCTAAAGCTTGAAGAGAGTCTTGTTTATTGCTTAAGACCAATTACTTCAAATAACCCCACAAGAAATAGTCTAATGGTGTTAAATCACAACTTTTTGGAGGCCATTCAATGTCACACTTTCTTGAAATAATCGAATCTCCAAACTTTTCTCGCAATAATTCGGTTGTTGCACGTGCTTTGTGGCACGTATCCTCGTCTTATTGGAACCAAATATTGTCAAGATCAATTTCTTCCAGTTTCGATCATAAAAAGTTGGTTATCATCGATATATACCGCTCTCCATTGACAATAACGGTGTTACCAGCTTCATTTAGAAAGAAGTACCAAAACCACACCAAACTGTCAATTTAGGTGAATGTAATTGGTGTTCATGAATAATTTGGGGATTTTCTTCGCACCAGAATCGACTGTTTTCGGAGATGATTCGAAAATGATTTTCTTAAAAGAATTATTTTATTTTGATAATAAAATTGAATAATTTGTAAACGTTGTTTTTGCGTATATGTCTCCACGATGAAATTGTAAACATTACTGAATACAATGAAATGACAGATCATGACATATTACAAATGGCCGAAGCGTCACTTAAAAATTATTTTTTTTATAATATAAAAAAAATAATTTTTAAGTGACGCTTCGGCCATTTGTAATATGTCATGATCTGTCATTTCGCTGTGTAAAAAGCTTATGGCAAATGTCATCGAAGCGACAATTCTGAATTACAAGTCAAAAGGAGAATATGTTCTGATTCCACGTATTCCCATAGCCATTTCCCTGTTTGGTTAGCATTCTCAACGACTATCAACAAGGCACAAGTTCAATCGTTATCAAGTATGAGGATTAAATCTCGAAAATCTATGCTTTTTACATGGTCAATTACATGTTGCATGCTCACAAGTGAAACAGACGAAAAATTTATTTGTTTTTGGAAAAAAACGGAAAGACCAAAAATGTTGTATATACTAACGGACTTGAATAAATAATTTCAAATTTAATTTAATGAACAAAAAATTATTGTCTTCAATTATGAAATTTTTCAAATTTCTTTTATAAAAAGCTTTACTGAAAATTACTTTTTCAAAATTTTGGAAACATATTATTAATGAAACCTGATTTATAAACATTAACTCTTATTATTGCGTTTGTTTTTTTTTTAACTTTAAAAATTGTCCTATATCGTAACTTACAAAAAAAAGTTGTCAATTTAATAATTTTTCTACTAATAAATTTATTTAATTTTATATATAGAAATGTCAAAAAATACAAAAAAAATCCGTTTTTTATTCCTTTAATAAATTTTTGTACTTTCAATAATGGATTCGATAGAAATTTTATTGATTGTTTCTATGGGAATATCGTTTAATCGATAGATAGCATATACAGATTTGTAAATATTTACGAATAAAAATTTCTAGTTATATAAAATTAGTAGTACTAATATTTTTAAAAGTTATTTCAATTTTATATGTTAAATTTTTGTATTATAATTTCTTAATGGCTAAAAAAGGAGGAGTACAATTACTTCAAGCTGAAATTAATAGTGATGAAGAGTTTGAAAAATTTTTAGAACGACCTGGACTATTAGGTAAATATTCGAAAACTAAATATAAATATTTCCTATGCCATTATAAAATTGAGGAAAAATAAACTAATGAATTTATTTTAATTATATTTAAATAAATTGTGAAAATCAGTGATGGATATTTATACAGAATGGTGTGGACCGTGTCTTGGAATGGTTGGAAGTTTGAAGAAAATCAAACTAGAATTGGGTGGTGATAATTTACAATTGGCTATAGTAACTATTAATTTATTGTTTATATGTTAAGATATTTTAATTATTGTAGTTATGTTATATCGATCTTAATAGTGTAAATCAGACTCGATAGATGCGCTGAAACGTTTTCGAGATAAAAGTGAACCAACATGGCTATTTGCTTCCGTAATAAATTTTTAACATTTCAATTTTAGATTATTGATTAATTATTTATTTTATATTTAGCATGGAAAAAGTGTTAACTTAATGTTTGGGACAAATGTTCCCAAACTTATGAGTCTGATTGTAGCTGAATTAGAAATCGAACTTGCATATCGTGATGGAAAAGCTGAAAGGATATTTTATGAAATAACTGAACCGTTGCCATTGGAAATAGATCGTATGAATGTGATTCGGGCTGCTGAGGAGGAAGCAGCTCGTATTGATAAGGAGGAGAATGAACGGAAACGTCGAGAATACATATTACATGTTACCAATGAAATTATTGCGAATATGCCTGATATGGGAATCACTATTTTCGGTCCACATGTCAATCGTGATATATTCAAAAAATTCATTGATCCTGCAGACTCTTTAAGTTTATCTTGTAAGGATCGCAAAGTTATTCAAGTTATTCCAGAAAATCTGGAGGTGTTACATTTCGATTGTGAAAATCCTATAAACGATGAGGCTTGGAATCACATGTTCAATAAGGAAATGTTGATATGTCTTTGGAAAACTGCAGATAATGAGGTTCGTTCAGTAGAAGAAGTATTAGGAAATTTTGTCGAATTACTAAGTCAACCTCAACCAATCATGGATGAGTTTGGAAATCCAAATCCAGAACTATCTCTTCCACCCATTGTCCAGGCAGATGAAATTACTTTGAAATATGAAGTTAGTGAGCCCGAAAATCTAATGGAAGAAAAGAAAAATGAAGGAAAATCTACAGCAAAGAAAGATGATACGCTCACTAAAATAGTTGCGGACAAAGACATGTCGACAATAGGAGATGAAGCTGCACATGAAGAGGAAACAAAATATAATGCTGTTAAATCTCAGGCACCAGACCAACCAGAAATTCAACCACAAAGTAGTAAGCCCTCAGTGACCATAAAAATACCGGCTATATGGACACCGAAAAATAGAACAACGAATGCAGCTGCAATTTATCTCTTCTTCAGACAGGTAACAATCAAAACCTTTTAATTTTTAATACTAAATAATCCAGTTATTATGCATAATATTTACCAATTTTTATTTTTAATTTATAGCAAACGGAATTCTTTCTTCCGCCCGATCCAGTGCCAGAGCCGTCCCACCTTGCAATTGCATTCGATGCATACAAACGAAAAGATATCAACGAAATTTGCGAACAGTATAAAGATGCTCTCCTCGCCTATGGATATTTTACTACACCTGATCCGGAAAATACTGAATTAATTGCTAATTCGACTAAAAAATATGAATTAATGAGCCATAACGCGTACGTATTTTTTGGTTATATTTTTTTTTCATTTTTGTATTACATAAAAATCTGTTTTTTTTTTATTAGAACTGATAAACTTGTTTTAAAAGTTGCCAAAGTTACTAGTCACGCTTTGTTAGCGCTCTCTGCTCAAGGGCCTTGTTATGTTAGCCAAAATATAGTTACCGGAAAGACAGAATGTCTAAAATTCTTTCCGGAAGGCTATAAGACTGGCGAAGCTGAAGAGGAAGAACTATCGAAAGTTGTAGAAACAGTCGAGAAGAAAAAGAAAAAACGGAAGGTAAATATTATGAATCTATTAAATTGTATTTTCAAATATAAACAAATTATATTCAATAGAGTAAGAAATCTGAAGACATTATTGACGGAGTTGGTACGGTTGTATCGGAAGCTGAAATTGATGCGGATGCACATGACTTGGACGCTGAAGAAGATGGTAATGAAACGCCTGGCGAAGAAATAAAAGACGAAGGAGAAGGTGCTATTGAATCTTAAATAATATCCAACAAAAATTATTCTGTGAACATTTTTGCACAATTTAACAATTAAGTTAAATAAGAAAGTTGATTGTTTAATTAGAATGAAACCTGATGATTTCGCTTATTTGAATAAATGTTAACTTTGAAAATATAGTTAATTTCATAACCTTAAATTGATTTCAGAAAATGTTTAATATTTCTAACGACATCACATAAAAAAACAATATTTCTTTTTATTTTTTCAAAATACATTTTTATTAATAGTTGTTTTTTTTTCTCATAATGAAACTACTTATTTATAGTTTTTTTTTTATAAATTTACAATATTTTATCCTAAAGATAATTTTATATAAGTAATTCTTAACTATATATTTATGCTACTAATAAAAAAGTTTTCTTATATTTATTATCCGAACAAGTCCATTACCATATGCAATCGCGACGTAACGATCTTTGCTTTTCGTCCAATTTGTATTACATGCTAAACAACAGACACAGGAAATATGCGTTAATTTAAATGGAGGATTTCGTTTGGTCGAATTTGATCCATCTGTTGAGTGGATGTGTGTCTGCGAATATAATAAATTAATTAAAAATAATATTAAGATGTTAAAATTTCATATATGGAACAGAATCGATAATTACTGAAATATAATCGCTAAATATGATGCCATATTTTTTCTTATAATCAAAATCGAATATAATAAACTCTTCTGATTCGGTTTTAATATTTTTCGAAACAACAGATGATTCTTTGTTTTTAGTTGGGATATTTTGCCCATCTAGGGATACAATGTCGGCATACAATAAATGTCTACGCCGAAGTGATGGTTTCGATGGAATATCTGTCATAATATGACGCATTGTTCGCACGATTACATCTCCATTGATGGTACCTGTTAAAAATGTATTTTCCCATGGATCAAAGCATATATCTGTGAAACCGGATGACGCTCCGGCAAACGGTTTGGTTTTGTAACAGAAATTCGATGGACATTTCACATATGCGTTGGTATGACCTTAAATTAAAAATGAAAAACAACATTAAAATGTACCATTATTAGATAAGTTATAAATAAGTTATTCTTACCAGTTACAATGTAATCTGCACTAAGTCCATATGCACAACATTGCCAGTAAATTGGCCAGCTTACACATACCGGTCGACAACGAAGCATTTCCGTATCAGAAAGTATTGAAAGCATATTTATGTCGCGCAGATCATAAAATAAACATTCGCGATTATTGCTCGTCACAACAATCCAACGTAAGCCATCTGTATCATAATGCATATCTAGCCCTTGGACCGAACAAACAATTTTGTTGAATGGAAAAATTATAGAAAACTTCAAATATTTTTATTATACCTGTTATTACCGCATTTGACGAACGGAAAAATGCCGTTGGGACATAATTTTGCATGCCATCCTTTTCAAACCTGTTCAAATTTTGTTCTTCATCAAGATTCCATAAAGCTATAAATCCATTAGAAAAGCCTCCCACAATAAATTTATGTCCATTCGCCTAATGTATATCTTAATTAAAGAAATTCTATAAAACAAATTCGATTATATTGCTCACCTCCGACCAAACAAGTTTTGTACATTGCGAATTGAAATAACTATTTGCAATATCATGCTTTTCATATATATTTAATTTTAAACTAATTGTTGATCTTATATCTAAAAATTTACTTAAATTGCTAGAATTATCACAGTCTTGTGTTGCTTTCAGTGGCAATGCAATAATTTTTACTTCCGGTCTAATAGATGCTATTGCCACTACACCAAGTCGATTAATACTAGGATCATAGCCGCCACTAGGTAGAAATACCAAATCATGAATAGGTCCTGAATCAAATTTGATTGCATAAGCCAGTTCAGCTGGTTCTGAATTCGTTGATTTACTTATATCGCTAATTGCCCAAACGAAAATGATTGATTTTCGCTCTTTCGGATTATCGACTTTCGTATATTTGAACAAGTTCTTTTGACACGTCACAACTAAATATTGAGGACCATCTTCTGGATAATCATCTGGTAGAGGTGCCCATTTAACGTTATTAATCGATCCACCAGCAAAAATGAAATGTTCATCTATAGAATTATTCAATAATAAATGAATCATCTTTAAAATAATATTGATAAAATTAATACATTCGTTTATGTATTACCATTCACAATAGCCGATTGAAGTCTTTCTAATTCATTCCAAGATTTTACAGCTTTATTTTCTCCGATATACTTATTGTATGTTTGTGCTTTATTATGATGAAATTTCATAGATCTACCATTGCGTGGCTTATATTCATTATACTCATTTACTGATAAATGTATAAGTTGAGGTAAACAGCCTTGAAATAACGTTTTGTTTGCATAATTAATATTTCGGCTAGAATTTTTAAAAAAAAACATACATGAACGGCTAAGATTATAATTAAAATATTTATTAAAATTATTTAACTAAACTTGGGATTATGATAAATAGATACAGTATCTACCTTGCGTTTTTTTCTAAGAGGTACCTAAGCCTATTGACCATACCTTCCCCCAAAACAACGACAAGTGGTTATGGAGACGGACATTTTTACGATTTACCACGTCCACTCCAACACTTCCTAGTTCAATGGTTTTGCTCTATTATTATAATTTTATAATTTTGGTTATTGAAACTTAGAGCAACAAGTGTATGGATTTGAATTAGAAAATCGATGGAGATTATTGGAACATGTGCGAAATTTTCCAATGTCCACATGAGGTTTCGCAATTTAATATTCTAAAATTGGATCATTTCATACTTACAAATGCTTTGTCCACTGTATATATCTGGCGAAGTCATGATCATCATATTGCGTTTCTCTGTCTAAATCGTGTCGTAAAACTGTAAACATAAATCAATCATTAAAACAGATTCTTAATTTCTATAAAAAAAAAATAAAAAAATTTCAAGTGTCATTAATAGAAACACTTACCAATTCTCCACATGCAAGCGTCGAAATTCTTTAATATATATCGACGTTTTCTTTTTCTACCACTCTTTCCACGCGTATCGTCACCCAATTCCACTTCATCGTCGTCCACTGAGGACATATCTACAATTTCAACATCTGAATTTGCATCAAAGTCAGATCCACCTTCACTAGACGGATCGACCGGTTTCAGATCATGATTTTTCCGAACATGCGTCAATACATCATTCTCATCTATTTGAACATATTTACAGATGGTGCATTGATAGCCTTTTCGTATCATCAATGGACAAGTACGTTCATGAGTGGTCATTTCAATTAATTCGGTAGTTTTAAAAGTACAGTTAAAAGCTCGGCAAGTAGAAAATCCGTGTTTTGTCATATCATGCCTGAATTTGATACTACCGCCATGCAAGTTTCGCTTAAACTTTCTTACATACTGTATACACGAACAACAATTTGAGAATTTAGAAATTAATTTATATTAGAAAATCGAGATAATTCAATTTCAAACTTACATCAGCCTCATTTACAGCTTGTACTTCTTTGAATTTAGTTTCAGCTCTAAAGTTAGAAAAATCAATTAGGCAAAAATTAATAAAAATTACTTTTAAAAAATCACATTTTACTTACTTTATTACCGTTTGCCTTTTGATACGACCAGTTGATACCGGTTCCAATGGAGCACAGGTTACGTTTTTCCTTTTGTTAACATTCACCATAGAGCACGTCTTTATATGATAAGGAATAGCCTTTCGAACCACTTGAGATTTACATAGTACACAAGTATACTTTTGCGATGCCCGATTTGGTGTTACGCATGATTCGCAGTGTCCTAAAAATCCCAATGCCGATTTTTTTACATCATTACAAAGTTTACATTTATACGATTGTATTTTATGTAGTTTTGCAAATCCAATCATTTTACACAATATTTCCCGACGACTTTCCAAATCCTAAATGTGGATAAAAAAAATAAAATTAAAGATCGATAATACAATTAGAAAATAATTAACTAAGAGTTAGTTCTTACTATTGGCTTATCCATTCCATCAATCCATGCTATTCCGTAGTGATGTATCATATGACTTTGCCACAATTTTACTCTCACTGCTTCTTTGCAAGCGCCACAACGTACTTCTTTACTTTCTAAGGGACCAGGTTCAGGTAGAGGTTTATCTAGTTCCTCGATTTTATTTACAAGCAACATTCGCGGATGTAATTTAACATCATTAACGATTGACATTACATTTTTGTCAAGTGGGGAGAACCAGTTTTGATTCGGATCGAGTTCTTCTATTGGTTGCTCCACTATTTCAACTGGTTCTAATATTGAGTCCATTGGCTGTGTTTCCAATCCTGTTTGTTCAAGTGACTGGTTTATCGACTCTACTGGCGCTAGCGGTTGCTGTATTTTATGAGTATTAGTATCTATCGTGGAAGCTACATCGTCTGCTTCCTTATATTCTCTATTTGAGGTTTCCTTTTTAGCTAATCGGGCAACAAGGGCTGTGGTTTCAGCTGCATTGACAATGACTTGATTTTCAAATGAGCTATCAACTGCTTCTGTAGATTCAACCACATTTTCAACCGTAACGACACCTTTCTGTAAATCCAAATTTGTGATCGAATTTACAATAAACGGATCTATAATGGTATTATGATCAGTTTCGATCGTATTTCGAACTAATTTTGATTTATTTGTTTTGCGGGATTTTTCTTTTGCGGCTTTTAATGTCCGTTTTGTTTGTGCTGTGATTTCCCGATGTTTTCCAGTTTTTAATATGTTTTCCAAATCTTCTGTTTTCGATTTAGAATCTACTTTTGAACTTTTTTTTGATATCCTTTTTACAATTTGTTTTTTATTAGATTTTTTATGTTCACTTCCAACAATTTCTTTTTGATTAGGCTTCCCTAATTCAACGATCGTTGAGGTACATGCCAAAATTTGTTCTTGTTGAACTGGATCTGCGCAACTTTGAATAAAATCATTATTTCCTTCGTCACTAACTTCTTTAAAAAATTTTACTGGTGTCCTATTTATGACTTCGATATCAGCTTTTCTTTTGCATGTATTTCGATCTTTTAAACAGTTTGTATTCTCTTCCTTCAGTGTATCTTCTATCGCCATTGCGTTATCATTTCTTACAGTATCATCAGATTTGGAAACGTCTTCCATGGGAGGAACCGTTGAGAAGCTTACTGGATTACTATTATTTGAGCAAGAATCTGCTGAATAAATTGTGCCGAAACATGAGTCATCCAAATTGCTTAGATTTTCAGACAAATTTACTGTCTCATTTGTTTCTGGAATTATACTTCTATCAATACATAATGTCTCCGATTCATTTTTGTTTGACGGCAGATGGGATGAATCAACTTTAACAGAAGTTACCTCTGATATATTTTCTGATTTACTTTTTAGAGCTTCCGCCAAGGAAAGAGTATTCAAGTGAGGCATTAGAACGGTTAGTAACTGTCTTTGTTCTTCAGTTAGTGTAGTATTGAGCACACTTGATACAAGCTCACTTACATCATTAGTTTTTTTCGGTATTTCATATTCAGCAGTTTTACTTACATCAGTCGTGATGGAATTATCTGCAGCCTCACTAACATTACATCTTTTATTATCATTCGATAAATTTTCTTTAATTTTCTCTGCTGAATCACTTATATTATCCAAACTAATTGTTGTGCTTGGTTTTTGCGGTGTAGAGGACAAAATGGGATTTTCAAAAATATCAGAATGCGATAAAGACGAACTACTACTAATGTTTACATATTTTTTCGAGTTTTTGTCTTTTACTTTTGTTTTTCTATGTTTTAATGTTGGTTTATAGACTTTGTGTTTTTTACTAGTCACTATATCTACAGGAATTATTGATTCAGCAATTGTTGTTTCTGTATTTGAAACAATTGATGAACTATTCAATGGAAGATCTGCTTCATTAATAGTTTCGTAAAATTCAACATTCAAACATTGCGATTTCTCAATAATTTCTGTATTATCATTACAATCTGAATTAATATTTTCTAAATTTGCTGCTTCAACTTTACAAGTTTTTATGATTTTTTCTGGCGACAAACTCCTTTTCTTTATTTCGCCTTGCGTTGAAGTGCTTTGCAACAAGTTATTATCGTGTTGTAGACTTTGATTACATTGTTCACTATCATTGTTTACGGATTCATTCACGCTAATAGACTCTATTGGCTCTATTATAGTTGAATATCTTTGTAGTAATTTGTTTTCAATATCAATTTCGTCGATTGAAAATCCAAAAAAATCATTATCGTCTTTTGAAAACTCAGATGCTTTTAATTTTAATGTATGCAACGGAATCTGAATATTCGTCTTTGCTTTATTTATTTCGAATACCTCCTTGCTCGAAATGTGCTGTGTCTGAACGAAATCAGCGTTACTATTTTGTACTGTGAGGTTTAAAGTATATTTTTGTTTGTTTTCATCAGTGATAGCACCAATTTCGGCGGTTAGAGTTTCTTCCATCGAACTGGGTTTTTTTGTTCCATCATTTTTTTCTAATATTACGGCAATTTTTTCTTGATCCTGCTTATATTCATCAGTAGTTTTACTAGCATCTTTACCACTATCCGTAATGGAATGAACGATTTCTTGAGTTAGAGCATTCGTACTTTTCGAAATAAGTTCACTGTTATTTACGAAAGGACTCCCAACAACGGCTGCTTTATCTTTAATTTCATTATCAACATCCACTATTACTGATTCTTTTGGAATTACTGAAATGCTTTCAGCAGAATTATTGATTTCCGTAGTTTCTGAAAATGATCGTTTTTCATAATTAACACTCTTTATTTCTGGATATGTCTGATCCTTCTTTGTTATGTTTTTTTGAACAATTTCTACAGATCTATGACCTTTCGATGATTCTATTATAATTTTAATATTGCTTGATTTTTTTGCAGCGTCGAATATATTTAAAATCTGTTCAAATTTATTTGTTTTCTTATTTGCAATCAACAAATCATTTTCAGATTGATCTATTTTTTCTGAGCATAAATTCTCAACTATGTTTCGATTTTCTACAGCATTGTTATTATCTTCCATTTGATCAATATTCGTATTTCTAACTAAATTGAATGAGGATGAGAAACTTGGAAGACTTCCAGGCGAATCGGGATTTTGTACAAAACATTTGTCGATATGTGATTCATTTCTTACATCATTTTCTTTCATTTCTTTTAAAATTTCATCTTTTTTGATAATATTAGGAACTGGCGCTACGTTTGGATTGTTGTCAGAATCAAGTTCTAATTTGTCAGAATTTTTTGTATTTAAATTTGGTTGATTTTTTTGACGACCCATTTTATTTTTTGCCCTTGCACTTTTAATTACCGCTATAGGTTGTTCTTTTTTTCGTTTGAATTTCCTTCCTTTATTATTATTATCAGTTACTGGCGGGGAACAATGTACGGATGGTACTGACTCCTTTAAATCCTTTATAGTTGATTCAATTGCAGCATCTTCAGAACATGATGCAAATTTAGAAATCTGATCATTATCTTGATTTTTACTTTTGGATTTTTTTTCATTCTCCATAAAGTGTTCTACATTTTGATTGTCTACAACTTCAATTGCAGTACCAACTTCTATCGGAATTAAATTATTTTCAGGTATGATCTTAATATCGATTATATTTTTGTCCATTTGGCTAAAAACATTTGTGGCGCATTTTTTATTAAACGAATTTGTTTCACTAACGACATTTTGATCAACATAGGTAAGTGAAGATTCGGAGTTCGAGGAAGTAGCATTAAATCGATTTGTTTCCGCAGAATTTTTTTCATTCATTTTTTTATTACGGCTTATTTCTAATTTAATATTTTCATCTAAAGTGACACTATCTATTTTTCTATTATATTTATAATCTACAAATTCAATAGCATTACTTAAATCATCTTCTTCTAAATCATTATTTAAATTCAATTGTGTCTTGGTATTTTTTGACGATTGTAATTGCTTATCTTTCGTTATAACTAGTGAATCCGAGCTTTGTAATTCACTTCTCTTTGCAGAAATACTCTTACTATTATTGATCTCTTCACTATGACTATCATCGTTGATATTTGTTATAAAATACTCATTCGAAGATGATTTAAGATCAGTACTTGTACTTTCAATAATATGTGTTGATTGGTCATTTGAAGTTGATGAAGGGAAATTTTGAAATATAGTCAAAGTTGAAGTTTGTGATTTGGGAATTGATTTGAGACTGTTTCCTTTTTCTAAATTGATTATTTTTGCTTTGCTACTAGGTAATGGATTATTGAATAGTTTTAAATTGTCTATTTTCTCTAGAATCGATTTATGCTTTTCGCGTGATTCTAGATTAGTTATATTTATTTCCAATATTTTATCATTACTTTCATAGCTTTGCTGCTGTAGTGTTCGTTGTTTTTCTCTTTTCTCAGATAGATGTGATAATTTTTGTTGAACATTTCTTTGAGATTTTGAAGATACTAAAATATTTCAATTAAGATAAAAAATTTAAATAATGTTAAAAAATAAATAGTGTTAAATTTTTTTTTGTGACTTAAATAAGAAAAATAAAAATTATTTCTGAATCAGCCATATTGGGAATTGAACTCATGGAATTGGAATAATGTGAAACACGGAAAGAGCTTCTTTAAAAACAGATTGGAAATTTCTTTTCTTATGGCGTAATACTTATGCTGCCTAGTCTCACTTCACAATTCTGCTGGTTCGATAGCCATGAATGGAAATTTATTTATTGACACTTTTCTTATAGAATTTGCACATTTTTATATATTTCTTGAGTAAGACTTTTTTTTTATTAGTCAAACAACAACAAACCACTAAAATAGTATCTCTGATGCCATGCGGCTGCATTTTAACCAAACCTTACCATTTAATTTCATAGCCTTAGCAATTTTCTCATGAAAATTAGCTTGTTTGAATTTGTCGGGATCCAAAATTACAACACTTTTAATTGTGCGCTTAGACCCGCTACCTTTTATAGAAATATTAGCTGGGATGTTTGATGGTTGTTTAATATTCCTGTTGGATTGACGATCTGATTGATTATTAAAACTCATTTTCTGATGAAATATTTATTTATATAAAAAAATGTTACTGATTTATTACAGTATGTGATTATAAAATATGATTGGGTCTATTTTATATCATTTATGTAAAAAGTGAAATTGATGTACAATTCGATTATACTATTTGAAGAAAAGTCCTATTTAATATTTGGTCACAAATATATTTCACGATATTTTGTTATTTTTTAATTTTTTTAATAGAACCCAATTTCAGTATATTTAATTGTATTTTAAGTTATTTCAAGCACGAGAATATTAAAAATTAAAAATACATCAAAATACGATAGATTCATTTGTCAAATCAGTTGTGATAATTTCCCGCAAGGGGCATTTAATAAAGCACGCAGTCATATTTTTAAAAGTGCATGGGGAAATTATCTATTTGGAATACTCTGCCATTGATTAACAGATGGCTTTGTACGGTTTCTAACCGTGTAGAGATATTTTAGTAAATTTATAAACATTTCGTAACTACAGAACAAAGGCCAATAGTATTTCTACAATTTTTAAGTTAAACTGATATACATTTATTTAGGCTAATATAAGACTGTCCTATTAAATATAAAATCATTATCCAAATTGCATCAAATTGAAAAAATTAAAAAAGGAGATAATAGAATAGTTTATAAACATCTAAACATCAATAAAATGTTGGACAAATTCTGTCTGATACTATTTGTGAAGTTGGTAACAGATTGTCATAAAACATTTGCTGTACTGTTTATCTGCTTGGAATGTATATGTCCATCTCTTTTGACGCTGTCAGTCTCCGAAGATTAGTTTAGCTTTGATATAGTTTTTGGTAAGATGTCGTCGACAAATTAGGTTGAGAAGGTAACGCGCCAGTTTTACAATATTAATTTCAAAAGGACAAGGAGATTATTCTAATTAAATTAAAACGAAGACCTCGCCTAGAGTCTCGATTGGATTAAGTGAATTTACTTAAAAATTTTGCAAAATAATATTGAAACAGTTTTAAAAATAGTTTTTTTTATTGAAAATAAACAAAAATATTTGATTATCGGAAACGTCTAATACGCTTTAAATATAACAAAAAATAATTTAGTGGAAAATTACCGGTTAATTAATTATTTTTGAATATGAAAATTAATTTAATGTGTTCGATATTTTCTTAAACAGCTGTTTAAGAAAATAACCAATATTGCTATTATGAAATTTAGAGAAAAAAGAATACGAAAATGTGATTTAACTTCATTAGCTTCATTTATTTTTGTCATAAAGTAAGAATGGCTTGGTATGCTAGGTTTTTGTTTGAAATGGCTGTGGTTTATACAATTTAACAGAGCGTATGCGGCCTATTTTAAATAATTATAAATAAATCAATAAAAATTGTAGTTTATTTGAATGAATTTTCATCGGAATTTTTATTGCACAACCAAATTGAAGAGATGAGTGGAAATGATGGAACGAACCTTGGTGGTTCGATTACAGAAAAAGGTGTTTCTCAAATAACTATACAAAAATCAGGAGGATCAACTAGTTTTCCTATTGATTTAGCGTCAGCAAAGATCGCTCATATAAAACCAACGTCAGAGACGGTGAAAATTGCTTCCGTAGTCCAGACAGCTCAGCAAGCAACAACTTTTCGTACTATCGCTGGAGGCAATCCATCTCAATTGCGGGTCGTCTTACCAAATTCGTCGCTGATGCAACAGACGATGATAAAGCAAATTGAGGCGGTCCCTGCTGGGCTACGAACTCAAATCACCGCTATTCCGTCGCGAACTATTTCGCAGACTTCGATAACGGCACGACCAGTTACACCAACGTACCTTCCGAGAGCTGGAATAACGGCGACCAACATTCAGACACAGCGTCTAACAACACCGTTGCGGGCGCCTACGCCACCAACAGTGACCAGTTTGACGACAAACTTCCGTAGTACAGCTGTTGCACGAAATCCTTCATCACCAGCTACAACCGTCATGTCACCAACAACGGCTACATGGATGCCCGGTGCTGGCCAAGTACATCTAATCCGAGCTATCAATCAACAGTCTCGTCAACGCATTACACAAAATATAACAAGTACCACAGGCAATACTGGCGTTGTAACGGTGGGCCAAGCAACAAATTTAGCTAATGTTCAAGCACAACAACAACAAAATCAAAGTAAGCAAATACGAAATTATACATAATTAAATAGTGAATTGATTATTTAACTTGATAATTAGGTAGCATTCAAACGGGAACGTCGCAGACAGGTCAACAAACATTTGTCGCAACGCTTGCAACTGTCCTACCACCGCGTCCGCAAACAGCTACGCTTGTTTGCAGCAACGTACCAAGTTCTCAAGGTCAAACACAATTCAATCCGGCTACAGCGGGTCAACGGTTGACAGTAGCTGCTTCTATTGGAAGTGGTCAACGTCAAATGCGACCGATACACCTAGGAAATCGAGCATTTTCAACGGCGAAAATTGGTGTTGGAGCAATCAATTCAACTAGCATTAGTATCCGTACTCCAAATCTGCCTGTTTTAGCGTCAGCTTTACCAGCAAGTGCGACAGCAGGCAATATCCCAGCAAGAAACACCAGCGGAAATGTTAATTTATCTACTACAAGTCTATCGACAGCACGTATTATCCAATTACAGCAACAGCAGCCAGGAGCTGGAGGTCCGCAGTTGATTGGACATGGCAGCAGAATCACCAATAACGTTATGATCCAACCATCTACCATCATTATGAATGCAGCTTCTAATAGTAAGATTGGTTCGTAATTAATAATTAACTTTTATCTTAGTAGCATTTTATTTTATCATTAATATTTTATAGAAATTCGTCAGCCTACAACAATCTCGACTAAAGCTCAATCTTCCCTGACTATAACACAATTGGGAGTTGGTAAAATTGGAAATTCGCAAACTGCCAATGCACCAACATTAACGGCTACAAATTTACAAGGCGCAACAATAACGCCAGCAGGATCTAATGTGTCTTCGGTAGCAGGCAATATAATACAACAATCTCAGCAGCTCACAAGTAACGCGCAACAACAACAACAACAAACAGTGAGTGTTAATACGGTATCTCAATCACAGCCTATCACTCAGATAGTAAGTGTAAGTCAAGGAGCGGGTGGTGGTGCTTCTGGACAAATAATCACTACACAAAATGTCAATGTGCCAGCTTCAGCTACGGTTGTACCATTAACAAATACATCACGAGGAACTAATGTGCTGACCGGAACAATAACTCCAATTAAAACAACGCAGGCCGGAACTATTTCGTTGCCGCCCATTGCAAAAGTTTTACCGCAACAGCAATCTCAGGCTCAACAAGTAACTCAGCAAAATGTACAATTGCAAAGTAGTCAACAGAATAATAGTGGTTCAACTGTCAGCGGAGGAGCAGGAAACCAAGTAACAGAATTAATAACTTCGACACAGCAACAGCTTCAATCTGCTAGTGTATTTATACATGCTCGATCAGCAAATGTAAATAATTCAGTAAGTGGAGCAACTGCTACAGTAATACCAAGTTCGGCAACATTTTTGCCAGCCAGTGGAACATTTTATTATGAATCAGTTCCAGCCAGCTCTGTCACATCTACTGGTGTACTTTCTTTGACAACAACAACGATTACGAGCAGCATGACGAACAGTCAAACAGTTACTTCTGCAGGAAGTGTTGCTTCAATACCATACGCACAGTCGGGAGGAACATTCACAGTTGTGCCATCTACTAATCGAACTATAGGTCCTATTCACATCCCTGTCTCATCAGCTACCGCTTCGATTCAGGGCATCAGTCAAATACAAACGGTTCCAGTTCGATTCACGCAACATATTCATGAACAGCAATCGTCTACATCAGTTCCGACATCAATTAACCAAGGGCAATCGCAATCCCTGCAGCAGCAGCAGCAGCAACAACATCCGCAAACACAACAGTCTCATCAAATTATTATGACTCAATCACAGGGTGGACAACAGGGTCAACAAACGCATATGCTAGTACCCATGACCACATCCATCAAATTACCTACTATCGCAAAGCCAATATCATCGCCACGGGCAACTGCAGTGGCCGCTAATACACTTAGCAGCATCAGTACCTCGTTTCTTAGAAAGCGCGATAATGAAGGTTCACCGATTCGAGCTGCGAAAAATTTGGCACCCACACTACTCTCAATGAGCATAAATCAAGTATCAAGTGCGATTTCAGAACGTGTCAAGGAATGTCCTCGTCCAAATACACCGCCATCTCGACCGGGTTCATCTGATGGCTCAACAACGGTTAGTGCAAATTCCAGTCCTGGTGTAGACGAACAAATTCGTGATTTGGCAATGACTCCAATGAATGTAAGAATTAGCAATGAATCACATTTCAATCCAATCGATGAGGTAAAAAACCTGATAGTTTAATAAAACGTAAACATATTTGGTATTCTGAAAAATTTCATTTTTCAGATGTACGCGAATCATCAAAATCAACCGCTGCAAACAGTTGTACGTGTTCAACAGCAACAAATGCAGCACCAGTCGCAACAACAGCAACAGTCGCAACAATCGCAGCAGTCGCAACAACAGCAACACCAACAATTACAACATCAACACATTATTCAACAACATCTTCAACAAAAGCAAACTGTACAACCGCAACCATTGCCATCTCAACCTCAGCAACAACAAATTCATCATCCACATGTGCAGCAACAACATCCGCAGCTACAACATCATCAACAACAGCATCTTATTCTGCAGCCCCAAACTTCAACGAGCAGTAGTAACAGCGGCAGTATAACTGAAATTATACCGAAAAAGAAACAAAAGAAAATTGCTCCAAGGTAAGTTAATATCACAACCATTAGAAAAAAAGATAAACAGGCATAACATTTCAATTTTGTATTTAAATACGAAAGAAGACCTTCTTTTTATGCTTAATTTTATTACTAATTTAAAATTGTAGTGAAATCCAATCAGCTGCAGCAAATACACTTTCTCAGCATCAGAACCATAATCAACATCAAAATCACAATGCTACAAATAATCAGCAACCAACACAATCAGGCACAAATTCAGTAGGAAATCATGAAATTCTGCCGAAAGTTAATAACAATAATATAATTGTCAATAGTAATAAAGAAAATACAAAACCACCTGAAATAATCATAAAGAAACCAAGAACGTGCAGTTTACTTGATGTAAGTTAGAATTTGAATTTCTTTTGAAAAACCCATTGAAAAATTGTTAAAATTGAAATCATAAAAAAATGCATTATTGCAGAGCTATAAATTGAATTGGAAAGCAGCAAATAATCATTTTCAACGCTATTCTGATGTTAAACCACGTGAAGAACGTCGACCTACCGTAATAGATTTGGCTAATCAGGCTCATGTTGTTCAGAAAATTAACGGCTGGAAAATATATCATTTAAGTGCCCAAATGGAGGATTTAGTAAGCATTAAAAAATTGCTCTAATTTTATTTGACAATTACAATTCTATAAACAATTTCTTATAATTTAATATAACAGTGCGAGATTGAAAATCAAGTGTATGAAAAATTAGCAATGATGTTAAAAGGAATGGAATCTCATCCAGAAAGTGCAGATTTAGACCGAGTTAATGACTTATTAAAAGTAAAAAACTATAATTTATCACTATATATATGTTATATTTACTACATTTAAATGTATTTTATAATTAAGGGTAATATGCAACGAAGTAAAATCATTGCCGATGGTATCAATGAGGCTCGAACACAAATAATGAAAATATTCAATCATAAATCTAACGTTTCGGATATAATATTACGCTGTGCATCGAAGCGAAATTTTAAAAAACGTGAAAAAACCTAAACAATTAATATTTATTGCAACAACAAAAAAAATGGAACATTAGAATTTTAGGAGTATTTTTATTAATTATAAATTGCAAAGCAATAATTTTTGAAAGAATGCAAAACAACAGTTTTTATTCATAATATTTATATAAATATAAATAAGCAGCAGAAAATATTTTAATTAGAAAATAGAATTTAGATTTTATTCAATTTTTATCTCTATCAGATAATCTTTAAGGAAACAATTAAAAAAATTAATGAATAAAAATAATATGATAAAATTTTTTTATCTCTATCAGATAAGAGTGAATAGGAAACAATTAAAAAAATTAATGAATAAAAATAATATGATAAAAATCAATCAACATCATTTTTCAAGTTCATAAAATAAATGCAAGTTACTTTAATATGTAAGTAGCATTCAATAAAGAGTTATATACACATTACTTTCGTATTAATAAGATAACAAAATTTTTACTAAATTTATTAAGTTATTCAATATTTTGACAAGCAAATATTGTTCATTCTATATTAATAATAATTATAAAATATTCTTTAACTTCCACTTGCTTATAATATTTAACAGAATTTTTTTTTCAGTAAAGTAATTTATAAAAAAAAAAAAAAAAATATGTAGCAAATGTAAATAATTGTTGGAAGTTAAGATAAACTAATTGTAAAAAAGTTTATACAATATATATTCGAAAAAAAAACTAAATAATTTGAATTTACTTTTAATTATTTAAAATATTTTTTTTTTATCGTAAAAGATAACATAAGAGAATTGTTTTCTGTAACTTGCAGAAATAAAAATGGAATCTACTAAAGAAACAGTTTTACAAAAATATTTAACAGAAACTAAGCAAAACTATTGAATACTAATTACAAGTCTTATTAATAAGGTAATTATGTTAAAAAGAACATACATCAACAGATTTTTTAGTTAAAATTTTTGTTAATGTAAATTTCAAGTAGAAACTATTTAGTCTTACCGTTATATTTTTTTTATTTATTTTCTAATTAGTAAGTATCTAACTTATGTAAAATAACTAGTAATAATATTAAGATTTATTAATAGCATAACTATTGTATTTTTTTGGATTTATTATTCTGTAAAAAAGTTGTGTAAAATAAAATATATACATATTATATATAAAAATTTCAAGGATATGTCTGTTGTTTTTAAAGAATAGAATAATACATTATATGTTTTTTTTTGTTGAAAAGGCTACCTATTCTTCGCTGTTACAAATACAGATAAAAATAATAAGCTTAGATTTCAAGAAATTGTTGATATACTTACGTGAAAGTTAAGATCAAAGATCTTTAATCAAATGTAAACATATCAGGTTATTAAGCATATCTTGATATAACTGACCTTGATGAGAATGCGCTTGGAGTCGACGATCATGGTTTTTATGTAAATATAAGGGGTGAATGATACTGTTTTATATGAACTTTTGCCATTTATGAAATAAATTACCTTGGTTTGCATTGGCCTCAAATAACGAGAGGATGGTCCAATTTATTGTAAATTCGGTACTAAAAAGTATTCTTAAGTTTGAATAATTTGAATTTATTACAATTTAAATTCAATGAATGTTGTTCCACAATTAAATGGATGAAGCGGTCTTTTCGTTCCAACTGTCAAAAACGTGCACAAATGTAGCATTTTTTCGCGAACTGCCGCCAAGCTATTTAATGTCATTTTATTAGGACGGCGTATACCTTTTCAAGTGTTGACGTGTTTCTATTCGAATTTTGTTTACAAAAATGGCTTCAAAAAGCAAAAAAGATGATAAAAATGCTAAAGACAGTGAGGTAATTAATTTTTTTAAAATTCCTTGATTTAAGCGAAAGCTACAATAAGTTTTTAAAGTATTCATTATGAAAATGTAGCATTTTAACCTCAATATATTCTCGACACGTCAGATGTTTATTTTGTATTATTTTCTATTTAAATTGAACATCAGCATTTTACTGTAGAAAAAACCATATATAAGAATCAAAATAACTAATAGACAATTCATAAAAAAATAAATACGATAAATACGAAATAAATTGAAATTCTGTATGTATAATTTTTTTCTGTATAAAATTTTAGGTTGTTAAAATAAATAAATGGGATGGATCAGCAGTAAAACATGCACTGGATGATGCTGTGAAAAGTGCTCTTTTGGATCACGCAGATTGCCAGGAACATTTTGGTTTAATCGATGGCCGACTGGTAATTTGCGGTTTGGCTGTTGGTATAGCATTGGTTGCCTTGGCATGGGACCATAAATATCCATTTCCACAATCTCGTCCAGTGCTAATTATATGCGTTTGTTCATATTTCTTTTTAATGGGCATATTAACTTTGTATACAACATTCCGAGAAAAAGGTATTTTCGCTGTCGCTATTCAAAATGATTCGAATGGAAAGAAAATATGGCAAGCCAGTTCAGATATGAAAAAGTATGATGATAAATATACGCTTACTTTAACTGTAAAGGATTCAAAATCCCTCAGAGAGGCTTCCAATACAAAAAGCTGTGCTGCATTTATTGATGTTAATGGTGTAATTTTAGATAATTTGGTTGCAAACGAACTGAATCGCTTGTACAATTATTTAAACTCAGATAAAAAGGATAAATAAATGCAATTTGTTTTATATGATTTTTACTAGAAAATCTAAATGGAATATGTCTATATTAAAATAAATTTAAGTGACAATTAATGTGGTTTTATTGAATTTCAATTATGTTTTCGTTGCAAATTTGTTTTTTTTTTTTAGGATTTTGTATCTAATTGGAAATGTTATAATTGGAGTTTATTCAAAGAGAAAAAAAGGTTCAATCCTATAATGCAAGGAGTTTTGAAATATTTCTTAAAATTTAGCTGATTTGATTAAATTTGAGTTGTTAGAAATGAATGAAAGAAGAAAAAATCCGTTTATTTTTCTATTCTATTCTGCATCTGATCGGTCGGTCAGAACATATTTAAATACGTATATTTTTTATTTTATCCAAGTATTCAATTGTTAAAGCATATTCTTGTTATTATGTAACGCTTCTTGTGTTGCAATCAACATTAAATAAATTTTTCAGAAGTAGTTACCGGTTCTTATGGATCCAAAAAAAAAAATTATATTCATAGGCGGTGTTTAAATTTTATTGGAATTATTTCAAACAACATTTTATGTTGATTAATTGCCTGGATTTATTATTAAATTGGTCTATCGATTTCTGTATAAAAACCAAACATGTAAAATTATATTCTTGTTAGACTTCAAAAATATTAATTTAAAATTTTTGTTCTTAATACAGAATAGTAGGCATTTTCTCAATATGCTAAAAAAAATGTTTGTTTACGACATAAATTTGTCCTATGCGAATTTTACATGAAAAAAATTCAACTTTTCTAATGCCAAACTACATGTTAAATTTATTTAGTTGGTCTTTTTTTTTTTTAAATGTATATATTTATTAATTCGAGACTATCTTCTGCTTCCTAATTTAAATGAATTAAAAACTAAAGTTCACTAGACTTTCTGGTATTTTTATATTTATAGTAATTTGAAAGTAGATCAGTAGCACCACTAAAATAGACATTTTTTTGGCAAAATATTTTATTGTTAATTTATATTCAAAATAAATACGGAAATTACCTTAAATATAATTATTTACTAAATTACATTTTTTGTAAATAAAATTTTATCAGTGGTTTTCGGGGTTTAGAACAATAATCAACAATTTTATATCTATAAATTTGTTAAATTATATTAACTATTGAAATTATTTTATTCATGAGGAGATTACATTATTCCTATATGATTGGACATGATACAAATAAGAGATTTTCTTTTTTGGTAAAGATTTATGTACCAGTTCAATAATATGGACATTAGAATAGAAAAAATAGAAACATATACAAAACGTTGCGGGATTTCTATTTATACATACATACATATATGAATACGTACTTTATATTAATATACAAATACAAAAAAATTATATACTATCCATACATTAAATAAATATATTTATAAAAGTCTATCATCTATCGGTGAAGAATACATATTTAATAATAAAAAAAAATGAATGTCAGAAAATAAAAATTACTTTTTCACAATAACTATACAATAAAGTAAAAATAACCGAAAACTAAGATAACATTATAGAGCGTCATCAGAACCATAGTTAAATACATTTGTTGCAATAAATAATTTTAAAAAAGATTTTTCTGACTTTCGAAATGTTGTTTTATAATAACAACCTATTATCGAGTCTTGTGTTTTGCGCACGTATTTTTTCTTCGAATCCGTTCCGTAACAAATGGTAAAATTCTGATTTAAATTTAACAATAATATTAGCACAATTCATAAATAAGTATCATTTCACCAATATTGTATTAAAAAAACCAACGGAACTTGGGTCATTTTAATGGAGCTAAACTATGACTCAATAAATTTTTATTTATTGTATATATTTTCTTAGGAATTTTACCTATAAACGGAATTTTTTTTACGTTAACTGGTTATTAATGGTTATATAATTTAAACGGTAAAATATAATAAATTCCTAATAATAATATGATCAATTAAGATATGTAATATTTTTTATATATAAATTGTTACAAAAGCATTTTATTAAAAATCAAGATTGAATAAATCATATTAAATTTTTGTAAGATTTTAACACATATTTATAAGCTTTCCTTTTTTAGTTGACTTTATTTTAACCTTTTAAAAAGTATCCTTTTTGAGATTGCTTTTCTACATTACCATTAACATTTTTCTACTTTGCTTATCATAAAGTTTGGGCAGGTGTCCTTTACATTATTTTCCATTTTGATAAAGTTTTAAATTTCTTTTACTTTTCATCAAAAATTTAGAAGGTTTATATTGTTGACGAAATTCTATTATATAACATTTAGAAATTGATTTAATAATTTGCTATTCTTGATGTGAACTTTTCCCCGGGGTATTAAAAATGATTTTCTATAAATTTTCCAATAAAAATTTCAATTTATTTTCTAAATTTAAATACAGATTATTATATGAGTAGAATTAGTAAATTTTAATATTTAATTTTTTTTTTTAAAGATAAAAATATTTTTACTTAATGTAAATAATTATCTTAAATTGTTTACCTTAAACGAATTTCTAATTTGATTAATTTATGATAAGAGATAGTTGAATTTTTAATTAGAATTAAATAAAAATTGAAAATAAAGCTTTAAATGTAAAAAAGTTTTTGGAAAAATTTAATGTGTAGTTCTGAACACTACATTTCCAAAGGTAAATATTTTCCAAATATATTTTCAATGGAATTTTTCTACCTCTAAAATCACTGATTTACGAACTTAACTTTTGATTTAATATTTAATAAAAATACTTGTAAATTTTACAAGCAAATTTAATAAGAAATTTTAATCAATTTAAAAACAATATATTTTAAAGTTTCGACGTTTTTTACTTTATTATAGGTGAAATGTTCTTCCTAATTTTTAACAGTACTTCCACTATACAATCGGAAGTTCTATTATTGCCTATTCAATTTCCTCGTTAAAAAAAAAGTCAAATTTTTGTTAGAAAACTCTCTGAAATATTCCACAGTCAAAAGAATTTGATTTATTTGTAAGAAATCGGATAAAAATTCGTTGTAAATCGGTTTAGTAGAAAAAAGCCAAAAATTCACTTTCTAACCCCCCATTTGTGAGTGTAGAGTTACTTGTGCATATACTCGTACGAGGCTGTACACTGAGTGAGTGCTCTTCGAAAGTGCGTCGTAAACAAACTGTGAGGGGGTAAGTATGTAGAAGTTAGGTAGAAACAGGTGCCCGGGTGGCTATGTTGGAGCTTTTTTAGCGAGCACACAACGATGACGATTGTTGATGTGAAAGCGTCACATAAGCTTATGTTGTCAGACACATTGAATTATGGGAAGATAACGGCTGCTGCTGAAGACTACGGCTTTGACTGCCAGCATTGTAGCCCCAACTACTGATGCGCCTTATTTTGTTGTTGCAGCTAATATTGCTTGGCGCAGCTATTTGTACATAATATTTTGCCGGGTTTTGCCGGTCTCATTGAGCCATTCTAATAAGGCCGCCAACGTGAAGTTATACTACATCAAATATTTTGTACTTGTACTTATTTTGTAGTAGATATACGCGTATATGTGTATGTTTATAGTGAAGTGTTTCTATTATTACAATGTAAATTTTTAGAAGGTATACTGTTTACTTCGCTGGTTTAGACTTGAAATAACTTCTCGAGCCTCCCGACATTGTGGTACGGCCACTTGACACAGTCAGTCAGTGCCCGTTTACGACTCTACCTCTTACAATTCGAGCAAATATGTACATTCACTCTTACCTTACAAGCTAGTACGGCTGTATCTAAAGATTTTGGTACAGTGCCAGAAATTTTGTGTATATACAAAGAGTCTGTACTGCTTTTCCACTTGTACACAGAGTTTGTTTCTGTATCTTTCCACCAGCTGAGTGGCCATATGAGTGTTACTATATTGCAAAATGTAGAGAACTCATAAGAAGATTCACATAAAGTATACGATGGCTATGAATATCGAAAGGAAATCCGTGTTTTACAAGAAATCGGATTCAATTCAGTTTCATTGAAGACGTTGCTGAGTTAATAACAAATAGTGGATAGCTCTACCGTATTGTGGGGGAGTTTTGATTTTCCCGTGTTGTTACGATTTTGTAATTGCATTACGAGTAATTTATTTGTACAATTCATTCATTCGGTACATTTTATTAAATAATATATAAATATTCTCAAACATTTCAATTTATGTTTTGTGCGTAGTTCACTGATTGTGTCTATCAGTTGTTTTTTTTGATTTAAAAATTTGTTAATTTTAAAAAAAGTGAAACTTTTTATGATAAGAATTTTACTGTATTTTAATATAATAAAAAAACACCAATTAATCATATAAAAAAAACATAGTGTCTTATAATAAAGCAGTTGAAGTTTTGAAGATAGTAAAAAATGTAATATAATATTTAGATATGTACTCGTAAATATAATTAATATATTTAAAACTATATCATACTATACCGATATAAGAGTATTCTTTGTGGTAATTAGCTTTTCTTCTTATTAATATCTACCCTTAAAGTTTAATTTAAATGGTTGGAATTTTAATAGAATCAGAATAATTACTTTCACTAATACATATGTTATAAATAAAGTGTTTTTATCAAAGACTACATATTAATTTTATTTCAAATTATTTTAATAACTCTTCAATATAATAGCGACAAAATATTTATATTATTTACTTTTAACAATAAAAAAGAGATAAAATATGGTTATCTAAATAATATTGGACTGATTAGTTTGAAGAAAAAAAAACTGATCAACCTAAGTTTAATTTAGATAAAACAATATTTTTATTTCTTTATCTGCTAATAACAATTGTGTAACCAAATATTTCAAGGAGAAGGAAAAAAACACAACAATAGAAGTGATAAAAATCTTTTAAAAAATATTCTTGTATAAAATGTTTTTCAAAATATTTCCTAAATAAATTTATATAATAAAAATACAATAAAATAAAAACGTGAATGTATTTAAAAAAAATTTTATATAGAAACATTTTATATTTAAAATATATTTTTAGTATGTGAAAAGTTTTATAAAAATTTGATAGTCTTTTCAGTCAAAAAATTTATGTTCTAAGATCGCACAATAACAATAAACTTCATAATAAAAGACAAAATACTAAAGAATATAATATAAATTTTCTAGACACTATAGAAATACTTTCTTCAGAAAATATGTGTGTATATAAATAAGGATCGTAAAAATTACTATAAATTCTTTTAGATTTTTTCTTATATAAAATATATAATTGAAATTGTATTAAAATTTTAACATTTAAATAAAATTTTATCGAAAAAAAAATAAAACCAATTAGATGCAAACAATACACACTTGAAGGATTTTATTTTCTAATATTTACTAAAATAGTTATTGTTAAGGCAATTCAGATGGTGCACATTTTATACAAGAGGAAGCCCAGATTTATTATTGAAATGATTAACATAAATGAATAATGATTTATTAGAAACTTAATAGATAATAGATTTTTAATAATTATTTAAAATTTTTAACGACTACTTGAAAATAATAACGAAATAATGGCAAAGGATCTTATAAATACATCAAGTTAGAAAATATTATCTTCAATTTAACTTTAAAACATTAGTAAGGATTAAAGTATTGTTCTTCCCACGCTATAACATTTGTAAGACTTACGATATAGACAAGTAAAAATGATCACATTTGCAATAATTTTCAATTTTTTTTATTATTTTATTAGCTATATCCAATAACATAAACATTATAACGAGCATATTTAATGACAAAGACACAACATTGGATAGGAGAGAAACAAGCGAGAGTAAACACCCATCGGCGTTTATCTGCTCGTATCTTATGAGATATTTGAACATTTCAAAGAATCTCGTGTACAATTTTGTTTTAAACGCCAACGAAATATATCATTTATTTATCCAACAGCAAAACTGGGTACTATTTTCAGTAAGGATATCATTTGTAATCTTTTTTAAAGAAAATCGGGGCTGCTTTTGATATTTTTAAAGTAATCTTGTGGCCAATTTTATTTTAAACGGTGACTGAGGAAATCTTTTTAATGAGAGGACTATAGTGGTAGGATAATAGGGAATGAAACTTTTTATAACGAGAGATACACAAATCATGGACGAAGGGAATGCTTAGGTCACGACTTTGTTACGAATATAGAACGTGACATCAATGATACTTTTGAAAATTTTATGATTGAAGAGACCGGATGCGATAGGAATTGGAACCATTTAAGTAAAAGCCCATATACTTCAAAACCGTACGTCCAAATTGGTTTTAAAATTGTGTTGTAAATTTTTCAATATCGCTTGTGATCGGATATGCAGTAGTCTAAATCACGCGTCGGCAACTTATAAGCCACGCGGGTGACCCAATGACCCATTTGATAATTTCAAGTGACCCACTTAACATTTGAAAATAATGTTAAATAATTAAAAATACATGATAAAACATAAATATGAAACGAACACTGAAAATAAATAAAAAATAAAGTGAAAATAAATAAGAAAAACAATATTTTAGCACAGATAAACTCAAATGTAAAATGTTGTTCTAATTATTCTACAAAATTTCGTGCCAAGAAATTTTTTTTGGATATTTTTTGGTATATCTCTGGTCACAAGCAGGTATTGTACCCCATCTGGGGGATCAGTACTGCGGTTGTTTTCTTTCAAAGCTGAGCACATCGTAGCTTAACACTAGCCCCATATGGGGGATCAGTACTGCGGTTGTTTTCTTTCAAAGCTGAGCACATCGTACTGATAAGGGTTGTTTTCTTTCAAAGCTTAGTATTAACAGTTTAACTACCAAAAATTGAAATGACTGTATTCGTCTTAAGACGACCAACTATAAAGCATACTTGACTAAATTTACTTTGAAAAAAAAACGTTTATAAATAAAGTTTATTCAATTATGTTTTTTTTTTTTGAATTTTTATGCTCATTTATCTGTTTTAAAATGAAAATACAACTGATCCAAAAGGTGGCTTATTAGTGTGTTGTTTTTGGCCAAAAATGGCAAAAGCCAATTTTTGTTCTTCCACAAATCTGGGCGTTTCTGGCGGATTGCTTCGCGCAACTTGCGCATAACTTGCAGGTAATATTCCTTATTGACCGTTCTACCCTGTGGCAAGAACTCATGCACATGCGTACCAACATAACGCCAAAAAAAACGAAAATCAAATATAGGTAACCCGTGAAAATTCAAAATTCGCGATACTTTTTGAGCAAACCTCGTATTTACCATAGTCAGTTAATATTAATCATAAATTTAGCTTACAAACTGAAAATGTAAAGGGAAACATGAACTAAAAATTATTAGTGTGTTTATTGCATAATTGGACTATGTAATTTTTGGGACTTGAAAAGTTTTTAATTATTATTAAAAAGAAAACTTAACAAAATAAATCACTTAAATAAAATTTTTTTTTATAGAAATTTGTGTTATTTATTATTGACATAAATAGAATATTATAAATAGTATAAAAAGAAATTAAATAGTGAATTTATAATATACATATTAGTGAATATCCAAAAAAAAAAAAAAATAAACAATTAAACAAAACCAAAAAAGGAACAGTGAAGTGTGCTTGTATAATGTCAGCGACAACATTGGCTCGCATACGTCCAGTGAGCACAACAGGACCAACAACTTCACAAATCCCAGAAAGTTCATTAACGACAACAACATCTATGAACGGATCAAGCATAGGATCAAATAGTGAATCGTCTGATCCTGTTGAATCAGATTATAGTGAAGATGAAGTAGAAGAGGTTGACAATGATGATAATGCTGCGGACGAGGAGGAGGAAGATGATGACGAAGAGGAAGAAGATGCCGATGAAAATGGTGATAAAAGTGAAGATATTGGTGAAGTTCGAGATGAGGATGAGAAATCCGAAGATAAAAGTGAATTAGCGAAAAATTGCCGATCTACAAATGACTATTCACTTGATGATTTTCAAATCTTAAAAACAATTGGTAAGTATTACATATGTGTATTTTGTTTCTTCAGAAAATTTAAAGTTATTTTACTATTTATTTGTAAATAATTTAAAAATATTACATAAATGAATACACGTAAAATCAACTAAAGAGTAGTCCTTAGTATATCGTGCAGCCAAATGACCTTTAGCGAGGCGCTTAGAATTTATATTTCATTACTAATATTACTTTTTAACTTATTAAAAATATGAGGTTTATTTATTTAAAAAAAAAAACGTTTGACTTATTAAAAATATGAGGTTTATTTTATTTTTATGCATTTATCGGCAGAGTAGTGCTGAAAGGCTTCAACTGGAATCGCCTTCAGCTCTTCGGTTATACTCCTTTGGATGTTATAGACAGTATTAAAATAACGTCCATTCAAGTGTTTTATTTTTATTTTGGGGAACAAAATATCACAGTACTAAAATTACGTCCTTTCAAGTGGTTTTTAAGCTTAGCGAATAAAAAAAGTCAGAGGGACTTAGATTAAATTAAAAGAGAATTCCCTTTTGCAACAAAAAGTTATTGATTGATATGACAATGTGTGAAGTGCCTGGAATATCCGATCTGATGTAAAAATGCCTTATTCTGAGTCTTTTAACGACTACTTTATCAAAAGAAATACTTTTGTAAGTAAGTCCTTGAAAGGCTCCATATTTTCATCAGTTTTCGATGCTGAAGTCTTGCCTGAGCGATGTTAGTCTTCCACTACTTTTCGGCCCTCTACAAATGCTTCTAATGAGATCTGACACAAATAACCTATTTTCTAAGCCTTTCAACTAGTTTCACTATTAATCAACAGTCTGACCGCATAAGAGTTCTCTATCGTTCTACATTTTGATGTTTCAGGCCTCTTTGAGCGAGGCTCATCTTCCACTGGTTCTCGGCCTTACAAGAATGCTTTCCCATCGGAAAACTTGTGCTTTTCAGAAGCAATATTTCTATTAGGTTCGTTGAATATTTTCGTAAGTCAAACTTGCGCATTCACAAAAAATTTAAGGTATATTATTAAATTTTGATGGGATATCGTTGCTCAAAAGTTTACTGCTCCATTTTTTTGAGACGCACTACAAAAACATGATTTCACTATCACGTTGTTTAGAGTTGTGTAGTTAGCGAGGCTGAAACTGGTCCTATAGTAAAAAGTTCCAAGGACTATAGTATGAGTTCCAAGCCATGAGGAAGGTAACTCCGCCATGTTATCGATTTGTTCTCACGGATTCCAATCTCATTACATTGTAGGTATCTGAAAACAAAAAGGAAAAGGATATACATTATTTTTAAGTGAAAGAAGTTTATTCTATTATTAACATGATAAGGTTTTGTAAAAATACCATTTAAGTATTTTCACTTTATCTGTCTTTATCTTCAATAACATATTTAAGTTGATTTTTACAAAAAAAATCCTTTTTTTCTCTATACTTAATTTATTCGTCACTGAAATCTATAAAAATTTATATACACGTATTTAATTTGATACACACTCATGAGTATAATGAACTTTATTTTTTCATCTTGTTTCCTATCCCTTTTAAAGGAGCCTTTTCAAAGGTTAAATCCTATCAATTTAATTGTTGTAACAGCTACATACGAGTATTCTCAATGTCATGATGACATTTGATTTAGTCGGCTGTAGGGATTTTTTATTTTATTTTTATAATTAAGCTTCGGTGAAATTTTGTGTATTTTTATTATATAATCAAGTATATATCAAATAATATGAATTAAGTATGCTAAAGGATTTTTTCTTCTTCTTCGTTCTTTATATAAATACTCGTACTTCTATGTGCTACTTGAATATGGGATGATTTGAATAGAATTCTATTCAAGTTATTTATAGCCAAACATTTATAAAAAATATAATTTATTTACCCAACAGCTAAACTGAGTACTATTTGGAATAAGGATATCCTTTGCAATCTTTTTAAAGAAAATCGGGATTGCTTTTGAAAAGAACTTTTCATACTAATTAGAGAGATAATAAAATTAGAATTTCATTTTGATTTTTTCACAAGTATCGTAATTTTCCATAATTAATCATTTCGGTAATTAATTCATGAAAAAGGATAATATTCAAAATAGCATATTAATTTTAAATGTTTAAAAAAAAATTCTTTACAAATGAGTATGAATTAATCTAAATTCTATTGTCAACTACTTGTACATACTTTCATACTATATACTTAACATATAATGAGTATAAGATGAATTGCAATAATATACTTAACCGATAAGTGATTCTTTGATTAAAATTTTATGTTGAGATGAGTTTGTTGACCTCAGAATAAATATCTAATACTATATAAAATTGAAAATTTCCAATAAAATGAATGCCCCCACGTTTGGAACTCGTATAGACAAGTAAGTATTTATAAAATAGATACGCACGTACAAAACTGAGTACTTCCCCACGTACCAAAGATAAAAGTATCTTTTCTGATTTATTTTAATTTATATTCGTTTATGATATCAATCATATTTCGATTGAGTGTACAATTATTTTGGTAGTGGTTAATTAAAAGTTGTCGATACTAAGTATTTTTTTTAATGTACAGCAGTTGTTTCAGATAATATTGTAGTATCGATGATTGGCAAATATTTAATAAAAATATATTAATAGTCTTATCTGTATTTGGTAGAAATTATTGGGTGTAAATATATGTAATTGCATCAAATATTAACAACTGAAATTGTTTAGACTAGACAGTAGGAAATTATTATTATTATTTGATATTAATAAAAAAATTAATAACAATTTTTACAATTGACATTTATATTACTACTAGTAAATGGTAGAATATTGTAAGGGCACATATTATTTTTTTTTAAATTTATAATCTTTTTAATCCTATAAAAAATTTAATAGAAAAATTATTTGAATATTTAAATTAAATTTATTAGTAAATCGAATCTGAAAGTTTAAATTTTTTTTTAAATATTGTATTTATAATAAAATTTAGTATTTATATAGAAAAATAATTAATTTTAATAATAATAACACGTGTTCATATTTAAATTAAGAAAATCCATTTTGAAATTTCAAAAGGAAAGATCATTTGCATAGTGTGAAATTACAGCCATATTTTTACCATAATATTTTCTCTATTAATGAATTTCCTTTTATCTATATATTATTAGATGTTCTTATTTATTCAAGGATCCTTAAAATCTAATGAATATTATTAACATTTTAAATTCGAATATAGAAAGGGTTTAGATGAAACATGAACATTATTATTATTTCCCCTAATAACCCAGAATGAGAATTTATTGTAGAATAAGTTTGAATTTTTTTTTTTTTGCCTTTCGGTAAAAGGACTGTGTCTATTGTTATATCACAGTTGGAAGGATTGAAAGGATTTCTGAATATCTATAATTGCATTTTGTAATTTTATAACTTTGTACCCTAATATGTTGGAATTATAGTTTCAAAAGCATTATAATTTTATATATTTTTAGATTTCAAATACTCTCAAAGCATACATACTATTATATAAAGTAATAAAAAAAAATATTTTCACATAAGAAATCCGATAAAATTTATTAACCAAAAATATAAAATGAAATAGAATTGGAAATTCATTTATAAATATAAATATGTTAAAAATTCGAAATATAAATTAATGGTTAATTTGGGTTAGTTTTTAGTAATACATTTTTTTATTAATAATTATTTAAAATTGAATTTTGTAAAAAATATTATCCGAATTGCGCTTTGGTAAGAAAATGTTTAATAGAACATATTTAAAATTTAGATTTTAATAAAATTTTTATTTGATTATATTTATTGAACCTTGCCATTATGTATAAATTAAAACATATCTTCCAAAAGTGTGCCATCAGTTTTTGCAGGACTTGATACTTTTGGTTATTGCTTGACGGAAGTTGTTTTGTAAACGCTGCGTTAAAAAGATTTTTCAAGAAAAAGTTTAACAGCACCAAATATTTAAATTGAGGTTGAATCCACATATGGTCCAGGTTATCATACGGCTATAGTATTCAGAATTGACGATGACAGACTCTACGTCTAATGGCGCCTTTAGACCAAAATTCACGTCTTTTTGCGGATACAATAGTTTTGAAAGCACAGTTACATGTGCGTTTTGTAAGCCCCATATAGGGTAATTTTGCTTATTGACTTATTCACGTATCGAGAATCTTCTGAGTATTTTTAAAGCATAGATTGGTAACTAAACGATTAATAATAAAAAATCATAAATTTCAAACTAAACAAATAACACCTTAAATGATATATAGTATACGAGGTCTGTTCAAAAAGTATCGTGAATTTTGAATTTCCGTGGGTTACGTATATTCGTTTTTCGATTTTTTGTAACAAGTTCGGCCATTTTGAATGTTCAGTTAATTTTTGACAGCTGCTTTGCGTGCACGTGTTTTGGCTCGTCTTCGATTTTTGCTTAATTTCAACCAAAAACAGCATGGCATTAACATTGCTAAGGAGCTGTTGGACTCTGTCTGCGACGACACCAGGGTCATAACTGGTGACGAATCATGGGTTTATGGTTATGACGTGGAAACCAAAGCTCAATCATCCCAATGGAAGGTGCCGCACGAGCCAAAACCGAAAAAGCGTGCCAAGTTCGGTCGAATCTGAAGGTTTTGCTTACAATTTTCTTCGATTGCAGGGGCGTGGTGCATCATGAGTTTTTGCCGCAGGGTCGAACGGTGAATAAAGAATATTACCTGCAAGTTATGCGCAAGTTTCGCGAAGCAATCCGCCAGAACAGCCCGGATTTGTGGAAGAACAAAAATTGGCTTTTGCCATTTTTGGCCAAAAACAACACACTAATAATGCCGCAACCACCGTATTCCCCAGATCTGGCCCCCTGTGACTTTTCCTTGTTCCCGAAACATATTCTTTGATCCATTTTTTGGAACAGGCAAAAATCGAAGACGAGCCAAAACACGTGCAAGAAAAGCAGCTGTCAAAAATTAGCTGAACATTCAAAATGCCCGAACTTGTCGGCATAATTTAGAGACATGAGTACCAATATAACGCCACAAAAAATCAAAAATCGAATATACGTAACCCGCGGAAATTCCATATTCGCGATACTTTTTGAACAGACCTCGTACACGTATATTTAAAAACGGTCAAATGACAAGGCTACATTTATGAATCCATCAAATAGATAACCCATAGTATATTTATCGAAGTAAATTATATTGATTATATCTTCAGGAATTAATTATAATTGAAAATTTTATGGAGGAAAAATTTCCATTTTATTTCATGAGTGAAAAAATGAAATTTCAATAAAGTATCTATTATAAATGCTAAAATATGATTAAGGGAAAATATGAAGATTACACTAACTTTAATATGATAGAAAGCCCTCAAATATTGTGTTTATGAAGTGGAAAATGTTAAAATACATTTTTCAGACAATCAGTTACATTTTATATCGTTTTACATAGACTGTATGTTATCGTATACAAGTATCCTTATTTATGATAATATAATTTTCCTTAAAGATAAGCGAAATAACATTTAATTGATTCTAAAATTGAATTTGAAAATTCTTAATAAATATTATAATAAAAAAAAAGTATTTAGAGTTTGTTCATAGAAAATTTAATAGATTCTTTGCTATTAAAAAAAAAAATTATTTTGGTCTATTAAATATTAAGAGAGGAATAATCTTTTTAAATTATTTCTATTTGTATGTGTACACATGAACGTTTAGGCTTTTGGTATTTAAATAATTCTTTATAATATTCTTTAAAGAAAATGCTACTATGCAGGTTATTTGCTATTTTTTCATACAACAATGTTGAGATATAGAATATAAATTCATACAGGCATGGAACGAAGTATATTAACAAGTTGCATGTGTTTCGTATCTTTTTAAAAACCATCAATTTTTAGTGAAATAATCCGCATGTAATTCTAGTTAAAGAAAATGTATTACTAATTAAATTTGCATTTCTATGAAATTGACTACATGAATTAATCAAAGAAGTACATTTGGTATTTTATTTTTATTTCGAATATAATATTTTATAGGTATTCTCTTTTTTCTTCTTCTAAAACTGGTAATAAACTAGATTATATATATTGTATTAAAAGATAGAAGAAAAAAACAAAATTCCCTTCTGGGCTTTATTACGAAGATTTTGACATTATTTTCTTTATGGATAATCAAAGATTTTTATGTTTAGTAGATAAAGTAGCTACAAAAAATTGCTATAGTTGAGTATTATATTACTGGTGAAAATGTAGAGATTATAATTATTATATCTATTAAGGCTTTTATTAAGCATAGCAAGCAGAAGGCACGTGGCAGATGGCCTCTGGCAGTATAGAATCATAATCGAATTTCTTCAATTTGGACACTCTTCATAATGAAATTAATGAATATATTTAGTGAATCTCCATGGTTATTACACCCACTGTGTTAACTCATCATCATATCTACTAAACATATATATTTTCATAGTCAACATTCGTTTACTACTGACCAACTTTATTTATTAACTAATTTTCAAACAATATCAAAAAAATACAGTATGTTTATCACATACAAATAAATACATAATGGCTATCTTCATTTAAAATTAATCATACTTTGTTGTATAATTATTATGCTTACCGATTATCACCTACGTTTTTATTATTGTGCGTATTAATTATTACAATATGTCTTTTTTTTTTTGATTGTTTAAAAACAAAAACATTGACCCTATTTCAATTACATTATGAATTTAAATTCAAGTACATTGCGTGGAATATTTGTTCTTTTATAATTTGTTTCCAACTTATGTGAATCTTTAATATGTGTTATGTTTATTTCTGATTTTTGGTTAAATTTTTTGCAATACTATGTATATTGCGATGGCAGTATGATAAGTCAGTGATAAATGAAACAAAAAGTTCTTGACACATTTCGTTCAACGATATTTTAATTCCTTTATACCATTCGGGAAGTACGGCTATAACTTAAGAATTGGATGCAAATTTTTTTCTACAAAGACATTTTTTTATATTTGGCAATAGAAAAAAGTTGCGGTGAATTAAATCTGGAGAATACGGTGGATGGGAAAATAATTAATAACATAATTCCACTAATTTTACTGTTGCAATTGCCGAAGGATTGGATTTTTTCTTTACCTTTTTCATAATGGTTGATGAAGAATAAACCATGTGAATTCTAAAAAAAGGAGCTCTTCTGCCGATGGAACCGTTTATGGTTTCTTTGGTGCACGTTTGCTAGTAGAATTTCTGACTGAATTTTTTATATAATGGTGAATCAATGTTTTATGAACAGTTATGAATTGATAGACATTTTTTAAAGATTAGGCTTATAAATGTCCAAATACCCCATTGTTCGTAATAGATGAACACGTTTTTGGTCAGGTGTTAGCAGACGTTTTCGGTCAGGCGTCACCCATCTCACCGAAGGCTATCTCATACCCAAAATTTCATGTTAAATGTTTAACAACATCATTTATCTCATACACTTTCACTTGAGGGTCTTTCAAAATAGTCTCATAGAATTTATTAATTATTTCTTCGATAGTAACCTAAATTTCGTGTCCTGGGCTATTAACTTCACTTGTTCTTATACTGCATCAATGAAATTCAGTAAACCACTTCTGAATAATTCCATACGATGGTGTGGACACTTCATAATATTTGTCAAGCTTAGTTTTTAGCTTCAGATATTGTTTTCTTCTTCAAACCATAATATTTTATTAACATACAAAATTTGCCTTTTTCGATATTAATAAAAAAGCACAAACCTTGTCTTTTTCAATGGCTGTCAAAACTAAACTAATGAATAGATGTTTGGTTTTTTTTTTAAAATGATGCCTGGTAATAAGAAAAAATGTCGTTTTGTTGATATCAATTATATTTCTTGCATTTATCACTGACTTATCATACTAACTCTGAATTTTACCACGTAACATGCGGTTCATATGGTTTTAGTTCTGATTATAGATGATAATAGTAACTATTTTTATTTCTGAAAGACTACTATTAATGATATCTCTATACGAAGAACGGTCTAAAAAAAGCATTTTATTTTTATTTAAATGCCAGTTCTTATAATTTAGGTCAGTTTCAGCAAATTCCTTAAAAATAGACCTCAATTGTTGAATATGATTTTCATTGGAAATAATTTATTACGAAATTTTATAGAAAGAGATTTTTAGAATAAAAGCAATGATTGCTATTTAGCTTAAATTCTAAGAATAATTATGTTTCTGATTCTAATGATTATGCTAAAAATACTTTCTAATGCCTTTTAATATAGCAAATTTCTATAATTGTTTCTTAGAAAGAAAATTGTTGCAGTTACAGAACTGTTAAAATAATCAATTTTATTTGAACCATTTGCTTAAATTTATTATTAAAAATTTCAAAAAAATCATTTAAGATATCACGTGCTATTTTTTTTTTGGTGATTAAAGCAGACTTTACTGTAGGCAATTTTAAAAGTTTTTGTACAATATCTTTTTTATAGTTTGAATTTTTTGTCATTAAATTGATATAAAATTGACAAGTGAATGTTGTTGTGTCAGTTAATGTTCGTCAGAATTAATATGTTTACATAATATAAAGATTATTTATCTTTTGCATATTATTTTCTTGTTTTTAAGTATATTCAACTACCTATATGATTTGTATTTATAAAGTTATATTCATTTTGTTCGCTTAAGAGTATATATTAAAATTTGGTCGTATCTTGAAATTTTAAGAGTTTGCTGAACTTTCAACAGTTAATAACATAATAAAATTTTATTTCTTTAATAAAATGCTGTGTATATAAATAAAATATTATTCGTTTGATGTAGGGTATAGATTTATTGATCATATAACAAGCGATGCAGCAATATGATATATGACAGAAAAGTGATAAGATTGATTTTACTCAGAGCAAGTTCCTGAGTAAAATCAATCTCATCAAAAACACAATTTCACTTATGCATCACGAAATATGGAAAACGAAAATTTGGAGCAACGATGTGCTCGCTAGAGCGAAAGAATACTGCCCAGACCGTGTATGCTGGATTAGTTTGGAAGTTGCAGCGAGATCTACTCTTTGATTATTTCCACATCCTAAAATTTTCAGACCGATATTTGAAGGTAGCTGGAAATATTGAGTATTCTGAAATTAATCCTATTTCTGCAGGTGGTCCTCAGGAAGGTTCCCTAGATTTAATTCGTTACAATATTTACACCCATAATATTCCTTATCACCATGATTTTCTTACCGTAACATATGTTGACAATACAGCCATCTTTACACGTCAGAAAGATCCTTACACTCTCACATGAAAACTAAAAGAACTGAACTTAATGGACGATATACAATATATTCAGCAAATTATTACTGAAACCGATATGGACATACGGACTTGAACTTTGGGGTTCGACTAAGCATTTTAATTTCTTCCAAATCTAAACCATTCAATCCGGATTCCTTCGCAAAATTGTCATTTCTTACTTTTATGTACGAAATACTATTATCCATCGTGACTTAAATATAAAAAAAATTCCATTCGTCTATCCTACAATTTTAATCCTTTAGCACGAGAACTGTTCACTGCTACCCTTCCATTATACACCCATTGACGTTTAAAATGGCAATAGCCTCCCGATTTTTTGAACTTATAAAATAAATTATCTCGTTCTTAGGGGACATCGATGGGTGTTTTTATGTCCTTGTATCTTGCATTAAAATATATGTCTTTGCATCTTCCCTTAAAAACTTTTTAATGAAAAAGTTCTTGACAGAATCAGAAAAAGGGCCGATCTTCCGTTAAGATCGGCCATCTCCATCCACGAGTTTTTTTTTCAGAAATGGGAACTTCTGTGGTTTTCAAAGCCCCCAATTCACCTAATTACTATCCGTGTGACCTTTTTCATTTCCCTTTTGTTCCTTCCAGTATTGATCCTCTGATGTATAGCTTTATAAAGCTTTTTATAAAAATAAAATAAATTGTTAGGAAAAAAATCGGTCCAGTTACTTTTCTGTCATGCCTTGAGTAAAGTTATTTTATCCAATTCTATTATGAAAGATTTTCTTAGTAATTAAACGAATATATGGAGAAAAAAATTATTTTCAACATAAAAGTCCTTCCATAAAAATGTCATTTATGTTATTTATAAAAATATAGATATTATTGAAATAAAAGAATTCGTAGTAATAGGGAAATATAGTATGATGCAAACAAGTAATTTGATAATGAAGAAAATAATCAATATGTAGATATTCAATTGACCTCATATTGTTATTTATTTAATTGAAATTTGATGACAAAAAAAATGTAATTAAATGTATTCTTTGGCAAATAATACATATTTCCATAAAACATAGTAATATTATAGGTACATTCACTAGCTTAATAGTATATCGGTAATGATTTAATTTCGTATTGTTCCGAACTAATCTTTAATTTTAAGTATTGATTCGTAGGACTTTTTCACATTTTTAATGACGTTTCATGTGGCAGCATTGTTGAATTTGAAACCAAAGGCACCATAAAATAAACATATTCTATAAGTAATAAACTGATAAGATGACTTCACAATTATATTTAAAATTCTGAATCGGTGAAGTTTTCATATTTTACAAGTTGAAGTTACTATCCGTAAGCCGAAATTGTGGTCGGCGTATATTTTCGGAAAAAGGAAACAAACACTTTGAAATCTAATAAATATTCATTTTATAATGGAACAGTGTTCGTATATATGTCTTATACGCACTTTAATTTGAATTTATTAACTTTTATTACTTACTTAAAAACCTCTATAAAATAAAAGATATTTTACTTTTACAAGTGCAATCTGATAAGTCAGTGATAAATACCAGAATTGTAGCTAATACTACCAAAACTATATTCTTTTTATAATCTAGCATTTTTAAGAAGACGCCATACAAAAGTTTATAAACATCTGTTAATTAGTTTAAATTTTATAAGCATTGAAAGCAAAAACGGTAAATTTCCTGTGTTAATAAAATACTATTTTTTGAGAGAAAAGCAATATCTGAAACCAATGAATGATTCAGAAGTATTTGACTCTATTTGGTTGTAGTCGTAAAAGTACAAGTTCGGCGTTTGCTAACATCTGAAACTAAAGTTTAGTCAAAACAATGGACTTCTTTGTACTAGCATCAAACGGTTCCATCGGCAAAAAGGGACTTGGCTCTTAATTTTGGAATGCACCTGACATATTCTGCATCAACAATAATAACAGAAGAGTATTATACAGCACTATTATATCAGTTAAATGATGAAATCAAGACAAAACGACTGAACTTGGTAATGAAAAGAGCCAATTCATTGACAATTGCAACAGAAAAATTAACGGAATTATGTTAGAAATTCCTTACCCAGGCATCATTTTCTCTAGATATAGTTCACTGCAACATTTCTCTGCTTCCAAATATGGAAAAATGGTTTTGTGGAAAGAAATTTGCGTCTAATTCTAAAGTCATAACAGAAACTAACGCATATTTAGCAGAGTTTGACAAATCATGCTACACGGATGGCATAAAAAAGTTGAAATATTATTCGACAAAGTAAATCAAACTAAAAAAAGATTATATTCAAAAATAAATCAATTTTTGTTGAATAAATTAATTCTTTAGTTCATTTATCATTGACTTATCATACTACTCCATTTCTAGATAATTAATTAAAAATATTAATACAAGATAATTTTATCCTTTACTATTATATATAAAAATTACCTTTATTTTGATATTCCATTCATGGTTTTAATAGAATTTCTGTAATAAAACATGTGCCCAAAAAATATATTGTATTATACGAGTATTTATACTGAAAAGTTTTTAGTTGAATTTGTAATATTCCATGTGTTATAATGTATTATGTTACATAAAATATTTATTTATTCACTTATTTATTATACATTAAGGTCTATAAAATCATTTTCTATATAGACCAGATGTTCATAATTGAACATTGTTAACATGTTTACTCTGATAAATTGTATAATAGGGAATAGGTAAAAGTTTAAGTATTATTTTAATGGAGGTATAGGTGTTAATATTGTATATAAATGGATTATAATATTTATCAAGGGTTCTATAAATATTTTACATATTATAAGTATTCTAATATTTAAGTGACTATCGATTTATTTAGATAATTAATTGGAATTCAGAAAAGTCTTTTATTCGTTTTTGGAATATAGAAAATTATTTTAATAAAATATATTCTTAGCTAATATGTTCACACTCGCAGCATAATACTTATGTATATTAATGGAGTACTATTGATTACTAATCTATTTTATTAATATACCGATATACCATAAATATACAAAATGGTACTCTACATATGACCTATTTATATTGACAAATATAAACAAAACAATTAGTCAAGTAAGAATAAATAAGAACAATTAGCCTTCCCTATGACAATTAGTAATTGTTTCAAGTGTAGGCACCAATATCAAAATAATAATTAATCGAGCACAGAATTTATGAAAAGTATTTTCTTATTGCGTTGAACAACTTATCAGAAACTATTTCAATTAGTAGATATACGTACCATTGAAAATAATTGATTATAATTTTTTTTTTTTTTTATTATTTATCAGAGAAGATTATTTAATTTGAATATTCTATGGTATAGTGGAGGGCTAGAATAAAAAAAATTAAACAGAATAAAAATATAAAATCCGATGCGGTTAATCCAATTTTTGCTAAGAATATAAAGTTAAATAAAATATACATAAAATTTAGTTTTTAATTAAGTTTTTATTTAATTATATTGCTTGAACCTTGCCATTATATATAAAATATAACATCATTCAAATGGCGGGTCATAAAACTACTTGCAGAACTCGATACTTTTAAGGTAATTTTTGATGACTTTTACTTAACAGATGTCGATTTTTAAATGTTTGAGGACATGTATGTATTAATATAATTTTTTACATAATCTTACAAAAAAAAAAATTAAATATCGTTAGACGATCTTGGAGGCTAATGGGCATCACTAAATCTCAATTTTATGCGTCCTGGAAACTTTTCACGCAAAAAATCCAAAATTTGTCATGCTGTTTTGTTGCAACCAAAAATAGTACACAGTAAAATTTTCAAGTTTAGGTTGGTTATTGTCAAAGAAATGACTCATTCAGACTAAATTTCACAGCAAACTATCACTTTTCGAGGATATAATATCTTTTCAAAACGTACTTGTGGGTTTTCAAAGCCCCATAAAGGCGTAATTATTTCTTATATTGTAGATGTCGAGATTATCGAGAAACGTGCGTTATCGCTGAAGAAAATTTTACGCAAAATGTGTCTACGGCAGCAACATCACATTTGAAGAAAGTTTTTACAATTTTATCTCTATCTGGTAGTTTAATAATCCGTAATATAAAATAGCGAATTTTAATCTAAGAAAATTTTATATTAAAAAATATATATATTAAAAAACTATTTTGTATTTTTTAACTTTCAAAATATATAACTTTTTATGAAGCTAAAATTTTTTTCTAATAAAAATAATAAGCGAAAAAGGCAAATTTTTGTTTTACTTTTAGTTATAAAAAATTCTATCTAATTTGTAAATAAAATTTTAATATTTCAATATTTTTCTTATAAAAATTGATTCAGCCAAAATCTTTTTTTCCGTAAAAATTCATAAAATTCTTATAAAACTTAGTAAATAATAAAACGAAATGAATCTTTTATAAAATCAATTACGTTGAATAAAAACTTATAAACTTTTTCGTTAAATTTTATACCTTGCAATTTTTAGACATTTAAATAACATTCTAAAAAAAAAATTGCAAACGCAATAAGAAATAAAAAAAAAATTATGTAAAAAAAAAATTCATTTTTCTAATGTAATTTTTGCGTGTAAAGAAATATTTTACTTTATTCAAGATTATTTATCCGTGATGAAAAAATTAACGTTAACTTATTTTTTTTTTATAAACCATGATGATAAATTTGATTACTTTCTAGATACTTGTATTATCTAAAGTTATATTGTAATAGAAATCACTTTAAACTTCTTTGAGGATAAATTATATTCGCATCATAAAACAACACTATCTAGAAAGTAGTTGAAGTTATTTATGAGCATATTCGATGAGTGGAAGCACAAGAAATATTGTAAAAATTGAAATTGTGGAAATCAATTATTATTGAATAAAAAAATTATAAATAATTATTGTATTATAATCAATAGAAAGTACTCGAAATTGATTAATGTTTGAATTTCCTACTATGAGTAATAAGTTGATAGAGAAAAACATATGATAGAATTGTGAGTTTTTTGTAGACATATTAAATGTTTTTCTGGATTTCATAGAGAAATAGAAGAGAAAAATTAAATTTCTCTAACTTGTCTAGACAGGTGTTGCTTCCAAAATATTAAATTCTATGTTGGCAAATATCTAAGTATAATGGAACCTATTCCAAATACAAACTAACATCAAAGTGGATGAATTTACCAGTACTACTTATTCAATTGGTGTACTTGAATAATTACAGTTCACTGATTATAATCGTTAACTTTTTGTCAGCAATGTGTGAATATATATAACTAAGTAGATATATGTAGTTCTTAATTTTTTTATCAGCGAAAAAAAAATATAAATACTTTAAATAAATAAATAAAATTTTAATTTGCAATTACATGCAAAAAAGATTCAAAGATCTGTGATCATTTGATTGCCGCTTTAAATAAATTAAAAATAAAGGGTTATAAAAAATAGTTATTTTTCAATGATAAAGCGATCAATTAAATTAATAAAAAGGGATATAAATTGTATGCATGTATTTTGTGTAATTGAAAATTTCATATGCACTAAAAATTTATGTTGCCATATATTGGAGGGTTATCCAATTTGCGCTTTGAAAAATAAAGTCGATTAAAATAAATTTTAAGTTAAGATTTTGATAATTTTTTTTAAATTTATTAAATTGCATAAATCTTGTCATTATACAATATATTAATTATGACAATATTCACAAAACTTCTTGTAACATTCGATCATTTTGAGGTAATTTTTTACGACTCTTTTGGCCGAAAAGTTTTTAAATGCGCTAAAGTTTAAGAATTATCTATATAAATATGATTTTTTGCATTGCACTATAAGAAAAAATCCAACAAAGTCAATTTAATTGATATTGAATGGCAATTGACATCACGAAAGCTTTAAATGACGCGCCCTGGAAACTTTTTTTGTGTGGTTGATTTGTGGCGCTGTTTTGTTGAAACAAATTAAAATCTTCAAATTTGATTATCATATGGCACACAGAATAAGTTGTAGGCTTTCAGGCTAAGCAAATATTATCTTGAATAACATATTTCTCTGTTATTCTATTAAAAAAACCAGTTTGTATTTTCTAAATTCTGAAATTTACAAATAAAATGCACAAAAACCTGCTCCATTTATATACTAAATATCCAAGTATGCATAGAAAGCTGAAAGGTCTACCCAAAACTACTCAAACTCGCGAGGAAAGGCACCGTCTACAGACGAGGTACGACCTTGCTTAAAAGATGGTCAAACGCATGGCAAGGGATGACAAGAGGAACTACTTCAACGAAATAGCGAGCGAAGCAGAAGCCGCTGCACACCGGAGCGATATCCGCAGTGTCTATGCATCAATTCGCAAACTATCCGGAAAAATAACACCCTCACTGCCACCACTTAAGGACAAAGACGGTCAAACTCTCTCCACGGATGAAGAACAACTCGACCGCTGAAAGGAATTCTTCTCAGAATCCCTTCCAATAGCTCCAGAATTCCATCCTCCTCCTACAGTGATGCGCAGAAACCCACGAAGATCCATCCCAACAACACCGCCTACGATTACGGAGATCACAACAGCAATCAACAAGCTTAAGTACAGCAAAGCACCCGGCCCCAGAAGTTCTGAAGTTTGATCCACCAACCCTCCTGGCCTCGCTGTTGCATCCTATAATCGAAAAAGCCTGGACACAATGCCACTTCCCGGAAAGCTGGAAAGAAGGAGTAATTATCACCATCCCGAAGAAAGGTGACCTTGGCGATTGCAAAAACTAGAGGGGAATCACTCTGCTGAACACCATCCAGAAACTAATCGCATCAATCATCCTGACTCGCATCACTCCAACAGTGGAAAGTGCCCTCCGCAACGAGCAGTCTGGCTTTAGACCAAACCGCTCCTGTATTGATCACATCAACAGCCTAAGAATGATCATTGAACAGTCGAACGAATGGAACAGCCCGCTCTATCTTCTCTTCGTTGACTTCGAAAGAGCCTTTGACATGATTTCTCGCGACGCCATCTGGAGTGCTCTGGATGAACTGGGCATCCCGCAGGCCATCATCGATCTCATCCGAGAACTATACCGCGAGGCCCCGTGTGGAGTGCGTTTCAAGGGACGAAACAGCGATACATTCAACATCTCGAGAGGAGTCAGGCAGGGTTGCATAATCTCGCCTATCCTCTTCATAATCGCCCTAGACCTAGTCCTTCAACGCACTAACAACACAGCCAGCAACGGTATCCAGTGGACACTGCGTGAGAAGCTCCACGACCTGGACTACGCCGACGATATATGCCCCATGTCCCACACCTTCAACGGCATTCAGGAGAAACTGAATGCTCTGGCCTCCAACGCCGAAGAAGTTGGGATGAGAATCAACATCAAGAAGACCAAATTGATGCGTATTGGCGCCACCTGCGAGAGACCCTTGATGATACACGGTACCCAAGTTGAAGATGTCGAAAAGTTCTGTTACCTTGGCAGCATGCTCAGCAAGGATGGTGGAACTGAAATAGACATCCAAACGCGCAACAACAAGGCGCGACAAGCGTACACCTCACTTGGGAACGTGTGGCGTTCCAATCACCTCTCCATAGCACTCAAACTTCGAATATTCAACTCAAACGTCAAGTCAGTCCTGCTGTACGGCTGCAAAACATGGAAAGTAACAGACAGCACGACTCGTAAGCCTCAAGCATTTGTGAACAGATGCTTGAGGCGTATAAGCAAGATCTTCTGGCCGAACTGGATAACGAACGATGAGCTGCTTCTTCTCACGAAGCAAATACCCCTGCTAGATAACATCAAACGCAGGAAATGGAGTTGGATTGGCCACACCTTGCGAAAACCCCCTACGGACATAGCATGGATGGCACTAGATTGGAACCCACAGGGCAATCGCAGCAGAGGACGTCCAAGGACCACTTGGAGAAGATCAGTCGAGCGCGAACACCAACAAACTGGCAAATCATGGTCGGAAGTAAAAGGGCTGGCTCAAGACAGAAGCAGATGGAGAGAGTTCACAGAGTCTCTAGTGCCGCTATATGCTCTATAGGAGTGACTGTGTTCTCATGTCTATGTGTAACATAGAAATAAAAACCTGTCAAATAAAAAAATAAAAAAAAGTATGCATAAACTTCAAAAATACTCTTCAAATTTTGAAATGTTTAATTAAATAGACTAAATTTACATACTAAATATATAAAAATTAAATTTTCGACATAAACTATGGATCAAATTTAAAAAAAAAAAAAACTGTTTTTGTACGTAAAACTGGTCCGATAATAATTACAACAGTGTGGATTAACGGATTGATTTTTAAACTATTTAAATACAACTTCCCAATATTGTATATTTAATTAAAATAATCAGAACTATGATAATAGGTAGAAAATTTTTAGTGGAAGCAAATGGAGTTATAACAGACGAGACGTATGATATTAAAATGGATTGCAACAAGGAACAGTTACCTCACCATTCCTGTTTATAATTTATTTAAATGAGTTGCTAGAAATGTTAAATAGAAATAATCGCGAAAATAAATGCATCGCTTTCGCGGATGATCTGACTATCTACACAGTAAACAAAGATTACCATAAATTAGGAAAAAACTTGCAGTTCATGTTCAATACCGTACTCAGCTATGCTGAAGCCTGGAGATTGAGGATCAATTTCAAGAAGTGTGAGTCAATATTATTCAGAAATGTCCTAAGATTTTGCCATGTGTCAGGTCAAAAAAATTGGAGACAATTTGGAGTTAGAGCAGGGGATGGTACGGTTTTGGAGCATAAGAATGCAGTGAAATATCTGGGAATTTGGCTGAGGCATGCCCTGAATTATGGTGAGCACATCAAGAAGCAGCTGGATAAAGCAAAGGCAGCATTTTATTTAGCTAAAAGGCTGTTTTATTCTAAATTCCTGTCGCCAAGAGTGAAAGTAATTGCTTATCAAGCAATTATTAGGCCAATACTGACGTACGGCAGCCCGATATGGTTCAACATTAGTGGGTCACTGATGGAAATATATAGAAAATTTGAAAGGAATTGTTTAAGAGCATTCCTGGGTAAATACCATAAGCCTCAAACAAATTATCAGCACTATATATCCAACAAAAATATTTACAATTATGCCCAAGTTATACGTATTGATAATTTTATAATAAATCTCATAAGAAACCACTTTGCAAAAATCGCGTCAATGGACAATGAAAATAGTTTGGTTAAACATGTAATTCACCCGAGCACAGATAACATAGTCAAAACCCTGATCAAGGGTTTTATCCCCCCGGAAGGTTTTATGTTTCTTGATCAACATGGATCTATACAAAATAATAATAAAATCCCGATATTCTACCATATGAAAAGAAGAGCAACCGCCAAAGCAGCGCAAGCCCACCCAACAAATGGAAGCTTAAAATTCAGTACACAGTTAGCTGATAAAGACATTAATTCAAACAACAAAGCTTTATATTGGTGGAAAAATTTGTACTAAAATAAAAAAATAAAAAATAAAAAATAAGTAAAATAATCATATTATGATACGAATGTATTTATAGCGTTCAATAAGTCCTTAGAAAATCCGAGAAATTGCTATTTTTTTTTTGTAAGTAGCATTATCGACAGGAAAACTGTCAAAATTTCAGCTTGATCCATAGCGTAGGTCAATTTCTATCGTCGATTAAAGTTAACGACATTTATTTCTGCATAACAATGGAAAAAAGCGAGTTTAGGGCTGTCATGAAACATCTCCATTTGAAAGGCTTAAGCCCGAAAGAAATCAAAGCCGAGTTGGATGCAGTTCATGGCACATCTGCACCTGTGTTTGTGACGGTTTACAATTGGGTGAATGAATATAAACGTGGCCGTTCATCCACAAAAGATGAACATCGTTCAGGACGCCCAGTTGAGGTGTCTACTCCCAAAATCATCGACAAAATCCACGATCTGATTTTGAACGATCGGCGAATTAAAGTGCGCGAATTAGTTAAGGCCACGGGCATATTACAAGGTACATACGCTTCAATTTTGCATAAAAAATTATCTGTGAAAAAATGTCGGCAAGATGGGTGCCGCGTTTGCTCTCAGAGGAGAATAAGCGCAATCGTGTAGTGGACTCTGAGGCTATGTTGGCACTCTTTCATCGCAATCCTGCCGAATTCCTTCGTCGATATGTCACTGTGGACGAAACCTGGATACACTACTACACTCCAGAAACGAAGAGACAGTCATCACAGTGGATTTTCAAGGGTGAACGGGCTCCGAAGAAGGCAAAAACTGTGCCATCGGCCGGCAAGGTGATGGCCACAGTCTTTTGGGTTTCGCAGGCCATCATTTTTATCGACTACTTGGAAAAAGGAAAAACAATAACAGGAGCGTATTACGCGTCGTTATTGCAACGGTTGAGCGAGGAAATCAAAGAGAAACGCCCCCATCTGAAGAAGAAAAAAATCCTCTTGCATCAGGACAATGCGCGTGTGCACACCTGCACTGTTTCCATGGCCAAAATTGTGGAATTAAGAATGGAATTGTTGCAGGATCCCGCTTATTCACCAGATTTGGCCCCGAGTGACTATTTTCTTTTCCCCAATCTGAAGAAATGGCTTGGCGGACGACGGTTCACTTCCAACGAGGACGTCATTGCTCAAACGGATGAGTATTTTGCAGAACTTCCGAAATCCTATTTTTTGGACGGGATAAAAATTTTGGAAAAACGGTTGGAAAAGTTTATAAAGCTTAAAGGAGATTATGTTGAAAATAAAATTTTTTTTTTTAAAAAAAAACAGTTTTTGTCATCTTTTTCTAAGGACTTATTGAACGACCCTCGTAGTCATTAGTGGTAGTTGTGTTTTAGATTAAGTTAGTTAAGTTTGAGCTTTTTTTTTTTTTTATTTATTTATTAAAAAATAATAATAATAAAAAAAATAATTTATATATAAAAAAAAAAAAATATATAACTATTTTAGTACATTTTTCAGTTAAAAAAAAAAACAAGAAAAAGTAAAAACTTACAGATAATACTAAAAATTATAACAATTTGGGAAAAAACTAATTATTTAATTGTAAAAATGAAATATCATAGAGTAGCTCCATAGTGGGTCATTATGATAAGCACAGAACGAAAATTACAATAATGCTTTTAGAAAGATTGAAATACTCGTACTATAATAAATAAAAACAATTATTAAAAAACAAAAAACTGGTCCAATAATAGCCACCTTTTTTTTATAAATAAAAAAATCGACAACTATTTAAAATAACAAGCAGCTTAATTGTTTAAAATTACTCAACCACCATTCGGAACAAGTAAAAACCACAATTAATCAGATTTGATTAAATTAATAAGTCTCGTTTCCATTGAAATTTTAATGATAAAGTTAACGTGCATGATACTTTTTATTACGAGCAATAGTTAATTTTGCGAACGAAGTGAATGATAAGTAGTATTAACAATCTTTCTAAGGATGTTTGACAGAATGGATGGTATACGGTGAGGGATGGCAGACCTAATGGAAGTCAGCCAACCCCCGCTGTAAACAAGTTCTAGTCCGTATTATTATCGGGTATTAAAATACCCGAATTTTTGGGCGATATTAATAGATCACAAAAAAGTTACCAAAATTTTTGGGCGATATTACTATGGCACCGAACTGAAGATATTATACAGGACAGACCGAAGGATGTTCCACAATCTTGACGAATATTAGCTATTTCTAGGGTTATTGCGAATTGTTCGAAGTTTACTGTGATTTGGAAATATTAATAAGATAGTAGGTGGAAGGAAGACGGTCAAAACGTTATGGTATGTCTAGAAATATATCTGCTCTAAGGCCGAATTGATTGTAAATTTTAAATTTTTTTTTTTTCAAATGTTATGAGAATTAAACAATCTTTTTTCATATTAACAAATACTTATTTATGTATAATGCTTGGAAAATTCTGAAAAATAAATATTTTATTTCTATAATGGGGAAAAAATGAACGATAGCTAATATGATATTTTAATAAATCTGCATGTTCAGAAACAGATATTTCTTCTTTTTATTTTTATTTATTGTACAAGAAGAAAACAATTTTTTTTTGACTTAAATAAGATTGTTGAGTTCTTGTAGAATATATAAAAACAAAGAAAAATATGAAGTTATTATTTGCAAAAACCAGCTGTATCTAAACAGTGTATCTTTTGAGAGAAAAAATCTCCAAACATTGAAATACAGTAACCTTTGAACTTTTGCAAATAGTCAAGGACATCTGTTTTCTCTGTGCCAATATTCAATAGAGACTGAGAGTTATGAAGAAAATATGACAAAAAAAGATAATTTCACAGGAAGGCTATTTAATAAAAGAAAATAGAATATTTTTCCACTCATATAATTTGAAATGTTACACTATCATGTGGATGAATGAATCAATTATTATCCTTAATCGAGGAACAAAAGGCGCTTTATAAACACTAAATAGAAGACTAAATTCATGTATACATATTGACATAGAAACACATCCTTTATTGTGTTCTTCGAATATTAGTTTATAAAGAGTTTCGTATCACCAGATGGTGGATGATTTATTTTCCGATATGTTGTGCCCTAAGGATACTCGTATCGAGCCCTTTATATTTAAATTAAATTCTATATTTTTTTTTTATATTATCCATATTTACGATAAGATTGTATAAATATCGATATTTTTTATCCTTTCTTTGTGAAACAGTTTCGAATATATTTAAAAAAAAATATTTTTCTAAAATAGTTTTTTTCAGTTATAACATATTTTTTTTATATTTTTTTTTTAAATGATATCTACAACTACTTATGCTAGTAACAAGCAGATTTTTTTAGGGGAATTTACAAGGACATGAAGACATGTGGAGGAAAACACCCATCGATGTTACCTCAGAACAGGGTAATTTTTATTTTTATAATTTTAAAGCCGTTTTAAACGTCGATGGGTGTTTACTGGAAGGGTGGGAGTGAAAAGTTCCCTTCCTAAAGGATTAGGGTGGAAGGATAGGTGCGAATGGAATTTTTTATATCGGGAGATGCATAGTTCACGAACAAATGGAACATTTAGGTCACGGTGGATAACAGTGTTTCGCACATAAAAGGGGGCATTGACAATTTTACGAAGGATTCGGGATTGTAGGGATTGGATTGGTAGGGAGTTGGAATGCTTAGTCGAACCCCAAAGTTCTAGACCATGTGTCCATATTGGTTTCAGAACCGTATTGTATAGTAATAGTTTACTTGTTGTTGTAAGTTTTGATTTACTGTCTAGGAGACGTAATAATTGTTTGTATCGTCCGTTAAGTTCACGTCTTTTAGTTTTCGTATGAACGTTTCAGGTTAACCGTTTGTCGAATATAAGTCCAAGGTAACGTACGCTATTTTTTTGTGGAATAATACTGCCGTTTAGGGTTATGTCGGGAATTTGTTCTCATTTACCTTCACTCTCCACCTTTTGAACCAAGTTTCTAAGGAGTGGATATGGTTCTGTAGGATACTAATGGCGGTGGAAGGGTCTTTGTGATGTGTCAGGATGGCTGTATCGTCAGCATATGTTGCGGTTAGGATGTTGTTGTGGCAAGGAATGTCATGGGTATAAATGTTATATAGGATAGGACCTAGGAAACTTCCTTGAGAGACACCGGCGGAAATTGGATAAATGTCAGAGTACTCCATATTTTCAGCTACCTGAAAATATCGGTCTGAGAGATAAGATTTAAGGATGTGGAAATAACTCGAGGGTAGGACTCGCTGCAACTTCCAAAGCAATCCAGGGTGCCATACACGGTCGAAAGCATGCGAAATGTCAAGAAACACTCCTGGGCAGTATTCCTTTCGCTCTAGCGAACACGCAATGTAGTCAACTACGCGATGACACTGCTGGATAGTGGAATGCTCAGGTCGAAATCCAAACTGATGCTGAGGAATGACACCCTCGGTTTCAAAAATGGGATAAAGGCGTTTTAGGATTAATTTTTCTAGGATTTTTGATAACATGGGAAGGAGGCTTATAGGTCTATATGAGGTAGGAAGGTTTTTGGGCTTATTGGGTTTTGGGATCATCTTAATTATGGAAAACTTCCACAGGGAAGGAAAAAATAATGTGCGGAGGATACTATTATAAATATAGGTTATAAGGACGAGCGTTTTTTTTGGAAATTTGTTTCAGGATTTCTGAAGTTATTAGGTCATATCCTGGGGTTTTTTTTATTGGAAAGGTGTTCTATTGTGAATTTAACTTCGGAAGGAGTGAAAAACTTAGGAGGTGGACTTATGGACAACTGAGTTGATATTTGTCGGAATATTTGTTCGTCATGCAGAATGTCTTGGACATTTTCGTGAGGTTTAAAGATGTTTTCTAAGTGTTTGTCGAAGATGTCGGCTTTCTGTTTATCTGTATTTGCCCAGGTTCCGTCGATATTCCGGAGCGGGTGTGTAGCTGTTTTGTATTTGAGAATTCGTCGGGTAGCTGTCCAGAGTGACTTATTAGTTGTCAGTGATTCTGTGTATTCTGTAAATCGTTCGTTGTTATAATTAATTATTTCTTGTTTCAGTTCTCGTTGCAGTTGGTTCAGTTTTTTCTTCTCATTTGGCATTCTTGAACGTTGCCACTGGGCCCTGGCTCGACGTTTCTCGCTTATCAAGCTGCGAATTTTTTGCCGAAGATTATAGTCATGTTCTCGTATGGTTGGTTTGTTATGAGTTATGTGGGCGTTAGTGATTGAGTTCTGTATGCAAACAGTCAAGTCGTTTACGGCATCATCTATTTCTTGTACGTTCTTTAGGCTTTGTTGTAAATGAATCTGTTGGTCTAAGTTCTGTCTGAAAATGTCCCAATCAACTTTCCCATTTACAAGTTTGTATAACATATTTGAATCGTAATAATTTCGAAATCATGGTATGCCTATTTATATTCAGCTTTCAAATTTAAATTCTATTTATTTTTAGAAATTCGATATATATAGTAAATTTTATATAGGATTGATTGCTTTTTAATTTGAAAAATTAAGTATTAAAATTTTCAAAGCAAAAAAAATTAACTTTAGTATACTATAAGGAGGTGATGATAGTTAAACATCAGGCAAATTTTAATGTTTTTTTTTTTAACATTAATATTAATAATCATATATCAATTTTAAGTAGATATAAAAAGAAAATAAATTATAATAATTCATATTTATGTGAATAAAAAGACAAAAATTTGCTATATAAAAGTGAATAAAAAGGAGGAATATTTCTTCAAGCAAAAACTACCCTTCAAATGGAACAGAATATTATCAATCAATAAATGAATGAGAAAAAAAATTTGATACTAGAATTATGATAAGTTTTCAACACATCTCTTTATATTTACGCATTATATATTTTAGTAAGGGAAAAATAAAATGTGATGGAGGAAAATTGAAATTCAAATCATCGTAAATCATGTAAAATTTCTAAATTATTCTATGATTCTTTTTTTCCGAATTTTTTCTTTTACCATCGTCTAATTTGCATTCTAACTCAATAAATTACAGATGAAAATTTCAGCAAATCAATTTTTTTATTTCCCGGCTGTTAAATTTTCGATGCTAAAAAAAATATATTCAATTTGAATGTTCATAAAAATTGCTTTTCAATTTGGGACATTTATTTTTCAAAAAATTATAATAAAGATAAATATTTTGATATATACTTTTATTATTTGAAAAATATATATTTCTGATTATTTGCAATATCTTGAAAAAGAGTTTTTTAGTATGTATAATATTTTTACTTTTATTACAATAATATCTACAACTACAATATAAAAATATTCTAACAAACAAAAATATCGTGAAATATCTTAAATCAAGGAAACTTGCCAGTAACCGTCAATATTGTTTCCATATCAAACAATCCACTGGTGATTTTATGGCATATCTAGCCGAAAATTAAAAACACACTCTCCGTCAGGATCTTCTGTCGAAAATCCATGCATATGATTGCCTCCTCAAATAGATTGGAAGCTACCTTTCGAAACGTTCCGTGCCACTTGTTTTGGATGGCTTGAAGTCTGCTGCCCACCAAATAAATACTGGTGTTCCCACAAATCCAAATCCCACATGCTCATGATAGTACTCTTAGTTTTTCATAGTCATTTCCTGATTTACGTCATTGCTCTTCGGCCATGGAGATGGAACGACAACGTATATTAAACTAATAGAATTCCAAAATAGACAGTCTCTAAAGCGATACCGAAATCTCCAGCTATTATCCATGAATGGCATTTGCCATTTTTCCATAACAGTGGTATTTTCCATAAACAGTGTTCCAGGGAATTGACTAGTTACATTACGCCCCTACAATAATTTCACCGTAATACCCGTTTCGCCGAGAATACACAATAGTTTACCCTGAATCCCATTTTCGGACATCCTGTAAGAGATTCTTTTTTAACCGTTCAATCCGAATTTGGAATGCACTCTCTGACTCGATTTTCCCAAATCCTATTTGAAAGCAAAGTGCACCGACTTCTCTCCATTTATGCCTTCTAATACTTTCCACGCGCGCGATATACTATTACATTATAAGGATATTCATAATTACTTTTGCATAAGTAATTAATTTTTTTTGGAATCACTGTCTCTTTTGTGTGTTTCCGGGAAGGGTAAGAGGATCTTAAATTATATGGACTAGATGCAATAGGAATTGAAACGTTTGGTTAAATCCCAAAGTTCAATTATCTTTATATAATTTTTATTATTATAATAAAAGGTTTTATAATTGTCGTCTGTTAGTTGCAAGTACCCTAGGGTCTCGTAGCGGGTGTATAAGCTTAAATCGGCTGTTTTTTTGTCAAAAAAACACATGTTATTGAAAGTACTTACCCTTGCTAGCTACATATTTTTCCCATCTCTCGGGCTATTTGTGGATACCACGCCAAAAAAATTCCTTCTCTTTCGATGCAAACCACTCATCAAGCCATTTTCGGACGTCTTCTTAAGAATCGAAGTGCTGCTCAGCGAGCGCGTGGCCCATCGACTAAAACAGGTGGTAGTCGGAAAGGGTCAGGTCTGGTGAATATGCGGGATAGGCTAGCACCTCCCAGTTGAGTGTCTCCAAGTAGTTTTGGACCATTTTTGATGTGTGCAATGGTGCGTTGTCGTGGAGGAAAACCAGCTTGTCATGTCTTTGTTGATAATCCGTCCTTTTTTCACGCAGAGCACGGTGCAATTTGATCAGTTATTGGTGGTAGCAGTGGGCATTAACAGTTTCACCAGGTTTCAATATCTCATAGTAGACGATACCCTGCTGATCCCACCAAACGCACAGCATCGTCTTCCGTCCGAAGCGATTTGGTCTTGGGGAAGGTGTTCATGGTTGGCCGGGATCAATCCACGATTTCTGGCATTTAGGATTCTCGAAATATATGCACTTTTCATCGTCTGTCACAATCCGATGCAGAAATGACTTTCTTTTTTGTCTGGCGAGCAAGATTTCGCATGTGTTTTGGCGTCGCTCCATCTGCCTATCGTTCAATTCATGAGGCACCCATTTTCCGATCTTTTCAATCTTCCCCATGGCACGCAGACGCATGGAAATGGCTGGTTAAGTAACACCCAATTGCTCCGCACCATAGGCCTCCATAAGCATTCGATGCGATTCGGCAGCCGATTTCTTCATATTGAAGCAGAAAAGCAGACCTTCCTGCACATGCTCTTTTTTTGGAACAAAACTATACATGATTACCAAAAGAAAAATGTATGTTTTTGTACGAAATTGCTGACAATGTGCACTGATTAATGTTGACAGATGTTAAACTCATAAAAAAAGTATGGCGTGCCCATGGTAGCTTAATACGGTCACTCATGCCATCTATGACCATACAGCGGATTTAAGCTTATACACCTGGTGTGTGGGTTCCAGTCTAATCTCTTGTCTATGTAAAGTTCCTAAGTAATGCACAATAGTATATTATGGAATCATGTTGTCAGTAAGGTATAAAAGGGTAGAAGGAGTGAAAGTATTATGAGAAATTTTCTTTTCACTTATCGTAAACCCGGTTTGAAGATTTCGGCTATACTTATTCCTTTCAAGACAGGAAGTAATATAATCAACAACTGAATTTTGGAATGTTCAGAACAGGAGGCAAATTGATGATCAGAAATACCATATTATCATCTAAGAATGGATAATGTCGTTTCAATAGAAGTTTTCCAAAAATTTTACCAAGAATTAGTAGGATGCTAATAGATCTCATGGTTTTATTTATTTTATAGATCATTTTAATAATTGGGAATTTTCAGAATAAGTCCGGTTTAGTATGATAATCAGTTTAATTTTACTTAAACTTGAAGACTTTAATCTAGGTCATATGTGGTTTTAACAAGTCATAAAACATAACCGATTTTGGCATTATTGTACCAAAAGTTCCCAGAAACTTAATTTCGTGATTTGATGATATTAATTGACCTCTAAATTTGTGCGATTTGAGGCTGTTCAAATTTGTTTTGCTGCAACTATATAAAAGATTATATTTATATAGATAATTCTAGAATTTTAGAGCATTTGTCAAGTAATAACCGAATTATCCGTCAAGTAATAACCGAATTACAGCCCCAACTGTGCGAAAAAGTCATCAAAAATACGTCAACAAAATCAAGTCCTAAAAAAAGTTTCGTAGCAATTATTTAAAATATATTATTCTTTATATATAATGGCAAAACTTATATAATATACAACAAGAAACTTTTAATTAAAATCTAATTTTTAAACTTTCCAATGGATAAACTGGATAATTCTTTATATTTGTTAATCTTGAATATTATCTTATAAAAAAAAATCTCGTTTTACATTGTAAAATAAAGTATGTTAAAATTTTTATAAACATATTTTATTTTATATTACATTCTCATAAATTTTTTTTATTTACATACAAGAGAACATGAAATGAATAAGAAAATTTCTTTATTTTATAAAATTCGACCAATGAATATAAAGAAGAAAAATGCGTGGGATCTAAAAAATTGGAGAAAAAAAATATTTCAAAATATTTAGATGGCATAGACGATGAAAACTTTTTGAAAATTTTCCATTAAATATTTATAGTGTATTTTCATTTATAGATACATACATACTTTATAACTTGATGGTATTTGAGGTTTGCTATCATGACATCGTAAATATTATCGAAATAATCATTTATAAACTGAAATATTTTTATAACAAATAAGAAATAATTTTGTTATTTTATATAGGTAAAGTGAAAAACAGAAAAAACATTTTATGCAACAAAGTCAAAATGACTGTAATAACAATAATCGAAATAATATAGATACAAAATATTGATATAATATATAAAATATTTGACACTATATAATAAATTTAAAAAAATTCTCAAAATTCTTCTGTTTTTTTTTTATCAATGGTTAAATTGTCATAAATACATATATACGGTTTACAATTATAAATATATATATTTTTTGAAATTTCGTAGATAAAAAATTCGAAATTTTCCAACTTCTGACATTTTAATTTATTTAAACATTGATACTTAAATACTAAAAACAAAAGGCGCAAAAATGAAAGACTTTTTTTGAATTGGCGTCAAACAAATATTTTTGTTACTTCTTATAAAATATTGTATTTATTGAATAGTTTTTCTTTCATCGCATGTAGCCAAAATATTCTTATTTCTTATATAGATTATGGTTCTGTTTTTTAATGGAAAATATAGAAAATTGTATAAGAAAATTAATTATAAAATAAATGAGTCTCAAAACTTTTAAAAATAATTCCTATATAATTAATTAATAACGAAGTTTATTATCACATTTAATGAAATAGTTTTGCAAATTTTATTAAAGAAAATAATTTTTAATTTCGAAGAAATATTATAAGGTTTTTGGGCTCTTTAACCATAAATAATCCTCTTTTTGTAGATCGTTGATTCTCAAATTAATCGGCTTTATAATTTTGTGTAAAGCGATAATGGTTTTCAATAATATTCTTATCCTTTTAGGGCCATTTTAACACAGAATGTGATCAGATGAACGTGTTATCAGTCGATAAATACATTTTATAGTTAGTATTTTTTTTAAATTAAATAATACAAAAGTTGTAGTATTAATTTCTGAAATTTAATTTAAAAGTTTCTGAAATTTTGTTGTAATAATAATTTTTTCCGAAATTTATAAAAAAAAATAGTACTTTTTGTAAGTTCCATGAAATTTTTTCAAAAATTAAAAATATAAATCAAAATGTTGGCTTTACAAATGTATAAATTTAAAATATAATTTTTTTTTAAATTTTACACAAAACTCCTTTGAAGTAATCTTCTTTGAACTTGTTTTGTTAACTTTTCTTCAAAGAGTTTATTTCTGGAAATATTCTTTTAAACCTTTTAATTCTTTTTATAAAATACTCTTTTAAACCATTTATATTCTTTTATAAAGCTCTTAAAAAAACCACTAAATAAGAAAACGAAATATAATATTTTAAATAATCAATAATAATGAAAAAAAACTGACTAACTTTTTCGTTAAGGTTTATGCTTTGCAATTTTGGATAATTAAATGATATCCTCAAACAAAATATTGTAAATGTATTAAAAAAGTTATAAATAAAAAAAAATTGAACAATTCAAGTTATAAATGAATTTTTTTTTAAACAAAGATTTGAGTCTAAATTTAATTATCTTTCTAATAAATATTAAAGATTTGAAAATTTTCCAAGAATATATTAACTGATGCAAAAATTATTGTTAATTTTTTTCTTTTATAAATCTCGATAATAAATTTCATTAGTTTCTAGATACTTATTTTATCTAAAATTATATTGTAATAAAAATTACTTTAAACTTTTTTAAAGATAAATTATTTTTGCATAAAAAAAAATACTAGCTTGAAAGTACTCGTACTTTAAGTTATTTGTGGGAATATTCGATGATTGGACATATAAGAAATATTATAGGAGGCATAATGTAATTTTATTTAATGTGACATACCGGCTATAACGGTTGGGATTGAGATACGCCCAATCAACGAGCATCACAGACCTGTCTATAATGGATTTCGACAGCTTAGGCGACTATATTCAGGCAGTTGCACGCATCTCAATCACAACGTAGCTCGCTACCAACGCATTATTAACCCAGCTCGATTCATTCCAATGCATTTATTTGATTTCCTTCTTGGACCACATCATGCAGGAAACAACCAGTTGGGGTACCTCCCTATGAGAAGTTTATCAAGTCTTCTTATAGGCCTCTTCAAAATGACCTTATTTCATACCAGCTATGGCAAGTGGTCCTGACATTAATCACCTGCACACCTAAGACTGTATCCGCAATGTAGATATTAAACCACAGCCACTACGTTTCAGCCAAAGGCTCCTCACGATTGGCCGGGCACGACGGATGAACCACCGTGGGGCTCCCGACCCTCGTGGTATCGGATTTTATCATTTAAAGACACCCAGTACGTGCGATTCACCCTTAAAGAGCTACAGTAAGGAACCTTATATTGAATATTTCTTTGGCACTGCTAGGGCAGCTCAGACCCGCGGATTCGCCATACTCTTAGGTACTTTTGATATACGAGGTCTGTTCAAAAAGTATCGCGAATTTAGCGTTTTTTTTTCAAAAATTATTTATTTATTCATGAATATCTAATTTGTACCCTTCAAAGTAATCCCCACCAGATATTATACACTTGTGCCAACGTTATTTCCAATTCTCGAAGCACTTCAAAAAATAATTTTTGGGATCTTGTTCAGCTCCTCCTTCGATGCCGCCTTAATCTCCTCAAGAGTAGATTAAGGCGGGAACAAGAAAAAGTCACAGAAGGCCAGATCTGGGGAATATGTGTACGGTGGCTACGGCATTATTAGTGTGTTGTTTTTGGCCAAAAATTCACGCACAAGCAGCGTTGCGTGGCGCAGGGGCGTTATCATGGTGCAAAAGCCAATTTTTATTCTTCCACAAATCCGGTTGTTTCTAGCGGATTGCTTCGCGCAACTTGCGCATAACTTGCAGGTAATATTCCTTATAGACCGTTCTACCCTGTGGCAAGAACTCATGACGCACCACGTCTCTGTAATCGAAGAATACTGTAAGCAAAACCTTCAGACCGAACTTGGCGCGATTTTATCGGTCTTGGCTCGTGCGGCAGCTTTAATTGGGATGATTGAGCTTTGGTTTCCACGTCATAACCATAAGCCCATAATTCGTCACCAGTTGTGACCCTCTGGAGCAAATTTGGGTCATTGCGGACAGAGTCCAACAGCTCCTTAGCTGTTTTTGGTCGAAATAGAGCGATTCGGTCCGATAAACGTTGCTTCGGTCCAAGGTAGCTTCACCATATTCCACAGTTAACATTCGAAATGCGTCCGCGCAATTAATTTTATTTTTCACACAAAATTTGATCCAGATTTTTTGATCCATTTTTTGGAATAAGCAAAAATTGAAGATGATCCAAAACACGTGCAAGCAAAGCCGCTGTCAAAAATTAACTGAACATTCAAAATGGCCGAACTTGTCGGTTCAGAGACATGAGTACCAATATAACGCCAATTGAGAAACATGAGTACCAATATATTCATTCCTACGGTCACGCTACTACGTGTTTGTTTGCACCAAAGTGTGGGATAAATTCCTCAACCAGTTGGCCACACTCCCATCTCTGAAGAGACAAACAAAATTTGCTATTTAAGCATTAACCCAGCGAAACCATACCCTTCGGGTCCGACCTTGGCATAATCTTAAAGGACTGATTCCCGAAAAAGTTATGGATCGCGATCATATTTGCCATTTTTTGGCATTTGCCATGAAAAAAGTCGAATGGCGGCTCCATGCAGGCTTACGCCAAACACTTCTACGCTCACACATCCGCCTTATCCCATAAGGCAATAGCTTTGTTAGCTAGATTGCCATCTTCCAGATGAAAAGTATTTTACTTAACATCCTTTCGCGGGGGCGGAGAGTACCAATATATAGCAGAAAAGTAATGCAATCGACATCTGGCAAAACTAGCTTGTGAGTTAGTTGCTCCTAAACATGCAGTAAAAGTTTCAAAATACGCCGATATTTATGCGCCCTTAAAAGCGCGTGCTAAGTTCTGTATATGTTTTGCGTTACGAAAAATGGAACAACGAAATTTTGAGCAACGATGTATTTTACAATTTTGTCTTAAGCTTCAAATTTTGTGTGAATCCGTAAGTTTGATTTACAAAAAGTTGCATTTTTTGAGAACCGAAATCAGTAGAAGACGAATCGAGAAAGCCGTTAGGAGGCCTTCAACATCGAAAACTAATAAAAATATGGAACCTTTCAAGGGATTCTTCTTATTGAAAGGCTTAGAAAGCGATTTTTCAGCATCTCCAAAGAAGAGAATCTATGGTTCCCCAGCGATCCTATTCACCTGATCACAGTCCTAAGTTCTTAAAAGGCAAGTTTTTCAAACCATCGAATTAACATCCTAAGTTGTTCAAAAAACAAGTTTTTCAAACCATCGATTAACATTGAAGCTCTTTAGAAATGATTCTTTGTGTCAAATCGGATATTGCGCACACTTTTAGAGGGAAAGACAAGCCTTACTCACAAAGGCCTGCAACTTTGAACTTCGGAAACTGATAAAAATGTGGAACATGTGAGGGCTCTTGTGAGGTCAGACCGTCGATTAACATTGAAGTTGTTTAATTATCCTCTAAAGGCTTTAAAAAAGAGTCCTTCGTAGTAGATCGGATATTGCAGATACTTGAATGCTCTATCATGACAATACCTCCGGTTATAGAAGAGGTACCAATGGTTTCCTAACTCTTCACTGATTTTAGTTCGCGTAGCTTTTTTTGTTCCCCAAGATAAAAAAATACTTGAAAAGACGTCACCTTGATTATGTCAATAACATCGTAAGTAGTAAAAACGAGCTGAAGAAGATTCCAGTTGTAACCTATAGCTACGCACAGGAGCTACTTGAAAGGATATAAATTTGATGTAAAAAATAAAAAAAATTAATCATATTACTTTTCTCTTATACCACGTATGTACTTACGACCATTTAATTAATTAGCAAATTTTATGTTAGAAAAATAAAATCCATGCATTAATTCTCCTATATGAGTATTCAATTATTTATTTCAATTACGAGAATTAAGGTCATAAAAATTTTATTTCAACCATTCAAACATGAATAATTTTTCGTTTGCGGCTTAAAATGTCTGCACATAAAATCAATTATATATTTATGGAATATTATCAATAGCGAAAATGGCAATATACAAACACGTTAATCGAAATGTTAAAATAGTTATATCAGGTGGCTTTTATGGATGAAACCAGATCAAAATCACTATAAATTCAATGCCTGTAAATGCATTATCATCAATAGCGTCTTTATACAATAAATTGATTTGATATTGTCGAAAGGTGTCGGAATAAGATAAACTTAGAAGATGTTAGACTAGCACTCCAGTATTCTTATCATTTTGTCAAAGTCAACAATCTTTTATGGTAAAAGTCACTTACAATCCTATCCTTATGATGCGAGGATACATGACTTTTCACATTTATCGACGATGCACATTATCAACCGTCAACTGTAAGTTGAACACGTTCAGTTTCTGCACAAACAGAAGTAGTCTAAAAGTGAGGGGACAAGATCCTCGTATGTATACGTGTATACACAAAACATGACATGATAAAAAGTCATTCTTTTGACATTAATTATACTTAATGCTATATACCATTTTTGTTGTGACTTTCTTTAAGAGACATCATAAACCGTGAGAATAGAAGAAAACCGAACCCGATACACCAGAAGTTCCAGTACTATTGTAGTCAATATCGCCATTAATGTCTGTTTGTTAAATGTCCAATTTAAGAATTATAAAAGAGATTTAACAAGAAAAATTATATGAGAGGAAATTTTTCAAGGGAAAAAAGAAATTTTCAAGAGAAAAGATTCAAGAAAATAACAAAAAAATATCGTTTCTTATCTTGACCGGTTTCTACATCAGTTAATCGACATAATTGCGGACATTTTCTATTCAACTTAACGTAGATAAAAGAAAAACTTCTTTTCTTTATTTATTTATATATTTTTTGATTCTGCAGAATTTTACGATTTAATTCTCTCTAGTTCCTGTATCATTTAAGTTCAGCCTATAAATAGAAGATATTTACTTACTTACACATATATCAACAATAGAATCACTCAAGAATATGTGTTAAAAGGCAAAATTTTTCTAGAAATATAACAATTATATTTTTATGGGATTTTCATTGAAGTTTTTAAAATTAAAGCTTAGAAAATAACTTTTTCTCATTGATAAAGTTCAACAATAGTTTAGTCTCGTAATATATTGTATTATGTATGAAATTTCAATCATCTACTATTTTCTTAATACGTCTTAATTGATGTTAATTTATATAGGGTGTCCCTAAGTTATATAGGGTGTTCCAAACTTCACGAAAGATTTGAATTTTGCGCCATCTATGCGGTAAAGTGTTGTCAATGAAAAAATAAACAGCGTGACAGCTGATAGTTCAGGGTTATGAAAAATGAAGCGCTACACGAAATAACTATGCGTTTTCATTGTTGAGTAATATTTTAAAAATAATAAAGGTTTAGCCGTTACAGTTTTCAATTTTTTTACAAAATATGGTCGGAATAGTAATTTAACTTTATTAACTGTTAAGAGATTACTTAAAAAATTGAGGTAGACTGGATCAATTAGTGATCCAAGACTTTGACCATCCTTCAGGAAGTCGTTCAACACAAGACATCGAATCAGTTCGTGGGAGTGAGTCTAGGAACATCAATTCGGCACCGTCGTCATGAATTAAATATTTCGAAAAGCTCTCTACAGCGTATTCTCATGAAAGATTAACATTTTCATGCTTACAAAGTTCAATTGACTCAAGAACTGAAGCCTACTGACCATGCACAGCGAATGAAGTTCGTTGAATGGATAATTGAACAACAACAAGAGGATACTAATTGTGGTTCAGAGAGTCCACGACTGATCGTTGAGACACTAATACATCTTTAATGTGTTACTGTTTGGTGCAGATTTTGGGCTGGAGGCATCATCGGACCTTTTTATATTTGAAAATACAGCTGGTTAGGCCAAAATGGTTTGATAATCAAATATTTTTGTGCCTAAATTGTAAGATATATATGTGGACAACATGCGTTTTCAACAAAACGATTCCACATGACACACAGCCCGAGAAACAATTATAAATTAAATTATAAACCTGTATTTTCTATCAACACAGCGTGAATTTTGGGACACCTCATACATCGGCGGAGGTGTTATTTTTCCTCTTCAGTCCTCGATTACACCTGTTAAATTTTTTTTAAATCTTGGGAGCAAAAAAAGTTACGCAAACTGAGATCAGATGAATAAAAAGTCTAGAAAGTATAAGAATCCCTTCTTCTCAAAAAAATCTCTAAATGGAGAGATCTAACGCAATGGATACTTTTTCTGAGCCCTTCACGGATAAATTATTAATGTTAATCAATACACTTAAAGACACTCCTTTATTTCAGGGTAGAGTTCGATTCTGTACTGGGAATCGCTAAGCATATTGCGTTTGCTTTATGGATCTCTCAAAAAATTATATACCACATTATTTCTTCTACCTATTTGACGACCAATTTCTCTAATTGACCTTCTTCACTATTTAATTTCTTCCACTTCTTTTTCCTAAATTTTTCTTTTATTTGCTACATAAATAAAATAATGCTTCTAATCACATTAACATGACCTTTTGCATAGGAGTCCCATGAAGAAAAATCTAATAGCGTCAAATTGTGCGATCTTGGATGCTCACCTATATCATAAAATCTATAAATTATGCGTTCTGGGACATTCCCACTCAACAAAACCAAAATTTTCTATGTTATGTGGTGCCTCTTTTTGGAATCACATATAATCTAGATTAAAACCATCAATCTTGGGCCAAAAAAAGTCTGTTATAATACGGTGATAACGCTCAGAATTAACGGTCAGGGTCTCTCCTTCTTGAGTTTCAAGGAAATACGAACCATTAATACTCGATCAAAATTCATACGAGATAGTCACTTTTTTCTGGTACAATGGCTTCTTCACAATGATATGTGGATTTTCAGGGCCTCATTAACACGTATATATTGCTTATTCACGTATCCACCGAGAAAAAAAAAGCTGCATCGGTGTAGAAAATTTGTTCGAAAAATCAATTTGAAAAGCCTGTTATTTAAGGTAGAAAGTTTTTACAATTTAAACACGTTGAACCACAAAATGGAATGCTATATTTGCACTTAAATAACTAATAAAAATTAATTAAAAATGCACATACTTAAACATGATACTTTAATTATACATTTTCATTAAAAATATTTGAATGAAAAATATCAAAAATTATTATTCTAGTCTATTTATAATTTGAAAATATATTTGAAATGAAAATGAGTTATTTTGAAAATTATTTTGCTATTCGTATTCATTAATTAGGTTTGGTTATGCAGAATTTAAAAATCTTAAAATAAATTATATTGAAATTAAAATGTTGACATATGAAAAAATAACAATTTTCTTCTTTAAGAAAAATTTAATTTTTCTTTTATGGATATTTAAAACAAAAAATTCTTTTTTGTACTTTTACTTTCTCAAATATTACGTAAGTAGTAACATCAACAAATACTCCCACAATAGTGACAAGTTATACATATTATTTAATTTTTTGACAAATAAATACTAAACTGAAAACTCTAAAATCTGGTTAATGAAATCCATTCATTTTTCCAAATATTTATATAATTTTAAAAAAAAACCTAACTCAAATAAAATTAAAAAAAATTGAAAATATTTGAAATTTCTTATAACTTTTCAATACCAAATATATTATTAATTATTTTGCTTTTAACATTTGCAAATTTAAAATATACGGAATAATATTAAATAATAAAAAATTAATTACTTTCTTTTTTTCAAAAAAAGTTTTTATTTAATTTTTTATTAAACAACAGTCGAATTTTAATAATAAAGAAATACAAATTTGTATGGTAAAGTAAAATATAATAGAAAATACAGATGACTGATGATGCGTGGGAGTTGAAAAAGTTGTATTTGCATCCATTATGGACAACATAATTTTTTTTAACGCATCTGTTGATTCTCATAATGAAAATAATTTTAAAATGTTTCTCTCAAAATGATCGATAAGATTTCACTATCTTTATTCATTGAAAACTTAAGCCTACCAATAATTGCTAATTAAATATTATTTTTAAAGCTAAGAATTGATGTCAATTTATAAATACATTTACTAGCTTTTAAAATTTTAAGGAGACGGAGTTAAGTATTTATTTATTAATGTCTAGGCAAATATAATTTGAAAAATAAATATTTGATTTTCTTATAAATGCGCAAATAAATACACATTTTGAAAGTATTTAATTTTACTTATTATTTACTTATTGTTATATAATTAAATAATATACCTATCGTTGGTCATAGAAATATAGGACTTACAAGTTAAAAAAAAATAGGTAATGATGCTAGTATCCGAAATATTAGAAAATCAATCAAGTAATCATTTGTTAAAAATTAGATAAAACTGACCGAGCCCTCTATTTTATAACGAAATTATCTTATCAACATAATTATATTCATAAGATTCTATGAGGTGTGGCAGAAAAGTAATTTTTTTAAAGTAATAAAGTAAAAGGTAATTAGTGAGAGCGATTTGGTAATACTACGAATTTAAACTTGTAGGTTGGTCACTCCTAGACATGTAGTACAAGTTTCAATCTATAGAGGGTCATAAGTGAAGTTGTGTATTATGAAAAATTGAATAGCGGAATTTATAGCAACAGTGTGCTATCAAATTCTGTGCACAGCTTGGTGAATCAATGGTTTTAGTTACGAAAAGTCGCAACGAACCTTTAGGGATCATTCTTAATCAAAAACACAAATTTCTTGGAGCATAACACATTTTTGAAGGGCCAAGAAGCAGTATCAGAAAATTATCGCTCTAAAAAGCCTTCACCATAAAAAAATTATGGAAAAGAATTCTTCGGGACAGATGGGTCATTGCAGATACTTATATGCTCCACCTGACGACACCTCTCCACCAACGAGTTTTTGTCGGGAAAATGGATTCCTCCGATTCTCCTGGCTCCCTTTTTCAATAGATGTAAGTCAGTGTGATTTTATTTTCTTCTCCGAGATAATAAAAAAAACATTTGAAAAGACGTCATCTTGGTACTGTCGACTATATCCGGATGCTGCAACATGACTCCTTTTAGGGCTCTGAGAAATGCCTTAACATTGAATGTTCCATCATGACTAATGTTCCACCATGCGAATTCCTCAGCGAATTTTTGTCAAAAAAAGGATTCTAATGTTTTCCTATCCTCTCTATTTACCTATCATAGTCCATGTAACTTTTTTTTGTTTTCCCCAAGATCATACCATATACCACTTGGAAGAACGTTAATAACATCCAAAGCAGTCTAACCGAAACAAAACGTCTGCCAATATATTGCTGCCCAAGTAAACTACTTTGAAGAAAAAACACATTGATAAATGCAAATATAATAAAATTTTTGGAAAAAATTATACTCATTACTTTTTTGCCACATCTTGTATATTAACATTTTCATAAAAAATTTTAACCTTAATTTGTCACATTTAGATAAAATTTCTTAACCTAAAAAAAAAAGATATTAAATACACTTAAACTTAAATTATAGAATTGCCATAAAAGTCCCTTTATTTTTATTACTTTTTTTTGGTAAGGTTTATGGATCAAGACCATAAAAATGAAACTGGTCGATAGTTAGTTAGAGAGAGCAATCAGAAGTGGTTAAATTTGATGAAGCATATTAGTTTCCTTTGGAAACTTAATGAGAGGAGGACTTGGGAAAGGAGTTGTTGCCATTAGGAGTTTCACAATAGAAGGAGTCATATTCAAAGAGAAATTCTGGATTAAGTGACTTTTTTATAACTTTTTATTTATTAACAGTTCGGCTGAAAAGTTGAGAACCATGACGTCTAGATGGCGCCTCTTGCAAAAATCTACTTAATTATCACAAAGCCCCATGCTTCAAATAATTCTTGTCAAAATTTGACAGCAATCGGTCGATTGGTTCGTGAGATATAGCATTTTGAGTGGAGCAACTTTTGTTATTGAAAAAAAAATGGATAAAGACGAATTTCGTGTATTGATAAAGCATTGCTTTTTGATGAAAAAAAATACAGTGGAAACCAAAGCATGGTTTGACAAATGTTACCTAGACTCTGCTCCAGCTATTTCAACTGTGGAATATTGGTTTCGTCAATTTCGAACTGGTCGTACGAGCACAGTTGATGCAGAACGCAGTGGACGCCCAAAAGAGGTGGTTACGGCAGAAAACATCAAAAAAATCCACAAAATAATTTTAAATGACCGTAAAGTGAAGTTGAGCGAGATAGCTGAGACTCTGAAGATATCGAAAGAGCGTGTTGGACATATCGTGCATGAATATTTGGGCATGCAAAAGCTGTGAGCAAAGTGGTTGCCGCGTGGGCTCACTGTGGACCAAAAACAACAACGTGTTGATGATTCTGAGCAGTGTTTGGAGCTGTTCAAGCGCAATAAAGCCGAATTTTTGCGTCAATATGTGACAATGGATGAAACATGGCTCCGTCACCACACTCTAGAGTCCAATCGGCAGTCGGCAGATTGGAGAGCGAGCGACGAACCGAATCCAAAGCATGGAAAGACGCAACAGTCGGCTGGCAAGGTGATAGCGTCTGTATTTTGGGATGCACATGGTATAATATTCATTGACTATCTCCAGAAGGGACAGACGATGAACAGCGACTATTATATAGCGTTATTGGATCGTTTGAAGAAAGTTATCGCTAAGAAACGGCCTCATTTGAAGAAGAAAAAAGTGTTGTTTCACCAAGACAATGCACCGTGTCACAAGTCGATGAAAACGATGGTCAAACTCAATGAATTGGGCTACGAATTGCTTCCCCATCCACCGTATTTTCCAGATCTGGCCCCCAGCGACTTTTTCCTGTTTGCAGACCTCAAGAGAATGCTCGCTGGCAAGAAATTTAAGACCGATTGCCGAAAGTGAGGCCTATTTTGAGGTAAAACCGAAAGAGTACTATAAAAATGGTATCGAAAAGTTGGAAGATCGCTATAATCGCTGTATCGCCCTCGAAGGCAACTATGTTAAATAATAAAAATGAATTTTGCAAAAAAAAATATTTCTACTGTGTTTCGTTCTAAACTTTTCAGCCGAACTGTTACAACGGTTGCCATAAAGCAAAAAATCTCGGTCAAGGTTAAAGTGGCTATTTTTCTTTTAATATTTCACCAAAGATCAAGTTTTTCGTTTTCTAGAAATCCTGTGTTAAAAAGCTTTTCAATATTTACCTACTTTCATTGTAAATTTTTGTCATATTTCATAAAAGTAAAAAAGTTTTTTTTTATAGTAAACTTTAAATAAATACCAGTACTTATACGGGTCACAGTTTAGTATATTCTGCAGAATTAAAATTAATTAAGAAATAATTATAACCAAATATTATTTTTTAAGGATTATTGGACAGTAATTATTTATGGTAGTTGTTTATTAATTCTTTAAGGTTAGCAACGGTGTGATTGGTCATATTTAACCTATAAATGTTGCTAGATAATGTTGCTAACCAATGTTGCTAGTTCAAATATTGAGTGAATTTTTTCACAAAGTTTCGTATTGAGCGAATTTTTTCGTTTGTAAATAAAATAATTTAAAATAAATCTATTTTTTTTCTTTCTTCATAAAATAAACTTTTATTAAAGTTATATATATTCAGAAATCCAAAGTTCTAATAGTTTTAGTCGAATTTTTCAATATAATTTGCTAAATAATTATTTTGAAATTTATTCAATGAAATTTTTATCTTACAATGCATTTTGATCTGTTTAAATAATGGAATAGTTATAAAAATATCAAAAAATATAAAATAAAATTTAAATTTCTGCACGTATAACTTTAAAAACATTTACTGATGACCTTATTGATGACCATAGTCCCACTCAGCTCAATCTTTCCATTGACGCAACGAACTTTCTCTCACCAAATAAAATTGTTAAGTCTGATACTTATGAATAAATACAAGTACAGAAAAAATCTCATATGTACTATGTCTTAAGTTTTTAAAAAAAAATTATTTTGTTTTTATTTTAAAAAATTAAATTACCATATAGAGAAAAATAAACCTGCATATTTGAATAATTCTATAACTAATGACAAACAAAACTATGAAGAAAAAAAAATTCATTAAAAATTTTTGTTATTTGAGTCTTTGACTGATGTTTGACAATAATTAAATTTATTTAAACAAAATTATTTCTTAGCAAATTTCTTAAAAATAAATGGGACTAAAAACAAATGATAAGTAAAGCAATCTTAGTATTTGTCACTTTAAAATAACTGCGCCGATATGTATATTTATATGCATTTCAATCTGAGTAGAACATGAAATATGATATGTTATCTTCTCATAAAAGCTTTTTTCACTGATCGTATCTACAATAAAATGTATTTTAAAATTTCCATAGAACCATGAAAATTATTTTTTGGCTACGATAATACAGAAAATTTAGCCTACACGTATGGCGAGGTCAGTTGATATTTATTTTTATACAAGATATATGTGTCAATTTATATTTGAATTTTGTTTCTGAAATTCTGACAAATTCGATTAAAAAAAATTAATTTTTATTTTAAAATAAATAATTTTAAATTATGTCAGCCTAGATTTATTCATTATAAAAATATGAAATGCATTTAATACAACAAAAATAAGAGTTTTTATATATTTTTTTTCATTTTTTACATTTTTAAATTAATTCAAGATGTTTGGAATATTAAAAAATATACTAACAAAAAACAAATATAGAAAATTTGATTCTAGAAAACGACTTTGAAATATAATTCTTTTATATGAATAATAATAAAATATATTTTTCATAATTTTTAGTATGAAGAAAAGAGGCAGAAAAGTAATGAGAGAAATTTTATTTGAGTTATGGGCAAATATAGGTATATATACATCGGTGGAGGTGTCGTTTAGGAAGGCTTGAACTGAAATCGACTTCAGCTCTTCCATAACACTCCTTTGGACGTTAAAGACAGTACCAAGATGATGTCCATTCAAGTGGTTTTTAATTTTGGGGAATAAAAATAAGGCACACATACTGAGATCAGATGAATAGGAACGCTCAGAAACTATATAAATCTCTCTTCCCGACAAGGACTTGCTAATGTATATCGTGTATATTTTCGCGTCAGAAAAAAGGTTCCACATTTCCATCAGTTTTTGATGTTGAAGACCTTCTAGAAATGCTTCTATTGATATCTGACTCGAAAAAACCTTTTTCCAATCCTTTCAAGGAGCTTCAATGTAAATCGCTCCTCTGACCTTCACTCGTTTCACATTTTACACCGTTTTTGATGTTGAAGGTATCCCTGAGCAAAGTTCCTCTGCTACTGTTTCTCGACTCACCAAAAATGCTCAATGCCATTGAAAAATTTATATCGTCTTAATAAGAAATTTTTCCCATTTATATGAACTACTATTACGAAAATAAGACTTTTTCCATTATAAAAGTTAAAGTTTTAAGAAAGGAGTAATTTACTTTCTATTAATTTTATTTCTTATTAACCATAAACTGATATTGTCAGATAATTTGTAGCAATAAAATATATTTGACAAGATCCGTTTTCTATGTCAAAATTTAGCCCAATTACTTATTTGAATATCATAAAAACATCATCAAATATAAGATAATTTTTTTAAATGACTAACAATAGTGAAATTTCAATTTCGATAAAATCTATAAGCCCACGATTATAATGAATTCGTTTAAATCGGATTAAGTATGGATCATTTTCGATTAGAGCTGTGAACAGTGAAAAATATCTAAACAGTGATCAACTGACTATTGTATCGACTAAGGTACTAGTAGTTTTACTGTTCGAGTAGTTGAGATTTGAAAGTACTTGCGAGTACTAAGACTGTGGTATGTCCATAGTTACTTAATTTAACGGAATTAAGTCCATATTTTATACGAAATACCAAAAACATTTAGTCGTGATATTATCATTTACTCTGATCTTAACTGGACGTCCTTGTTATGTTACTTCCAAATTGAGTATAAGAGAATACAGTGCATACTTGATAAAAGCATTTAAAAACAAGACAAAGTTCGAAAATATCGGTCAAATGTAAATTGTACTGGACGAAAGTAAAAAGTTTGTTTATTTTCATTTAGATTATTGCAAATTATAGATATTAAGATAAATAGATAAACAGTATCTAGCGTTTGTGTACAAACAAAATAATGTGGTGAGCTTAGAATGGTACCTCTTTGCTTATTTCTTTACCTTACATGCATACTTGTTTTTATACATGCAAATTTATTCAGCTGCTTTTGAGAACATACTGTATTTTTTTAATATTTTTTTTGATTAGTCTTAAAAGTTTATTTTTTGATACTTTTTTTTTTATATTTAATCTAAAAAGTACATTTTCTATGTAACATTATGTATGGAGGAATTTTTTTCATACGAAATAAATGTGAAAGTGAGTATGGGTGGCATTTTAGCTCTCTTGATATTAAGGTGTGTCAATAGACTAATTCTAGTACAATATGTTCATGCATACATATTTTACCTGTTTACATAAATAGTTTCGTTTATGAATTTGGCTGATTTGGACTTGTTTATAATTTTACTTATGGATTTTGATTTACAGTCTCACGCCATAATTTATTCATGAATTTTGATTTAGAACTCATTAAATTATGAATAATTGAATAAACGGAAAGCTAAAATTTGTATTTATCTTATTTGATAAATAGTAGTTGTGCTATTCAAATTGACTTTATTTAATTGAATTTATTAATTAATCAAATCAACATCAAACCAATTGAACCAATATTTTAACGAATTCGGTATTAATATGATTAAAAAATATTTAATTATATTGTATTATTCTATCTTGAAAAAGTATATCATCTTATTTCTATGTAGATACTATCTAGTAATTGAATAATTCAATTCCGAAAGTTCTCGTATCCATATTGTTGATGAACGTGATTGCTTCGAGATGTGGTAGAAAAGTAATGAAACTGGACGGTGGAATGTTAGTGTCCCCTCTAGATGTGTAGCAAAAGTTTCAACCAAAGTCAGGTTGACTGCGCCATCCTATAAAGTGTGATATGTAAAGTTGTGTTTTTGCAATGCATTACGAAAAATGGAACAGCGAATTTTGAGCCTGGGACAATGAACAGGTCTGTGAAATCGAAAAATATACGGAGTATAATCTCACCAGAAGCGGAGTAGGATTAGTCTATTTATACTACGATGCTCATCATCTTGCCGTAAAGAGGGTTATCTGATTTCCAACCAAATGGGTATATCAAACGACAAAAGCGATCCGTATGACTGAAAAGCCTCAAGACGCCCGGTGTCGATGGAGTCGCCAGCGAACTGGTTAAGTACGGAGGCGATACACCGCACCAAAATGTTCATCAATTTATGGTCAAAGTTTGGGACAGCGAATCAATGCCTGATGACTGGCACCTTGTCATTATCTGTTCCGTACTAAAAAAGGTGTTATTACGGAGTGCAGCAATTATAGATGCATTACGTTGTTGAACACTCCTCTCCTTACTTACTAGCAATTATAGATGCATTACGTTGTTGAAGATGTCCTCTCCTTACTTACTAGACGGGGTAGCCCCGTTCACCCATGACTACTGGCAGTCAACACAATCTATTTCAGTCAGTCTAAATTATTTTGCTGCAAAATTCTGACAATAACATCGAAACTTCTGCTGTACAAGGTCTGTTCAAAAAGTATCGCGAATTTTGAATTGCCGCGGGTTACGTATATTCGATTTTTTCGTGGCGTTATGTTGATACTCATGTCTCTCACTTATGCCGACAAATTCGGCCATTTTGAATGTTCAGTACATTTTTGACAACTGCTTTGCTTGCACGTGTTTTGGCTCGTCTTCGATTTTTGCCCATTTTCGACCAAAAACAGCATCTCATCAACATTGCTAAGGAGCTGTTGGACTCTGTCCGCGACGATCCAAATTTGCTCCAGAGGGTCATAACTGTTGACGAATCATAGGTTTATGATTATGACGTGGAAACCAAAGCTGAGTCATCCCAATGGAAGCTGCTGCACGAGCCAAGACCAAAAAAAGCGCCAAGTTCGGTCGAATGTAAAGGTTTTGCTTACAGTTTTCTCGATTGAAGGGGCATGGTGCATCATGAGTTCTTGCCATTGGGTAGAACGGTCAATAAGGAATATTGACTGCAAGTTATGCGCAATCTGTCAGAAACGCCCATTTATGGTCTCAGAAGACGAGGTAGGCCTTCAGTGGAGCAACGTTGTTAGATAGGACGCCAAAAACATGAAGCGTTTTTGAAGAGAAGCAGTAGAATTCGAACCTCACCCAGAGATGCCTTCAACATGGTAAACTGATGAAAATGTGGAATGAGTGACAGCTCCTTGAAAAGCTCAGAAAAAGGGTTTATCGTGTCAAATCGGACTTTTTAAACACGTGGATGCTGTATCATGACGGTCATCTCCACTAATGAGTTTTTGTCCTTCGTCTGATCATAGTCCGTGTGACTTTTTTTGTTTTCCGATATAAAAAACCACTTTAAACGACGCCATCTTGGCACAACCATGACTAATTGAAAAAGAGTTCCTAGCGTCGGATCGGACATGTATACATTTAGATGCTCTACCATGGCAACACGACCATCTCCATCAACGAATTTTTGTCGAAAACAGGGTTTCTGTGGTTCCCCAGCTCCGGATCACAGTCCAGGTGATTTTTTTTTATTCCTCAAGACCATAAACCACTTAAAAGGAGTACTGTAGATAGCATCCGTAGGCGATTCCGGTTGAAACCTTCCAGCATTTCTACGAAGAAAGAAAACAACACCTTCGCCTATGTATAGCTCCCCAAGGGAACTATGTTACTTTGAGAAAGATAATATTGATATATAAAATTAAAATTAAATTGTTGGGGAAAAATAAATTAATCTCGCTACTTTTATACCATATGTGTACACTTATATGAAAACCTTCCGTTATACCAATATACGTGTGTGTATATATACTGTTTCCAATACTATATTTATGGTATTGACATTTTTAGAATTTATATAATTTTTAATTATTGATAAAAATAGTCGTGTTTTATTTGTTGGACAAAATTTTCTACATTGGATAGAATCGGAAAGAACAGTATCTTTTCTGGTTGGATTCATGCTTCCTGATCCAATGTGACATTGTCAGATCGCTCACATTAGCGATGTTCACATGGACGTTGTTGTGGCCTTAGCGGAAGCTATCATAATCTATCAACTATCCTAGCATTTGTTTGGCAAAGATTTGTAAAATCTAATTTCCCGTAGTATCTTTTGAAGATCACGATCGAAACTCTGTTGGGATGATCGAAATAGCTTTTAATCGGACGGTAAATAATTTTGATGCTGCAGTTGTAAACATGGTCTGCGATCATCACAAAATCGTCAAATCAACAAATATTTATTTAGACTGTAGGTGGCCAACGGGAAGATTGCCAATAATGCGTAAATTAACATAAACAGTGGCCACAGTGGTTACTATTTCCTGATCGAATCATTACAATTAATTTTATGGTTGCATTTTCGCAGATAGATTTAAATTTTCATCCACGTGCTGAATATGTTCAAATGTGTAATTGATTTCTTTATTATTTTAATCCAATAATAACAATAGTAATTAAGAATTTAAAAAAATTCTAAATTTTTGCAAATTATTTACTTTAAAAAAATTGTAATTGAATCGAAATTTGTGTGTATTTTATGATGTAGGTAATTAGTTCAGATGAAATTTTCTCGCTCGAATGGATTTACATATTATTCTATTTTTGTACGATACTAATAATAATATTTTGCGTTATACTATTCGGCAATCATATTGAAAAGAAAATTTTGTTGAATATAATTTTGTATATAAAATCAACACGTTTTGTTCGAATTTTCGAACGTGACTAAACCTTAATAGTATTGCACAAGTGTAATTTGTTGATAATTTCCATTGGTATACTTTGAATTAATCGTAAGTCAACTGTTATAAAATGATGTAAGAATTCGATAAACAAAATTGAAAAGTAATAAAAATAAAATTTAGTTGACTTTAATAGGGTTTTAAATGTCTTGAAAAAAAATTTACGAGATTATTTAACATATTTTGAATTAATCAAAGTTGATTTATTGACACACATTAATATGTAGATAAACATACTTAGTGATAGATAATCTTATGTCCAATTTTGAAAGTTCTACTAACAATTTATTTCGTTCTACACATATTTTTCTGCTTATCTTGTGACCTAAATGTTTATAGTTTCAAAATATAAATGAAATAGACATTAAAAAAAATTAACTTATTTATTATATATTTATTTATTAGAAATATAAATCATATCATACTTTTTCTAAATATTCAATATAATTTGAAATTTCAAAAATTTTGCAAAACAATTTTCAAATTTTCAATATTCTTATTTTTGGAATATTTCTCTAAACATTTAAAATAGATATGATCTATAATATTTTGTTTTGTTTTGACAAAATTTTTTTTTATTATATAATATTTTTTTACTTTTCAATTTTGTATATTAAATTTGTTCAATATATCTTAAAAGAAACTTTATGAGAATATTTTGAAATTTCAAATAAAGTTATTGCAAATTTTTTAGATATTTTGTTTATTTTTGGAATTTTCTCAATATAAAAATTATTATTTAAAAATTAATGTGTGTCAAAAATTATTAAAATTTATTTTATGTCTTATTTAATAAATTTGCTGATGATCTGAAAATAATAATTAAAATTTTATATTTTTAACATGGGTTCCACTCGGATACACCAAAACTATTTTTGTCGTTTCGATACAGACTATGGGCATAGTTATTACCAATTGACTATCAATTAGCGTAGCTAGATTAATTTTTTAATATGGAATTTAATTTAAAAATATGTTTTCGATCAATATTAATCTATTATATTGTTTCATAAAAAATATTAACATTTCCGAATCAACTACGAAATGTTATAAGTTTAAGAAAAAGATAGCCCTCAGTCTTTGTTACTAGCTGGAGTCAGATTCACGACTCCTTCGTACTAGATGGAAGCGTTCCAAATGTAGCTAAAAAGTTTTTTTCTTTTAAAAAACTATTGGATTTTTTGGGAAAATATTTATGTCAAAATAATTTGATGCAACAATTTTTCGGCTAATGAACTATAAGAACTTGTCAAGATCAGGCTGAATTTTTCTATTTATCCGCGTTAAATTTTAAATAAGGAATTTGTCCCCTTTTATATTTTTTGCAATTTTATCACATTTTGATGTAGGATTACTGAGAACAATTTTGTTCTTCCCCTCCACATAACTTGTAGGTTAGTCCCTTCTAACGTTCAGTATAAGTTTCAACCCAAATCCATAGAGGGCCATAAATAAAGTTGTACTTCTGTAGCTCGTTACGAAAAATAACGAAAAATTTTACGCAGAAATGTGCCAAAAAATTTTGTGTTAAGCTTGAACTTGATTTTCGAAAAGTTGAGACGAGCCTATTGGAAATGTTCTTGATCAAGTCAATTGTGGTAGCAGAAAGCATTTTGAGAGATCTGAGAAGCAATGGAAGACGAACCTGATGAAAATATGGAACAAGTGACGTACTTCCAAGACCACACCTTCGATTAACATTAAATCTACTTGAGAGGGTCAGAAAAAGGTTTTTCTAATAAGAAGTATATTGGAAGGCAGATCTAATAAGAAGTATTTTTGGAGGGCCGAGATGCAGCGGAAGATGGACCTCGATCAGCGAGGCCTTTAACATCACAAACTACAGAAATTCTGCAACTTTTTCAATATTTCTTTACAAAAAAAATTTGTTCATAAAGAAGTTACTAAAAGTCTCAGAAAAAAGGATCTTTTGCATCTGATTTTTTTAGAAGCATTTCTAGAGGGCCGATAAGCAGTGGTAGACAGACCTCATTCATGAGTGCCTTCAGCATCGGAAACTGATAAAAATCTTAAAACATGCAAGAGATTTTTTTACAAAAAAATGCTTTTTTATAAAGAAGTCCTTGAAAAGTCTCAGAAAAAAAGATCTTTTGCGTCTGATCTATTTAGAAGCATTTCTAGAGGACGTAGAAGCAGTGGCAGACGAACCTGATTAAGATATGTCTTCATCATCTCAATATTGATTAATTTTGTGGAACCTTTCAAGGATTTCTTTACCTTGAAACAATACATATTTTTATCAGTTTCATAAAAAAATCCTTGAAATGCTAAGAAAAAGGAGCTTTTCTTGTCAGATCGGATATTGAAGACACTTGGATTCTCCATTAAGGAGTATTCGTCGAGAAAAAGAATTCCTGTGGTTCCCCAGCTTTCTATTGACCCGAACAATGTCCGTGGGACTGTTCTTTTGCCACTTGAAAAGCCATCATCTGGATACTGTCGAAAATATCCAAAGGAGTGTAATCGAGAACCTGAATACCATTCCAGTTGAAAACTTTCATCACTGCTTCGAAGAGTGGAAACAACCCCTCCGCCGATGTATAACTGTCTACAAAAACTAATTTAACATTGTAAACAAATGAAATTTTAGCAACAAAAAAAACCACTCTCATTACTTTTTTGACTCACCGCTTATAATCCATATTTTCCTCAATTTGTTTACAAATATTTCCATTTAAAAATTCAATTTGAATAAATCTACCATCAAAAATAATTTATTTTTCTTATCAAAACAAATAAATAATAAAAAGATAAAAATAATCAAATATTTATTATTAATATTGAATCACTTCAAATACTCGTACAAGGTGAGTAGATTCGTAATTACTCTTTAAATATGCCGTTGAGAACACTAATCATCGTATAACATTTTATAAAAGAAAAGGTAAATAAGCAAATTTTCTGAAATTTTATTGATGTTTTTATAATGTGTATAAAAGTGTTTAGATGAATATCTAATATCATTTTGAATCTTTAAGCTTAAATACATAATGACGATTTTTTTTACTACTATGATCTTGAAAATTTGTTTACACTTTTCCGAATTAATGCCTTTCGTTTGAGTACATTTTCCATGAATTTCTCTTTTACTGACTGATAACTTCTAATAATAACTTTTTCAAGTTAGAGATGATATTTTGAGGTCATTAAGTAAAGTCTGTACTTAAGTCGTATTTTTTTTGTCCGTACATTTAACACCCTATCGTCTGGTCTATTATGATAGCTATGAATGTACTTTCAACTTTCTTAGCATTCTTGGCTGTGAAGAATTCTTTCCAGTCATTTGGTTCCACCCATTTGGGATGGTTTGACTAGTTTTCCACAATTAATTTGTACATCAATTTTGAAGATCTAATTATAGTCTTTTAGACAAGTAAAATTTCTTTGTATTTTATTCAGTGTTAATGTCTCATATTAAGAATAATAGAAAGAAAAAATAAATTTATAAAAACTTGGAAAGTTCGGGAATACACACTTCAACATTATACTCGTTAGTACGAGTAGTACTATTTCCAATTTAGTCGTCACTTTGTCTACTGTAATATGATCATTTTTTATTGCACTTAAAAATATTCTTTATTCAGATCTGTTTACTTCAACAACAAAAAATATCTTTAACAATGTGAAAAATATTTATACCAAAAATCGCTTTTGAAATAAACCACACTGTTTTCTAATTTCTTTCAACGTTCAGTGTAGGTGGATTTTAACTTATACGCAGGGAGAAATTATTATTATTTAATAGTATTTAAAACCTGATATCTTAACATTTATATTGTATAAACAATAGAATTTATAAAAAGAAATTTTTTTCATTTTAGTTGTAGTTATATATATTTTGCTTTTCAAATAAAAAATACCAATGAAGATTTTTATTATGCAATAAAATCTTGTGTCTAAAAATATATAAGAATATTTTATGGGTAAGCATAAACAGATTGTGTTCAAAAATTAATTATAAAATTAATCTTTTAATTGTAAGAAAAAGATAAATATTAATATTATCTTTTTATTCTATAGATTTTGGTTTTTCTGTCTTTTTTTCTGTTTTTTTTTGTAGAAAATTAAACCAATTTTCTATTGTAAATAGTCGAATGAAATTAAATTTTATTTAAAATTAAATAAATTTTAAAGATATTTTCCACGAAAAAAAAAACATTATATTTGGAGTATTTGTTACTCATTCAGCACAAACTTTTCATACTTTTGAGTATCTTTTATTTCCCTATTTGCATTTATTCAATTGTTTTTAATTTAAAAAAATAGTTTTAAAATATGAATAAAATGCATATATTTAATTATTAAAATTTTTCAAACTTTTCCATATTTAAAGTGATTTTCAGTATCTTATTAATAAAATATTTTACAATAATGTAAAATAAACTAATTTTATAGTAACTTTCCAAATATAGGATATCTAAAGGTATCAAAATAATATATTTCATATGTTCAGAAAGATATTAAAATAATTTTCCCATGACGTCAAATGTGTCAAAATCTAAAACAAATGTTAATTTAATCAAAAGAAATTAGTTTAGTATTATTTTTTTTAAAGATCTTTTCAAAAAATAAAAATGAAAAACAAAAACAAAAAAAGAATGCTCCTATCCACTATTTTATAGTTCATTTCTATCTAAAATACTACTTGTTACAAAAGATAATAGTTAAGATTTACTTTGTTTATATTTTTTGAGTATATATTTATAACTAAATCGTATAAAACAAAAAGAATATTTTCCATAAAATGTTAGATATGTGGAAAATCCTTTAAAAATTAAATATCTTTTATGTTTTACGTATTTAAAATGTCTATTAATAAAATACCTAAAGATCATTTTAAATATATTTGAGACAACATGCAATAATAGACATTTAAATATCTTCAAAATTGTTTTTATTTATTTTCTCAGCTGTGACTATCTTTTAAACTATTATAAATAGCTTTAAAATAAGTTAATTTATTTATTGTTTATGAAATTAAATTTGATTATTTTTGGTCAATGTTGTGTAATAAAGTTTTATCCACTCTGTGCTTTGGAAAGTACAGTCCTATCATTTAAAAGTTTTTATATAAATATATTATTTAAGATAATATTACTTTAGATTAAAATATGCCATTTTATATTATAGATTAAATTAACTACTAAATACAGCGTTAAAATTATTAAATCTTTCTATCAAATTAGTGATTCTGCCCTAGTCTAGTTTGGCCCTTCTTCGGACAAGTTTTTTTTTCAACAATGAGGCTCATTTCTCAAATTGTTATATATAGGGCTCTGAAAACTTAAACAGCTTTATAAAAACCATTGTATCAGTCAAAAGTATCTGTTTTTGGCCCGTAATTCTTTGAAAATAAAGAAGCAGAGTCCGTTTCCATCAATTCTGAGCAGCATGGTTGTATGATAACTGACTTTTCTGGGTATGATCTTATACTTAAGTGATTTTAACAAGCGGATTTATCAATATTCATCAATTAAGTTCCTTCCAAAATTAAGTTCTTTTAAGAATATCTCTTAGCATCTACAATCCAATATATTAATGTTGTTATATTTTATGCATAATGGCAACATTAATGTAGTGTAATTAAATAAAAATCTAAATGTTCAGTATATTTAACTGCAATAAAATCATTTGATTTATTTTATTTTCAGTTTCATTTTTACTACCAATTTTTTTAATGTAGTTTACTTTCAATTTTGCATAGAAAGTTTTTACTCAAAAATCCACCATCGACGACTGTTGCGATAATATTATATTTAGTTTTTAGTTTTTATCAAATGCATTTACAAAAAAAAAATATTTTCTTATAATATAAGAAATAATATTCACTTTTCTTATATGAATGAGTGTATGTACAATAAAAAGCGTATATTTTTATATTGTTAATAAATTTCGAAAATGAAAGAAAAATCAAAGCACTTTTTTAATTTATTTGTTGATTTGTAAAAATAGTCACCGATTGTCATCAGGTTAGATGATACAGAAAATCGGGATTATTATAAAAATAATCATTTGTTCACGTAACTTGACGGTAGAATTTCATATAATTTATGTGGACACATCTCTTTTTCGGAATTTTTACATTCAAAATAAATAAATTTGTTTCCATAAAAATATCGTGTTTTATAGAAAAGAAGCTTTTTATAAGTAAGACAAATAATTTCATTGCTTTTCTTGAATGAATTCGGCAGAATACACGTGCACTTGTAAAAAAATTACATATTTTTTTAACCGAAAAATATATTTCCAGATCTGAATATAAGAAGTAAATAATTATAAAAATAAATTAAGACATAAATTATGTGCAGCACGTGTAAAAAAAATAATATGATTTCTTACAGATATTAATTTTTTATATTAAATTAATATTTTTTTGACAAAAAAAATAAAATAACTCAAATAAATAGAAATAAATTCTCTTTATTGTTTCGACTATATTTTCAATATTCTTTGAGAAACAAGAATATTTATAAAATGTGCTGGATTAACTAAGTTCGATTTGATATAAATACTGAACATTTAAAAATAGAATTCTTTGTCTTGTATATATAAATTATTTTTATAGACTAGTGAGAAGACCTAATATTTATGAATTTGTAGATAAAACCTGAAATAATAAATTATATTAAAGATGCCCTCCCTCCAGAAATGAGAGTATTTAATAGCAGTATCCTGTGCAAAAAGATACTCGTAAGTGAAATGATTTTCTTCATGAAAAGTGAATAACGAATTAAATAATTAGCAGTGAGAGTAAAGAAAAAACAAAATTAATCTTTTCAACTTTCGCTAAAAACAAAAATGTTCACCTTACTTACATGCGTATAGATAAGTCAACGTTTAGTATAAAACTTATGTAGATACAGTACAACATATAGTATGGTGATAAATGTGCTAACAACTGAATCAATAACCAGCCCAACATAAAACTGGGTCGTCCATATTCATCAAAATAATTTTACTTTCTTCTTTTGCTCGTTATTGCTAAGCCATGAACATGAACCGAAATTATCTGAACTGATCCTCAGTCAATGAACTGAACAAGATCATATGAATTTAAAAAAAAGGTAAAAAATAACAATTATTAACTTATTACGATGATGAGGCACTATAAAAAGAAGTTACTTTACATATAATTTCAACGATTATAAGCAACTTTAAGAAAATAACTAAACTTGTTTCGAAGAAATTCAAAAGAAAGGAAATTTTGTCCATAATATTGTCGTGTTGGTTTTCAAGTAAATTTTTCTTCTTCATTCATATATGAACATAAAACATATATACATATATATCCCAAAATATATGGAAATATAAAATTTTATCCTGCCAAATGTTATTAAGTTAATTTAATATAATAGCATAATTTGTATCAATATCAACCTTCTGTCTAGTACACATTAGGTTGGTATTTTTCAAAGATAGAGGGTTATCCAATTTGTTCTCTGGAAAGTAAAGTCAAATAAAATATATCTGGAATTCAAATTTTTATAAAAAAGAAATTTATATTATATCTTCTGTATCTTGCCATTATATATAAAATATACCATCATTAAAATTATAGCAGAAAAACTTATTGTAAGGCTAAATTCTTTTGAGGAAATTTTTGATAAATTTTTCATCGCACATTTCGGGTTAATTCAGCAAAAATTTCGGGTTAAAGAAATTTGACGAATATTGGGTTTTAAATAGTCTAAAGTTTGAAAAATATCTGCATAAATAAGAGCTTTTATATTGTCTAATAAGAAAAAAATCTATGATATCAAATTGCACGATCTTTGAGGCCAACTTACATCGCTAAATATCGAAATTGCACGTCCCGGGAACTTTTCCAGTTCACTCAATAATGCCAGAATTTTTGGGTTGTGAGGCTTGTGGCACCTTTTTTTTTGTTGAAACAACATTTAGTTCATATAAATGTAATTAAGTTAATTTAATATAATAGCATAATTTATATCAATATCAACCTTCTGTCTAGTACACATTAGGTTGGTATTTTTCAAAGATAGAGGGTTATCCAATTTGTTCTTTGGAAAGTAAAGTTAAATAAAATATATTTAAAATTCAAATTTTCATTAAAAAAAATTTACATTATATTTTCTGTACCTTGCCATTATATATAAAATATACCATCATTAAAATTATAGCAGAAAAACTTATTGTAGGGCTAAATTCTTCTGAGGAATTTTTTGATAATTTTTTCATCGCACATTTCAGGTTAATTCAGCAAAAATTTCGGGTTAAAGAAATTTAACGAATATTGGGTTTTAAATAGTCTAACATAAAGTTTGAAAAATATCTGCATAAATAAGAGCTTTTAAATTGTCTAATAAGAAAAAAAATCTATGATATCAAATTGCACAATCTTTGAGGCCAACTTACATGGCTAAATATCGATATTGCACGTCCCGGGAACTTTTCCAGTTCACTCAATAATGCCAGAATTTTTGGGTTGTGAGGCTTGTGGCACCTTTTTTTTTGTTGAAACAACATTTAGTTCATATAAATGTAATTAAGTTAATTTAATATAATAGCATAATTTGTATCAATATCAACCTTCTGTCTAGTACACATTAAGTTGGTATTTTTCAAAAATAGAGGGCTATCCAATTTGTTCTTTGGAAAGTAAAGTTAAATAAAATATATTTAAAATTCAAATTTGCATTAAAAAAAATTTATATTATATTGCCATTATATATAAAATATACCATCATTAAAATTATAGCAGAAAAACTTATTGTAGGGCTAAATTCTTCTGAGGAATTTTTTGATAATTTTTTCATCGCACATTTCAGGTTAATTTAGCCTTTTTTTGACAAATGTTGGGTTTTAAATAGTCTTAAGTTTGAAAAATATCTGCATAAATAAGAGCTTTTACAATATATTGTCTTATAAGAAAAAAATCTATGATATCAAATTGCACCATCTTTGAGGCCAACTTACATCGCTAAATATCGATATTGCACGTCCCGGGAACTTTTCCAGTTCACTCAATAATGCCAGAATTTTTGGGTTGTGAGGCTTGTGGCACCTTTTTTTTTTGTTGAAACAACATTTAGTTCATATAAATGTAATTAAGTTAATTTAATATAATAGCATAATTTGTATCAATATCAACCTTCTGTCTAGTACACATTAAGTTGGTATTTTTCAAAAATAGAGGGCTATCCAATTTGTTCTTTGGAAAGTAAAGTTAAATAAAATATATTTAAAATTCAAATTTGCATTAAAAAAAATTTATATTATATTGCCATTATATATAAAATATACCATCATTAAAATTATAGCAGAAAAACTTATTGTAGGGCTAAATTCTTCTGAGGAATTTTTTGATAATTTTTTCATCGCACATTTCAGGTTAATTTAGCCTTTTTTTGACAAATGTTGGGTTTTAAATAGTCTTAAGTTTGAAAAATATCTGCATAAATAAGAGCTTTTACAATATATTGTCTTATAAGAAAAAAATCTATGATATCAAATTGCACCATCTTTGAGGCCAACTTACATCGCTAAATATCGATATTGCACGTCCCGGGAACTTTTCCAGTTCACTCAATAATGCCAGAATTTTTGGGTTGTGAGGCTTGTGGCACCTTTTTTTTTTGTTGAAACAACATTTAGTTCATATAAATGTAATTAAGTTAATTTAATATAATAGCATAATTTGTATCAATATCAACCTTCTGTCTAGTACACATTAAGTTGGTATTTTTCAAAGATAGAGGGTTATCCAATTTGTCCTTTGAAAAGTAAAGTTAAATAAAATATATTTAAAATTCAAATTTTTATTTAAAAAAATTTATATTATATTGCCATTATATATAAAATATACCATCATTAAAATTATAGCAGAAAAACTTATTGTAGGGCTAAATTCTTCTGAAGAATTTTTTGATAATTTTTTCATCGCACATTTCGGGTTAATTCAGCCTTTTTTTTTGACAAATGTTGGGTTTTAAATAGTCTTAAGTTTGAAAAATATCTGCATAAATAAGAGCTTTTACAATATATTGTCTTATAAGAAAAAAATCTATGATATCAAATTGCACCATCTTTGAGGCCAACTTACATCGCTAAATATCGATATTGCACGTCCCGGGAACTTTTCCAGTTCACTCAATAATGCCAGAATTTTTGGGTTGTGAGGCTTGTGGCACCTTTTTTTTTTGTTGAAACAACATTTAGTTCATATAAATGTAATTAAGTTAATTTAATATAATAGCATAATTTGTATCAATATCAACCTTCTGTCTAGTACACATTAAGTTGGTATTTTTCAAAGATAGAGGGTTATCCAATTTGTCCTTTGAAAAGTAAAGTTAAATAAAATATATTTAAAATTCAAATTTTTATTTAAAAAAATTTATATTATATTGCCATTATATATAAAATATACCATCATTAAAATTATAGCAGAAAAACTTATTGTAGGGCTAAATTCTTCTGAAGAATTTTTTGATAATTTTTTCATCGCACATTTCGGGTTAATTCAGCCTTTTTTTTTGACAAATGTTGGGTTTTAAATAGTCTTAAGTTTGAAAAATATCTGCATAAATAAGAGCTTTTACAATATATTGTCTTATAAGAAAAAAATCTATGATATCAAATTGCACCATCTTTGAGGCCAACTGTTATCGCTAAATATCGAAATTACTGTGAGGCTTGTGGCACCTTTTTTTGTTAAAACAACATATAAAAATTATCAGGTTTACATTAAGAAAAGTTGATTTTCTTACGAAGATAGTGGTCAGAATTGACAGAACGGTCTCTTCTTCTTCATTTTTAAACCAAAACTCTCCAATGACACCTTCAGATAAAAATGCACATCAAATAGTCACTTTTCTATAAAAAAATTTTTAAGTCGGTAACTTATAGATTTCAAAATTCCATATATATCAATTTTGCTTATTTCCACAACAATCGAGCAAGAAATGAGCCTCATCGCTGAAGAAAATTTCGTTCGAAAAAGCACGCAACGGAACTATGGCGCAATCACCATTTTTTTTAAATAATATTTATAATTCTAATTTATGGTTTTATAATATAAGATTACAACTTTAAATTTATTTAAAAATTATCTTTAGTAATATATGTGTTTAACAGCTGTCAAATAACAGCTGACTATACTATCTAACCTACAAAATGGATAATCCATATTTTAACTAATTTTATAATATTAATTCTAAATTAAATTGATTTAATGTTTTTTAAACTCACCATATGAAATTAAATTCAATTTTTAGAACTGCAATTATTTTTTCGTATAATATACTATTTTAAGAACATTTTCGAAATATATGTAGTATCTCATTAGAATTGAAAAATTATAATTTATGTAAATATTAAAACTATTTCGTAATCTTAAAAGAAAATTTAACAATAAAATTACATCTACAAAAATTTTCTAAAAAAAATTTCCCATTATAAAAGTTCACAAAATTTATTTTAATTAGTATACCAATTAAATGTTCAGCTAATATTATTGGGGAATTTTCTTAAAATAGATATTGGAAAACTTACGTAGCTTTATCTAAAAATAACATTGAAATTGTAGAGATTTTTTTTAAAATACAATAACGATTATGATTAGTAGATAGAAATTTATAGATTTATTGTATATTAAAATTGAATATATTTCAATAGTTTCCTTAATTATTTTTAAAATTAATATTCTTTTAGTCATGTTTTGATATTATATAATATAAAATTCACATCATTTTTATATATACTAAAATTATCAATTTATTTCAAATCGAATTCAAATTGAATTGCACTTATTTTAATTACTTGAATTTATGATAGAGAATATGTGAAATTTAAATTAATATTAGTTTTTAAAATATTTCACATTAATTTCTATAAATTACGATGTGGAAAATTTTGATCATAAAATCGTGTTTCAATAAAAATTGATCGAAAGTTGAGCAGAAAACTTGGCGCAGCTTTCAATTTTAACTGCGCTGATTGTGCATGCATTCAACTTAACTGCACTTGTTTTACTGGGTCAAATTTATTGTACAAGTAAAAGTGCAGTTGTATTAAAATAACTACAATAATATTACTTTTTATATTTTCATGTTTGACATTATTATAGGAATTTTTGTTTTTATTTTTTATATAAAATTTCAAATTTAATAATATTTTTAGACATTGTAGAGATACTTAAATGTTTAGACGTAAGAAAATCTTTTTCGTAATTTGTTTTTGCTTCGTTATTCTAAAATAATGTCATATTTACAAAATGTACAATGGCATTAACATTAGTAGTAAATATTATTACCTGCGAAAAATCTTTTTACGATTTTACATGGTAAATGTTTTAGTTTTATGAGAAATTTCACTATTATTACAGCTATAATGCTCAAAAACAGTTGTATACTAATATTAAATTTCTGTTGTAGTTTATAATTTGGAATATGTTCATATTTTTTATATTTTAGTATTATCTTTATAATTTCTTTAAAAAAAAAAGATATTTGTTTAATATTTCTGTCTCTATTAAGGAAATATTTTTCAATATTCTCTTAATTCCATATTACAAATAAAATATTTTTTAATAGAAAACAAAAAAAATTTAAGATTATCTACCAACAAAAAAAATTTTATATATATTTAGATATATATAAAATTTTTTTTGTTGGTAGATAATCTTAAATAAATCATAAAAGGTGGCTAAAATTTATTTTTAAAATTCGTTCACATTTTCTAAAGAGCATTCACTTTTCTTAAAAGATATTCTTGTCATGTTCTAATAGTTCCATCTTTGTTAAAATTTATTTTTAATTTTTTGCTGGTATTTAAAAATAATGTTCTTAAAATGAGAACAGAAATATTCGAAAATATAAGACGTACATACGAGTAGTATAGAAATAATGCCAAAAAAAAACATTTTTTTTTTATTTTATGTTATTTTAACTTGACATACTAAAAGACAAACTGTGAAAAATTATACTTAGTCTTACTTAACATTGCTATCTGACATTATAGAGATTTCATTGTAATCAATCAAAATTGCTATTTATTTACATGTAAATTTTCGACAAAAACAACAACGTTAAATATTTGAAATTTAAAATGTTTACGAAAAAAAAATAAATTAAAAATAAAAATAAATATGAGCTAGATATTTTCTATGCCAAAAGTATATATTCTCTAAATTATCTTTGGCTAAAATTTTTAAAAAAATTCGAAAATTTATATTATTTCTTTGGATGAATAAGATAATATATGATAAATTAGAATAACTAACAGTTTACATATTTAATTATTTTCTAAAATTAACTGGGCTAAGTACCCAGTTAATAGCAGGTAAAATTATTTTTTTATTTTTTATGGTGCTGTTTCAGTAAATCCAAGTAATTTACTTTTTCGTACTAAAGGATTGAAAACTAAAATTGTAATAAAATATTTTTTTTTTAAATTGTACAAATTATAATAAAATATTTTTTTAAATATTGTTCAAATTTTAATAAAATATTAATTTTATTTATTTTAAAAATATATGCTATTATTTTAAAATATAAATTCATATTTATATGTCAGAAGACTTTTTGTAAAAGTCGATCTTTTTGAGGTAATTTTCGATGACTTTTTCGAACATTATGAAAGCTCCAACTTTAGAGCATTTAAAAACCAACATCCATTAAGTAATGGCCGAACTACCGCCCGAAATGCGTCACATTTGGAAGGCAGTTAAGAAAAGAAATTTTTGTAAATGTGATTTTTTGCGTAACTGATCTTGGAAGGCAGTTAATAAAAGAAATTTTCGCGACCAAAGAATCTTTAAATTCAGTCCAAAAAAACAGTTATTATATAAGGTGTAGTAAAAATAAATCCATTATTTTTGCATTAAATTGAAGGTTTTATTAAGCATAGATAGAATGATACGATTTAGGTCAAATATGCACCGTTTTGTTCGATAACTTGTTGCCATTTTGGAGGTAATTTTATAATGCCTCTCTCATAGAAACCCTCGTCCCTATTGGCAAAAAACTGTGACAGTCGATTTTCACAATCTTCTCTTGAGGCGAATTTTTAACCTGCAAAATCATTCGTCATAGACAGGAAGAGGTGGTAATCACTTGGTTTCAGGTCCGGACTATAAGGTGGATGCATAAGAACATCCCAACCAAGGTCCCGGAACTTCTGGCGAGTCACTATCGATGTATGCGGCCTGGCGTTGTCCTGATGGAACACAATTCCTCTCCTATTGGCCAAAGCTGGCCGCTTCTGTGCGATTGCTTCTTTCAGACGGTCCAATTGTTGACAGTATAGGTCCGAATTAAGAGTTCGGCCGTAAGGGAGCAGCTCATAGTAGATGATTCCCTGCCAGTCCCACCAAACACACAGCAAAACCTTCCTGGCTGTCAATCCTGGCTTGACCACCGTTTGCGCCGGGTGACCGCGATTTTACCACGACCGTTGACGTTGTCGTAAGTGACACACTTTTCATCACCAGTAACCATCCACTTCAGAAATGGATCGATATTGTTGCGATTCAGCAGCGATTCGCAGATGGAAATTCGGTCCATGAGGTTTTTTTGCGATAACTCGTGTGGAACCCATACATCGAGCTTCTTTTTGTATCCAGCCTTATTTAAGTGGTTCCACACGGTTTCTTGTGCAATGTTTAGCTCCTGGGTAATCGAAACATTTCCATTATTTTATCGACATTTTCGACAATTGGCCTTCCAGAGCGTGGTGCATCTTTGACATCAAAATTACCGGAACGGAATCGACGAAACCAAAATTGCGCGTGATTGGCTGTTACAGTATCAGGACCATAAACACTATTCACATTTTCAGCTGCCTGGCTTGCGTTTTCGCCTTTATCGAAGAAAAACTGTAAAATATGGCGTATTTTCTCTTTGTTGGCGTCCATCTTTGACGCGTGCTAAAAAAATACTGAGTCAAGTAATCACAAAACTGTACCAGAAGCTTTTCTTAAAAGATATTGTTGTCATGTTCTAATATCTTTTAAGAAAAGCTTCTGGTACAGTTTTGTGATTACTTGACTCAGTATAAATAATACTGATAATTAAAAATAATATTCTTAAATTGAGAACAGAAATATTCGAAAATATTTTTTTTTAGTACGAAATCTTATCTTTCTAACGCCATCTAGTACAACCCGATCGCACTTTTAAGACGGGAGATACAGACTCCTAAAGCCATCGATTGGCAAAATAATGGATTACTTCTTACTACACCTTATATGTCAAAGAAATACGGACCAATTACACCTTAAGATCAAAATGCATATCAGTCAGTCACTTCTCTATGGCATCTAGAGAGTAACTTGTTGGTTTTTGAAGCCCCATATATGACAATTTTGCTTATTTACGTGTGAGCCTCATCGTTGAAGAATACTATGATCGAAAACCGGTCTATCTTCTGCAAATTATATAATTAAAAAGATTATCTTAAATGACAAATGTCAGATGGATAACTTTCCAAACTACAAAATGGATAACTCGTTATATAAAATTTGATTTATACCTTTTTTTAAATATTTATTTGAAATTCAATCTATTAAACACTATTTAACTAAAATTTTAAATACCCAAGCAAAATAAAATTAATATTTTTTTCGCTTGCTCATTTAAGTTTTCTAGTTTTATTAAATTTGCTCCTTAAAATCAAAATGATTGCAAATTATTTTTGTTAATAATTTGACTAACGTACGAAATTATTTTAATATTAATAAATACAGAATTATAATAGATTGATCTGAACAATTAAAAACAGTCAATACAATTTTTTACAATTTAATAACTAAATGTAAAATTAAATGTAGTTAATTTTTTCCAGACACTATAATAATAATTAATTTTCATTTTCATGAACAAAATTATATTGTTTCCCTTTAATTGACGTCACGTTAAGTGATGTTTAATTTAGCTTTATATCCACAATATATAAGTGTTTGGCTTGTAGAAGAAGCCCACACAAATTTAAAAATACTTTAAAATATTTTTGAGTATAGACATTTTGTTACAAATATTAACGTTTAAAATTTAATATGAAATAATGTATTGCTCGAAACCACGAATTTCCGACGCAGTTTCTGCCTGTTCATATTAAACCATTACAAGTCTGGAAAAATTATACCCGCTTTATCACAATATTCATCTTAGGATTCGTAAATCTAATTTGTGGAATACACAATGGCAAATGTCCAAGATTTTTCTTGGAACAATTGCAAAATTCTCACTGCCATCATAGCACCATCACTGGCTATTATATATGTACGTGTATACTCCAATACAAACATGAAGATTAGAAACAAATGGATTCTCTGACAATATTACTTATATTTTCTTGTTAACACAGTCAAATTTATTCCAATAAAAATATAGTCACTGAACAAATCGACTGTTCAACGTGGTCACACCGATCAAGATCACAAACTAATTAATTGGCTATTATTTATATAAGCAATATTGTCTTCATAAATATGGCCAATATCTTCTTATTCTTCGTAAAATGCTTAGCAAATGAATTGAGGTCACAATTGAGGATTAACTGAACCATAAATAGAAATTTGCCTGATTCATGATGATTCTTACAATACATATTAAGTGCTTAATAAAGCAATCCTTGTTCGAGGCGAATATTTTATAAACGATTTTATATTTAAATCAAATATAATATCAAATAATTATTAACTAAATTTATTTTTAAAATAAAAGTAAAAATATTTTGTAATTTTTAATATTTTATAAAATTTTTAGAAATATATTTTCGACAAAAATTTCAACATTAAAATTTTCGTTACAATTTACTTTACATGCATACGAGTACAAAAGCACAACTGAACAACTCTAATTTTCACATGATGTATTTTACAATCAATTTTTTCTTAAGAAACAAATTATTATAAGAAATTCTATTAAATGTTTAATTAGTTAAGTAATTAGGCAAATCCACAAATTAATACTGATGTAATTAAAATTGTCTGATTTTACTGTATAGCTTCTTCCATCCCATAAAGCTCAAGTAAACGTATTGAAGACTCGTAAATAACATAAGAGAAAACAAAAATCAGTTTTATTAGTTGGAAATTTTACTGAAAATATTATACTTTAAAAAAATATTTAAGATTATTTATTTTTCGATCAGAATTTACGAGTTTTTTTTATTTTATAATTGGAGCCAGGTGCTCCAATTATGTCCATTTCGGGTTGTTCTCTTTATCCAATACGGGTGTTTATCCACGATTGGTTTTTCTTGTGAAAGCTGGTATTTAAATTTTCGTGTTTCTGATGGCTGATGACTTTATTAGGCACTTTTTTTTCTATTAAGCAAAAGATAACGGGACACGAAAATTAAGGTAGACTAAAAGTAAAGTGGTTTTTGCGAATTAGCATAGGATCATGCGTCAGTGGGATTTGAACCAACGTAAACCCCTTCTAAATCATCCCATACGATGGTGAAGAGTCTCCACAATATTTTTCAAGCTTGGTTTAAATTCCGGCTATTGTTTTTATCCTCAACAAATAGTATTTTATTAACACACGAAATTCACCTTTTTCCATATTAATAAAATACATACACCTTGTCTGATTTCAATACGTGTCAAAACTCAACTAATAAACAGATGTTTATAAATATTTGTATTGTATTTTTTTTTTAAATTTAATTCTACATTTAATCCATTTATCACTTACTTATCAGACTGCACTCGTAAGCTGGATCATACACATATTATATGAAATATTTTTTGATCAATTTTTTGTAGTTGTTTTGTCTTTTATATACATAATTTTTGCGTAGTAGCTTTTTTATAAAATATTTAAAAAAAAAACTATATTTTAAAAAAATGATTTTACACATTTTCAGTTTTTTTAATAAAATTTTTAATTATTAGAAGAAAATAACTTCAAAGTCAACAGTGTAAATATTTACAAAACTTTGATAAACATTGATGTCTACAAATGTTGAATCTATGTTTATATACATATATTGCGCTATAAAAATAATTTAATTTAAAAAAATTGATAATAATAACATGTGTAATGTTTTAAAAATATTTCAGAATATTAAAAATGTTTCATGTATATTTTTCTTGTACATTCCAACTGTACAAAGGGATTCTTTATAATAATATATGGTTTTTTTCCAAAACTAAACAAATTTTTAAAAGCTATAATTTTACCCAAACAAATTGCTTTCGTCTTAATAATACATATTTATGATTAATACCATTTGGAAGCTAAACTTTTGGAATTTTTTTTTACTTTATTTACTATTGATTTATTTAAAAAAAATTTTGTTTCCAAAACCAAAAAGAAAATTTTAAATTTTTTTTCCAATTTTTAAATATTAGAACAATTTTCTTTTAATTTTTAAATATTTTTAAACAATTTTTATAAAAGTATGGAATTTTTGTGGAACTGTGACTGATAAGAGTAGTATTTTAACGTTTGATGATGGTCAGGTAAAAACAAACTAATCAAAATTTATATATATGTATGTAAATTTATACACATTTATACAAAATTGTTTTTTTGTTTTGTTTTGAAGAATACAAATTTTTTTTAAATAAATTACCAATCTATAATAGTATAATGCTACTAATCTATGGCTGTCATGTAACTTATATCCAAGGGATTTGTCTTATTTAATGCGCTCATATTTTTCTTAATGAAAATATAGTATAATAAATATTATAAATTTATTATGCCATTTTTAAATATTCTTAAATAATATGAACATTTGTATTTTGTACATACCATAAATAGATTTTTATCTATATTTTTTTATGTTATAATTTATAGTGCAGACCATAATCGTATAATTAGACTATTTACGGTGTATAGCAGAAAGGTTGTAAAACTGATATAAGCCCTTTTAAAATAATTCTTTTAAGAAGCTATACATCTGCAGAGGCGTTGCTTCCACCCTCCGTAGCAGTACTGGGTGGCTTGAACTGCAATCGCTTTGAGCTACTCCTTTGAATATTATTGATAGTACAAAGATGACGACCTTTAAACTGTTTTTTAATCTTGCGTGAAAAAAACACAATCTTTTTTTTCGAAAAAAAATGGCTTAAGGGTTGAAAAAACACAATTTTTTTTTCCCGAAAAAAATCGTTGAGGGTTTACATTGTGTGGAGCATTCAAGTGCCTGCGAAGTCCGATCTGACACAAGAAACCCTTTTTCTGAGCCCTTCAAATACTTTATAAAAAACTCATCAACTTTAATGTCAATCGACAGTCTTACCTCACAGCAGCCTTCACTCGTTCTACAGTTTCATCAGTTTTGCTTGTTGAAGGCTTCCCTGAGTGAGGTTCGTCTTGCACTGCTTCTTGGCCCTCTAGAAATGTTTGTAATTAAATGTGACTCGAAGAACCTTTTATCTGAGGCTTTAAAAAGGAGTCAATATTAATTGACGGTCTGATTTCAGTTTTTGATGTTGAAGGACTTCCTGATTGCAATTCGTCTTCCACTGCTTTACGGTATTCCAAAAAGGTTTACTCCCACGGAAAAGCTTGTTCTGTTGATAAGCAATGCTCCCCATTGGCTGTTTGCGGATTTTCGTAAGTCAAAGTCGTGGATTCATACAAAATTTGAAGGTTAAATAAAACTTGAACGGCACATCGTTACTCCAAATATTGTTGTACCATATTTCGTAACGCACTATAAAAACGCAACTTCATAAATCACGCTCTTTAGGATCACGTAGCTACCTGTCAAGGTGATTCACACAAAATTTCCAACATTATTATTACAAATTTCGCCAATCTATTAATTATAACGCACCACAAAAACATAACCTCACTTATCACACTCTGTAGAATCGCGCATTTACCAAACTTGGGCCCAAATATGTACTGCATGCCTTAAAGATTATAACGTATAAGCTTTATGGAAGAGATGTCCGTACTGTTGTTAGATAGCTTTTGGTGATCCACCTCGTGTTTGCTTAGTAAATTTAGTAATATTTAAACTAAATATCACATCTACAGATTATTTCAAAAAAAAACAAAAAAAAAACAAGTAGAACATTTTTAAACACAACCTTCCTGTAGTATTTTAAATGTAAACAATATCACAGGCATATTCAAAATTTTTATATCAAATTCCGACATAAAAACCTATACTCTGAATTCATTTATAGAATATCGAAGAAATAATTTTGAAAGACAATAATTTTTAAATGAGTTCGATTATATAGGCAATAAATTTCCATGAAATTGACTTAAAGAAATTCAATCTATATTTTACACATATTTTCCTTATAAAAAATCGTTTATAAACAAAATATCGATTTTTTTTATATTTTATAATAGAAAATTAGATTGCAAATAATATAATCTGATTTTATCTTAAAAAATATATTTTTCATATTTCAATATTCTGTACAAAAATAATAATTTTTAGATTTTCTTATTTCCTTGTATGCTAGATAAGGTTACAAATGTAATTTTCGACAAGATAAATAGTTTATGAAAACATAATAATTTTTATCATTCTTTCTCTTTATAATTTTATTCACAAATAAGACTTGAAATTTTATTGTATTTACATAATTAGATATTATGAAAAATTTTCAATTAAAATACAACAAAGATGATAAAGAAATTTTTACAAGAATTGCTGTGAAATTGGAACATGATAATCGTAGTAGTACTCGTAATTTAAAAGTTGAAAAATTTGCTTTTAAAAACAAATCTTATACGAGTAAATAAGGTCTGGAAGAGAAATTGTAAATAAAGGTACACTTTTTTTTATCTATAGTACGGATAGTACTAGTACTATTTAGATGAAATTTGTTGAAATTTGTAAAAAAAAAATGTATTCCTGCTGTAAATGAAATTGAATTATGTTCCTTGAAAAATCTAACTTTGTGTGTATGGACTAAAGACAAATATTTAATGTTTATATATAATTTTCCCTTTTCAAAACTTGTTAATTGATTAATTTTGTAAGTGTGCGTATGCGTAAATACGAAATAAATTGAATCAGAAATAAAATTGGAGAGCGTAGAAAATGTCATAAACTTTTAATATATTAAGTGTGAGGAGTGTAAGACAGCTTGGCGGCTTTGGGATCTTTTATAAACAGTTTCGGTTAATTTTTTTTTCCTTTGGTATCTTCCTCCTTAAAATATTACTGATTCTTCTAAGCGAAAATTTTGTTGATTTTACATGAAATTAAATTAAATGAAATGCTGTCGTCTTAATTCATCTAAAATCGCAAAAAAAAAATTATCTTTCTGATTTTGATTCAAGACAATATTGATGAAAATTTCATATTAAAACTTAAGCATATGCATTTATTTTTAGACCAGCTATAAATTATTAAATATTTAGAATTCAAGGAAAAACATTTTTTTTTCACTACGTTTAACTTTGTTTACTTTTTTATGACATCAACATTAAGATTTTTTTCCGAAGTTATATTCATAGGCAAAATGACGATCACTAAAATATAATTTGAAAAGAAAAGTTTATATAAATACATGAAAATATATTAAAATAATATGAATTAGTAAAAAAAAAAAATAAGCTAATACGTCAAGACATGAAAATAACAATAATTTTATTTTGTTTTAAAATATTTTATAATGAACTTTTCTAAATTGTTTATTTTATTTTTGAAAGGTATTTTAATTTATAAAAATTTCAAATTTCCTTCTTTTAAACAAATTTTGTATTGAATAAAAATTTGAAATTATTTAATTACAAATATTTTTAAGTACAATTTAACTAAACTAATGTGAAATATTTTTCAAAAAATTAAAAATTCGTAAAAATTATTAGCAAATTTTTTGCATTATTCAAAAAATTTAAAATATCCAAAAAAAAATCATGATAAAAAGGTTTAAAATTGTTTTTTTTTTCATTTTACTCTGTCATTTAATAGTTGTTAAGAATATTATTAGTAGTATTTATTTAGATTAAAATTTGCTATACCATATATAATTATTTAAAAACTTTCTACAAAAAGTGTAATTCTGCCATTTTTATGCAGCCAATCTACAAATCTTAGAGTATTTCAAACAAACATTTGAGTAAGACGGCAGTCTGATAAGTCAGTGATAAATGAAACAGAGAATTATTTTAATCAAAAAAAATTGATTTATTTTTCATTACAATCTTGTTTTAGTTCGAAACACTTTTTTCAACGATATTCCAACCTTTTTATACCATCCGTGTAGATCGATTTGTCAAACTGTACAAAATAGGCCTCCGTTATGGCTATAAGTTCAGAATTGGCCGCAAATTTCTTTCCATCAACCTATTACTTCATGTTTAAAAACCGGAAAGAGTTGCAAATAGCTAAATATGAAAAATACGGAGGTTTGAGAAGCAATTTAAAACGTAATTCCAGTAATTTTGCTGTTGCAATTACCGATGAATGTGCAGGTGCATTTTTTCTTTGCCAAACGCGAACGTTTTGGATTGATTTTATAATGCAACTGATCTAATAATTCTATATAATACTGTCATTTTATCGTTTTTCATTTTTCAAATTATTTGATGGGTGCATCCCAAAAAACAGTAGACATAACTTTTACTGCCGATAGAACAGTTTTTGCCTTCATTGGTACACATTTACTGGTAGAAGTCAATAGTTTGGATTTCACCTTGGTTTGTTGTGGTGTAATGATGAATTCATTTCTTCGGTGATTTTCACAACGAAATTCATTAAACTATTTCTGAATTATTCCATACGATGATGAGGAGTCTCCATAATACTTTTCAAGCTTGTTTTCGGTTCCACATATTGTTTTTGTTACTTAAAAAATAGTGTTTTATTAATATACTAAATTCACTTTTCTCTATATTAATCAAAAAATACAAATTTTATCTACTTTTAATGGCTGTCAAAACTAAACTAATAAACATATGTAAATAAAATTTTAAATGGCGTATTTTTAAAAATTCCAAATTATAAAAAAAATATCGTTTTAACGATACCTGCTATATTTCTTGCATTTATCCCTGACTTATCAGACGAACACCGTAATGGCCGATTTACATAAAAAAAAACTACCTTTAAAGGATGGAGTTCCGCAAAGTCTCGTTTCAGCTGTTTGAATAATATTTTCTTTTATTTATAATGGAAAAATTCAAGCTAGATAATAATGTTTTATCCAAACATGAATATATAATATGTTTTAGTCAACTTTCCTTTCTCTAACACAAATTGGATAATCCCTAAAATATTGTACACGTTTAATTAATATTTGTTTAAAACAAGATATAATTAATTAAATTTTTGATATTACTTTGTTATTATTTTTTTCATTATACAAGAAATAAATAAAAAATAAACTTAATTTAAAATAGAAATAAAATTAAACAAAACAAAATCAGTAATTAGGTTTAAAAGATTAATACGATAGAATTACATTTAAGTAAATGAAATCAAAATCATAACCACAAAATATTTTCAATGATTAAATAAAGAATTCATGAATCTTTGATAGATTTATGATGTAGTATATTTGATGAAAAGTTTTAATGCTATTTCAATTATTCATATCTATTATTAGAATATCAATTCTATATATACAATAAGTAAATAATTTCCAAATCAATTTTAAAGTGAAAATATCTGATGGAAATATGAGTGTGTTTTCGATTTATAATTTTATATATTGACTTTATTGATATTACTTACTTTTGGAAAATGTTATATCTTTTATATTATATTTTATGCTATTTATATTAATTTTGAATATTTTGCAAATAATTTTATGATGATCAAAAATATTTCAAATATAACTTATCCTGTTTGTTTTATCAAAAATACATCATAAATATGATGATTTCCCTTATAAAATACTAATAATATGTTTGTCCTTTTTCTATTAATAAATTTTTTTTAAACATAAATCAAATATTTTGTGTGATATTTCATTTTTCTAATATCCGGTAGAATGAGACACTTAAAAATAAATTCGTGATATATCATTTTATATATAAGAATCGAAATAAACTTTTCTAAGAAACTGAAAACATATTTTTAAAAAAATTCATAATTTTATGTTTTTTTTTATAGGAACCGGAACATTTGGAAGAGTTTGTTTGTGCAAAGATAAGCAAACAGAAAAATATTGTGCAATGAAAATTTTAGCAATGGCCAATGTGATACGATTGAAACAAGTAGACCACGTGCAAAATGAGAAATCCATCCTAGCCGAAGTGAAACATCCATTCATAGTTAGCTTGTAAGTAGAATATTGAATTCGATTATGTAAATACCACGAAATACATAAAAATGTCTATATATATTTTAATTTATAGAATTTGGTCAACAAAAGATGATTGCTGTTTATATATGCTATTCGAGTATGTTTGCGGAGGAGAACTTTTTTCATATTTAAGAAATGCCGGACGATTTAGTACTTCAACAGGTATGTTTATTTAATACCTGTTAGCCTATTTCAAGTTATGTAATTTTATTTACATACTATATTTAAAAACAAATAAGCATTATATATTGTAAATAACAAATATAAGGAAGATTTGCTGAAGTTTTATCAAGATATAAATAACTTAACAATTTCTTTGTTCCTATTCAATTTGAGCTTTGAAAACTAAAGCTATATAAAATACACTTAAAATTCAGATTTGGATAAAATTTTTATTTTTATATATTATCTCAATTTTGCTCTAAAATTTTAATATTCAATGCCGATGGACTTCACAGCTATATAAAAAGATGTCCTTCGGCATTGAATCGCATGATCTTTGAAGGCAATTGACATCACTACGAAGGTCATCCAACAAGTACTTAGCCTCACCGCTCGAGGGAACTACTGTCACAGTAGAAATTTACCATCGTGCAGTACATTTTTTTAGTAGCCTACTGTCAAGTTTCAGTCGATTCCCTTTATTAGTTTTGTTTTGAGAGCCTTTGAAAGCGAGCGTGTCGGTCGGTTGCACGAAAATGGAAAAAGAACAATATCGTTCGGTGATTAGATTCTTGTTTTTGGAAGGGAAAACGCGCAGCGAAATCAAAGATCGCTTGGATGCTGTGTATGGTGACTCTTCTCCTTCGATGGCAACCGTCAAGAATTGGTTCAACGAGTTTGTTCGGTTTCATCGGTTTTTGATGAGCCACGCCCAGGTGCGCCGAAAACGGCTGTTACGGAGGAAAACGTTAAAAAAGTCCACGATCTCGTGTTGGCAGACCGTCGATTGAAGGTTCACGAGATAGCTGAGACTGTAGGCATCGCAGTAGGAACGGTGCATCAAATTCTACACGAAGAACTGGGCATGAGAAAGCTGTTGGCGCGATGGGTGCCGCGTTTGCTCACACCGGAAAACAAGCGCAACCGTGAGACCACATCGACGACGTGTTTGGCGCTGTTTCAGCGCAATCCAGCGGAGTTCTTGCGTCGTTTCGTGACCGTCGACGAAACATGGATTCACTGGTACACACCAGAGACCAAGGAACAGTCGAAACAGTGGACTTCACCCGGCGAACGTGCTCCGAAGAAGGCGAAGACTGTTCGATCGGCCGGAAAGGTGATGGCCACCGTTTTCTGGGATTCACAAGGTGTGCTCCACATCGATTACCTCGAGAAGGGTAAAACAATCATGGGGCGCTACTATGCTGACTTATTGAGCCGATTTAACGTCGAATTGAAGAAAAAGCGGCCCCGCTTTGCGAAGAAAAAAGTGCTGTTCCACCACGACAACGCGCCGGCTCACACCTCCGCCGTCGTCATGGCCAAATTGGTCGAATTGCGCTACGAATTGCTGCCCCATCCACCGTACTCTCCAGATTTGGCTACCTGTGACTACTTTTTGTTTCTAAACCTGAAAAAATCACTCGACGGTAATAGATTTGGGTCGAATGAGGAGGTTATCGTCGCCACGGAGGCCTATTTTGCTTCCCTCGAGAAAATGTATTTTTTGGACGAGTTAAAAAAGTTAGATCATCGCTGTGCCAAGTGTATCGAGCTTGAAGGAGATTATGTGGAAAATATATTGCCACCTTTCCAAAATTTTCGTTTTTCTTTTGTAGGCTAAGTACTTGTTGAATGACCCTCGTAAATATAAAAAAATTGATGTCACTTGGTTTCCAAGATCATACGATTCGCATAATAAAACTAAAATTTTTCGTAAGGTCTGGCTTGTGGCGGTGTCTTGTTAAAACCACATATAAAAAAAATTTCCACTTTTATAAAAATAAAAAATACGTATTGTTTGGTAATAATTACATTAAAACTTTAACTCAAATCAAGCACTTCCGCAATACACGTTGTGAAACATTCATCGATCAATTAGAGTTAGTTCAGATGAGAGAATGATTAAAACTATGTTACTTGTCCTAACAAAATCAACCAGACAAATTCTATCTATAATTCAATAAAAAAAAGCAAGACGTAGATGAGATGACGTGTAGAAGGGGCATTTTTTGAAGATTTACGTGTATATGAGTCCTTTTAACGGGGCCCTATTTGTAAAATTCTGACATTTAAAAATAACAAAATTTCGTTGCACCGATTCAATTCGTTTAATATGGTATGCGCCCAGAATAGGGTGAAAAAACTACAAATGGGTATTCTAATATTGGTCTAACTAAGGAGCAATATAAGTATATCTAGACAGTTATATTTGACAGTTCGCTTGACCATCGCTTTATAAAGCCAACAAACTGCACTACTTTTGGAAAAAATGCAGTTCAAATGGAGAATAAAGTCAAGTGTGATTCCCAAGTCTATAACAGATTGTATAGGCTTTTTGTTAATTCCCAAAAAATTATAGTTAAATGTCATAACATTCGAAATAAAACAATTATCAAAGATCCTCTTGTATATATTAGAATTAAATCACTCATAAATAAATAACACAAGAACAAAATGCAAAGGACCAAGATGGCTACCCTGAGCGACACCAGATAGAGTTTTTATACTTCTCGATGTATGTGTAGACTCACGGAAATATTATATATGTGTAGTTATATAAAAATTTAACAAATCAATAAGAATTAAGTAAAAGCCCAATTTTTTAGGCTATAGTGTATTTTAGATGCCATCAGTGTATTACAAAACTTTCCAAATATGTTACGAGTAGAAGTGAATGTTAGGAGGTTAGTTGTCGTTGATCTGAAAGGCTAGATGTAATTAAGCATCTTCACGATTCGAATATAATTTTGAAATTAGCCTTTAATTAATTATCTTACTTTCTGAACATTTCTTAAGTTAGAAAATTTACCATTCTTAATTGATTTAAAAAAAAATAAAGTCTTAAGAAATGATTATTGCCACGGAACACGATATATGTTAATAGAGGCCACAGAAATACCATCTGGCCAATAAAAAAAATATAAAATTTGAGATTATTGATTCCACAGATATAAGTTGATATCTTGGGTTATTTGAGGTACAAATTCAGTTGAAATAGGAAAATTTGTAAAATGGATGAATTTATATTAGCAGAATAAGATGCAAAATAACTAGCTATGGCGTCGATAACCAATTTATAACATAAAAACAATCCACAACATAAAATGGCAATTTTGAAGCTAAAAAAATATTATTTAAAATGAGATTTACATATGTCAATTAATAGTACTGTACTTTCAAAACTATCAAATGGATAATTTGGTATTTATTTTAAAAAAAATCCATAATATTACTAATAATAATTGGGTTGTTTGGAAAGTAATTTCGTTTCATTACGAAATTACTTTCCCAACAACCCAATAGTTTATTTATTGACCTTTTTTCTTTAACTGAATCATTCAATTTGTCTAACTGATGACAGTACACTTCAGAATTGATCGTTGTGTTGCTCGGTAGTAGCGCAAAATAAACGATTCGTTTGAAATCCCACCAAGCAGAGAGAATAACTTTTTTTTTGATGAATATTGGCTTTCGAAGTACTTTGAGCCGGTTCATGTTTTCTACTCCAGAATCTTTTGCACTTAACATTATTATAGACAACCCATTTCTCATCCCCACTGATGATATGCTTCAAAAGTGCATTATTTTGTTGGCGTTTGAGAAGCAAATCACAAACGTCAATGCGATGGCACAATTTTTTTTCCGTAAGAAGATGAGGAACCCATGAGTCGAGCTTTGATATTAAACCTAGCCATTTCAAATGATCATGAATGGTTGAATTCGATAAATTTAATCTTTCAGCGATCTTACGAGTTGTTATTCACCGGTTTGCATCAATTAATGCCTTTATTGTGTCTTCATCAGCTTCAACTAGCCTTCCAGAACTTGGTGCATCTTCGAGATCAAAATTGCCGGATCGAAATTTTGCAAACCAGTTTTGGCACTGGTACTCACTTAACATATCTTCTCCATACACATCGGATAATTTTTTTCTTGCTTGAACTACATTTTTATCTTTTCTATAGTAAAAAAGTAAAATATGCCGAAAATGCTGTTTTTCACTTTCCATATTTAAAAATGTATCAACCAAAAACTACTATGCAGCATCAATCGAATTTTTTCACAAACAAGCCTTGCTATGTCAGCTGTCAAAATACATATGATTATGTGCCTTAAGTATGAAGTTGGTTGTGAAAAAATACAATTAACTCCTATTTCGCTTCATTACGAAATTACTTTCTGAACAACCCATTAGAAAGAAGATTAACTGAAATTTTATTATTGTAATATGTATATAGCTAAAAACTTTATTCATTCTCAAAAGCAATATAAAGTATGAGTACTTTTGGGAGTTTTCAATCAATAAATAATTCTCTCTCTAAAATAATCAGTTAAAAGTAAAATTTCTTCTCAACAAAGTTTCATCTCTTGAAAAACATTAATTTATTGAATATTTGATTAAATATTTATCTAAGAAAAGGTGAAGGGAATGTTAGCAAATATTTTAGTAATGTTGAAATTTTAGTAAAAATTAAATGGAAAGCGAACGGAAGTAAATATCATTCTAATTAGAAACATTTTCTTAAAATACATTATTTTGTTATAAATTAAGGATATAACAAAATTTAAAGCCACTATAAACTATTTAAAGATGTTTACATTTTGAAAAAGAAATTCTCTTTTAAAACTATACCAAGTCAAAGTAAATATCTGTTAATTAATTAATCAATATTTACCTGGGAGGTACGAGTATATTATTATGCCCTTATTAGTTAGATTATCGGCAATCTTCATCCGGAAGGAAAAGGATATTTTACTCGTATTATGCATTATGCTTAATCATATTTTTCTTCTCTTATTACGAAATTTACAAAATTCTTAATTAAATATTTTTCAATTTTAGCTACTATTCAATATAAAATACGAGTACTATAAGTTATAGTTAGACTTTCTAGATGTAAATATTGTAGTAAGTGCCCTTCAAAATATAAATGAAAAAAGTTTTTAAGTTATTCATATTTATATTGAAAATATAAATATGTTACATAAAAATCAATATTGAAAAAGTATGTTACATATTATTTGTAAAATGCACTTAAAACTTTTATTACAACTTTTAAAAACTGTGTAAAAATATCTCTGAGCACGTGAATTTTCTGTGAATAATATTTATTTTATATTAAAAAATTATGAAATACGTGGGCTACTATATATATTTCTGGCCTAATAATGAAAATGCGAATATTTATCAACGAAAAAGGTTTTATTGTTTTTCAAAATATTCTCCATCAAGATTTATACACTTTTGCATGCGCTCAAACCAATTTTCGAAGCACTTTTTCCACTCCGATTGAGACACCTCCAAAACATGGTTTCGTTGACCACGCATTTTTTTCTTGATGTGTGGGAATAAAAAGAAGTCATTGGGTGCCAAGTCAGGGCTGTACGGAGGATGACCCATCAATTCGACGTTTTGTCCGGTCAAAAAGGCGCTGGTTTGAGCCGATGTGTGAGAGCTCGCATTGTCATGGTGCACAATGATTCGACTTCTCTTGTTCGTTTTTCGAATTTCTCCGAAGACTTCAGGCAAACAAATGGTGGTGTACCACTCAGAATTGACCGTCCTACGTTGCACAAGCGGAACAGTCGCCACATGACCAGTTTTGCCAAAGAAACAAGCGACCATTTGCTTCGAAGTGCTTCTTCCACGAACAACTTTCGTTGGATTTGACTCGTCTTGGAAGACCCACACGGTCGATTGCTGTTTTGTTTCGGCCCATACGCATAGATCCATGATTCGTCACCTGTGACGATCTTATAAACGTCTTTTGAAGCACCGCGATCGTATTTTTTCAGCATTTCTTTACACCAATCCACACGAGCCTTTTTTTGAGCGATTGTCAAATTGTGCGGGATCCAACGAGAACAAACCTTTTTTACGGCCAGGTGTTCATGCAATATCGAATGTATGCTGGTGGGAGAAATGCCTAGGCATGCCTCTATCTCACGGTATGTCACATGACGGTCTTGCATTATCAGTTCACGTACGGCATCGATGTTTTCTGGAACAACGGCTGTTTTTGGACGACCTTCACGGAATTCGTCTTTGAGCGAGCGTCGGCCACGATTGAATTCGTTGTACCAGTTTTTCACAGTGCTATAGGATGGTGCTTCATAGCCATACAAAGATTTAAGTTCATCGATGCACTCTTGTCGTGATAATCCACGTCGAAAGTTGTGAAAAATGATCGCACGAAAATGTTCACGAGTTAATTCCATTTTTTTGCCAAATTGATTTTTTCAAGTCACTGTAAACAACACAAATGATAGTCGTACGTCAAAACGTTCTGAGTACGTTTATGCTAAAAAATGTCAAACTTTCCAATGGAAATGTCAGATTGCACCTGGCAACACTTAGTGTTGCCTAGGCCAGAAATATATATAGTAGCCTACGTATATATTTTTTTAAACTTTCAATTATTTTTTATTTATTGGTTGTTGTCATAAAAATGTAATTGAGAAATAGTCAAAATAATAATGTTTGTTATTTAAGTAGACTATGAAGACTACATGGATAAGTCAGTGATAAATGTAAGAAATGTAGCTGATATTAACAAAACAAAATTTTGCTTAGAAAAAGGACCTGCAAAATTTTATTAAATTTCATTGTGACGCTGAGCACCCAGGACGTTCAATTTAGGTCACCACCGAAAAAATAACCAATAAAATCCATGATATAGTTTTAAAAGCAGTTTAGCGAAAGTGTATGAGATAGCTGTCGTGCGAAACATCTCAAAAGAACGTATATCCAACGTCTTACATGAAATTTAGGGTATGGGAAAACCTATAAATACTCAACTTCAATGGAGTATTTGCAGATTTTTAAGCGTAACTGAAATAAATTTTTGCGTCGATTCATGACTGTTGATGAAAAATGGAATCACCATTAGTTACCAGAAACCAAAGTTCAGTCGAAACAATGGAGTTCCATAAGCAAACGTGCACGAAAGAACGTAAAAACGGTTTGGCAGGAAATGTTATGGCTACTGTCTTCTTCATCAATTATCTTGAAAACTGATAAATGATAATAAATCAGTATTACACATCACTAGTAGACCAGATGAATGATAAAACCAAGACAAACCGACTGCATTTATTTAAAAAAAAGTATTGTTCCATCATGACAATGCACTTGCATATTCAACATCAAAATTAGTGTAATTACGTTATGAATTGCTTCCCCGCAGACGATTCTAAAGTTATAGCCTAAACAGAGTTTGACAAATCGTACTTCACGAATGTCTTAAACAAGTTGGAATATCCTATTTAGCAGAGTTGGACAAATGGTATTTCACTGATGTCATAAAGAAGTTGGAATATCGTTGGACAAAGTACATCGAGATTAAAGGAGACTACGTTAAAAAATAAATCAAATTTCGTTGAATAAATTAATTATTTCTTTCATTTCTCACTAACTTATCATATTGACTTCGTATAATGTAAATGAAATGGTAAATAAATTGACTGCTCCATAAATTATTCTAAATTCTTTTTTTATACCATAATTATAATAGATAAAACCTACAAATAAATAAATTATAAAATTTTGCAACTTATTGATGTGCTCGTAATATTTGGATGATACCATTAAGTCTACAAAAATACTATCGTATCTTTTGCTTTTAGAAAAGCAAAAGTTAATAAATAATGTTGAAAATTATACAAAATGCATATTTGTTTTTTATAATTATATAGATTAAAATAAATTGATTTTCAAACATATGCATGCATATATAAATAAATATAAATATTATATTGATAAATATTTAAAAGAAAATCTCTACTAAAGATACTACAAATTTAATTAATCATTTGTCAATTAACTTTTGATCGTAGAGGTCGCCCAACTTTCAAATATGTTTATTAGCTCAGAATAGAACTGTTTTTCCTAGTTTATAATTTTATGTATCTAAATTAAATGGTGACTTAAAATTATTATTGAAACTTTTTTTTTTCTATTTAAAGAAGAAAAATGGTCAGAGAATTTTGTTCACATGTTGTTTGTCAATATATCATTATACTACGAACCACCTTCTATTATTAGACGAACTTTTAAGTGAAAATTTGATTTATTATCAGAAAATATTGTTGTTTTTTTTTGGAATAAAATAAAATTAAAAAAATTATCAAAAATTGTTTTTTTTATAAATATATTAATATTTGTTTTTAATTATAAAAAACTTTTCTTATTGAGAAATAAAAATGGGTTAAAATTTAATTTTAAAAAAACATTTGAATTAACGAACTTATAGTAAAAGGTTATCCATTTTGTGAATTGGTAAAGTACCATCCAGCCAATTGATAGTTAATATACATACTAGGTCTGTTCAAAAAGTATCACGAATTTTGAATTTCCGCGGGTTACGTATATTCGATTTTCGATTTTTTTGTGACGTTATATTGGTACTCATGTCTCTCACTTATGTCGACAAGTTCGGCCATTTTGAATGTTCAGTTAATTATTGACAGCTGCTTTGCTTGCACGTGTTTTGGCACGTCTTCGATTTTTGCTCATTCCAAAAAATGGATCAAAGAATCTGTTTCGGGAACAATAACACAGGCGGCCAGATCTGGGGAATACAGTGGCTGCGGCATTATTATATTGTTGTTTTTTGCCAAAAATTCGCGTTCAAGCAACGATGCGTGAGCAGGGCCGTTATCATGGTGCATAAGCCAATTTTTGTTGTTCCACAAATCAGGGCGTTTCTGGCGGATTGCTTCACGCAACTTGCGCATAACTTGCAGGTAATATTTCTTATTGACCGTTCTACCCTGTGGCAAGAACTCATATTGCACCACGCCCCTGCAATCGAAGAAAACTGTAAGCAAAACCTTTACATTCGACCGAACTTGGTGCGTTTTTTTCGGTCTTGGCTCGTGCTGCAGCTTCCATGGGGATGATTGAGCTTTGGTTTCCACGTCATAACCATAAACCCATGATTCGTCACCAGTTATGACCCTCTGAAGCAAATTTGGGTCGTCGCGGACAGAGTCCAACAGCTCCTTATCAATGTTAATGCGATGCTGTTTTTGGTCGAAAATGGGCAAAAATCAAAGACGAGCCAAAACACGTGCACGCAAATCAGCTGTCAAAAATTAACTGAACATTGAAAATGGCCGAACTTGTCGGCATAAGTGAGAGACATGAGTACCAACATAACGCCACAAAAAAATCGGAAATGCAATATATTGTACGTAAACCGCGGAAATTCAAAATTCGCGATATTTATTGAATAGACCTGGTATATATTATTTAAGGGTGATTTTGTTTAGTTTAAGGTTTTCCATTTTACATTATGAATTATTATTTGTAAAATTGGTAATTTTACCGTAGTAATCAGATTTCACGCAATGAGGCTCAAAATATTCTTCAGCGATCAGGCTAATTTGTCGTTCAGTAGATACGCCATCAGGGAAAATTACCATATATGGGGCTCTGAAAATTTTCAATTGATTGTGGAGAAGCCATTGTATCCAAAAAAAGTGACTTTTCAGTTTTTATTAAATTCTGAAAGTGTTATTTTCTGTAAATTTTTAACTGTAATGTTAAACCTCAAGTAGCTCCAAATTTCAAAAAAATATGTCTACTTTATCAACACCATATTAATGGTAAAAAATAATTAATAATCTAACTAATTAACTAAAAAGTTTATTCTTAAATATTTGCGACTATTGGAAATAAATATTCTTCACCCACGCAACCTTAACCTGCATATATACTCGTAGTATCTTATTGAAGTTTCACCCACCCACACTTGAGCCCCATAGTTGCACATTTACACTACTTAAAGCAAATTGTACAAAATTTTCTTATTTCATTTAACTTAAACTTTTTATTCTTAGTTCAATTTAATTTTTATACTAAGTATGCGAGAAATTGCAAACATATTATTTAAATTGTTATTTTTTTTAATTGTAAATTATTCTATTATTGTAATTTTAAAAGAATACTTAAAATATATATTTAGTATCATGTTATATATAACCCAATGTATATTTAGAGGTAAAAAAAATTATTTTTTTTTTATTTGTAAACTAAGGCTACATGGAATATTCGTCAAACTATGATAAATGATGTTAAAATGACGGTGTTGAAATAGCACAACTTGAAAATATAACACGTTTATTTTTAAATAACTTTCGCATAGGAAAAAGTAATTAAATTCAGACACAGTTTCTCTATAATTACCGAAGAAATATTACTGTACCCGACACACATACCTATACGAATAGGTTTATAAAATAATAGTAGTGTACATAAAATAAATTTTTAAAACATTTCCCATGAATTCTTATATATTTTTTACATAATTTCTATGATTGATAGTACAATAATTGTCATTAGTCAACTTCTAATTAGAACATGTTGCAAATTTTCTTATTAATTCCTTTAATTGTTAGGCAATTATATATAACTTATTTGTTGTATTTTTTATATAATACTACTCGTATTAAATCTTTTTTGATATTGTATATAAATAATATTTTTAACTTAACAGCTTAAAAGCTTATTAAAAATATTGTACTATTTTCAACTATCTGATAGAAATATAACATTTTAATACTCGTACTTTAGTGTGCCTACAGTGTATACTGTAGTGTTTATACTATAGTGCAGTCGCAAACTGCATTATATTAATTTGATTAGTAGGCTTAGGTGTAAACTGAAAAGTTTACTTATTTGTTTTAATTCCATTTCCTCAAATACAAGAGCTTGAACTGGCTCTTTGATTTCTTTTCATTCCGTTTTCTGTAATAGCTTTAACTAGCTTTTTTGAACGTTTACTCTTTTTTGGAAAGAACTCAATGTTCCAAAATGCTAGTTAAAGTTATTTTAGGAAACGGAATGAAAACAAATAAGTAAACTTTCCAGTTCACACCTAAATTCATATACTGCAGTGTACCAATGCACTACAGTATATACACTATATTATACACTTTAGTCACACTACAGATCCTATGAAATTCGTCAAAAATTATCTATAGTGTGCTTCCAGTGCATAATGTAGTGTTTACTCGTATATCATTTTGCTGATATCAGATACATTTTTCCCATTTATCACTGTCCTTTGTACTATTTTTATACAGTGTATCATTATATTTGTTAACAATACATATAAAATACTTATAATTATTTAGTATAATTATTGCTTACTGTTTTATTTGACTTTTAAAAGAAATCATTTTTTGTAATAAATTCCACATAACATATATCTAGTTTTTATTTAACTACAGACGAGATATTTTTTATTAAGACCACCATGTAGTCATAATTTATAAAAAAGTTGTTCCAATAATACTGTCTGAATAATATACGTGTACACATAAATACTTGCAAAAATATAAATTTATATTGTATGTATGTGAGGTTAAAAATTTGACGAATTTAAACAAATTCAATTTGTATATTTTTTTAAAACATTTATTACATCGTAAAAAATTCATTCTTAGAAATTTTCTATAAATATTTCATCACAATCAATTAACAGTCTTATGTATTTAATATCTTTCAGTAAAATAATTTACTTGAAATAAGAAAAGTGGAAAAATAAACATTATACCAAGACATAGTATAATAAAAAATAATAATAATAATAATAATAATAATAAACATAAATTTTATCATATAAATAGGTATTGATAAAGAGTGAAATAAATACATACATTTACTATTATTTGCAACTTATATAAGATATTAAAATTATATCTATCTTTTTTACACATATATATATATATATATATATATACTATTGATATTTTTATATTACTTAAATTGTTATAATGATTTTATTATAATAACAAATGATTTTTCACATTTATTTTCAGCAAATTTTTACGCTTGCGAAATAATTTCAGCTTTAGAATATTTACATTCACTATCAATAGTTTATAGGGATTTAAAACCAGAGAATCTTCTTATTAATCGTGATGGACATTTAAAAATCACTGATTTCGGTTTTGCAAAAAAGCTTAAAGATAGAACATGGACACTATGCGGTACACCAGAATATTTAGCACCTGAAATAATACAATCAAAAGGACATAATAGAGCTGTGGATTGGTGGGCGTTAGGTAAGTAAATCTATAATAAAAACTATATACATATTAGTTATAAATTATTATTTTAATACTCGTAATTTGGTTTCCTATTATGAAACTATTTTGGAAAGATGCGAATATGCAGTGGCAAATTTGAATATCTTTAAATTTAAATTATTCAATTTGTGCTTTGAAAAATATAGTTATAAAATAAACCACTTTAAATTCAGATTTGAATAAAGTTTTTCGTATCATGAAATTGATACAATAACATCAATCAAATAACTGTCAGAAGAATTTTTAGCAGGACTAGACCCTTTTCATGTAATTTTTTAATTAATTTTTCACACAATTCTTCTGTAATTCGGCCATTAGTGAATGGATAGGATATTTGTTTTTAATTGCTATAAAGTTTAAAAATTATCTGCGTAAACAAAATTGTTTATATAGCCTTACAAGATGAAGTACAATGGCATCAAATCGCCCGATCTTTGAGACCAATTAACATCACCAAATCTCTAACTTTTCGCACAATATAGCCGAAATTTGGCATGTTGTGTAGTTTGTGGCGCTATCCTCGTATTGTTAAAATTTCATGTGATCTAGGATAAAATCTCCAAGTTGAGGTCAAAAAAAGTTCGATATCATATGGCCATAGCGCTCAGAATTGATGGTAACGATCTCCCTTTTTGATGGTAACGATCACGGATTCAATGGATTCTCTAATGGCAGTTGTGGGCTTTCAAAGCCTCAGATATGGAAATTTTGCTCATTGACATATCCTCCGATTTGAAATGAGTCTTATTTACGAAAATGAAAAATTTATCCTCTTAAAGCGCCAAATGTGGCTATGAGAGAGTTACCATTTTTGCCAAAAGTTTTTATAACTTTATCGCATTATTTGGTGGTTTAATAATCCATAACATAAAATGGCAATTTAAATTCTAACAAATATTATCTTGAATGATATATTTGTTTAATAGCTTCTATATGACAAGCTTCTAATTTTCAAATTACAAAATGGGTTATTCTTTATAATAAATAAATAGACTTAATTAATTCCCATTATTACTTATAACAAGTTTGTTCATTGTCTCCTTCGAGCGAGATAAAGAGCCTCATCTCAGAAAAAATTGTTGTCCTCTTTGAGCGCAAAACATGGCTATGGGTGAATTGCCATTTTCGCCAAAAAAGTTTATAATTTTATAGAATTATTATATAATATATTATGGCAAACTTTTATCTAAATAAATATCATTTTTACTTATATAATTGCTTAATAATTATCAGATGACACAGTTTTACTTTCCAAACTATAAAGTGGATAATCACTTATTTATATTTTTTTTGGCGTATTTTAAATTATTTCTTATGTATTGAATACAAATTTTTAGTTCCTTTTTAAAATATTTTAAACTTTCTTTTACTAATCTATTTTTTTTAGTCATTCATTTAATATGTTCTTATTAAATAAGAAGAAGAAATATACAAAGTTCGTTTGAACTTTTTAAAGAAAACAAAAAATTATATATACAAAGGCCATAAAACATATTTTATACGCCTTCAAGTAGTTTTTATTCGTATGTTTTTTTTACATTTTTATTTTATTTTTATTTCCCTCTGAGTACAGATTTTTTTCTTATTTGAAAAAAAAAACTGTTTTTGATGCTATTTCTGGAGTGTGTGATGTTATAAAAATAATTTTTGGAAAATTCACCCATAGCCTCGTTTATAAATTTAGAATAGTCTATCCACGCATGAATCTAACTTTATCTATAATGTATATTTAGAAATTAATATATAATGTATGTATATATATATACGTATGTAAATAAGTAAAAAAGTACATAAAAATACTTTTTACTATTCTTTAAAATAATTTTGATTTTAAGGATGATTTTAAAAATATTTATTCGACTATCGAATCCCTTTATATATTTTTTATATTATTTTGCTTCTTTTTGTACAAGTATACACACGTACATACACAAAAATATTGAAAGTGGCTATAAATATAAACTTCAAGGTATTTGCTAAAATGCTTTTTTGCGTGAAAATCAAAGTAAAATTGTTATAATTAAACATTCGTATATAAGTATGCATACTATACTATTATTATTAATATTTTCCTATCAATAATTATGTTACTCATAATATGACGCATTATAAAATATTTTACACTGGTATGAAATTTAGAGCTTTCCTATTTGCTTCACGAATAAAATGATTTTAAAAATAAAAACAAAAATAGTATGAGCAATCTTGCTATTCTAATCCATATGATGTAAACTTTTCTTTAAAAATCAAATCAAATCAGAAAATATTAATTTTGTTGTAAATCGAAATTTGTATGATATAAAAACTAATATGTATATTGTACAAATTGTTACTTATTATTACAAAAAGTATGTATATACTCGTAGTATATGAACAATCAATTATTTTATGTTTAAGATTTACTTAAGTTGAATTAGTTTGGAAATTAAAATAATTGTGATGCTACTTTGCATTTTTTTTTGTATTTTTATTGCTGACATAGAGCATAATAGATCTAACTTTTTTGCAGGTGTTTTAATCTATGAGATGCTTGTTGGCTATCCACCGTTTTATGATGACAATCCATTTGGAATTTATGAAAAAATTTTAGGTGGAAAAATTGAATGGCCACGTCATATGGACCCAATAGCAAAAGATCTAGTAAAGAAACTTCTTGTATTGGATCGTACAAAAAGGATGGGTAACATGAAGGTAAATGTAAAAATCACCACCTTTAATATAATATATTATCAAAGACAAGAGGAAACCAGATGTCAAAAATCTCAGAAATCGTGACCTCAATTCTTTCGGGATCAAAATTTAAATGTCAAATAAAAGGAAGGCTCATGCGAAGCTTCTTTTGTATTTAAAAAAAATTTCCCGGTCGTCTAGGGTGTCTCTTATTTTTTGGAGTTTCTAACTAATAAATGTTTCCTTATTGGTAGATAGACCTAGTAACTGAAAAAAATTTCGTCTCACCAGTTCGAACACATTTCAAATAAAACCTGAAAACTCAGGTCTGCTTTGTGTTTAAAAAAAGTTTCCCGGTCTTCAAGTGGGCCTGTTAATTTTTGAACTTTTTAACTAACAAATGTTTACTTATTGGTAGAGTGACCTAGTAACTGAAAAAATCTCGTCTCACCAGTTCAAACTAATTCCAAATAAAAGCTTAAGGCTTATATGGAGCTTGTTTTGTATTCAAAAAAATTTACCGGTCGTCTAGGGTGTCTCTTATTTTTTGGAGTTTCTAACTAATAAATGTTTTCTCATTGGTAGAGTGACCCAGTGGCATAAAAAAATCTCTCTCACCAGTTCGACCTAATTTCAAATAAAACCTGAAAACTCATGCAGAGTCTGCTTTGTGTTTAAAAAAAGTTTCCCGGTCTTCAAGTGGGCCTGTTAATTTTTGAAGTTTTTAACTAACAAATGTTTACTTATTGGTAGAGTGACCTAGTAACTGAAAAAAATTTCGTCTCACCAGTTCGAACACATTTCAAATAAAACCTGAAAACTCATGCGGAGTCTGCTTTGTGTTTAAAAAAAGTTTCCCGGTCTTCAAGTGGGCCTGTTAATTTTTGAACTTTTTAACTAACAAATGTTTACTTATTGGTAGAGTGACCTAGTAACTGAAAAAATCTCGTCTCACCAGTTCAAACTAATTCCAAATAAAAGCTTAAGGCTTATATGGAGCTTGTTTTGTATTCAAAAAAATTTACCGGTCGTCTAGGGTGTCTCTTATTTTTTGGAGTTTCTAACTAATAAATGTTTTCTCATTGGTAGAGTGACCCAGTGGCATAAAAAAATCTCTCTCACCAGTTCGACCTAATTTCAAATAAAACCTGAAAACTCATGCAGAGTCTGCTTTGTGTTTAAAAAAAGTTTCCCGGTCTTCAAGTGGGCCTGTTAATTTTTGAAGTTTTTAACTAACAAATGTTTACTTATTGGTAGAGTGACCTAGTAACTGAAAAAATCTCGTCTCACCAGTTCAAACTAATTTCAAATAAAAGCTTAAGGCTTATGCGGAGCTTGTTTTGTATTCAAAAAAATTTCCCGGTCGTCTAGGGTGTCTCTTATTTTTTGGAGTTTCTAACTAATAAATGTTTTCTTATTGGTAGAGTGACTCAGTGACATAAAAAAATCTCGTCTCACCAGTTCGACCTAATGCCAAATAAAAGCAAGGCTCAAGTTTCTAACTAACAAATGTTTACTTATTGGAAAAGTGACCTAGTAATTGAAAAAAATTCGTCTCACCAGTTCAAACTAATTTCAAATAAAAGCTTAACGCTGATGCGGAGCTTGTTTTGTATTCAAAAAAATTTCCTTGGTCGTCTTAGGGTATCTGTTATTTTTTGGAATTTCTAACTAACAAATCTTTTTTTATTGGTAGAGTGACCCAGTGACATAAAAAAATGTCGTCTCATCAATTCGACCTGATTTCAAATAAAAGCTTATGGCTAATGCGGAGATTGTTTTGCATTCAAAAAAATTTTCCCGGTCGTCAATTGGATCTGTTTATTTTTGGAGTTTTTAACCAACGGTTTTCTAATTGGGGGAAACGCAGTAGCAATAGAATCTTTTGCAGTGAAGTCTTTGCATATATATGAGTATGTCATAACTTGTTCTGCGTATGTTTAACCGATTGTTAGTGCGTCAGCAGATGAAACATATACCGAAAACTAGCAGCCTTCAAAAAAGTTACACAATTTCTTCGTTTCACACTTCCCTTTCTTGCCATCACTGTTTTATTATAGGGCGTTTTCTTTTATTATCAAATCAGAATACGTCATTTTAGCAAATTTACACACACACAATATCAAAAGCTGCCATATTACGTGTTACCTGTCTCTCGGCCTGGCTCTCGTTCAAAATTTTAGCCGTCACGATTTTGTTCTAGCGGAAAGATCTAGTTATTCCTTATCTATGATAATTATTTAGTATTGTTAAATGTTACTACTAATAATACGTTACAATTTATTTATTTTTCTAATAGAATGGTGCTGATGATGTTAAACGGCACAGGTGGTTTAAGAATCTAAATTGGAATGATGTGTATGAAAAGAAATTGGAGGTAAATATAATTATAAGTAACATACACGTACGTACTAGCATCGAAACCTACGTAATTCTATTTATTATGACAAAATATGCAATATTATTTTAAAAAAATCAAATATTTCAATGAACAAATTTTACGCAGTTTGTATTAATTACTCACACCTTCATGATTTTTCCTTTTTTGCCTTCAAGTATTAGACAATTTTATTAATACTATTCGTTTGAATTTAAAAGAATATAAATAAATAATTTTCTATCTTCTTTACGTTCTTGTTTAGCCGCCAATAATACCTCAAGTTAAATTCGATGGTGACACTAGTAATTTTGATGAATATCCAGAGACGGGTTGGAAACCGGCCAGATCTTTAGACGCGAATGATATGCAGCTGTTTAATGATTTTTGAATATTTTATATTTCGTTTTTAGCTACCAAAAAAAATGTTTATTGGAAAAATTATTGATAAATTATAATTTGCTAATATGAAAAGAAAATGTTATATCGACAAGCTAACAAATCAATATTTTTTGATTTATATATAGAATAATCGGTGGACATACAAGTATTTATTAGCATATACGTGTATATAAATATAATGTAGATTTTTTTTCTAATATAAAACATATGAAATATTTAGTACCAGGTGTCTTAGATTTTATTTAAGGTAATTAATTTTATTAACTTATTAAATTTATTGCAAAAAGAAACAGTTTAGGGTCAAAAATTATTTAATTTAGCTATTTGTTCAAAACTTACAAAGGTGCAAATTTACAGTTCAACTTGGTCGCCAAATAGCACTTATACGTTGGCTTTGGTTGATCTCCACCGATTCAGATGAAGATTGGATTAATTAGCGAGTATATAATTAGTAAATTACATAGTTGATTTATATAAATTAAAGTTTTTGTTGCCAAAAATGTATGTACTCATACAGTCAAATATCATAAGAAAAAAATAAAAGTAAAATGAAAAGATAAAAATTATAGTCATAAATAATAAATCTTAAAGTGTTTAATTTGCATGTGCCAAATACAAATAATTTTATTGATTATAATTTTAATTAATGTAGTTAATTGGTTGCAAAAAAAATTTATTCAAATATAATCATATAAGTTAAATAATTTCAATCGCCAATATCAGTTTTTTTTTTATAGATTTTGTTATTATTAGAGAAAATACAATTGCTATCAAGAAGCATTCTCAATGACGTATATTTTAAATAATTGGTTATGAATACCGATAAATCAATAATTATGTAAAGAAAATGTCTAATTCAGAGAAATTATGCAAATACAATTTATTTTGTCTATTACGTAATTTAATATTGTCGGGTTTCACAATATTCTTAGAAGATTAATATCTACAACGTATTGCTAATTTTATTTTAGAATCAAATCAGTTTTCATACACATAAACTACATTCAGATACACGTATGTACATACATATGAACAAGATTTGATACGAAATTATTAATTTTTATTATATTTATTAGGATAACTTGTAATGTACTATAGGTTTGATATTTTAATTTATTATACTCAATTTTATAAATATAATAACAAATAATTGAATTTATTTTAATTAGATAATTTACTAATAATATTATGTAGAAGTTTTCAATTGGCATACATAAATTTGATAATTATTTAAATAATAATCTTAAAAAATTAGCTATCATTATCAATATGCGACCATAAATGTTTTATGGTAATTCATTTTGAGTATTTAATGTTTCTTGAATAATGCTAATACTTTTTAAACTTAATGAATTTTTATTTTAATTTACAAAAAAAAAAAACAAGTAAAACTGTATTGGTTTTAGAAAATATTTGTAAGTAGTTAAATATTTATAAGTAGTACCATTATCTACAAAACTATGTTGCCATACAATATTATTACTCTACAAATATTTGCTTAAATAATTTTCGTTATGAATTAATAATTGAATTAAAAACATGACAAAATTGAATTATGGAATTCTCACAAAAATAAAATGTCACAAATTAATGAAATAAAATATAAAATATTTTATACTAACGAAAATTATTTTGTTTGTTATAAATTGATGTAAATATGAATATATAATATTAAAAAAATTGTAAATAAATAATTTGAGTCTGTGATAGGTTAAGAGTCAGAATATATATATATATATAATATATGCTAAAGAGATAAAAATTAATAAATATATGTGTTGTTATTATATTTTTTAAAGTAGATAGTATAAGTTTTTTGTTTTTTTTTTTTTAAATATATCATGAGAAAAATAAAATAATTTTAAAAATATTTGGTTTTTTATTAAATTTATCTATTTTAAATATAAATTATTACCATTTCATACATATTAAATCCTTAAAAAAAAATTTCAAAGTTACCTTTATATAAAAACATACAATTTTAACTGAATACTTCTTATAAAATTATATGCCGCAATTGATAAAATATACACCTTTTCATTTAATGATTTTCAGAATATATTATTGAATATACATGCTATTGTTATTTTTGTTCTTAAAACGGTCGTTTTGAGTGGAATTGATTCTATTTAATCATATTCTCTAAAATTAGCAATGTTCTTTAAGAATTATTTTTGTGTAATTTTGTGCTGTAAAACATATAAATATTTTTAATAACAATAATTACAATGTTCGTTCACACTAATTAATATAAATGAATATTTTTCTTAGCTATTTTAACAAAAAAAAAGAAATTTTTTTAAAATATTCATAAATTATTTTCAAAATAAAATAAAATAGATATTTTACAAAGGAAAATTTATCTGCTACCCGTTAAATAGACGCACACGTTCGTTAGTTTATCGCAGCTAACTTCACAGATGTTGACAATTTTATAACAACGTGTTTTTGACATTTCTTCATCGGCAAAGGAATTTTATTTCTAACCTTAAAATGTATTTAGCATGTTAGTTATACGTTGAATATAAACTGTTATTATTAGATAAAATATATAATATTGTTAAATAAAATCATGGATGTTGAAGCGGGTATGACAACTTTATATAATTACGAAAATTTATGTCATATTTTGTTAAAAATTTCAGAATTCTATTTGTGGCTATGCCGAAAGGAAAAAACTTCTATTGAAAATATAAAATTTGCAATAAATTCATGGAATTCCGTTGAGTTTGCACTTGCTTCAAAATATGAAATTATTACAAAATGGTTCTGTGAAATGTTCGAATCAAATGATTTGCAAAATTCAACATTCGATTGGGATCTGGTAAATGAATTTCTATCATTGAAATGTCCAACTGGTATCATTTCTTTTTCGACCAACACAAAACTTGTAAAGGCTCTAATAAGAGTTGCGAAAATCCTTGATTATGACAAAGATAAATCAAAAGTTAATTGTTTGAGAACACTTTGCCAAAAATTATCATTGCGGAATTTTTACAAAAACGAAAATAAGCAATTTTGTAAAGTTTACAAATCATTATTCAATAGTTTTTTGTGTTATATACGAAAAAGTAAAGTAATATCATTAACAGAAGAAAAAGAATATTTTACAAATGTAATTACAGATTTTAAAGAAATTATTTTATGTGAAATAGAAAATAAGAAATTCTTCGAAAACTTCCAAAAATACTGTTTAACATCGTTAGTGGAACTCTTAATAATTTTCAAAACTAAAGGATTGAATTTTATATCGGATCTTACAAAAATTGAAGAAAATTTATTTTTTCAAAATAAGCGATTTCTTATTGAAGTATTTTTTATAATGTCTCCACATGTGTATGTACAGAGTCTTGAGTGTGCAATTGAATATTTTCGTAATATATCCGATTTTCGTAACAAGCTAATTTCTTTCATTTTTGAAACTATGCCACGAAGTAATAAATTGAAAGAAAAGGAACTAATACTTGTATCAGGACATGTTTTCAATCTAATGCGAAAATACGATGTTCAAATAACTTTCGATACTACTAATAGAAATATTGTTCAATATTTAAATGAAAAAATAGAAACTTATGTTGACAAATATCATAAAAATCATTTAGCAGAAATTTTTTCACTTCTGTGCAGTACAATAAGATATAATCCTTTAATAATAGAGAGAAGTTTTTTCTCCATTACAATGAAGTGTATAATGTCTCGTAAAAGTGATAGAGATTGGCGAGATTATGAAGAATTTCTAATACTGATGATTGATATGTTTCGAAAATTGAATAGGTTAGAAAAGATGGTTCCGAATTTGTTAAAATACATTAAAGAGTATTTGAAAGAATTTAAATTATCGAAAAAATTAAAAAGAAAAATCCCTTGTGATGAAACAACATGCGAGAAAAAAGATAAATTTGAAGTTGTAGCAAATGGTGATATGGATGATGAGTCAGATATAAAAGATGAAGAGGACTCAATGTTCGATAAATTCTATTTAGATACATTACTTAATGAATTCAGTCAGCAAAACTTAGCCCACCCGCCCTCAAGTGCTGATAAAATTAATGACCGATGGAGTAATATCGCATTTGCATGGCCAGCAGAAAGTGCTGGTCGAGTCTTTTCGAAATGTGTTTCGATGCTTACTTCGAAACCTTCGTTGACGATATGGAAAAGTCTTATTTATGCATTGCAAGATGTAGTGGAATCTTTAAAGACAAATGAGTGGGATGAGAATTTACTTTTTTTACTTGAATTTGTATCGGCTTTACTGTGCCAATATCTATGCGGATGTCGTCTCTCAGAACATGCAGAACAATTTTGGACAGAAATAGAAAATAATCAACTATTTATCCATAAAGTACTTGGTGAATTTGGTCGAACGTTATTGAACTTTGAACACAATACAAGAACAATGAACACATTTCTTACAGTATGTTACTACACAGCAAATTTTAATCTAATGTTTTTCTACTATTGCCCAGACTCGATATCGAGTAAATTAGATTTACCGAAGCTGATTGGAGATGTTTACAATTATCTTACACAAGATGAATGGACACTTATTGAACAGAGAATTGTTAATTTCGGAAAAACTGAATGTAAAGTAAATATAAACCGTTTACATATACAAAATGCTAAATCGAAACAATTAATTGAAACGAATACTGAGAAAAACACAAATATAAAAAAATTCCTCCTATCGTCTACGTTTACTGACATCGAGCAGATCAGTGCAATTTTTGCTGATAGTACGAATTTTTGGCTAATAGAACTTTTAAGTCGAGAGCAAATAACTCGAATATGTGAGCTACTATTGACAGATATTGAAATTGTTAATCAATTACTCCTACAGGAATCTATCTACGAAAAGAAGGAATTCTTGGAAATAATGGTCATTTTAATATACAAAAAAATTGCAAACTGTTTTGATTCCAAAAAGTCCATTACAAAAACTATCGATTTTGATGGAGCTCTAAATAAATCTAATGAAAATGAAGCACATGATATTATTACCAAACTAAATGAGAATCGATCCTCTTATAGCATAAAGAAATATGATTCAGAAACAATAGAATTACTTTTAAATAGTTTACGTGAAATTCCGTTAGCTTCTTCTTTACGCACAATTAGAGGGTTAATTTTTGCAATCAATTTAGCTGTTTATGAAGATCTAATAGCTGCAAAAGACGAGAAATTACAATCTTTATGTTTTCGCATATTTAAAAGTAAGTTTATAATTTTCAAAAATAAACATAAGGTTTGAAGTTAAAAATTTTCCTGAATTAATATAACACATACATATTTCAGATCTACTACACTTAATACCGAATACTGAAATTTTTCAGCATTTAAATATAAGCAAAATTCTAGAAATTCTTTCACCTACCAAATACAACCTCTTTTATGAAATGATTTTTGAGAAATTACAAATTACATCTAAGCCAGCAGAACAAATTTTAGAAACAGTGGTAACATTATTACAATGCAGCCAGCCTGAATTAAGTGATGATCTTGTAACGCTGGCAGTAGTATTCATAGAAACTTTGCCTCGTAACGGCGCGTTTCAAAAACGAAAAATATATTACGATAATGTTCTGGAAGTGCTCGATTTACATATTAAAACTTATTTTGCGAATGAAAATAGAAATGTTGCGGAGGACAAAAATTTCATACAAATGGTACTTCCAGCATATCCTGCTATCATAAACTTAACGGTTAAAAAAAACATTGAAAACGGGACAGACAGTCTGGATGAATACTGTAGGAGAATATGTAAAATTTTTATAGCATTGACGGTAATTATTATTATTTATCTTTCAATTAAATTTAAATGCGTTCGAATAAAATCAATTTTTTTTTAAAATTTTAGATCGATTGTAATAATAAACATGCGGTAAATTTAATAAATATTGCCTTAACTAGCCGTAAACAGCTACACTTAGAGGACGATGAGATTGAACTTATTTTAGAGAAATACTGGGAACAATTAAAAGATGACATTAAACATGATAGAACAACTTTGGCAAGTGCAGATACAATTCTTATGTTGATTATGGAACATAAAAGCAAAGACGATTTTAAAAAGTTGTTCATTAAAATTTTACAGGTTAAAATTGTGATATAATCTTTTCTTAATTTTACAATAATTTGAATATTTACTTTGTAGGAAATTCAATTTGAAGATTTTACTTACGTTTGTCGATTATTACTTTATGTATCTAAATGCCAGTTGAGTTCAACAAAAGTTGCAGTAATTATTTGCATTTCTCGTTACACATGGGCTGCATTAATTTACTAATTTTATAATATTTTCAGATATTTAATGAATGTTTTCGAGCGATTTTATTTAAAGTAATAATTAATCTAAAGAAAAAAGAAAATAATTTATTTATCGATACTGAAATTGTATTTAATATTCTCGATGTACAAAGGACTATCTGCGAAAATAAGCAAGTATGTTATCAGAAGTAATAATAGTACGTTTAGGAAAGTTGTCTTAAAATTAATTTTTTAGATTCCAATATCACCAAATCTTGTTGATGATATTTTATGTTTTATTATGGAAATAAATTTGAAAAAAATCAAAGTTGATAAAAATAATTACAAACTTGTTTGTAAGTTACTTGATCGCGCTTCCAGCATTTGTGTAGCATTGATTCGTTTTCGATATTCGATCATAAAAGCTCGAATGCCACAATTCATGTACATATTCGGTGATATGATGCAAACAGTTTGTTGGTATAAAAGTGATCGTGATAAGGATGAACCTTTGAGCAATGAAGAAATTGACGAATTGGCAGAACTATCGAATAAATTGGAAAAGTAAGTTTCTCTAATTTGTCACAATAACTATAGAATGTATTATTTGAATTTAAAAATTTAAATAAATTTCTTTACAGTTTAATGTATATTATTTCAAAGAATAGTTTAGATGTTAAAAGGATAGCACCATTTATGCTAATATTTATTATAAATTTAATGGTTACAAATACGAGAACTACTACTCTTTACCCAAAGGTAATCTTAGCTATAATATTTTTTATTAATTATAATAAATAATGAATTATTTTTATATTTTCAAATATGCTTATAGATAAAAACACATTTTGAAAATATATGCTGCGATATAATATCGATTTGTGATATTAAATCACAAAATTTCATATTGCGTAATTCAAACGAAGCTGCCAAACAAGTCTATCAGAAATTAAATAACGAGTATCAAAAATATCGCAAATTTAAAGGAAAATCGTAAAATTAAGAATACTTTTAGGTTTCTTTTAATTATTTCATTTTCATATATTTTAATATTTATAATAAATATGTTTAACAAAATATACATTTTGTTTATATTTGTTTTTTTTTTGTTTAATCAAATTCTTTTCAATTCTGGGCACAAACAATAATTATGTTATTAAGGATAATTTTCTTATTAATTTAGTTCTAACGTAAACCTATAATTAATTATTTAAAAAAAAAAATATAGAAAAAAGAAAACTTCTAAGTAAGATATAAATTTATTGTTATTTTTTGTATTTAAAAATATTTGAATTCTATTTTAGTCTACATACAAAGTTAAAATTGCTTTGCTAATAACATTTACATATATAAATTTTGTTGCCCGAAAAACAGTTTTTTTTTCTTTTTCTTTAAATTTTAGTTGAACCATTTTATATTATTCTATTAGTTAGTAGTACGTCGCTTTTATTTTTGTTGTGAAATAATTTCTACATTATAATTATACAATTATTAATTTATTCATAATTTTTGTCTCATCCAAAATTAATTGAATAATTTTATTTATTTACATTCATATCACAATGTATAGAAAATTATTATTATTATTTATTGTTCCACTCGAAAGTATTTCTCTCACAATTAGAATTAAATTTAGACATTAGTTCTGTGCTCAAACAATATCAATTTTTCGTATTATCTTTTACTTATTGAAAGATTTTGTTAAAAAAAAATAAGAATCTGTTTTTTTTTATATATATTATATGATACAGATTATATTAATAGTATTTTATTCATTTGGATTCTATTTGTTTTTTTTTTCTTGAATTGGTTTTTCTCATAACAACCATAGCTATTTTATTACGAACAAATAACTGCAAATACCGAAAAGCAAATTTAAGCTGGAAAATTTTCTGTTAAGTTGCTATTAAAAACAAAATTTTAACGATCATTGTTATGGGAAAACTAAGAAAAACCTTATTTTCAACAAACAACATAATTTTACAAAAAAAAACTTCAGAAAACCATAAAAAGGGATTTAATGTCTCTATTTTTGAAAATTTTTGGTCAAAAAGTATCACGAATTTTGAATTTCCGCGGGTTACGTATATTCGATTTTCGATTTTTTGTGGCGTTCTGTTGGTACTCATGTCTCTCACTTATGCCGACAAGTTCGGCCATTTTGAATATTCAGTTAATTTTTGACAGATGCTTTGCTTGCGCGAGTTTTGCCCATTTTCGACCAAAAACAGCATCGTATTAACATTGCTAAGGTGCTGTTAGACTATGTCCGCGATAACTCAAATTTTCTCCAGAGGGTCATAACTGGTGAAGAGTCATGGGTTATGATGTGGAAACCAAAGCTCAATCATACCAATGGAAGGTGCCGCACGAGCCAAAACCGAAAAAGCGCGCCAAGTTCGGTCGAATGTGAAGGTTTTGCTTACAGTTTTCTTCGATTGCAATGGTGTGGTGCATCATGAGTTCTTACCGCAGGGTAGTACGGTCAATAAGGAATATTACCTGCAAGTTATGCGCAAGTTGCGTGAAGCAATCCGCCAGAAACGCCCGGATTTGTGGAAGAACAACAACTGGCTTTCGCACCATGCTAACGCCCCTGCTCACGCATCGTTGCTTGTGCGGGATTTTTTGGCCAAAAACAGCACACTAAGATTCTGCAGATCTGGCCACCTGTGACTTTTTCTTGTGCCCGAAACAGATTCTTTGATCCATTTGGGCAACACGTGCACGCAAAGAAGCTGGGCAAAAATCGTAGGCGAGCCAAAACACGTGCACGCAAAGCAGCTGTCAAAAATTAACTGAACTTGTCGACATAAGTGAGAGACATGAGTACCAACATAACCCCGCAAAAAATCGAAAATCGAATACACGTAACCCGCGGAAATTCAAAATTCGCGATACTTTTTGAACAGAACTCGTATAATTAATAAAAACCGATTTCCAATTTTTGAAAATATAAAAAAAATATTCGCTTTTTAAGATTTTTTCGAGTTTTTTAGGTCATAATTTGGTTAGTTTGTTGCGGCTGCTGTGTTTGCTGTTGTAGTTGTGAGTTATTTTGCTGCTGAAGTTGTTGTTGTTGCTGTTGTTGTTGTTGTTGCTGCTGCAAGTGCATTGGTTGTACTTGATTAGTAGTTGTTTGCGGTTGAGTTGTAGTTGGAGGCGGCAGAACGGTCGGAATTGTTTGATTTTGAAGACTAAGCTCAGCCTTAACTCTACGAGCAATGTGAGATCGCGTGTGCTTTCGTAAATGATCCTTTCGATAGAACCCTTTACCGCATTCATTGCAAATATGCCGTTTCTCGCCAGAGTGTATAACAAAATGTAGACTCAATTGTTCTTTACGTTTGAAAGCCTTTAAGCACACGGAACAAATGAACGGACGCTCCGGATTGTGCGATTGCTTATGCCGTGTTAGATGGTCCTTACGTTTAAGTGCAGCATTACAGATATCGCATATAAATCGGCGCTCCAAATTATGTCCGACTAAGTGGACTTCGAGCAAACCCCTCTCGGGATATGCCATCTGGCATTCTGGGCAACAATACAATGTGCTTCCATCTAGAGCAGTTGTTAGCCTTATTTCTCCAGGTTTTGGTTTCGGTTTACGCTCCTTTGGAGCTTTTTTCCGCTTCTTCTTTTTTGTACTTGTTGTGGTTACTGTTGTCGTAGTCACTGCAGTTATGGCATTTGTAACCGTGCAATTTGTTTGTTGATTCTGCTGCGTTTGGGTATTCTGTTGTAAATGTTGTTGCTGTTGTTGTTGCTGTTGTTGCTGTTGCTGTTGTTGTTGTTGTTGTTGTTGTTGTTGTTGCTGTTGTTGTTGTTGTTGCTGCTGCTGTTGCTGTTGCTGCTGCTGTTGTTGCTGCTGCTGTTGCTGTTGCTGCTGTTGCTGTTGCTGTTGCTGTTGTTGCTGCTGTGTCTGTTGCTGCTGCTGTTGTGGTTGATTCTGTTGATGCTGTGCCAAAGCAATTCCACTCCCTAACGTATTCAAGCCGAGAGCCTGACTAGAAATTTGTGCTTGAGACATTTCGATTGTCTGTAATGGGCAGATTAAATTTTCACTATTTCTTAATCATTTAAAGAATATGCAAAAATGCTATTACGCTTAAAGGATTCTGAGATTCTTTTTTAATATTTTCAGCTGAATACTTCAGAAAGTGGTGGAGAGACAATGGTAATGTACTCGCTGGAAGATGCGACAAATAATCGGCAACTGCAGAACTAGGTGTTAAAGATTGCCAACTGGGATTCTGAAGAACTGAAATTATACGAATAACACAACACCGTTCCTACTTAAATTTCATTAATAAATAATACCTCTCTTTGTATCCACACTTTGTTGCTGTAAAATAGCACTACACAAATCTTGTGAGAGTTCTTGTTGTGGTTGAATGGGAGCTGCTGAACTTGTACTGGCAATGGTACTCTGCGGGTACGATATAGCCATTGCAATTGATCTTTTATCATCGGCCTGTTGACTATATGGTACCGTGGAGTACTGTTGTTGGGCATTTGTTGCATGACCATTGTACTTGTTTATATTGACAGTTTCATCCGGGCGAAATTTACCCGGAAGTGGTGCTGTTGTTGCTAGAGGTTGATTAAAATGTGTCATATTCACCGTCGAATTATGATATCGATTTGATGTATCCTATTATGATTAAAATGAATTTCTTTATTAATTTGTACAATTATTTTTTTCTCAATACAAATAACATACTTGCATCGATGGTGTTGCTGAAACAAGTGTCCCTGTTGTCGCGAACTGATGAATTCCAGGTATTGTTCCAGGAAATGGACTACCGAATGGTGTAAAATTCATGTTGTTTTAAAAAAATTTATCATCTGCAAACAATTTTTGAACTCATATTAGATATACTTACAAATTGCAACTATTAATCATCCTATTTTAAAACTTTACTGATTATTTATTATTTTACATTATTTTCTTCTTGTAAATTTGATTTAAGTCTCTAAATAAATGCACTGATAATATTGTTAACTGATTTTTAATAAATATCATTTTGCAAATAAAAAAAAAAATTTCATTTTAAAAACAAATTGAATGTTTTTATTTAGTCTTGGGATATAAAAATTAATAACACTGTTTGGAAACGAGGGAAAATGTAATTTTTTGAATCTTTACTGACAATCGAGTGTGCTCTCTTTCGTAAATTGAACATGCGCACATTTTGTATTGAAAAGTCAGGAAATGGTAAACAGTCGATACCGTTTTAGAATATAAAAGTATTAACTCAGATTTAATCAGCTATGGTTTTGTATTATGAACACTAAAACTTCATTAAACTAAATTGTGAATTTGAAGAAAAGAATTTCGATTTAAATATATATCTATTAATACGAACTGTAGGAGTTTTTTTTTATAGTAATATGTGGCAAGAGATAATAAATATATTTTAAAAACTGTAGCTGGTCTAATGTGGGTTATTAAGCACCGCATAAACTAAATTTCTTAACCTTTGATTTGTTTTCGAACACAATTTTCATTATCAATATGATGTTGTTAAATTTACAATAGTAAAAATGCACTGTGATTTATCGCTTAAATACTTTTCCTTTCAATCTGTAAAATTTAAGATATCCGTATACTGTTCATTTGCGGATGGATGCCTTCTTAAAACCATTCCATTCGAACGAAAGACATCTTTTTATCAATTTCCTACCCTGTTCGATTCGGTAATGCACATTCAGATCTCAGACAAATAAGTAAAATAGCTGCTCTGGAATGGTATCCATATAGGTGGCGTTGCCGGGTACGAGTATCAACGCCTTTCCAAATGTATAAAGAAACATTTCCCTTACATCACCCATCCAGGTTTCAGAATTTCAAAAGCGACTATATCTGCTTTCGTTTTTTTTTCTGTTATTTTTTTCCATTTTTTTCTCTTCTGCTCTGATCAACGTTGTTCTTGGTGTTCATCCTCTTCCTGTCGGAAAAAAGCCGGGCACCTTTTTTTCTGTCATTTGTGTTGCTTTTGTCACGGCATATGCTAGCTTCTTATGACTCGAGTACATTTTTGGGATGAGATGAGAATGGAAAACGGAATGCGAAATACAAAATGTGAGTTTGCCTTTTCTTTATCAAACACCCAATGCGACCCAAAAAATGTCGAGAAAGGATGGAGAAATACTATGTAGGTGGTTTCTGTAATACAACATGCGGTGGCTAACTGAACCAAACACTGTATGGGATGATATTATCAGCTGTAGATTGTTGCAGAATTTTGCAGTAGTCCTTTTGCCTTTCACTTTCAACCAGCCAAACATAAATTTCTAAAGTCTTGTCTAGGTATACGGACATGGATGGATACGATAACGGAATGTTGATTCATATGCGGATACGTAAAGTACAATATTGATACTGGATGCTGCCGCGAGCAAGCTTGCATTTTCCCTCATATACCATATGTACAAGTAATGCATTTTGAACAACGCAAGTCCAAAAACTGTTAACAACGATGATAGCATTAGTAAAGCTGAAGATTTAGTTGACAATACTAAGAACGATAACAGTGAAATAGAATACAGCAATACAGATTATTTTGCGATATTGATTCTTAATTGATAGGTGGTTCCATACTAAAACACTGGACGAACAAAATGACGAATGAAAATTTCCAATTATATAGACATTTAACCTCCATTGTCCTCGAAAATTGCTACACGAAATTCTATTGCTTCTAGCTATATGATAATTGAAATAAGTACTTACGCGAATTTCAACGAAAAAAAAAGGTTATTGAAACCTTTGCCGATCCGGTAATGTGGGATTCTTCAAAACACTTAATCCTTCAAACACTTTGAATAAAAAATTTAAGTTTTTTGTTCTTGTCACCCGTTCGTTGTATTTGTAAACAGCATGCAAACTCCACACTCCAATTTCCCAAATGGAACTGTGGGCTGTGTGTATTCACCGAAGCTAGAAGGTGGTGCGGCTCTTGTTTGGGAAACACATTAAATAGTCCCCTTACTAGCATACCACCCCACCAACATTTTTGTTCAATGCTTTCTCAGCGGATTTCATTGCTTTTTTTTTGCTTATGACTCGTTTTCTTCCGTAGCTCTCATGCGCTGGGGTTGCTGGAAAATATGACCAAATCATTTCAGGCAATGTAGATTATATGTATGCGAGTGTCGTCGGTTGGAAAAAGGAGAGAATGAGAGAGGGATACCCACATACACATACGAATAGACCGTTTGGAGAGTTGTGCGCCATCGAACTCAAACTTGGTCCGAGGTCGCGTGGACTGGCGCATCGACTATCAACTATCAACAATGACTATGACGACGACACTCCGACGACCGGGTTTATTTAACTTCATAAATAAGAACCCTTTCTAATCGGACTACCATATTATATCCTCATCCTTCAGAGATATGTATATACCTACATACGTATCTGAACTGTATTAACATTTTTATTGGAGTAAGACTCTCCTATTTACGTCATGCGAAGGGGATGAGTCAACTGTATTGCCAGGAGACAAATACTTCTTTTCCTATTACCATATACCTGCTTGTATTGTGAACATTGCTATGCTAGATTACGGTCCAAATAGAGGGGGAGATTAATGCACAGTGCATCAAAGCAGCAATTCAAACTTTTGTAAATTGAAAACGTTTTCAAGCAAATGTTATGGTTATTTTCAACTCTTGTAAAATCGATTATTATGCTTCCTCAAAAAGTATATTTTATTAGCTTATTAAAAAACTTAATTTTAGTTTAAAAAAATATATTAATAATGTATAAGCAAAAACATTTTACCATATAAGTATTTATGTTCAATTTAATTAATTAATTAAAAGTCGGAAAATTGGAACAATTAATATTGTCAAAAAAAGGAACACTATTTCCTTTGAAAGAAAAATTGCAGAGTCTAGTTTTTTTTAAAGGAGAATAAGAATTTTAATTATAAATATTTGAAAATATACGACAATATAAAGTATATTTTTCGCATACAAGCCAATTGTCTACTTTTCAATAACAATAATGCTTTCTATTATACTGGCAGCCCCTACTACCTTAGTAATATTGCCTATGACTAGGACAACAAGTTCAAATTACTTACATTTTTCTTTCGTGACCAAATTTCTTTCTTTTAATTTTGGGGTAGAAATCATTTTCCACTTTTACTCGTTCCAACAAAAAAAAAACCCGTAATATAAGCTTATTCTGTTATTTATTTTATGAACGATAAGTCGTTTATAAATAAATATACACATATGTACATCTAAAGTTATTTTTGGATTATCTGAAAATATTTCCAACTGATCCTACTTTAGCTTGGGATTTCTATTGGCCCATTTTAGCCTAGAATTGGTAAAAATATTCAATGAATTCGGCTGACAATAAATGTTTTTGTAAGCCTCTGTCATTGACAATTTTACTTATGTGGTCAGGGGTTGAAAAAGTTGGGCTGACTTGGTTCAATCAAGGAGGGTAGTATTGACTCTACAACAATTTTCCAATATAAAACATTTAAAACAAAGTATATGTGTGTACAAATACCCTATGCCGCTAGAGCTTAAAAAGTGGAGAATAGGTTATTTTTTGGGGTAAAATAACATAGATTTTATGCAATAGTAAAAACCTACAAAATGTTAAAATGAGAACGAACGTTTTTACTGCTCGTTTTTTCATGCGTATAATTATTGATTTTATTGTTTGGAGGGATGATGCGTTGCAGTAAGCATGCCACAATTTCGTCTGTACTCGTATTTATTTAGTCTCCACTCATCCCTTTGAAATTTACTCGTATACCTTATTTGAATGTATTCTAAGTATATCAATTTAATTCACCCACCAATTCGAATATTTCAAAGAGGTTCTAGTTGTATATTCACCCATATTGAATGTCTTATGAAAACATAATCTATATACTCTTATCGTAGTACGAGCGAGTAGTTGGACTTTATAAAAAATTTATTAAAATCTTTAAGTTCCCTTTGTTATTTGTGGGTAAAGCCTAGGCAAATAACATTGACATTGAATGAGGTCGGGCTCAAGATTTTTTAGATAAATAGAAATCTATTCGTTGAATTGAATTTTTTATGGTATTAGTTTATTTTTTTGCATAATTTTTTTAGAGCATTAACATAAACAGAAATTATTGTAAAGTAGCTCTATTATAGGATATAGTATGCAATAAATACAGATTTTAGATTTTTATTATTTGAAATTATTTAAAACAGAATCTGCTGAGTCACATATTGTTCGGTATGTAAAAATAGATTTAAGATATTTGCTTCAGCTTTAAGATGATTCCATCTTCTATCGTAGAACAGCTTTAAGATATTAGAGATGATAGAAATGAAAATATGTGTAAGTACATAAACAATTGTTTGATTTCATTTAGATTGATTTTTTATACAATTTTTTATTTCGATTATTTAATATATTTACTATTTTAATTATAAATTAAATTGGCCTATTATTTTTTTTCAAGATAGAATGTCTCAAGAATACCTCTTACTCATTTTATTATTAAAATACTATTAATTATATACCAGGCGTATAAGCTTAAATCCGCTGTTTGGTCATAGATGGCGTGAGTGAGCGTATTAAGCTACCATGGGCACGCCATACTTTTTTTTATGAGTTTGAAATCTGTCAACATTAATCAGTGCACATTCTCAGCAATTTCGTACAAAAGCATACATTTTTTCTTTGGTAATCATGTCTAGTTTTGTGCCAGAAAAAGAGCATATGCAGAAAGCTCTGCTTTTCTGCTTCAGTTTGAAGAAATCGGCTGCCGAATCGTATCCAATGCGCCGAGATTGGTTTCGTCAGTTCAAAGATGGCAATTTTGACTTATGGGGCAAGAATCGTCAAAATCGGCCTAGGAAGGTTGAGGACCATCAATTGCAGGCTCTTTTGGACGAAGACGATACCCAATCGCAAAAAGTGCTCGCAGAGCAATTGGTAGTTACGCAACCAGCTATTTCCATGCGCCTGCGTGCCATGGGGAAGTTTGAAATGATCGGAAAATGGGTGCCGCATGAATTGAATAGGCAAATGGAGCAACGCCAAAACACATGCGAAATCTTGCTCGCCAGACAAAAAAGCAGGTCGTTCCTGCATCAGATTGTGACAGACGATGAAAAGTGGATATATTTCTAGAATCCTAAATGCAAGAAATCGTGGGTTGATTCCGGCCAACCATCAACATCTTCCTCAAGACCAAATCGCTTCGGACGGAAGACGATGCTGTGCGTTTGGTGGGATCAGCAGGGTATCGTCTACTATGAGATGTTGAAACCTGGTAAAACTGTCAATGCCCACCGCTACCGCCAACAACTGATCAAATTGCACCGTGCTCTGTGTGAAAAAAGGACGGATTATCAACAAAGGCATGACAAGCTGATTTTCCTCCACGACAACGCACCATCGCACACGTCAAAAATGGTCCGAAACTACTTGGAGACACTCAACTGGGAGGTGGTACCCCATCCCGCTTATTCACCAGACCGGGCCCCTTCCGACTACCACCTGTTTTCGTCGATGGTCCACGCGCTCGCTGAGCAGAACTTCGATTCTTACGAAGACGTCCGAAAATGGCTTGATGAGTGGTTTGCCTCTAAGAGAAGGAATTTTTTTGTCGTGGTATCCGCAAATTGACCGAGAGATGGGAAAAATGTGTAGCTAGCAAGGGCAAGTACTTTGAATAAATTGGTTTTTGGTTTCTATGAAAAAAACATGTGTTTTTTTGACATAAAAAACAGCGGATTTAAACTTATACACCTGGTAGAGAAATTTAAAATTATCAAAATGTGAAAAAATAAATTCACGAACAATGACTGAGTTGAGACCATTTAAGACATCCAGTTTTAATATTGTTTCTTTTTTTTCTTGATGTTTTTACTCTAAAAATTATATTTCAAAAGTTACTTTCTAGAAATCTAAAATATTCAAAAAAAATAGACCCCAAATAAAATTTCGAAAGTATTGTCGGTTTATTGTTATAGACCATCGGTGGGTAAATGCGGCACTTTGTTGAGTTAAGTGCGGCTGCAATTGAAAATTTAGATTTTTTTTCAGAACTTATTTTACGAATCTTGTTAAATTGACTAAGAGAAGCGTTAAAATCGTATGTAGGTCTTCGGTTAATTAAATTTCATTTAAACTGAATTTGTATATTTAATAATATGTAACTGTGGTGTGGCTTTTTTTCAATTTGCAAAATTGAAATGGGGCTCTCATTGCTGTCATTCGTGCCCACATCTGGTATATATCATTGATTTAATGTATCCCCATATAAAACATTCTAAGAACATTAAATTGCACGATCTAGGCGGTAAGCTAACATTAGCATGTCTCGAAATAATACGACGTGGCAACTTCGTCTGCAGTAACTCCAGTCTTCCAACTGCTGTGTGGCAAGTCGAATCTTTTAGTTGGAACCAGATATTGTCCAAATTCATATCGTCCAATTGAAACAAAAATCTCTCTATACCTCTCGCAATTGAGAATTACCGTAGCGGCAGCGTCACTCCGATAGTTTCGGTCCACATCAAAAATTTATTTCTTCTGGATACAAAAGAAGCTCCTGAAACTGTTGTGGTTGCTATTCATCAAAGATCTTACAATTTTGCTTGTTTACGTACCCATTCAAGCAAAAATGTTGTTTATCGCTGAATATGATTTTTTCACCAAATCTAAAATCTATTTCCAACTGGTGTGTCCAATCATCTAATTGATAAGCAAATCAAAACCCTTAGATTAAAAAAGTACGTCAGATTTTCGTAATCGCAATTTTCTGTCTAAATTATTGCAAAAGCGGCAAGAAATCGTAATGCTTACATACTTTTGTGTAGATTTTCTTATGACGTCTAGTTTCTGTAATAGAAATTTATTGAATTCCAAAAATATAATTAATATTACTTATTCCAAACGAAAATATAATTTAAGCGCGTCAGAAAGCAACAATTATTTTTTTTTCAAATCTGCTGGTATTAAATTTAATTGTATTATGTTTATTATTTATTTTGTAAATATCAATCAAATATGAAGCATCTTAATTTTGTAGACTTTTGGAGAGTTTTAAAACAAGCAACTATCCATGAAATGGTGGCATACCGGTGATTTTTCGAGAGAAAAAATTATTCAGCGATGAGGCTGATAGAACTAAAATTATAATATACGGATCTCTAAAAAAAACCACGAGTAAGTATAACCCACTTTTTTCCTGAACTTGAAGATTTTAATGAAGACCGTATATAACGTAGTATCAACAAAAGGCAGCCACAAGTATTGTGGAGATCTCATGGTGGCCATTTGAATTCTTAATATCTTCAAATTTTTTAATTTTTTTATTATCCTAAGTACACAAAATAAAGATCAAAACTTTTTTAAAAATTTAAACATTTTTTATTTTTTGTCAATTAAAAGAAAATGTATGTTTCGTTTTTTTATACATTCTAACGGAAATATAGGGTGCCCAAAACTTCACGCAAATTTTGAATTTTGCGTAATTTCTGCGGCCAACGAAAAAAAAGACAGCTACACGTTTTCATTGTTGAGTATTAATTCAAAAGTAATGATGATTTGGCACCTCCAGTTTGCAATTTTTGTTAAAAAATATGGTCGGAATAAAGATTTTATATCATCAACTGACAAATTAGTGATCTTAAACATTCTGACCGTCCTTCAACAACTCGTTCAACACAAAACATCGAAGCAGTTCGTAAGAGTGTTCCTAAAAGTCCAGGAATATCAATTCAGCACCGTAGTCATCAAATGGACATTTCGAGAAGCTCTCTACAGCGTATTCTCACGAAAGATTTTCATACTTACAAAGTTCAGTTGGCTCAATAACTGAAGCTTACTGATCACGCATAGCGAATGGAGTTCGTTGAATGCATTATGGAACAACAAAATAATTTTCAGCGATGAGAATCATAATGGCCTTGGTTAATCGAAAAAATTGTCGCGTTTGGGGTTCAGAAAATCCACGAGTGATTGTTGAGACATAAATGCATCCACAAAGTGTTACTGTTTGGTGCGGATTTTGGGCTGAAGGGATCATCGGATCATTCTTTTTCGAAAATGCAGCTGGTCAGGTAATAACAAGTAATGGTGCTTGCCATTGTGTCATGATGATCCAGTTTTTTTGTGCCTAAATTGCAAGATATGGATGTGAACGATATTTTGGTTTCAATAAGACGGTGCTAGGTGCCATACAGCCCGAGAAACAGTATAATTTGGAACACTCTCAAATATTCTCAACATTAATAAAACTTTTTATATTGAAAATAATTTCTTTTTGGAAGATAATATTAAAATATTACAAATTTAATATTATATATATCATCCAAGATAACATTTATTTAGTTTAAATTTAACCATTGTATATTATGAATTGTTTAGTTGCAATAATATAATAAAATTTTATATTATTAATTGTTTAACTGTTGGACTTTTTAATCCTAAAAAATCAGAGCATTTAAAAACTTACATCCGTTAAATATAAGGTGTAGTAAAAAGTAATCCATTATTTTGCCAATAGATGGCTTTAGGAGTCTGTATCTCCCGTTGTAAAAGTGCGATCGGGTTGAACTAAATGGCGTTAGAAAGATTTCGTACTAAAAAAGCTTCTGATACAGTTTTGCGATTACATGACTCAGTATTTATTTTAGCACGCGTCAAAGATGGACACCAACAAAGAGAAAATACGCAAGCCAGGCAGCTGAAAATGTGAATAGTGTTTATGGTCCTGATATTGTAACAGCCAATCACGCGCAATTTTGGTTTCGTCGATTCCGTTCCGGTAATTTTGATGTCAAAGATGCACCACCCTCTGGAAGGCCAATTGTCGAAAATGTCGATAAAATAATGGAAATCGTCGAGTCCGACCGTCACGTAAGCACTGTTTCAATTGCCCAGGAGCTTAACATTGCACAAAAAACTGTTTGGAAACACTTAAATAAGGCTGGATACAAAAAGAAGCTCGATGTATGGGTGCCACACGAGTTATCGCAAAAAAATCTCATGGACCGAATTTCCATCTGCGAATCGCTGCTGAATCGCAACAATATCGATCCATTTCTGAAGCGGATGGTTACTGATGATGAAAAGTGAGTCACTTACGACAACGTCAAGCGACAACGGTTGTGTTCAAATCGCGGTCACCCGGCGCAAACGGTGGTCAAGCCAGGATTGACAGCCAGGAAGGTTTTGCTGTGTGTTTGGTGGGACTGGGAGGAAATCATCTACTATGAGCTGCTCCCCTACGGCCGAACTCTTAATTCGGACCTATACTGTCAACAATTGGACCGTCTGAAAGAAGCAATCGCCCAGAAGCGGCCAGCTTTGGCCAATAGGAGAGGAATTGTGTTCCATCAGGACAACGCCAGGCCGCATACATCGATAGTGACTCGCCAGAAGTTCCGGGACCTTGGTTGGGATGTTCTTATGCATCCACCTTATAGTCCGGACCTGGCACCAAGTGATTACCACCTCTTCCTGTCTATGACGAATGATTTTGCAGGTTAAAAATTCGCCTCAAGAGAAGATTGTGAAAATCGACTGTACCAGTTTTTTGCCAATAGGGACGAGGGTTTCTATGAGAGAGGCATTATGAAATTACCTCCAAAATGGCAATAAGTTATCGAACAAAACGGTGCATATTTGACCTAAATCGTATCATTCTATCTATGCTAAATAAAACCTTCAATTCAATGCAAAAATAATGGATTTCTGTTTACTACACCTTATAATAGCCGAAAATGTATAAATTATAACCCGAAATTTTCAAAAAAGTTATTAAAAATGACCTTAAAAAAGATCTTTTTTTGCAAGAAGTCTTATGGCAACCATTTGAACGGTATTATATTTTATGCAAAATTATCAAGTTTAAATAATACAAATAAATAAAAATTTTAACAAAATCTGAACTATAGGTGAATTTTGTTTAACTTTACTTTCCAAATTGAATCGTCCTTTAATTTCGTATATATTTAATGATAAATCAATTTATATGAAAATAAATAGCTGTCTTAAAAATGAACGTATATGAAATAAATAGCTGTCTTAAAAATAGTTCTTTCGTAGACATTATCATTCAGTTTTGCGTTACTTTCATGATGACCAGTTGGTTGAACTGTACTTCATTTGTATACTGAAATTTGTATTTCTTTAGCTTTTACTATGCATACGATTTTTCATTCATTCTCTTATATTTCGGTTTTCTTAGTGGAGAAATCAACTATGGAAAAATTCCAAAAACATTTGCACACAGTTTCGGATGAGAAAACTTTTAAGTTGTTATAATTTGATTGGAAAAGACGACAAAATACCAAATCCAAAGAAACTAGTTAAAAAGAATAAGCATTTGCTAGCGATCAGATGGTTACCTGTTTGCTTCTTTTACTTACGGTACGACAGGTAGTAGATTCTTCGTTGTGTGACGTGGTGCATTCCGTGTCTGAGAGTCTTTCAAATTAATGTATTTTGAACAGCAGTCACGGTTTGTTTATTGTTTTGGGTTTAATAGTGAAATGTTTTTGTAATTTAGTGAAAATGACTAGTTTAGATGAATTAATTAATTACAAAGATGATTTAAAAACTACAGAAAAAAGTGTTAAAAATCGTCAAAATTCTCTGGCAAAAAACAAAAGATTTGAATGCGTGAAAACCAAAGAACTTCCAAATTCCAATTGTGAAGAGATTGATGGTAAAAATGGGCTCGAAGAAATCGACAAAAATAATTCCGCGAAGCAAGACGAAAAGAGTAAAAGTGTTAAAAAAGAAATTCCATTCGAAGTAAAGAAATGTGAAAATAATGATGGTGCTACAGAGAAAATTCTTATTATTAATATTAGTGTCGATCTAATAACATTTTTGTTATTTGGATTTGCATTCGCCACAAGAACCTACAAATTATCAACACCAAATAATATAGTGTACAGTTCAAGTTGTTTTTTTTATAAATGTTTATTTTATTTTTAGATATCTATATTTATATATTTTAATAATTTTTATTTTTTTAATTTTCTGCATGCTCCACTTATGTTATTTAGCATAACGTTTGCATATGAAAATCTTATCTTTTCGAATAAGAAATTTCTTTTATCTCGTAAACTGATTTAAGTTTCAATTCAAAAAACTTTTTTTTATAAATTAAAATAATTTTAATTTAAATTCTTAATTCCTTTTTCAATTTAATATATATATAATATATTTGTTTTGAGTGAGAAATCGTTTGAAATTTCTAATTTGGGCGTTATTTTAATTAGATTTGACGAATTACATTATGGAAAATATGTTTCTCTGTATTTGCGAAACACATTCTTTTTTGAACAAAATCCTCCACTTGGAAAACAACTAATAGCCGGAATGGGCCACTTGGTGGGATACGATGGAAATTATACGTTCTCCCGCATTGGAGCAAGCTATTCAAGAAATTTACCATTATTTTGGTTAAGACTTGTTCCAGCACTTTGTGGAAGCTTTCTCTCTCCTGCCGTTTATAAGGTTCTTCTCGAAGCTGGATTGCATCGTTGGACAGCTTTATTAGGTGGAATTCTAATAATTTTGGGTTAGTTCAAATTTACGAGTATAATTATACCATTTTTATGTTCGCTTTTAATATTAATACCGAACATTTACAACTCTCTCATTAAAGATAACGCACTTTTAACGCAGTCCAGATTTATTCTTATGGAACCAATGCTTCTGTTATTTTCAACAATCGGAATACTCTTCCTTTTAAGATTTAATAAATCAAAATTTCTTAGTATTGAATGGTTTTTGTACGCTATTTCTGCAGCGACATTTTTTACATTTGCCACAAGTGTTAAATATTCTGGATTTTATTCATCATTTTTAGCATTTTATATAATGTGTTCTCATATATGGAAAATTTTACCGGATAAAACCATTTCTAGTAAGTGTTGGAAAATAATTTTTAATAAAATTACTTTTATGTAACGGATAGTTTTGTATTTTAGATATTCACATTGCGTGTCAAATTGTATTGAGAGGATTCATTTTCACGGCTATACCGGCTGTGATATATGTTTTCATATTTTATATCCATTTGAAGATATTGTACAAAGCTGGCCCTCATGATAGTGCAATGACGAGTGCGTTTCAAGCATCTTTGGATGGTGGATTAGCGTCGATTACCAAAGGACAACCACTTCATGTAGCTCACGGTTCACAAATTACGCTCAGGCATACACACGGTCGGATATGCTGGTTGCATTCTCATTCACATGTGTATCCGGTTCGATATCCGGACGATCGTGGTTCGAGCCACCAACAGCAAGTGACTTGCTACAGTTTTAAGGATGTGAACAACTGGTGGATTGTGAAGAAACCGGATCGGGATGATTTGGTTGTTAATGATGAACCAGAAGTTATCAAACATGGCGATGTGATTCAATTAGTTCATGGAATTACCAGTCGTGCTCTGAACTCACACGATGTAGCGGCACCCATGACCCCACAATGTCAGGTACTTCTACAAAATTCCACAGCTACTTATTAAAATTGAATGTTAAATTAATTAGGAAATCTCCGGTTATATTGACTATAATGTGTCAATGCCAGGGCAGTTACTATGGAAAATTGATATTATCAATAGGGACAAGGTAACGTATTCATAAAAAAATAATTTTAATACAAGGTGATGCAATTTTACTGCTGTTCCAGACTGGACCAATTTGGCATGCAATCAGATCTCATGTCCGTCTAATTCATGAAGGTACTGGTTTTGCACTACGTTTTTCTGGAAGACAGCTTGCTGAATGGGGATTCAATCAGCATGAAGTTGTTGGAGATAGAGTTATAGAGCAGGACGATACTATATGGAATGTTGAGGAACATCGGTACACAAAAAGTAAATATTTTTATTAAAGCTTACTATTTATTTATACATATGTAAATATTAAATTTTGTTGTTGTTGCTATTTTTAGCTGATGATCAAAAAGAGAGGGAAAAACAAATGCTGAAAGCAGAAATGATACCTACGCGACGAACACATTTGTCTTTTTGGGAAAAATTTTTAGAAGTGCACGCGAAAATGCTGCTGCATGTTGATCCTATGCAAAGTCATATGTACAGTTCAGAACCATTAGATTGGCCATTTTTAAGTAAAGGCGTCGCTTATTGGGTCGACAAAAACTCAAACGCTCAAATATTTCTTTTGGGCAACGTTGCGATATGGTATTCAGGAACTATTGCTCTTACTGTCTACTTTACTTTACTCATATTCTACTTATTACGACGACGCAGACTTTGCAATGATATATCAGAAAATGAATGGGAAACATTTAAATCAATTGGTCAGACATTTTTTGCCGGATATTTAATTCACTATTTGCCATATTTTTTTGTTGAACGAACACTATTCCTTCACCATTATATGCCGGCATTAGTATTTAAAATATTCGTTCTTTGTTATATTATTGAGCACATTTACACTATATTTAAGAAAAATAAGTTTTTGTTATGGATTTATAAAATTTTCATCTGTATTTGGTTTGTTACTATCGTTGTGGTCTACAAGAAATTTCTTGTATTCTGCTATGGTAGAACACAGCTACAAGCTGAAGATCTACTGTCGTTACGATGGAAAGAGGCTTGGGATTTTATCTTACATAAAGATTTGCCATAAGTTTACAATATAATAATTATTAAGGAAACATTTAATTTTAATAAAATTTTCAATTTAAATATTTTACTGTCGATAATACTCGAATTTATCTAGTTTTTGTAAATAATGTAATATATTATTTGAAATAAATTTTTTATCTAACTGAATAATTTTTTTAAATTGCTGAACTGATTTTTTTAATTTTTACAAAGGATTAGTACTAACACAATTATGTACAGACATCTGACCTACACATATATGATAAATAGTACAAAGTACGAAAAAGAAACTAAGTTTTATGTGAATGAATAATTTTATTTATATTTGAAAACATAAAAAATTAAAATTAGATTTCTATTCCATCCACCACTTGAAAATTTGATCAAAACTAAGCAATTTCCATGGCGATTGGAACAACATTTTCAGTGACATCGAATTTAATAAGTCTCGTATTTAAAACAGCAGTAGTTCCATGTTTGTATTCATATGATAACTAAAATAAACAAATATGTAGATTGCCGAATTAGTTATATGTAATTAAAATATATACCGTTCTTTCGCCTTTTTTGTTAGCTAGCTCATGATTGCGTAGATAATCGCATGAATCCTTACGGATTACACACAAATCAACATTTGATCCTGAACCAAGATCGTTAAATATACCAGCTGCAATTGCATCTCGAACAAGAGTTTTGGCATCTTCCTCCGACATATCCGGTTTCCAACGCGATTCAAAAATGGACATTGCGGCTAAACTTCCAGATCCCATTGAAGCATAGGGTAATTTATCAGTGGATCCATGAGGGTAAATGCAGTAAATGTGAGGTCCTGAAATATTTTTCGTTTTGTTAATAACTGTTTCTATAAAAACTGCATTGCACAATTACCAGTTTTATCAACACCTCCAAGCACCAAAGCAGCACTGATATATCCTTGATAGCGAAACAGCATTTGCTTTAAGAGAGTACTCGCTGCGACAATTGGCACTTGACGGCCCGTATTTAAACGGTGTAAAGCCAATTGTGAAGATATTAAATCAGTTGTCATCTCTGTATCAGCAGCTGTGCCTGCACCACAGCAACTAGCATAAATTTTTAGGCATAATTAAATGTTTTTACAGGAACAAATTTTTCTTTAACATACTACATATTTGATGCTAGATAATGAATCTTGGCGCAGTTCTTATCCGATACAATTGGTCCCTCAGTAGCTCGTGTATCGGCACCCAACACAACTCCATTATTGAAAATAACGCCGCAAATTGTTGTTCCGGTTTTTACTGCTTGTGGTGGTTTAAAGCCATCCTTCAGAAGCATAACATTTCTATTCCGATGAAACAAGAAATTTTAATCATTTTCGAATGTCATTATTGAGGTTAAGAACATGACAGTGACACGGCAATTTAAATTATTTAACAAAATAAATACCTGCGACAATTTTCAAAATTAAATCCTGCCGTTGGAATATCTTTTGCTAAATCTGTCTGCATTTTCTTAGTTAAAAAGTTTTAATTCACGAATATTTAAGCTTCGACAACACTTCTAATCCTAACTCAACAGTGAACGTTCAGCAAATCATTCAAAACAAATTTTCTGTCACTTTTTCGGCGAATCTTAACGAAAAGATGACTAGTAGCTCACTTAGAATCTAAACGAAAAGATGATGCGGCGAAAAAGTCGAAGCACGAAATACCTGGTCAAATTATTCGATTAGAATTATTTGTGGAGCAAATAAAATATACATTAAACTATAATTTTTGCTGTATTTTTTGTAAAATAAAATTACTTAATTTGAAGCTATATGATTTATTAAATAGGGTGTGTTATTCCATAACAGCTAATTTCATGTAGCGCAGCGTTTATGAAATGACTTCTGGTAACACTACTATTGCCGGAATATCATCTGTCAATTTAATTTTATTGTTAAAATTTTGCGTTTTTGAAATTATTTTTTCACAAAATAAATGAAATTTTTGCATAAAAGTACAAATTAGATTATAAAACAGTTATAATGAATCCTTCAAATATTATATTAAGGCAATTTAAAACTTTAAGGAATATTTCGAGAAGTAATTTTATTCAAATTTTTAATTCTCGTGTTCACTTATCAGTTTTTAAAATTGTAATTTTTAGAATTTATTTCTACTAAAGAATCAATTGAACGCCGCAATGAATTGTTTTCATTAGAACAGAAAAGGCAGAAAGATAAAATTGGGCGAATAGAAAAAATTGAGGTTAGATACCTTGGACTGCCGGAAGATAGCACCTTGGTCATGAATAAGGGTTTGTCAACTCCATACAATTGTGCACAGCACTTCAGTGAAATTCATTGTAAAAATTCTGCTCTTGCTCTTATTGATGGTCAATCTACTTGGGATATGCATAGGCCATTGTATGAATCTTGTACACTGCAATTTTTAAATTTTACTATTCCAGAACCACATGCTGTAAATAGGTGATAAAATTGGAATAATATAATCATTTCGAATTATTTTATTAGGAACTGATTTTCCAGGGCATTTTGGCGAACGTGTTCCTTTATGCTGGGCGCTGCTGTGCAAGAGGCATTTAAAGATGAAGCACAGTTGGAATTGCACAGTTTTCCTGTACCGAACAGTGTGTAAAAATAATATTAACATTAATAAATCACATTAATGAACTGCTTCCTGTTTATAATTTTAGTAAAATCTGGAAGTTTTGTTTACGATATAACATTAGCAGCTAAAGATTGGGAACCAAATTTAAAAGAACTTCGTGCATTTTCGGCTGAGATGAGAAAGCTTAGTCTTGAAAATTTAAAAATTGAGCGATTAGATGTTGTTCACGAACTTGCTTTGGAAATGTTTAAAGAAAGCAAATATAAAACTGAGCAAATACCAAAAATCTCTGCACAAAATCAAGGTCGGGTTACTATGTATCGAATAGGCAATCATATTGATATATCTCGTGGGCCAATGATAGCAAATAGTAATTTTCTTGGAAGATGTACAATATCGTCTGTGCACCAAATCGGCAAAGAGGATGATAATCATTACTTGTATAGAGTACAAGGGGTTGCCTTACCTACGGGAATAATTATAAATCATTTTGCATATGGAATTTTAGAAGAGCGATCTAAGAAATTGGTACTAATTTAATTTTGAATTATGTAAAATAAAATAAACTAAATTTTGATATATTTTAGAATCCTGCAAAGCTTCCTACAGAAATATATGATGACCATACTATTGAACAAGTGATTGTTTAAATTGCTTATGTAAAAATAAAAAAATATAGGATAAGAAAGATTCTAGTAAATAGAAGGAAATAAAGTTAAAAGTTTGAAAAAAATAATAATAAAATCAGTATTATTTATTTAAAGTTATTTATCTATAATTAATTTTTAATTTTGATTGTACGATGGACAAGTTCAAATAACCTGCGCCTTAATAGAAATTATTCGATAAAGGCTATCAATCAACAACAAAAATATGGCAGTTGCCAAATTTAGCGAACGAAATATCCAAACATAAAAATCGAATCGAATAATAGTAAATTCCAAAAAAAATTTTATTTTTTATTAAGAGATTTCGAAATTTCAAACTTTACCTCGTTTTACACAGGATCTAAACTGCGAACGTTACCGCGTTTTACACAAGATCAAAAATTGAATTTTATTTTCAATATTGTGTTTATTATTTTTATTATAATAATTAATTAAACGATTTGTTGTCTTATTGTATTATTTTTAAAAAAATTTAATTATGTTTTATTGCAAAATAAATTTTATTCAATCAATTTTAATGCCTGGGGAAATAAATACTGTATGAATCTTAAATGTAATATAGCATTTTCTTTGCTTAATTTGTATATTCTAAGCTTCACAGATTTTATTCACAGCTTTCATGAGAAAGCATTGCTATTAAATGTGCTCAGACCTTAAGTAAATGCATTCAAATGGAATTTGTAAAAGATGGAAAAATAATCTGGTAACACTTGTAACAAATTTCTCTGATAATCTTGACCTGTAATAACCATCCCACTTCCATATATACACTAGCAGCACAAGCGCTTAGCCTGAATCACTTGTTCTCGATCAGTGGTGGTCGTTGATATTCTTTCTTTAATCACCAAATACAGTGTAAACTCTGTCTATACGTATTAGGCTTATTAAAGTTGAAAACATTAAATTTTTTTTTGTGTTGAATTTAATAGAATAATTGAGTACCGAATTAGTGAAAAGTTGCAAGTAATTCTTGATTATAATAATTTTTAAAATTTTCTTTTAAATAAAACGTGCAATTTAGTTTTTATTTGCCAGCTTCTAAAATGAAGACCTCAACCGGTATAGGTTGCCTGATCCTGATTGTGTTTTTATCTGCAGGTAAGACTGGATTTTTCTAATAAAATTTACTGTTACATTGCGATTTATACTTTTGTAAAAAAAAAAATTTTGTACGGACGAGATTTCGTATAATAATTATAATTATGATTCCCTAAAATAATTATCAATTATTATTATTTGAATATTTTTCAAATATATATCTGAATTTATTACTTCGTTTAAGATTATAATCATGTAAATTTTTTAATTTGTGCGATGCTAAATAAAACAAAAGATAAAGAGCTTAAGTAGTTATCACTTTCGATGTCCATTAAGCGGTCAAACGATTCTTACAAGTAATAAGTCTTTGGTAAAAAATTCAATAATTTCCTGATAACCATTTACTCAAATTAAGAATACTATAAAGAGTCTATTTGATATTGTTTTCATTTTTGATTAAATTTCAAGTCGTAATTGATCCGTTTAGCAATATATAATAATCAGACAATTTTAAATGATCAATATCATCACTAGGAAATATTTATATTATATTCCATATGTTTTCTTTATAGAATATTGTTTTTATAACATGAACTTTAGAACTTTATTTATAGTAAAACGTTTTAAAAATATATACTCATTTGCAACAACAAAAAATATATTTGCAAAAATGCTTTTGTGATACTGTGCTGCACAAATTTTCTTTCAATACTATTTGCATTTTATTTCTTTATTCTTCAAAATGAATAATTTCGTATATGTTTTTCACTGTATATTTGTAAAGTTTTTAATACTCTATATGAATACAGATATTTTTCTAAGAAACAAACACCTTGCCAAGGTTCTACCTAAATCCAAAGGATATATGAACAATAGTATTTTTATGAGAATGTTTAACAATAGAGTCTTCTTTATAATAATATTCCGGTGTATTCTAAAATCAGTTTTCTACCTGACTCTAAAATAGAATATTCTTTTTTTTCCATATTTACAAACAATAAGCGCTAATAAAATTGAATTTAATATAAATTTAAAAATATCTCCCGAATTATATTGTAGTATTTTTTATATATGATTAAATTTCTATTCCTATACGTTATAATAACGAAAAGTTGTAAAAATATTTCAGTAGTGGTTTTTTTGTTGTTGTTTTACAACAACAAAAAAAACATTTACTGATATTTTTTTGCAAATTTTTTTTCCAGATAGGTTTATAAGATATCATTTTGATATAAATATTAAAAATTCTATAAAAAAAAATAACAAACAAAAAATTGTATGAGAAATTTTTGATTTTTACACCATAAATTATTTTCTGAAATATTGAAAAAGGATTTATTTATATTTTCTTAATCTATTTAAATGCCACTAAAATATTATATAGATATTTTCTAAATAATATAAAATGACAAGATAGTAAATAGAATTTTAAAACGAAGTGTTTAAATTTTTGTGCTAAGGAACTTTTTAAATAATTTATCAATTTAATATTTACTGATAAAAAAAGTTTACAACAAATTATCAGCAAAAATGTTTAAGTAAAAGTTTTGTGTTAGCATTGAAATTTTATTTTTGACTATAAAAATTTTCGATGTTATTTTACGTAATATAATTTATCTAATCATAATTTTGAAACTTTACTTCATTTAATATGTTTTTATATTAAATTTATATGATTATTTATTTTACCTTCAATTATGATAAATAAAGAAAATATTTAAAATATCAAAGTTGTAAAAATACAATCTACGAGTAGAACTATTAATATATATAACACAATATACAATTATCAATATAATATTTATTTTATAGATAAAATTTATGGATTTAAAATTGTTAATCACCAAAGTTAGCAGTTTTTCATTCTGAATCAATCACCAAATTTTTCAATTCAAACTCATTGTATGCAGAATAGCGTTTTTTTTATAAAATTTATTTATTATCAAGTGCAACGTAAAATTTTTCGTATATAAGAACAAAAAATGGAATGTTGTTTGTTTATTAAAATGACTGTATTCGTAAAATATTTAACTAAAATTATATTTAAAAAAAAAAAACGTTTGCTCATCATACGCTTTGGAAATGTCCGGTTGATGAACTTAACTGGTCGATTTTCAACTATTTCTAAACTGAAAAAAAGAAAAGAAAAATTGAAACAAAAACAATTAATCGAATAATAAATATTTCAGCTGCGGCAACTAAACCACCGAAATGGGAGCCTGCATATACTGTAAAAGGTACACTTTATATACCATATGCTGAAATAGCCGAACCGTTCTTTGGATGGTATGATAAGAACAGTGGTAGATCTCGAATTGATTATTATGGTGGAATGGTGAAAACATATCAGTTGACTCACCAATATGATTACGGTACATTATTGAAGCTTGCACCTGTTACAACAAAGGCTGAATTGAATAAGCAGACATGTTTGCAAGTTAATGGAACCAAAGATAATCCAGTATCTATTCAATCACTCTTACCTGAAGCTACTGATTTTGAACTACTTGGTGGTGAAGGATGTGAAGGTTTCAAGTGTGCTAAATTTCGGTTGATTAGCGTTATTGGCCAAAAGAAGAACGTGTATACCCTATGGGTTCGCTATATAAAATCACCAAAGTATCCATCAACATTGTTGCCAGTACCGATGCGTTATGAGATGAAAGGTTACAACACATTGTTAGGATCTCACTATGATCATTATTATCTCGTCTATGATGATTTTAGTATTGAAGATATTCCGAATGAAGTCTTTGAACTCGATAGTGGTAAGATAACGATAAAGATATTTACGGCCAAAATGAAATTTATTCAAAATAACTATTATTTTTCTTTCGGCTAAATTAGGAATGACATGCTCTAGCTTCCCTGGGCCAGGAAATGCACATTTCGCCACCTTTAATCCAATGAAAGAGTTTGTCCATCCAATAGCTGATCACCATGTCGATTATGAATTTCGCAAATTTATAGGCAAAAATCGAATCAATTATAAAAACAATGAAGAGCATGAAATGCGAAAAAATATATTCCGTCATAATCTGCGGTTTATTCACTCAAAGAATCGAGCGAAATTGGGTTATTCATTATCTGTAAATCATTTGGCTGATAGAACTGATGATGAAATTCGTGCGTTGAGAGGATTCAAATCATCCGGTATATATAATGGCGGAGGCGCATTTTCATATGACACAGCCATTCTTGCAAATTTACCAGATCAATACGATTGGAGATTGTATGGTGCAGTTACTCCTGTTAAAGGTATTTCCTTTTAAATATTTCTCATATGCAAATTTAATCATAAAATCATTTTCCGATTGTATATAGATCAATCGGTGTGCGGATCATGTTGGTCCTTCGGAACGATCGGAGCCATTGAAGGTGCTTTCTTTTTGAAGAATGGTGGCAATCTAGTTCGTCTATCACAGCAAGCATTAATTGATTGTTCGTGGGGACATGGCAATAATGGATGTGATGGAGGTGAAGATTTCCGCGCCTACCAGTGGATGATGGAGGTCGGCGGTGTTCCAACTGAAGAAGCGTATGGGGCATATTTGGGTCAAGATGGCTATTGTCATATACAAAATATTTCACTTACTGCACCAATAACTGGCTATATTAATGTGACCGCTAACGATTTGAATGCATTGAAAGTTGCAATTTTTCAGCATGGACCAATTTCCGTAGCTATTGATGCTTCTCATAAGACATTCAGCTTCTATTCGCATGGAGTTTATTATGAGCCAAAATGTGGAAATACTGCGGATGATTTAGATCATGCTGTCTTAGCTGTTGGCTATGGAGTTATGAATGGAGAACCTTATTGGTTGATAAAGAATTCATGGTCCAATTATTGGGGAAATGATGGCTATGTTCTTATGTCGGCCAAAAACAATAATTGCGGTGTAATGTGTACTCCAACATATGTTACTATGTAGAAATAAGTTTTTATTTATTTGAGTTAACTTTTTTGTCATATCTCAAATATATACTCTTGAAAATAATAAATTTTAAAATTTAAAGAAAAATTATAGTTTCTTTTATTATTTATACAGGGGTGGACCATTTATAAGTTGCATTTTAAAAAGTAAACAAAAAAAAACTAGCGTATATTTTTTTTAAAATTTCCGGTTTTATTAGAAACTCGATTGTCTGGGCCTGTATCTCTTCAATGGCAACTTTGATTTCGTGTTTCAAGACCTCAATTGTTTCTGTATGGCTTATGTAACATTTATCCTTAACGGCTCCCCACAGAAAAATGGATTTTCTGAGCCCCAGATGCGACAATTTTGTTTGTTGATATACCCACCGAGGTGGAAATGGGCCTCATCCGAAAAAAATGCTTTTTCGGTAAAAATGCTCATCTTCGACCAATTAATCTTGAGCCCATTGGACAAACCGAAAACGCATCGGATGGCCATGCGGCTTTAGTTGTTGGACTAATTGAACTTTGTAAGCTTTCATACCGAGGTAGTTGTGCAAAATTTTCAACAGAGAAGTGCGACAAATGTTCAATTCCTGAGAACGGTGACGATAATGCCGCCATTGCTGAAAATGTCCGTCACGAATTTGTCTACAAGTTGACGTGTTGGCATTCGATCTTTGCGCATTTTTTTTTTAAATTTCTCACAGTTTGGGTTGAAGACTCAACACTTTGGAAGTAAGTTCTCAATATTTCCCAGTTTTCTTCAAGCGTTTATATTACCAAACTTTCAACTAACAATCTGTCAATTCGTGATGACATTTAACACTTAAGTACTTCAAATAAATAGTGGTTCAAAATGCAACCGCTAGATGGACCATTCTATACTTGTCAAATTTAGAGAGTTTGGTAATTTTTGATATGAATTTATAACTTAGATATTGAATATATCTTAAATATGAATTTTTATTTGTGGAATTTCATATTCAACAATGTAGATTTTATATATTGTACGTTTTCGTCCAGATCCTTTTTTGTTTCGAAATATTAAACGTTTTCTATTAGTAAATAACTTCTAATCTGTCTAAGAATAAATAAATTTTTTCAAAGCAGTCGACTTAGTCTGTCTCTGAACCAATAAGTGGATCGTAAAATATATTTAAACACTACAAATGTTCGGAAATTACGTTTGTGGCAAAGGTCGCAAAGATATGTGGGGTCTCAGTTATGACGGTTTATATGTTCAATTTATCTATTTGGGAAAGTATTTTTTTATATTTTGGTAGAGGAAAAGTAATATTATATTTTATGGAGTAGATTAGTATATCGTCGGTGCTGACCATTTCGATTTTATTGTAAAAATGGTCAAAAAAAATCTCTATATTTTAATGTGGAAAAACGACACATTTGTATATCCAAAATTAGACGCTAGAAAGCGGTTGTGTCGTTGTTCCTCCAGTACGAAGTCGCGAATCTGCGACCACGAAGATCGATATAATTCTAGTTGTGCTCCGACTTCCAACGAGAAAGCATCGCTTTTGTGTAGAACAAAGACATATGGTAAGTTCAAATAAGACACCAAACAGTGAAATACTGCAAACCAAATTGTGTGAAATAGTCTTAAAATTCAGGACTATAAAAAAACCACGAACCAAACAAGAAATTTTTAAACAGTTACCCTGAAAAGTTCACTTTTTTTTGACTTGTGTCATTATTCTCGAGCACCGACGAGGAAAGGTCTCACTATTTTCCCATTCTGTGCATCTGATTGACGTTGATTTTTTAGTTGCCATGAAATGAGTAAATTAATAATCTGTGGGAACTGGGCGGGGCAAAACTGGAACCGTCCTGAAGCCACGAATAGCGTTTAAAGTAGTGAGGCTATCGGTAAAAATAATCGGTTCGTGGCCATTTTTATGTTTATTGCTTATGGCATGTTCTACTGCTGATCATACTGCCCAGAGTTCTGCAAAATCAGCTTATACCCTGTATGGACAAATACTTCCTCAAAGAACTGCCCTCTTGTTGAATTAGCGCAAAAGATGTTAAATGGTCATTAGTTGACGCATCAGTATAATAAATAAATTGGTTGCCTTTTTTTTAATCGGGACATCTTAACCGAAATTGTTAACACCGCTCCCATCCAAGGCATCAATACCGGGTCTCGATGGGTATTTGGTATGCTATTAAGTGGGATATTGGGATTCCTTTCCATTGTGGTCTGGATTAGTGAGAAGGAGTAGGAGCCTCTTTTACGAATAGGAGTGTTCAATATGTTTTTTTTTTATCAAGGAGTCATTCAGAGTAGCAGAGGTTTTTATAGATGAATTGGTGCTTGAGTTTGAGAAAGTGTAATAAAGGAGTTGGGCAAGTTTTAACTTGTAGAGAAGCTAGCGGTGAAGTGCGGTGAGCTACACTGGCCTACTTTATGTAGTGGTTGACCGCTGCTTCAATTTTGTAGACATGCTTTGGACATCCTGGCACACACGGTGTGGCAATAGAACAAGCTGGCGTCGAGAAAAGCGTCAGTCACTCGCATTGCTTCATCCTGTCTGACCTTTCTTTTCCTGCCGACAAGAACACTAACCAACAAAAAATAAGTGGATTGATGGAAACTTATCAACAGTAAGTATAGTTTGAGAGTCCCATCTGCATCCGTGAGTAATCGAGATATCTAGAATGCTAACGCCGTCCGCTAAGGAAAAGCGTTAGTTGCCACCAAGCGATACTGGAGTGGTACCGCAATCTTTCCTGCGATATACAAATAAACAGGGCACTTTTTCGAAACCTATAATAGCACCGTTTTTATGGTACTAGCACCTAACTCGATGATGTGTGGTTCGAGGTTTTCAGGCGACATTTACTTTGGTTTATTTAGCAACCAATGCAAAGATAAAAAAGTATCGCGAATTCAGTGTTTTTTCAAAAATTATTTATTTATTCATGAATATCTATTTTGTCTCCTTCAAAGTACTCCCCACCAAATATTATACACTTGTGCCAACGTTTTTTCCAATCCTTTAGGCACTTCAAAAAATCATTTTTTGTGATTTTGTTCAGCTCCTCCTTCGATGCCGTCTTTATGTCCTCAATCGTTGCGTAGCGTCGTCCTTTCATGGGGCTTTTGAGTTTCAGGAACAAGAAAACGTCACAGGGGGCCAGATCTGGGGAATACGGTGGCTGCGGCGTTATTAGTGTGTTATTTTTTGGCAATTTTTGTTCTTCCACAAATCCGGGCGTTTCTGGCGGATTTCTTCGCGCAACTTGCAGGTAATATTCCTTATTGACCGTTCTACCATGTGGCAAGAACTCATAATGCGCCACGCCCCTGCAATCGAAGAAAACTGTAAACAAAACCTTCACATTCGACCGAATTTAGCACGCTTTTTATGGTTTTGGCTGGTGCGGCAGCTTCCACTGGGATGATTGAGCTTTGGTTTCCACGTCATAGCCATAAAACCATGATTCGGCACCAGTTATGACCCTCTGGAGCAAATTTGGGTCGTTGCGGACAAAGTCCAACAGCTCCTTAGCAATGTTAATGCGATGCTGTTTTTGGTCGAAATTGAGGCAACAATCGAAGACGAGCCAAAACACGTGCAAGGAAATCAGCTGTCAAAAATTAACTGAACATTCAAAAAAAATCGAAGATCGAATATACATAACCCACGGAAATTCAAAATTCGCGATACTTTTTGAACAAACCTCGTATATTAAAGAAGAGATCCCTGTGGAATACCATTCTTCATGTTGCGCTAACAGAAAAGTGAGGGTATCGATGCCCTACTCTGCCTGTTGAAAGCCTTTTCCTAATTTGGAGAGAGATGGAGGTATGCACACCATTCTTGTAACATTTTTGCACGTGGGAAAGGAGGGACTGCGTGCCCCGACCGGTTGGTGGGGGGTTAATTTGTTCTGAATGATATTGTTCAGTCTTGAAGACATTAATTTTTTTTGAAAATTTTAAAGGCATGGTAAATGGGATATGGATCAGAAGTTATTGGCCGAGGGTGTAGTGATTTGTAGTTTGGGCACTAGTATCACTACCACAACATTCCAGACGTTGGGGAAGGGGGAGGATATCAGTATCTTGTTATAGAGATTTACAATGCGTGTATGCATTGTAGAAAGAGCCTTCTTAATCACCCTGAAAGACACTTTGTCCTTACCAGGAGAGGTTCCTTTCAGTGATTTTAATGTGTGGTGAAATTCGGGGAAGAGAGTGTTACTAGTTTAAAGGTATGGGAATTGCTCAGAAATTACGTTTCATTAGAAGAAAAAAAAACAACACAAGTTTATATTCAAGATAAGTTTAAAGGTTTTTATATTTAATAATAATTACTTTTTAATAAATGAACAATTCATTATTATTATTGTTGATATATGTGTATTTCAATACAAAACTTTGGTCATTAAATAATCAAGTATTTTATAAATTGTTATCTAGAAATAGCTTAACAATTTTACTTACACTAGATGATATAATGTATTTAAAAATTTAAATTGGTTTAAATTTATTTACAAATGCCTTTTAGTATTAAACTCTTACATGGCTAATATCACATTAAATTTAATATAAAAAGTTTTACAAAACATAAAAAAATACTAGGTGTATAAGCTTAAATCCGCTGTTTGGTCATAGATGGCGTGAGTGAGCCATACTTTTTTTTATGAATTTGACATCTGTCAACATTAATCAGTGTACATTGTCAGCAATTTCGTACAACAACATACATTTTTCCTTTGGTAATCATGTCTAGTTTTGTGCCAGAAAAAGAGCATATGCGGGAAGCTCTGCTTTTCTGCTTCAATTTGAAGAAATCGGCTGCCGAATAGCATCGAATGCTTATGGAAGGATATGGTGACAGTCCTTTGTCGGAAACAACGTGCCGAGATTAGTTTCGTCGATTCAAAGACGGTTAATTTTGACTTGTGGGACAAGAAGCGTGAAAATCGGCCTAGGAAGGTTGAGGACCATCAATTGCAGGCTCTTTTGAAATTGCGGAGCAATTGGTAGTTACTCAACCAGCCATTTCCATGCGTCTGCGTACCATGGGAAGATTGAAAAGATCGGAAAATGGGTGCCGCATGAATTGAACGATAGGCAAATGAAGCGACGCCAAAACACATGCGAAATCTTGCTCGCCATACAAAAAAGAAAGTCGTTCCTGCATCGGATTGTGACAGGCGATGAAAAGTGGATATATTTTGAGAATCCTAAATGCAAGAAATTGTGGGTTGATCCCGGCCAACCATCAACATCTTGATCCCGGCCAATCATCAAAGACGATGCTGTGTGTTTGGTGGGATCAGCAGGGTATCGTCTACTATGGGATGTTTTAACCTGGTTAAACTGTCAATGCCCACCGCTACCGCCAACAACTGATCAAATTGCACCGTGCTCTGTGTGAAAAAAGGACGGATTATCAACAAAGACATGACAAGCTGATTTTCCTCCACGACAACGCACCATCGCACACGTCAAAAATTGTCCGAAACTACTTGGACATACTCAACTGGGAGGTGCTACCCCACCCCGCTTATTCACCAGACCTGGACCCTTCCGACTACCACCTGTTTTCGTCGATGGGCCACGCGCTCGCTGAGCAGCACTTTGATTCTTACGAAGATGTCCGAAAATGGCTTGATTGTTGAAGAGAAGGAATTTTTTTGGCGTGGTATCCACAAATTGCCCGAGAAATGGGAAAAATGTGTAGCTAGCGAGCGCAAGTACTTTGAATTAATTTGTTTTTGATTTCTATTAAAACTTAAAACAGCGGATTTAAGCTTATACACCTAGTACAATATATAAATTTTTAAATGCGAAATTTAAATGTTGTCTCTTGTAAATTTCATATTCTTGGCACCTAGAATTCACATTTTTTAAAATCGCACTATTTTCTATTTTTTGGCACAATAATTTTTTGTACCAGATAAATTTTGTTCTGGACTATCTATGAATAATAAAAAAGAAAATATGCAACAATAATATCCAACAAATATAATTAGCTGCAAGAAATTGTGATGCGGAACTGTCTCCATCAGATGGTATTTTATTGGCCACAGTTAGGGCGCTTAGTGCTAAATTACTAGTAATACGATGACTTTGAGTAGTGATCAGGCTTGTAATTTTTTCAGCTTCTCTGGTACAAGCAGCGATTTGTATGGCAGTGGGATGTCGATCACGACTTTGTACCGCTACGAAAATATCTGTTTCCATTGTTAAAAAACCAAAAAGTTGGCATTCTGATATTCTTATGAGTTCGTCAAGTGAACGAAGAATATTTTTCATAGTCAGTATTTCGACATTTTTACCCTTGAGAGCATACAACGATCGGTCAATTTGTTTTCGAGAAAAGACTATACGGAAAGCTCCCGAACATATAGGACAGCAAGCTCCAGGTGGCACAATACCTTTACAGTGTTTAGAAGGTAGTTTCGCACATTTAACATTTTTACATCGTGGCCCCATATCAGAGGACAAAAAACCAACTTGCCGACAGTTTCCTTCATAGTCAACAAATGAATAATCACTCCAAGCCTCGCACTCATTGTTATACGTAACACCATTTATTCCACAAACTGTTCCCTTAAGTGAGCATCCTTTAAAACAAGATCCCAAATGTAATAATATTGCCCCAAACATCAATAGATGGCATGTAGTCTGATGTGTTCTTCCTTCAGTATCACATGCTGGTTCTACGGAATTACAATTCGATGTTGACAAATTGACTAGAAGAGAGAGAATCGAAGAAAATTTACGATTAAAAAGTGAATGTTTCAAAAATCTTCAATAAATTTTAAAAAAATAATTAAAAAAACTACTCACAACATTGATATTGCAAACAAGGTCGATGCATAACTGAGAGGCATATCTGTCTGTCCTCAACGCATTTTGAATTTGGTGAACAAGTGAATGAGCCTGGTTGGCAAACTGGGCGAGATCTACAGGCGCCGAATTCAATGTCGGCGTCTTGGAGGGCAGCACATTTGGCAACACAAGCAGAATGATAGGTCACACCATTGTTGCCACACACTGGAACATAATGTGGTGGACAGTTACAAGGTAGACTCGTGTAAGATTCATCAGAAATGCCTGAAACTATGTGATTAGTTTACTGAAAATCGGTTCACAGATACGAAATACCTGCAATTCTGCATTGTTTTTTTGTACAAATTATTTCTCCAGCAAAACAGCTACAAATGTTACATTCAACATAAAACCAAGTGGCATGTTCAAAATGTTTTCCGGCCAGCCTACACCCATCCAGAGAGAAGCACGGTAGAGGCTGGCAATGTTCAATTCGACCGGATATGCCACAATAACATATTTTCAAGCATCCTTTATCCGCGGATGATACTGGTATACGAACGTACGAGCCAAGTGGAACACGATAGGCAGAAGCTTCACCTAGAGCACATCCAGGCATGCATTGGTAACCGATGGTTCCATTACGATTTGATACGCACACTTCGGTAGAGCTGCAAGGTGCCCCTTTGCATGATGATGTCAATTTATGATGACCACCAGTATCCAAGGGAATATCGCTAGGCTGGAGGTAGGGTTTGATTGATACGCACGGGGTGTCTTCGTAATCTGGAGATAATTTTGAGCATATCGAAGCTGCCGTGATGCTACTGTCCAACTGTGTCCAATCCATACAATTGCTCAAAATTGCATAACAATCCTCTCGGCATATTTGGTTAGTGTGTGTTGTTCGAGCGCATGGTTTTATTTGTAAGGCACATGCGATTGCTTTCCATGTATCCGGTGAACACTTTGATATATTCTTAACGGGAAGAGTTAGGCCCGGAAGATTTAAAGATCCCAACTTCTGCCACATTGCCACTGATGAGTGTGCTGCATTATCGGCCAATACGGCACAATTTCTAAACAGTTCCGTGGGGCGATTATTGAAATTCGTACAAAACGAAAGACCATCACATCCCAGCTCACAAGGTTCATCCACCTCGTCGACACACTGTCTTAGTTTTAAATCGAGCGGTTGCATCAAACAATCCGAATCAAAATCACCACTGGTGGTTGTCCATTCGTTCGAGAACGTTTGCACGCATAATTTCCTACATTTTGGTGATACAGCCCTACTACAACAATGAAGTTTTGCCGAATCCATGCCAATCTGTGAGCGTGTAGTAGTCTTCTTTAAACCAAAATTCATGAACAAAAATATCGCTATCTTACCTGGTTAATTTGGGACATCTCATTCGAATTAGTAGGAATGTAAATATTTCGATTAGAAGATAAAAAACATTGCCATAGTGGATCGTGAGGAAGTGGTGGTCCGCATCCTCCTCTCTCCAACTCATCGATAGTTTCGTGAATTGTTTCGCCAGATTTTAATACATTGCGACACGTTTGCCGGCATTTGTCATCTTGTGAATATTCACAGCACGGTAGATCTTAACAAGAAACCAAAAATATTACGTTGTAGACATTTTATTTTTTTTTCGAACATTTACATTTTCAATAAGATTGCATTATTTATTGATTCTTAATTTACATTGCTTTGAATTCGATATTGGTGTCAGATCAATGAATTTATTAACACATTGCAATACTTTCGCATTTGAATTATTGCCATTACAAACTTTCTCCAATATTTTCCGATGCTGTTTCGATGGTGTTGATTTTTGATTAAATACATCATGACAAGTCTGAAATTTTAAAATTTTATTTGTATTGTTTCAATTATAAAAATGGAAAGAAAAACATTTTCTTTTTTACATTAATATTATCATTTTGTTAATATGGAAAACTTAATTTATTTCAGAAATTTTTTCATAGTAAAAAAAAAATACTTTTTTTTTAAATTTTTATATCATTAAAAAATTACTGAGCATATATAAGGTGTGGCAAAAAAGTAATTCCTGCTAGCAGTATGGCAACACTGCAAATTTCTCTTCTACATAGCTTATAGGAGCACGTTAATCCATGCTGGAGGAGCTAGAAATTATGCGACGCTGTAAATCGTTATAAGTGAAGTTGCGTTTTGGCAGTGCGTTATGAAAAATAAGACAGCGAAATTTGGAGCAACGGTATGGCATCAAATTTTGTGTTAACCTTTGTAAATCCCCGATTTTAACTAACAAATAGTTGCAATGGGGACCATTCTTTAGCGAGAGTAAACATTTTTCGGTGGTATAAAGCATTTTTGGCAGTGGAATATGATTCTCGTTCAGGAAGGCCTTCAATATTGAATCATTATGAAAATGTAGAATAAGTGAACGTTTTTGTGAGGTAACACCATTGATTAATAATGAAACGACTTGAAATGATCAGAAAAAGGGTTGATCGTTCCAGTTAGGTCTTATTACAAGTAGACGCATTTCTAGAAAGCAGTGAAGTTCGAATGAAGAAAGAAGAAATATGTTTAAGGAGGCATTCGAAATCAACAACTGATGAAAATGTGCAATCTTTCAAGGACTTCTTAAAAAAAAACTTCTTTTAATTAAAAAATCTTTGAAAGGCTCAGCAAAATGATCGGACAACGGCCTCTACAACCAACGAGATTTTATAGGAAAGAAAGGATTTCTATGGTTCTTTAGCCCAGATATTTACTGATCTAAGCTCCCCAAGATCAAAAGAACCATTTAAATGGACGTTGTCTTGTTACTGACGATAACATTCAAATTAGTGTAACCGACGAGCTGAAGGCGATTCTAGTTAAAGTCATCTAGCACTGCTACGAAAAGTGGCAACAACGCATCCGTCGATTTTTTGACTGCCCAAGGGAACTACTTTGAAAGAAATAACATCAATCAAAATTGTTAGAAAAAATTAATCAGTTTTCATTACTTTTCGGCCATACTTTGTAATTAAATTATGAATAATCAAATAAATAAAGGTGAAATTCTCTCTGAGGTAGGCGATTGTAAATTTTTCCGAAATGATTCTTTTTTTGGGCGGTATTATTTAATTCATTAAGATTACCTGTAAACATTCAGATGTGCGAGCATTTCCACAGCATTCATCTCCAAATTCTTGTCTTTCAAAACACGAATAAAGGTGCTGCTCATCACTCTGACGACATCCATAACGAAGCTCTTCTTTCGATGAGGAAGTGGCACAAACATTTTGACATCGTGGCGATAGTGCCAAACTACAGCATACTCTACCTGACCATTGGGAGCCTCGGGATACAGCTGCAAAATAATTTTTTTCTTTAAAATCCATTTTGATGGCAAAAAATGTCAAATTTTTTTTTATTATCTTTGCAAATTTATTGACTATAACATAATTAACTAAATCTACTTAATAATAAATCTTTTTTTTAGCTAGCAGACTTTAGAATGTTCTCGTTTTTTTTAAATTTTTTTTCTTCAAATTTATTTACGAGGGTCGTTAAATAAGTCCTCAGAAAAGCCGAGAAATTGCGCTCGTAGTGTCGGTAACGATTTTTTTGTAAGTAGCATTATCGACAGGAAAGCTGTCAAAATTTCAGCTCGATCCATAGCGTAGGTCAATTTCTATCGTCGATTAAAGTTAACGACATTTATTTGTGCATAACAATGGAAAAAAGCGAGTTTAGGGCTGTCATCAAACATCTCCATTTGAAAAGCTTAATTAAGCCCGAAAGAAATCAAAGCCGAGTTGGATGCAGTTCATGGCACATCTGCACCTGTGTTTGCGACGGTTTACAATTGGGTGAATGAATTTAAACGTGGCCGTTCATCCACAAAAGATGAACATCGTTCAGGACGCCCAGTTGAGGTGTCTACTCCTGAAATCATCCACAAAATCCACGATCTGATTTTGAACGATCGGCGAATTAAAGTGCAAGAATTAGTTAAGGCCACGAGCATATCACAAAGTACAGTCGCTTCAATTTTACATGAAAAATTGTCTGTGAAAAAAATTTCGGCAAGATGGGTGCCGCGTTTGCTCTCAGAGGAGAATAAGCGCAATCGTGTAGTGGACTCTGAGGCTATGTTGGCACTCTTTCATCGCAATCCCGCCGAATTCCTTCGTCGATATGTCACTGTGGACGAAACCTGGATACACTACTACACTCCATTAACGAAGAGACAGTCATCACAGTGGATTTTCAAGGGTGAACGGGCTCCGAAGAAGGCAAAAACTGTGCCATCGGCCGGCAAGGTGATGGCCACGATCTTTTGGGATTCGCAGGGCATCATTTTTATCGACTACTTGGAAAGAGGAAAAACAATAACAGGAGCGTATTACGCGTCGTTATTGCAACGGTTGAGCGAGGAAATCAAAGAGAAACTTCTGAAGAAGAAAAAAATCCTCTTGCATCAGGACAATGCGCGTGTGCACACCTGCGCTGTTTCCATGGCCAAAATTGTGGAATTGAGAATGGATTTGTTGCAGAATCCCGCTTATTCATCGGATTTGGCCTCAAGTGACTATTTTCTTTTCCCCAATCTGAAGAAATGGCTTGGCGGACGACGGTTCACTTCCAACGAGGACGTCATTGCTCAAACGGATGAGTATTTTGCAGAACTTCCAAAATCCTATTTTTTGGACGGGATAAAAATTTTGGAAAAACGGTTGGAAAAGTGTATAGAGCTAAAAGGAGATTATGTAAAAAAATAAAATTTTTTTTTTTTAAAACAGTTTTTTTCATCTTTTTCTAAGGACTTATTGAACGACCCTCGTATGTTGAACCTCATTTTTCTCTTAAAATTTTCGGTTAAAAAGATACATAATTCCATTCCGAAATAGTAATTCCGACAATGTTTATCTAACTTGATGTGTATAGTAGGATAACATTAAAACACAGTGTATTCTTTAGTCTTTGGCGATATAATTAATCATTCAAAATGATAGAAATAGAACAAGTTCTTGAACTTCAAAGATTTCATCATTTAAAGATAAAATTCCCCTGCGAATATGTGCAGCATTTCCTTAGTGGAAATGATATGTCAACTTTTTTTAAAACAACATTATTTAAAGTGAGAATTTTATTTAAAACCAGTCATAAAATGTCGGCAAATTTCTTTTGATAGCAACATACGAGTAATCAGAAAATTCTTTTTTTTTAACTATGCGTATTTTCATAATTGACTTACCTTGCAGTGTACGATTCATGCACGCCCAAAACTCAATCTAGAATAAAAGTATAGAACTCAATTAAAGTTAATCTCTTAATAAATTCATTTGATAAAAGATAGTCTCTTGATAAAATTTAAATTTACCTGTATTGGTATACAGAATCGCTTAATCTCGCTCAATCGGAAGTCTTTACTATTTAGCTCAACTGTGGCTAGTTGCACTAGTGATAGCTGAAATGGAAATTATAAAGGAAATGAAAAAAAACCCGTTTAACTGCTCAATCTTGACTAGGGGAAGTAATATTAGAAATGGATTATTTTCAATTAATTTAATGACAGTTGAACATTAAAAAAAATAATAACAAGTACATCCATGCATCCAATCTTGTACAATCCATGACAGCGCTCAACATAAGCATTCATAACTTAACTTATGTTTTAGAGTTCAAGAGTCCCAGAGTCGAGTAGTTTATTTGTTCTGAAGTTCATAAATCAGAGCAAGATTCAGGATATTCTATGATTGCGCCGAACCGATATTCCATGCTCGGACAGGAAAGATAAATTGGAGTGCGGACATGTCGAGTTACTTAAGATATCCATTAAAAAGAAGCGAAAAGGTTTTTTTACGAACGATGAGAGGGAGTAGTACTCGAAGCACCACTGTTTTTGGATACCAATGCTTGCTTCCATTTATGTGTCGGCGGGTGGGGGGTGTGCAGTGTATATTAAAATTTTCTTACATATGTACTACGTATAGAAAGATATGTTAATAAAAACACTTTGCCAGACTTATTTCATTTTCATGCCAATCCAGAATTCTTGTCAGATTCATGCCTTCGAACTTGTAAGGGCTTTCGATCAGCAAGAGCCTCTGTACATAAATCTATATGGCTCTAGATAGACACAGAATATACACATAGGACCAATCCCCAAAGTATACTCGTACTCGTAAACATTATCGGAATCGGCTATATCAGCAGCACCTAAACTCGACTCAATTCAAGTCTGTGCAATCGTATATTTACCATTCTCATAGCCATGTGCAAGTAAATATATTTAGCTTTGTGGTTATGGCCCTTTTTTGTACTCAAGCTTGATTTATTAGTCATGCAGGGAGGTAAATTGCACTGAAAAAAAACTTTTTTTTTTTTTACATTTGTGCAATCCGTGCAATACTCGTGTGTGTCTACAAATTTATATGTGGAATCTTGGCCATTCGTCGTCGTTACTCCATTCATGTCAGTTTATGTTAATCTAGACTATATTATTATTATTTTTTATTTTTTTTTATTTCGATTTACTATGATATTTTTAACATACTATTTTATATATTGAAATGTTTTATTTCCTGAAGATTGTTACTGTTGATGGAGTATTGAAGCTTTTTTGCGTAAAATTTTCTTTACCGAAACTGTTTTTATGTTCGTATTTTTTCCAAAAGTAAATATTTTCATTTTCTTACATTTTACATTGAATGATTTTTTAAAAAATTTTTTTTAATTTATTATTAATAGTAAAAACTTATCCAAGTTGCGTTTTTGATAGTAGAAAATAAATACATGGAATTAATTCGTAGCGTTTTACAAAAGATGGCGTTAGTCAACTATCCATAGTCACACATACAAAAGTAAATATTCTCCCAGAAGCTACCGACATAACGCAACTTTTCCACTATATGACATTTTGTTGTCTTTTCCACTATATGACATTTATCCATAGTAACACATACAAAAGTAAATATTAGTAGCACTTGTTGCGCAGTGTTAAACATATCGAAGTTCGTGCCTGAAAAATCGTTTTTGCGGGGAGTGTTACTCCATTACTTCAACAAGAAGAAAAGTGCCGCGGAAAGTCATCGTATTTTAGTGGATGTCTTCGGCGAACATGCTATTGCTGAGCAAACTTGCAGAAAGTGGTTTGCGCGGTTTAAAAATGGAAATTTTGATTTGGAAGACATGAAACGTCCCGGACAGCCGAAAAAGTTCGAAGATGAAGATTTGGTGACGTTGCTCGATGAAGACCCGCGCCAAACACTCCGGGAGTTGTCCACATCGCTTGGAGTCGACTTTTCGACGGTCGGAAAACGCCTGAAAGCCATAGGAATGGTACAAAAACAGGGAACGTGGGTTCCACATGAGTTGAAGCCAAGGGACGTCGAACAACGTTTAGTCTACTGTAAGATTCTTCTCCAACGGCAGGCAAGGAAGAGATTTCTGCATCGAATCGTCACTGAAGACGAGAAGTGGGTACTCTACGACAATCCCAAACGCAGAAAATCGTGGGGCTTGCCCGGTCATGAATCGACATCGTCCCCCAGCTCGAATATTCATGGAAAGAAGATCTTACTGTGTATTTGGTGGGATCAGCTGGGTGTTAGTTATTATGAGCTCCCCCAACCGGGTGTAACCATCACTGGGGACATATACAGACGACAATTGATGCGTTTGAACAGAGCATTACAAGAAAAGCGGCCGCAATATAAAGATCGACACGACAAAGTAATTTTGCTCCACGACAATGCAAGACCCCATGTTGCAAAAGTCGTGAAAACTTATTTAAATACACTGAAATGGGAAGTTCTCCCTCACCCGCCATATTCACCAGACATTGCCCCATCTGATTATTATTTGTTTCGATCCATGGCGCATAGCAGCACTTCGATAACTACGAAATGACCAAAAATTGGATCGATTCTTTCATCGAATCTAAAGAAGAAGAATTTTTTCGACGCGGTATCCCAGCACTACCAAAAAGATGGCAAAAAGTAGCGGATAACGAAGGACAATACTTTGAATAACGCTTCTGTAATGATACTGTCATAATAAACCACGAAACTTTGCAAAAAAACGCTACGAATTTATTACAACACCTGTATAAAGTACATGTAAATTTCAGATTTTGATATAATTTTTATTTATTTATATTACATTAATCTTGCCATTTTATATAAAAAATAAAAATATCTAAATAACTGGCTCCAGATTTCTTACAGGACTCGGTCCTTTTTAGGGAATTTTTGATGATTTTTTCACCTATATATCAGGCCATTACTTGACGAATGTTAGTTTTTAAATAATTTAAAATTTAAGGACTGTCTGCGTAAATATGGTTTTATTCTTAATTTTAAAAGAAAAATTCTAACGATGAACAAACGCACTAATTTGAAGGCCAATCTTCGTGATAACGTGTCCTGGAAACTTTTCACGCAATAAAGCGAAAATTTGTTGTGTTGTACAGCTTTTGGTGCCGTTTTGTTAAAATGACATATGGTCCAGACTAAAATTTTCAAGTTTAGACTAAAAAATGTGGTTATCATAAGGCCACAGTACTCTGCTTTTTCATATTCAAAGAAATTCGGGCCAATAACATCTTTAGAAGAAAATGAACACGGATTAGCCGCTTTTCATAAATACAATGGCTTGTGGATTTTTGTACCACATATACGACACTTTTGCTTATTCACCCTCTTTTCTTCATAGTTTATATATTTTTAACATTTTCTTAAATAATTAAATAATTAACAAAAAATGGCAAATATTAGATTAAACATACAAAACCTTAAATAAGATAAATATTCAATAAAAGGATTGCATTTTCCAAACTAAAAATTGGATAACTCGCCATAAAAAGAATTTTCACTTAACTTCTTACAAATAGAATTTATATAATAAAATAATATTTATAATATTAGCCAATAATAAAATAAAATTGTACCTTCGGTATATATTTAAAGCAGATTAGTATGATATATAAGATTGTTTAAATTCTATGAAAAGTATGAAATGGGTAAGAGGAAATGTGACAAGATATTAGTAAACCTCAATTGAAACAAGTTCCTTACTCTGCACCATACAGAAGATAAGATAAAGTTGGCCATTCATTTTTATGGTATCCCACGCACTTTATGGTATGGAATATATGCTTTTGTTTTAGCACACTCCATAACCAGTTACGATAACCGTCTTTTGTTTTAAAATGTTGCGACAAAGCAGTCTACGACAGTTTAAGACACTAGGGAGTCTCAGGTACATATTTGTATCCCCACGCAGTACTATTACTGTCCAACGAAGGATATAACCACAAAACCCATTCTTTTATAGCCTGTAAAAGTTTAACAACTTAAGAATAAGTTTCATTGATGTACAACTGTTAAGAAGTTACTATCTATGCAGTCATATACGAAGAATATTAAATTAAAACGAAAAAGGAAGACAAAATCAATTGAATTTGCATATTAAGACTATGTTCATGGAGAACAGATCACCAACAGATCATGCGTAATTAAAACAGTTTTGTCACAATCGAAATAAACAATGTCCAGAGGCTCTTTTCACGTCGTGTCCATCCATGTGTAATCCTTATCGTTATTTTCACAGCAAAATTCTCTGTCATGTACTGGCGTGGGCAATAATCAAACTATTGATTATGAGAATTTCGTAACTGGTTAAACATTTTTTATTACATTTAGTAGTTAGTTTTAAATTTATTTTTAATTTAAAAAAAAAATTGCGTTTTTTAGAAAATAAACTTTTTAATAGTTTTGGTATATTTGCAAAGAAGCTCATATGGATTATATTGTTTTTAAATATGAATTCTTAAAGAAAAACGAGGATTTGAAAAAGGTCATCATAAAAATTTCTCTCTTGGTATCGGCATGAGCTTTTATACAAAAAGTTATCCTTTAAAAAAGTTAAAGTCAGAAAAGTAATGACACTTTTTTTCATTTTTATAAATTAATGTTATAGCTTTCGAAGTATTGTAGTTCCCTTGGGCAAATATATATCGGCGGATGCGGTGGTTTCAAATAAAATTGCCTTCAGCTCCTCGGTTACACTTCTTTGAAATTTATTAACAGTACGATAAATGATGTCCTATTAAATATTTTTTGAAAAAAAAGTCACGCGGATTTAGAGGAGGTGAATAGGGAGAAAAAAAATGACAGAAATATCTTTTTCCAATAAAAACTCCTAGATTGAGTGGCATTGTCATGGTAGAGCATTTAAATATTTGCATTGTCCGATCCGAAGTGAAGAAGGCTTTTCCTGTTTATTTCAAGGACTTATTTATAAATGCCATTGAAAAACTTGTGATCCTGATTAGACTATTGCCACGCATATGAGCGTGCCAATAATATAATCACGAAAATTTTATCTGTAAACGTTTCCAGACAATCCATTGTAAAATCATTTAAAGTGTTTGTCTGACAATATTTACATTTGATGAAATTTATAACATCTGACAACGTCAAAATAATTTGACAATAGTTTTGACATTTTAGTAAGGAATTCATTAATTATCTCGTTTCTTCAATTCCTTCTTCCTGTCATCATCACAGCTGCTTAAAAACAAATGCATGTATTTGCCGTTAAAATATAGAATTTTTTAGTTCTGAACATTATTTTCATAAAAATTTATATCATACAATAATTTTTATTATTTCACAATACCAAACAAATCAATGAACTGTCAAGCAAAAACAATATGGCGCTTTTGTCTGACAATGAGTGCACATTTTGTCTGACAATGAGTGTAATATGACAATCGTGTGATCATGGATAAAATTCCATGATCACACGATTGTCATATTACTGCAAACAAAATTTATGTTTGTTTGCAATAATATGACAATCGTGTGATCATGGAATTTTAACTTTCAAATATTGCCAGACTAGATCATTGTCAGACTATTTGAAGGTTGCAAAAATTTGATGAAAACTGATTGCCTGACAGATAAATACGAGGTCTGTTCAAAAAGTATCGGCAAGTTCCGCGGGTTACGTATATTCGATTTTTGATTTTTTGTGGCGTTATGTTGGTACTCTTGTCTTTCACTTATGCCGATTAGTTCGGCCATTTTGAATGTTCAGTTAGTTTTTGACAGCTGCTTTGCTTGCACGTGTTTTGAATGTTGAGAGTGTTTTGGCTCGTCTACCATTTTTGCTCAATTTCGGCCATTTTGAATGTTCAGTCAATTGTTGACAGCTGCTTCGCTTACACGTGTTTTGGCTCAATTTCGACCAAAAATAGCATCGCATTAACATTGCTAAGGAGCTGTTGGACTCTGTCCGTGACAACCCAAATCTGCTCCAGAGGGTCATAACTGGTGACGAATCATGGGTTTATGGTTATGACGTGGAAACTAAAGCTCAATCATCCCAATGGAAGCTGCCGCACGAGCCAAGACCGAAAAAAGCGTGCCAAGTTCGGTCGAATGTGAATGTTTTGATTACAGTTTTTTTTCGATTGCAGGGGCGTGGTGCATCATGAGTTGTTGCCACAGGGTAGAACGGTCAATAAGAAATATTACCTGCAAGTTGCGCGAAGCAATCCGCCAGAAACGCCTGGATTTGTGGAAGAACAAAAATTAGCTTTTGCCATTTATGGCCAAAAAGAACACACTAAAAATGCCACAGCCAACAATATTCCCTAGATCTGGCCCCCTGTGACTTTTTCTTATTCTCGAAACTGAAGAGCCCCATGAAAGGACGACGCTTCGCTACTATTGAGGAGATAAAGACGGCTTTGAAGGAGGAGCTGAACAAGATCACAAAAAATGATTTTTTGAAGTGCTTCGAAGATTGGAAAAAACGTTGGCTCAAGTGTATAATATCTGGTGGGGATTACTTTGAAGGGGACAAAATAGATATTCATGAATAAATAAATAATTTTTGAAATAACACAAAATTCGCGATACCAGATTCTGGCAACCATCTAACCGTACCTTAAGTTGAACATATCAAATTTTAATACAAAATTTGATAGCACATTGTTGCTTCAAACTTCACTGACCCATTTTTCGTAACGCATTACAAAAGCACGACTTTACTTATGAAGCACTTTTGCTGCACATCTAGGAGGAACTGCTCAGGAGTGACTCTTGTAGAGTGAAAATTTGCGGCGTTGCCGAAGTTGATGTTGCGCTAACAATTTACATTTCAGTACAAATGTTGCTACAAATGACCTTAAAAAAACCTTATTAACTTGAATAATGTTCTTGCCAAAAACATTTTTGAATAAATTTTAATTGGAAGCATTTTTTTTCTTCTGATTATTCATTTTATAGAAAATTTCCTTTTTGCATAATTAAGATACGATACAAAAAAAAATGTTTCCATTAAATAACACTTTGCATAATCGATTTACACTCGATTATCATATTAAAAATTTATATATTAATTTTTTTTTTAAATTTCCGATAAAATCAATTTATAAAATATTTCAATCAAAAAGTTTCATTTTTTTTCGCACATTATGTAAAAATCTCCGGAAAAAATTCAATTTGATTTCAACAAATTTACATATAAAAAAAAAAACTATAAAAATTTAATAAATTAGTAGATTTTTTTTTACAGATACTTCATTATATATAAATTAATTGGAAAATTCAAAATTGATATTCGTTTAGTTAATTAATTAAAAATACTAATAGAAAATATATTTAATTAGAAAAATGCTCGAAGACAATAATTTTCTTTAATCAAGTTGAACAGTTTTTGAATGGATGGGTAGATGAATAGCTCAGCTCTTAAATTGTGTCATTGTAGCCATGGACAGATCTTTTGAAAGTCATTAAAATTTCTAATAGTACTCCTCCGCAAGGTGGTGTTAAATATGTTTTTTTTTTCTTCTTTAAATCTATTTTATTTTTAATGTATGTATAAATCGAATTAAGTGACGGTGAAGAGAAAATAATCCTACACTAACTGAGCTCTAAACGATCATTAAAGGTAGTGAGTCGTTGCACATTGTTGTGTTGACAAAACAATCGTTTTCAAGTTATTGGAATATAATTAAGTCTACAAGCCACCACCTTTGGTTACGAAATCAGTTATTGTAATGGATTGATGGATCTGAATTAAGATAAACTCCCAATAAAGTGTTGAATTAAAATTCAAGTATTGGTTTTTACCACAATGAAATTGGTTGGATTTTTTGTTTTGCTGTTGAAGATAATCTTGAACTGGAAAAATATTCAAATTGAATAAATCACTTATAATTGAAGTTGAGTTGACCCTGAGCCTGGGAAAAAGAGTTGGGGAAATTTAAGTTCCGATTTATGTGCGTACGAATGCACATAAACTATGCATTCTAGAACGACACTTTGAGTAGATCATTTTGTGTGAAATTTATTGCGAAAGCAGCACATCCTCTCAAGCTTCATCGGCAGTAAAATTCTTCCACAAAACATCTGTTCAACACTTGTTCAGCATTGGAGAGGAACGGTTTTTTTCCCAAATATTTTTTCATAATTCCATTCGACTTTGACTTACTGCTTGCTTGTAATATGAATCCGTATCCAAATCCGAATATGTAATTTTATAATGGATGTTTACGATGTTGACAATAATGCTCAATGGTGTATGTTGCCTTTAATGGACATCGTTACAAATATATTCGATGAGCCCATACTGTGATTATAGTGTTATCATGCAAATTAAATCCAAACAGCTTGATCTGTTATGGAGATGAGTATTGACATTTGAATTAGGCAGATACAAGCGATAAAAGAAATCTTTCTTTGGAATATTTTATTAGTTAAAATCCGATTTCTATATTGTTTTTTATATAAATTTTAATTAATTGTTCCGAATGGTATTTGGATTTTTTTCTTTCATTTTTATTAAAATTTTCTAAAACAGAATTTCATAATTGGTTTTTTTTTTATATTTGGAAATTTATTAACATACATATGTTTTTGAGGTGTTAGTTTTATTGATATTAAATTTTAATTCTATTACAAGATATTTATTAATAATAAAAAAAAAAAAAATTTGAATAACACACTTTGTATTTTGTACGAAAAATTTTATTGGCAGGAAAAACTTTTTTTTTCAATGAGCCGGTTTTTTATAGTAATAGAAATAGTTTAAGGTCACAGAAAGCTTTTTAACGATGAAGGTAAATGAGAAGGAAGGAAAATGTATCATCAATAATTTTTAAGCATTTAAATTTGAAATTTGGTATTATTTTCTTAAATTTTTCTGTTAACTTAAACGTGATAACTTTATAAATATGAGAATAAATTTTACTTTTTTTTTTTAAGTCTATCAATAATATTAGAAGATGTACATACTTATAACTTTAATGTTTTTATTTATGATAAACAATATTTTTTAATAAACTCATCAGAAAAAGTAATCAATACTTGTAAGATAGTTTCTAGAAAATCTTTATGTGCCGGCTTATCCATTTTATGATTTAAAGAGTAATGGTCTTGTTATTTGAAAAATGTTAAAAATATATATTATTAAAAGTAAAATTTATTTAGTTTAAAATTTGCCATTTTATATTATATATCATTTAACTACTAATTGATGCATTTAAATTGCGCAAAAGATACTCCGATTAGGTGCTGGAACAATAGTTTTTGAATACTGGATTTTCGAACGATTTTTCTTTAGGCGAATACGCCAATAATTCTTGTGGTTCTAAAAACTTATAAGTAACTATAGTGAAGCCATTGTATCTACGAAAAGTTACCGTCTTGTGGTTGCTTTTATGTATTTTCTTGAAAATGAAAAACCAGAGACTGTTACCATGAATTCTCAGCATTACGGCACATATGATAACTGAGTTTTTTTTTTACCTAAATTTAAAGATACTAATCTGGAATATTATTTTATATACCAGGTGTATAAGCTTAAATCCGCTGTTTTGTCATAGATGGCGTGAGTGAGCGTATTAGGCTACCATGGGCACCCCATACTTTTTTTTATGAGTTTGACATCTGTCAACATTAATCAGTGCACATTGTCAGCAATTTCGTACAACAACATACATTTTTCATTTGGTAATCATGTCTAGTTTTGTGCCAGAAAAAAAGGCATATGCGGGAAGTTCTGCTTTTCTGCTTCAATTTAAAGAAATCGGCTGCTGAATCGCATTGAATGCTAATAGAAGCATATGGTGACAGTGCTTTATCGGAAACAACATGCCGTGATTGGTATCGTCGGTTCAAAGACGGCAATTTTGACTTGTGGGACAAAAAGCGTGACAATCAGCCTAGGAAGGTTGAGGACCATCAATTGCAGGCTCTTTTGGACGAAGACGATACTCAATCGCAAAAAATGCTCGCAGAGCAATTGGGTGTTACTCAATCAGCCATTTCCATGCGTGTGCGTGCCATGGGGAAGATTGAAATGATCGGAAAATGGGTGTCGCATGAATTGAACGACAGGCAAATGGAGCGATGCCAAAACACATGCGAAATCTTGCTCGCCAGACAAAAAAGGAAGTCGTTCTTGCATCGGATTGTGACAGGGATCAGCAGGGTATCGTATACTATGAGATGTTGAAACCTGGTAAAACTGTGAATGCCCACCGCTACCGCCAACAACTGATCAACTTGCACCGTGCTCTGCGTGAAAAAAGCACGGATTATCAACAAAGACGTGACAAGCTGATTTTCCTCCACGACAACGCACCATCGCACACGTCAAAAATGGTCCGAAACTACTTGGAGACACTCAACTGGAGGTGCTACCCCATCCCGCTTATTCAGCAGACCTGGCCCTTTCCGACTACCACCTGTTTTCGTCGATGGACCACGCGCTTGCTGAGCAGCACTTCGATTCTTACGAAGACGTCCGAAAATGGCTTGATGAGTGGTTTGCCTCTAAGAGAAGGAATTTTTTTGTCGTGGTATCCGCAAATTGACAAGTCGTGGTACCCGCTTGCGAGGGCAAGTACTTTGAATAAATTTGTTTTTGGTTTCTATGAAAAAAAACATGTGTTTTTTTGACATAAAAAACAGCGGATTTAAGCTTATACACCTGGTATATTTCATCTAACAAAACGACAAATTTTGGCTTTATTTCGTGAAAAGATTCCAGGACATTTAATTTCGAGATTTTGGTGAATTCAATTCGCCTCCAAGATCGTGCGATTTGACACTGTTGGATTTTTTCTTGTAAGTAACATATATGAAAAAAAAATCTTATTTATTTAAATAATCCTTTAATTTTAGAGCATTCGTAAGCTAATATCCATAAAGTATTATGGATATTAGCTTACATAACCTCAATTTTTTTTTACATGAATTTATGGATGTTAGTTTTAAAATGCTATAAAGTTTAAAAATTGTCTATTTGTAAGCCAATATCAATAAAGTAATGGCCAAAAAAACAATTATAAATATGCTCAAAAGTTATAAAAAATTACCTCAAAAGGATCGAGTACTTCAAGAAGTCTTTTAGCAGTTATTTGAATTATGTTATATTAATTTATATATAATGGCAAGATTTAGAAAATATAATAAGATAAAAAAATCAAGATTTTCAGTATGTTTAATTAATTTTACTTTCCAAAGTATAAATTGAATAATTATTAAGTAGAGCATAAGAGAAATTTACGTTATATTTTCTTCAGTTTATCAATTCTTGAAAATATTACGTAAGTTTCATATAACGTAAGTTTCATAGATAAATACTTATAAATATATAAGGTCTTTATTTCAGATAAATAATAATTTTCAATAAATTACTCCAAAAAATTGTACTTACAAGTATTTTTTATTGGTCGAATAGTTAATTTGGAATAGTTTGGAATAATTAATTTGACGAGATAAAAATAACAGAACAAATTGAAATCTTTTAATATTTTGATTGTATCTTATTTTTTTAAATACCTTGGAGTAACAGGCATTATTGCACTTTAAGTCTGAAATGTTATGACAATTCCTGTCTACTAGTTACTATTACATGTAAGACGGACTAATGGCACAATATCGTTCTACTCTTCAGCATATCTAATCTTATATGGATATTTGATTAATTTTCATGTTTTCTATACTATATAAAGTTATAAAATAATTTTTTGTATATTAAAATTTTCAATTGCACAAATAAGAGAAACTCTGTTAACTAAATTTAAGTTACTGTTTTGACCAAGTTTTACTTTTACATAAAGTTAGATTTCCATTAAATAATTGTAAAATAATTTTTACGAGTTACCTTTCAAGAAATATAATATTCAGACTTTCCAATAACATAAGTATCCGTACATATCTTGAAGGTAATATATCAAAATGGACTTATACAGATTGAGATAGTCGTGCAGATTATTAATAAAGTGGTCCGAATGTCAAATAAAATTTTCAGTTTTACGTATGATTACCGGTATAATACAGATAACCGTAGATTATGTATTTTAGAATATAAAATGTTGAAAATCTGAATACTCGATAGATACGAACGGAGAGTACTTGTAATACCTGTACAAATTAAAGTTAATATAAAATGAAGAACAAGTTTACTATATTATATTAGTAAATAGATTATTGCTCGATGAAATTTACCGCCCAGAAATGCAATTAAATTTTGTAGTCTTAAAGTGTTTGGCAATCAAGTTTTCATTCGGAAAGATATCGAAGTCTAGGTGTGTTCTCAAACTTGGGTTCAAGCATCACAGATACCTGTTCTGGAAGGTGTACGGCATATGAATAGAAAATAAAATATATTCGATTTTGCTTAATTAATCCATGACGGCAGCTAACTAAGCTTTACTGAAATGCCGACGGAGATGATGATCATTTTTAAAAATAAAACGATTTTGCAATGTTGTTGAATGATTCCGTGTTCAGAATTAGATCGAGAGAAAAAAAAACAAAATTTAATTTGTGGATATTCAGTATTCACATAGTATAATTTGTCCCGTAGATGAGAGGGTTAATATGTTGGAGGACAGTATAAAATCTGGATTGATTTTTATCAATAAACTTTAGTACGGGTTCATCAAAAATATTCATTTTAAATGAGAGGAAGTAACTTGTTTTGTATTGAGTCACAGTAACACATTTCAAACTGTGGGAAATGTGTATAGTATGCCAAAGATTCTACTATTTATTTAGTGAAGCGATTAAGTTATTTGTTTTGAGGTGATATATTAAACGGTACTGTTTACTTTGGGGCATTATGTCACTTCTAGGCTAATCTTGGATTAGGAATTAACAAATTCTTTTTGTCAAAGACTTGTATTTTGATTGAGCTGATATTAATATTAAAAAATCAAAAGAAATTCACTTATATAAAGGTATTAGTAAATTACACTTTTATATGTTAATTGTTGGTTGTCTAAAATAAGATCGTTTCTGTACAAATATTATGAATTTTTATTGGTTTGGACAACATGAGTTTATGTTAACCTACATATATTGTCAGTTATATATTGTCAGTTTGCACACTTTTTTAGTTTCATTTGGGGTATGTAACGAAAGAAGTTCGTTTTTTTGTTGAAAACAATTGTGGTTCTTGCAGAAAATACAAAATTATAGATTTTTTCGACCAACCGTTGAAAATGAGGTTGACCGATATAAAGACATGAAAAAAAATACGGTCAATTGTAATGTATTACGACCACGAAAAATTGCGATAAAAACTGCGATATACGAATTCTTCGGAAATGGTGATATCGTTTCGCGGGATATCATATCGAATGCAGAAAATTTCAAAATCTTCAGATTGGCCAAAAACTCTCTTTGCCGCCGAATCACGAAAATTGAATAGCTTATAAATTTACCATTGAAAATTGATGTAGACCTCCGATCACGGAGGTAAGTAGAGCTGGGCGCAGTTAGTACTTAGATGGGCAGCCTTAGATCAGAAAGAATTATTAGATCAGAAAGCAATTTGCATCTAATTCTAAAGTTATAGCCGAAACGGAGGCCTTCTTTCGAAGAGTTTGACAAATTGTACTATACGGATGGTATAAAAAAGTCAGAATATTCTTGGACAAAGTGTATTGAGATATAAGGAGACTATGTTAAAGAATAAATCAATTTTTGTTGAATAAATAATTTTTTTATTCCATTTATCACTGACTTATCATACTGCCTTTATAAGCATTAATTTTTTTATAGAATTCCATATTTAATTTTATTTTTTTTTTATTGATTTTAATGAAACTAAAATTGATGAATGTTAATTAGCAATTTTTTGTTTAAGAGTTAAAAAATAAATAAAAAAAAAACTAGTGCATATTTTTTCAAATTTCCGGTTTTATTACCTTAAAATTTAAGAATGAAACACAACTCGACCCAATTTTTCAGTACATTTTCGATTATCTGGGCCTGTCAATGGCAAGTTTGATTTCGTGTTTCAAGGCCTCAATTGTCTCTGGATGGCTTGCGTAACATTTATCCTTAACGGCTCCCCACAGAAAATAATCCAACGGGCTCAAATCACAGCTCCGAGGCGGCCAATTGATATCAGAATTTCGGCTGATTATTCGGTTTTCGAAAGTTCTCAATATTTCCCAGTAATAGTATATTTTGTTTATTTTAAAAATACCATTATTTTATCTTATGTTTTTCTATATTCCGCAAAAAATTCTTTTAAGATGGTGTGAAATAAAATTACAAATAAATGAAATAAAAATACTGAAAAATTTATATAAATGGAAATGAAGTTAAAAGCCTTTAAGCAGCTTGAGAAACATTTCTATTTAATTAGGGCTGGGCACGGTCAGTACTTAGATGGGCAGCCTTAAATAATTGCCAAGTGTCATGGCGCTTTGAATTCACAAGACAGAAGCGAAAATTGGTAAAAAAAAACAGTGGAAAAAAGGAGATCGGTTGATGTTGGTCCACTTCTTTGGATGTTATCGACAATGGTGGATCATCCAAATGTCTGCAATTACCGATCTAACGGGAAGAAATCTTTTTCTGAAATGTTCAAGGACTTCTTCGTAAAAAGATCTGCTTTCTACAAAGAAGTTATAGAAATGTTCTACATTTTCATCCGAATTTTTGATGTTGAATATTTGTCGTGCCAAATATACTTCAAGCAACTAAAAAAAACTTATTCTTAGTACGAGTATATAGGCTGATTACAAATTAAAGTCAAGTTTAACACAAAATTTAATAGTACACCTTCTATATGCACATATAAATATGAGCTTTTGGAATTTGAAATTATTGTTATACAATAGATTTAAAACCTACTCAGTTTTATATTAACTTTGTATTTTCATTTTATTATTTAAACATTTAATCTTTCTAAATGGCAGGTTACCCATGGGCATCGAGCACTTCTTAATCAAATGGATTCTCTTAAGAAATTTATTACGATTCAATTTTATATTGTAACCATTTTATTGCAAAATTTTTATTTTATTTTCATCTAGTCTATTTCATTTTCTTGTATATCGTGAAATTCTAATCATCCAGAAGCTGGATTTCTGTAATGGTTGCATGCTGTGCATCATTACAAGATATCAGTTCTAGGTGCACTTCTTGTACATCAATATGATTTTAATAACGAATATTATCGATTGCCTTCGCATTTTATATACTGCATAAATATGAGTATAATCATAAAATTGTATCTTTTATAGATAAATCATTTCAAATTCGCTTTTTAATATTGTCCCGCTGTTCGTATTATCCTAGTTATTGTTGCAGATTTCATCACTTACAGATGAAACGATATTATTAAAAATAATTTATAGTTGATATTAAAATTGGTTAATTTAGTTTTTTTTTTATTGATATGAATAGCAATATTTGTAATTGAAGTGTTTATGAGGAAAATCTGTTTATATTTTCTAAAAAATCTAAATTAAGTCAACTTAAAATTAAGTTGAAGATTTTTAATTGCCTAAGAACAAATATCTGAGTTTTGATTTACTTTAATTAATATTTTTTTTAAATTTTATTATATGCACATAGAATAGTGTAAAACTTTGTTATATTATAAATAAAGTAAAGTTAAACAAAACTAATTTAAATAAAGATTATTTTGTAATAATAACTGCAATTAGACCTCTTTACCTTAAATTTTTATGACTTTTTCGTACATTTCGGGCTGTAATTCGGCCATTATTTTATGGATGTTAGTTTTTAAATACTCTATAGTTTAAAAATTATTGGGTTGTTCCCATAAAATTACTTTCCGAACAACCCAATAGTTTATTTATTGACCTTTTTTCTTTAAGTGAATCATTCAATTGTGTCCAATTGATGACAGTACACTGTAGAATTGATTGTTGTTTTCCTTGGTTGGAAACGATTCCTTTGAAATCCCACCAAACAGATAGCATAACTTTTTTTTTTGATGAATATTGGCTTTCGAACTGCTTTTAGCCAGTTCATCTTTTCTACTCGAGGATCTTTTGCGGTTAACATTGTTGTAGGCAACCCATTTCTCGTCCCCAGTAATGATACGCTTCAAAAATAGTTCATTTTCTTGGCGTTTGAGAAGCAAATCACAAACGTCAATGTGACAGCACAAATTTTTTCGTAAGAAGATGAGGAACCCATATGTCGAGCTTTGAGATTAAACCTAGCCATTTCAAATGATCATGAACGATCGAATTCGATAAATTTAATCTCTCAGCGATCTCACGAATTGTTATTCGCCGGTTTGCATCAAGTAATGCCCTTATTGTGTCTTTATCAGCTTCAACTGGTCTTCCAGAATGTGGTGCACCTTCGAGATCAAAATTGCCGGATCGAAATTTTGCAAACCAGTTTTGGCATTGGCACTCACTTAACACATCTTCTCCATACACATCGGATAGTTTTTTTTTCTTGCTTGAACAACACTTTTATCTTTCCTATAGTAAAAAAGTAAAATATGGTATGCCGAAAATGTTGTTTTTCACTTTCCATATTTAAAAGAGAAAGTGAAAAACCAAAACTACTGTGCAGAATCAATCGAAGCAAGCCTTGCTATGTCAGCTGTCAAAATACATCTGATTATGCGGCTTAAGTGTGAAGTTGGCTTTGAAAAAATACAATTAAGTCTTCTGTTGGGAAACAACGAAATTACTTTCCGGACAACCCAATATGTATTTAAACGCGATTTTTTGTAAAATTTTAGAAGAAAAAATATAAGAGCTTCAAATTACACAATCTTGAAGGCCAATTAACATCATCAAATCTTCAAATAAGGCGTCTTGAGAACTCTCAAAAAATACATATACTATAGGTTCATATATTTAAGTTTAGGCTAAAAAAAAGTTGTTATAATAAAAAGATAGTGTTCAGAGTTGGCGGTAACGATTTCTCCTTTTACATTTTCAAAGAAATCCATTTTTTTATGATACCTTCAAACTAAAATTGATGACCGACAGTTACTTTTATCTGATACATTATATTTTTCAGAGTTATTTTAGAGCCTCATATATAGTAATTTAGCCACCAATCGAGGAATTAGCCTCATCATTGAACAATATTTTTCACGAAAGGACGCTACAGCAGAACTAACCAAATTTCTAGACATTTGACACATTATGAAGTAGTAATTTTAATTAAAATAAAAAAATGGCATATTTTTTAACTAAACAAATTTTATCTTTAATAATATATATAAATTTTATAATTATTAAATGACGAGGCTATATTTTCCAAATCGTAAAATGAATATTTCTTTAGTAAGAAAAAAAAATTAAAAAGTGATATTTTTCTAGAAATTTTAGCTTTCTAAACAAAACAATAATACCAATTCCACTGAATTATGTAGAAAAAAAACATTCATCTAGCATAGTTAAAAAAATATTTAATCATTTTATGATAAGAATATAATTTTTATTGAAGAAATATTTCGCAAAAATAATATTCAAATCACGAATTGTATTTATTTCACAAAAAAAAAAAAAAAATATTTTTATGTCAATTGCATTTGAATAAGCAGATTAAATGATTTTTATTAAAATATAAACGGAAATTGTATGTACACCTTTAAGTTGAATAATAATGAAACATATTCTATGATCTGAACAAAAATCCTGTATTTATATTGAATTTGATTTGTTCAGAAATAGTCGAATACGAGTATATGCGTTTGCATGTACGAGTACGTACGTGTACAGAGAGATGATCGTAAAAATCAAATTGAAATAAAATTATCTTCTTTAATAATAATAAAAAAAAATGATTTTCAATGAACATTGACAGAGAATAATAATATATTAAGAGAATAGTTAATTTATAAAATTAGTACGGATGGGTATGGTGATCGGGGGTGAACATATTTAAACAATGTGGCAAACCTTCATTATTCACTCGAAACTGACTTGACATCATCGTAAGACAAGAGAAAATAACAAGAATGTCAGGATGGACGTAAATTCATATTTCGTTGGGACATGGGATGACATGTTGCATGCTAATTTCCTTCTGGTAGCCAAAGATAGTCTGGCTTCTTAGTCAGAAGTTGTTCAGAAGAAGGTTTAGTTATGTACGCACAAATATCGAACTCTATTTGATGGCTTATCGTGGTTGGTCTCTACTGGAATCTGCAAACACCTAGAAAGACGATCGAAGGAATCAATTCGAAGATGTAATCGATTGGAGACAACTAGCCACCGAGTGTGATTCCTCGAGGCTTGTAGTAAATTCTAAACTCAGCAGAAGATAACAGTCAGGAGCTAGAATATGACACTTAGAATCTATCAACAAGGAGCCGGCCAAACACGGTTCATAGGCCTTCCAGTGGTAACGATCAACTATCGTGTTCCGTTCATGGAATTTACGATAGTGATCTACGGATAAGGATTGTCGCAGCCGGTTGTGTCGATCATGTTGTCATGCACAGATAGACGTAAGGTACGTAAAGCCTTCATGAGGATTTCTGCTGTCAGTTCAACGCCTTCGTATACACCGAATGCTTTATTTATGTGCATACACCAGCCATTATTTTATGATATTACGTGACAGATAATTTATAATCGTTTTCCCAACCAGAGATATATGATTGGTGGTTACATGAAAAATTTTGATTTGTTCATTTTGAAATTTGATTTTTATTCAATTGATGGTGGTTGGTCTAAAGTAATCGTCTTTGAATATTAATGGGACAATTTTTTTCTCTTCTATCATACGAGCACACAATATTAAATTATTTATTATCACCAAAAAAAAAAAAAATATTTCGTAAATAAAATAAATTCTGATTCACGTTGACAAGCCAAGAAATTTTATATTTCTAGAAATTCGATTTTTATTTTTTTAACATTTATTTATCTACAAGAGAAAAATAGTTTTTTGAAAAATCTTTAAGGAATTTTGAAGTTTAAATATTTGTCTACCTTTAAATTTAAATAACTTTGACAAGAAAACTTTCAGCACAAGAATAAAAAGCCAGAAGTTAAAGGGTTATTTAATTTGTTTTTTTTTTTTTTTTGGAAAGTAAAAATAAGTACATTATATTTAAAATTCAGTTTTTAATAAAATTTTTACTTTATAATATTGCATAAATTTTGCCATTATATATAAAATATAAAAATATTTTAATTAATAGCATAAAAATTTTTTGCATAAATTTTTTATTGCTCCTTTGAACATTTCGGGTTTTAACTTAGCAATTACTTGTCGGATGTTAGCTTTTTTATATGCTTTAAAAATTAAAAATTATTTGCTTTTGATATGCTTTAAAATTAAAAATTATTTGTAAATATGATTTTTTGCATTCGCAAAAAAAAAATCGTTCGAAATTACGCGTTCTGTGAACTTATCACGCAATAAAGCGAAAATTTATCATGTTATGTGGCTTGTGGCACCATTTTGTTAAAATAAATAATGGTTCAGATAATAAAAAAATGGGTTATCAAACGTCGAGGGCACTCAGAATTGACGGTAATGGTCTCTCCTACTTCGTTTTTAAAGAAAAAGAGGCCAATAAAACATTCAGACCACAATTCACATCTAATTGCCACTTTTTTCGGATGCAATGGCTTCTACACAATTACTTGTAGATTTTAAGAGCCCCGCATTTTGGACATTTTGCTTTTGGACGTATGCTGCAACTAAGTAACAAGGCGTCATTGCTGTAGAAAATTTGTTTAAAAAATCAGTATCCAAAACCTGTTGTTCGAGCCCCCAATAAGGGTATTTTCTGCGCAACTTTAACGTATCGTTTTGTAGTTAATAGATCCGTAATATAAAATGGCAAATTATAAAATAAACAAATTTTATTTTAATTAAAATATTTATTAAGTAATTGTCAAATCACGGAACTATATTTTCCAAATAATAAAATGGATAATTCCCAATTAGCTTATATACGAGGTCTGTTCAAAAAGTATTGCGAATTTTGAATTTTCGCGGGTTACGTATTGTCGATTTTCGATTTTTTGTGGCGTTATGTTGGTACCCATGGCTCTTACTTATGCCGGCAAGTTCGGCCATTTTGAATGTTTAGTTAATTTTTGACAGCTGCTTTGCTTCCACATGTTTTGGCTCGTTTTCGATTTTTACCAATTCCAAAAAAATGGATCAAAGAATCTGTATCAAATTTTGTGTGAAAAACAAAATTAATTGCGCGGACGCATTTTGATTGTTGACTGTGGCATATGGTGAAGCTATCTTGGACCAAAGCAACGTTTATCGGTGGTACAATATGTTCTCAGAGGGCCGAGATGTGAAAGACGAAAAGCGTGCCGGACGCACTGAGCACGTCAACAACAGATGAAGTTGCTGAGGACTTGAATATATCGATTGGCTTGTGCCATTAGCACAAGGCGGAAGACGGGTCGCCGCGAAATTCGTATCAAAATTGCTCAATTTCGACCAAAAACGGCGTAAGACGGGTCGCCGCAAAATTCGTACCAAAATTGCTCAATTTCGACCAAAAACAGCATCGCATTAACATTGCTAAGGAGCTGTTGCACTCTGTTCGCGACTATCCAAATTTGCTCCAAAGGGTCATAACTGGTGACAAATCATGGGTTTATGATTTTGACGTAGAAACCAAAGCTCAATCATCCCAATGGAAGCTGCCGCACGAGCCAAGACCGAAAAAAGCGTGCCAAGTTCGGTCGAATGTGAAGGTTTTGCTTAAAGTTTTCTTTGATTACGGGGGTGTGGTGCATCATGAGTTCTTGCCGCAGGGTAGAACGGTCAATAAGGAATATTACCTGCAAGTTAAGCGCAAGTTGCGCGAGGCAATCCACTAGAGACGCCCGGATTCGTGGAAGAACAAAAATTGGCTTTTGCACCTGCTCACGATTCGTTGAAAAAACACAAAATTCGTGATACTTTTTGAACATTGTTTTGTAGTTAAAAATCCATAATGTATTATAATATAGCAAGCTTTTAGCTAAATAATTATTATCTCAAATAGTATATATATTTTTAACGATTATTAAATGATAGGACTGTACTTTCCACATCATAAAGTGGATAACTCGTTAGTAATACTAAATATAATATTAAGCATTTCAATTGATTCGCTTTTTGTAGTTGTCAATGCCTGAGGAAAGTTTTCTAAAAACAACAAATTAAGTCGTAACCGGTGATTACAGAGAACCTCCGGGCTTTTTTTTTACTATTTCATCGAGTTTTACTTTTTTAAAAAAATTTCTAAAATATATTTCAGTGCATGTATATAGTAGTAGTAGATTGTATAAGGTCAAATGTTTTTCTAAAGAGATGATATATAAAATTCTCTGGGAACTGAATGGATACATAATATTTACTTGAGGCAACCGATTATTTATGAATGCCGTCAATATGCAAATGACATGACAACTTTATAGCCATTCGTGTTCTTAGAGCGATAAATGCAAATCTTTACGTAGAACTCTAGTTTGCATGCATCGGCCAACAGTTTAGTATAGATACTCGTACTCCAGATATATGAGGTCCCATTTATAATCCAGGAAAACCTACTCAATATAGGATAATTACAGTATACGCTGTAAGAGATGTCTCTGCTATATAGTTTTCATATCAAAGTGTCCATCTTTTTACCAGATGACATGTCATTTGATTTCTTGCTTGTTGAATCTCATTATTTATTCAAATTATGTATAATTTATTACCAAAGCATTATCATAAGTAGTGCAAAAAAGTATCTTCTACTTGAATTTATCAATGTTATTATACCAGTTTTTAATCGGTTTCTAATGTTTTACAATAAAACAGAAGAAACAATTTCCAACAAACTTAAAAGCTATTATAAATTATAAAACGATGGAAATTTTGCATATTTTCACCATTAAAAATTATTGAAAATTTACTTTAATTATGATTAAATGAGATATTTAATAAATTTTTTCAAAAAATGTCCAGATTATGTTATCATATATTTAAGATATGTTACTAATAGTCATTTTAGTGATGACTATTGAGATTATTTCTTTTTAATTATTTCTGAACAGATATTAGGAATTGCTTAAGACAGAATTAAATATTTTAATTAAATTTATAAATATCAAAAATTATTATTTAAAGGTATATGCTAGAAAAGATATTGGTGACTGTTTTTTTTTTCAAATTGCAAAATTCAAAACACTAAATCAATTTTGTTATCTAAAAAAATAAATTTAAACTTTGAATACACCGAAATTTTACGTATAATATATTGTAATATATTACAAAACTCATATTAGAATGTATGGTTTTCTAATTTTACTTATAGAGATGATCACATCAAATTTGTAATTATTAAAAAATGCCCCTGTATTGGGAATTACTTACATTTTCACAGGCGGAACGACAAGAGCCAAAAACCATGGAACAACACGTAAAAACATCTGCAAAAGAAAGAAAAATTAAAAAAAAATCACATATTAAAAATTAGACATATTAAAGCAATTTAATAAATTAGTTTATCGCTAATTAATATTTTAAACGTGACGATTATTTCTTGAATCATTTAGCAAAGGAAATAGGAAGATTGCTACAGAAATACCCACATACGTTTTCCGCTTTTTGATTAATTCAAGCAGGAATATTATTTCCCATTTGGATTTTTAATTCTATTTTTAAATTGTTGTACTTACCGACACATTTAAATTAAATGAAAATTTAGTAAAGAAGATAAAAAACCTACAATCTTGAAGGTTTCCAATTTTAGATGTTTTTACCACACTTGATGTGTTGAATTAATAGCAATATTCGTTACTATGGAGATCTTATCTGAATCCATCAATATGCTTTCGCAGTTCTTGCTTTTGCTAATATCTAAATGGAAACTCAACTCAACTTATATCAAGTATGCTAATTAATTAAAAAGGAAACTATTAAAAATGCATAAATAATAACTTTACAGCAGTATGACGGGAATAAGTAAATTAGAAATCTTATTTATGTCTGTTAATCAATAGTCATATCGTATTGGCGGGAAATAAATTCAAAGTCGTATGAATATTTTTGTGTAGGAAAAAGCAGAAAATCTGCTTGAATTTGTAGTTTTTCTAAGATTTCAGTTATCAATGTGCTAAGTAATATTTTTAGCAATACTTAAGATTAATTTTGATAAAACTAACTTAGTTCAAAATGAGTATTAAATGATTGTATCGGAATTTTTACTTGATGTTTTAGATACGGTGTGTAGCAGAAAAGTATTCGACCCTATGTGACGAAAAATGTAAGTCCTTAGAAAAAGTTAGAAAAAAACTGTTTTTTGAAAAAAAAAAAAATTTTATTTTTCAACATAATCTCCTTTTAGCTCTATACACTTTTCCAACCGTTTTTCCAAAATTTTTATCCCGTCCAAAAAATAGGATTTTGGAAGTTCTGCAAAATACTCATCCGTTTGAGCAATGACATCCTCGTTGGAAGTGAACCGTCGTCCGCCAAGCCATTTCTTCAGATTGGGGAAAAGAAAATAGTCACTCGGGGCCAAATCTGGTGAATAAGCGGGATGCTGCAACAATTCCATTCTCAATTCCACAATTTTGGCCATGGAAACAGTGCAGGTATGCACACGCGCATTGTCCTGATGCAAGAGGATTTTTTTCTTCTTCAGAGTGGGGCGTTTCTCTTTGATTTCCTCGCTCAACCGTTGCAATAACGACGCGTAATACGCTTCTGTTATTGTTTTTCCTTCTTCCAAGTAGTCGATAAAAATGATGGTCTGCGAATCCCAAAAGACCGTGGCCATCACCTTGCCGGCCGATGGCACAATTTTTGACTTCTTCGGAGCCCGTTCACCCTTGAAAATCCACTGTGACGACTGTCTCTTCGTTTATGGAGTGTAGTAGTGTATCCAGGTTTCGTCCACAGTGACATATCGACGAAGGAATTCGGCAGGATTGCGATGAAAGAGTGCCAACATAGCCTTAGAGTCCACTGCACGATTGCGCTTATTCTCCTCTGAGGGCAAACGCGGCACCCATCTTGCCGAAATTATTTTCACAGACAATTTTTTATGCAAAATTGAAGCGACTGTACCTTGTGATATGCCCGTGGCCTCAACTAATTCGCGCACTTTAATTCGCCGATCGTTCAAAATCAGATCGTGGATTTTGTCGATGATTTCAGGAGTAGACACCTCAACTGGGTGTCCTGAACGATGTTCACCTTTTGTGGATGAACGGCCACGTTTAAATTCATTCACCCAAATGTAAACCGTCGCAAACACAGGTGCAGATGTGCCATGAACTGCATCTAACTCGGCTTTGATTTCTTTCGGGCTTAAGCCTTTCAAATGGAGATGTTTGATGACAGCCCTAAACTCGCTTTTTTCCATTGTTATGCACAAATAAATGTCGTTAACTTTAATCGACGATAGAAATTGACCTACGCTATGAAATTTTGACAGCTTTCCTGTCGATAATGCTACTTACAAAAAAAATAATGCTAAAAAAAATAATGCTACTTTACCGACACTACGAGCGCAATTTCTCGGATTTTCTAAGGACTTATTGAACGACCCTCGTATCATAAAATTTCGTGTTAAGTTTGGTGAATCTGCAAGTCTGATTTACGAAAAGTTGCAACGATCCTATGTGGAGTATCCTTATCAAAAGTAAAAATTTATCGATTGCATAGAACATTTTGAAGGATTGAGCTTAAGGAGGCCTTCAACATCGGGAACTGAGCAATATCTAGGAATAAGCGAATGAAGTTCCTGACAATCTCAGAAAAAAGTTCTTGACATCAGACAGGATATTGCAAATACTTAGATGATCCGCCTAGACAACGGTTCCTGTTACACGGATTTTTGTCAGAAAAGAGAACTGCTCTAGTTCTCCATCCAACGAAATTATTCTGACATTTATCCCATTTCCGCCGGTATTCCTCAGAGTATCATCGTAGCTCCAATCCTTTATATCATTAATACTGATAATATTCCTTGTCATAATGACAGCCCAAGCTCTTCTTATCCAGTATAAAGATCCTTCGACAGCCACAACTATTTTACAGAACTACATGCATTTCTTAGACGCCTGCTTCAAATGTTTGTGGAGGGACCGAAAAGGGGAGGGGGAGGGGGTTGTAAACGAGCGGAAAAGTCCTAATATTACCTTTACAATTTACCAAGACCAGGCTGCTGATGTAATTTTAAATTACAGTAATATTCCACAAAAAATAAGTGTATTTTTACCTTGGACTTTTAAGATGGAATATTCACACGAAACTATATAAAAAGAAGTGAACTTAACGGACAACAAAAATAACAACTATGACTACTGGACAATAGGTCTAAACTGGCAATAAAAGGTAAATTATTACTATAAAAAATATACTTTTGAACTCGAACTGTGGAGTTCAATCAAGCATTCCAATTTCCATCAAAACCAAATTTTGTAATACCAAATCTTTCGGAAAATTTCCAAAGCTCCCTCTTATGTACGAAATAATGGGTAATTTATGTAAATGTACCAATCGTTCGTAAACTGTGCATCTCCCGTTATAAAAAAATCCATTTGTATCCATCCTTAAAACCGAATCCTTTAGGAAGAAATTTATTCAATTCCACATCCTTTCATTATACAATATATCCTCCAATGTCTAAAGTGACCTCAAAATTTCTTCACTTTATAAAAGATTTAATAATCTCGTTCTTGGCAAGACATCCCCTACATGTCTTCATGTTTTTGTATCTTCCATTAAAAAATCTGCTTATTACAAATTGCATTGAAAAAAAAAAATTACAGTAACACAAAAAATTAGTCTCATTAAAATAAAACTTAGTCTACTGTCATTTAAAAAATAGTATGCTTGTAGAATTTTAGTATTAAAATTACATTTTGGTAATAATATAAAAAGCCATGGAAGGGTGAATTTTTAAATAAAAAACCGAACACATTTTCAATATTCAAATGATATATGATTAAAAGACAACAATTAAAAAAAAAACGAAATCAAATAAAAGTTTAAAAAAATCTTTCGTTAATTAGGTGTGGTCAAAAACATTTTTACCAAATTAAAAATTCAATAAAAAAATGTACATAGCATGTTGAAGTGTTGCCCTTTACTCGTATCCAGTGTGGTCTTCGATGGATTTTTTTGTGTACGCACTTGGTGAGAGTAGCCGTCATGTCTGAATGCAAATGAAGGAGCTCTCCGTCGGTAGTAGGATCCGTGGCAGGGCTTCAATTAATCGTTTGTGAACTGAACATTTTCCATCAATTAATAATTCAATTGGTGTAATTAGAATCGATTTATTTTATGTGAAAAAAATATAAGTATTGTAAAATTAAAATAAGAACGGAAAGGGAAAAATAAAAATTATAAATGATGACTGTGTTGACCGGCAAATTATAATCATTAAAAGGGCAGCAACAACCAATGGCAAATGGCTTAGAATAAATTAACGAAATTATCTATGATAGTCTTGTTGAAGCAATCTTTCATTTGTGGCCATCTAAAAATTATCTATGCATTTATTAGTGGAGTGAAATTAGTGGTAAAGCAGATGATAATATTCCCTGACTTACGAGGGCATCCAAATCGTCAAATACCGTACGCTACCTTCCGCAATTGCTCGCTTTAAGTGTCAGTTTGCGATTTCTTTTTACTTGGGCCGCCGGATGTAATCGTTTTGTGGCGGTCATTGATAATTCCATTTGCAGTGTGTGACAAATTGCGTGGGAGTGAATTATATGCAACCTTTTTTTTGTTATATTATATCGGGCGACCGTATTCAGTTCAGTTAGTTCCAGGGTTGATTTATGAAGCGTGGTGCCATGGATAGTCGCCGACATAGAATATCTTCTGATTGAGTATGCAGATGAAGATTGAAGACCATAGGCGGGGCCATTCAAAAATATAAAAAAATTTAGCCAAATCGAGCTCATTTTGGGTTTATGCAGATTCTATGACGATGATTTATTTTATTTTCATTTTCAGACGAGTATAATATAACCTTTCTTAAAAAGGTACGAAGAAATCAATCGAAAATGCCTGCTGGCAAAACCAAATAAAAAAATTATTTTGTATTTTCTTTGTGTTTCGTTCTTGGAAAATATATTACAAAAAATATAGTTGTTTACTAAAATTATCAAAAGTTCAATGATTACAATAATTTTCCAAAAGTATCTTAATTGCTTATCATCAAAATTCTTAACTAAAATATATTATTTACTTAAAATTTTTTGTAAATAGTTTAGTAAAAATTTTTGGCAAAAAAAAAATGGTTTAGTAAAAATTTTCGAAAAAATGTTTTGGGTAACTTTTTAGTAAAAATTGTCGGTAAAAACTTTCAGTAAAAATTGTCGGTAAGAAGTTTCAGTAAAAATTTTTGGTAAAAACTTTTAGTCAAAATTGCCGGTAAAAGTATTTAGTAAAAATTTTCAATTAAAATTTTCGGTAAAAATTTTGTAAAAATTTTCGGTTAAAATTTTTAAGTAAAAATTTTCGTAAAAATTTTTGGTAAACTATATCGGTAAAATTTTTCAGTAAAAATTTTCAGTAAAAATTTTCAATAAAAATGTTCAGTAAAAATTTTCGGTAAAATTTTTCAGTAATAATGTTCAGTAAAAATTTTTAGACATATTCAGTAAAAATGTTCAGTAATAATTTTCAATAAAAATGTTCGGTAAAAACTCGGTTAAAATTTTCAGTAAAAACTGTCAGTGAAAATTTTGTTAAACATTTTCAGTAAAAATTTTCGGTAAAATTTTTCAGTAAAAATTTGGGGTAAAAATTTTCAGTAAAAATTGTCGGTAAAAATGTCCAGTAAAAATTTTCAGTAAAAATATTCAGTTAAAATTTTTAGTAAACTTATTCAGTAAAACTGTTCAGTAAAAATTTTCAGTAAAACTTTTGGGTAAAAATTTTCAGTAAAAATTTTGGGTAAAAATTTTGGGTAAAAATTTTAGGTAAAAATTTAGTAAAAATTTTCGGTAAAAATATTATTGTAGGTTAAAATTTTTAGTAAAAATTTTCGGTAAATAATGTCGGTAAAATTTTTCAGTAAAAATTTGGGTAAAAATTTTCAGCAAAAATTGTCGTTAAAAATTTTTAGTACAAATTTTCGGTAAAAATTTTCAGTAAAAATATTCAGTAAAATTTTTTGGTAAACTTATTCAGTAAAAATGTTCGGTAAAAATTTTCATTAAAAATGTTCGGTAAAAACTCGGGTAATATTTTCAGTAAAATCTGTCAGTAAAAATTTTCGTTAAAAATTTTCAGTAAAAATTTTCGTTAAAAATTTTCAGTAAAAATTTTCGTTAAAAATTTTCAGTAAAAATTTTCGGTAAAAATTTTTAGTAAAAATTTTCGGTAAAAATTTTTAGCAAAAATTTTCGGTAAAAATTTTCAGTAACAATTTTCGGGAATACCTCAGATAAAGTTTTTGATAAAAACTTTCAGCAAAAATTTTGGTAAAAATTCGGTTAAAATTTTTAGTAAACATTTTTGGTAAAAATTTTCGGTAAAAATGCTCAGTAAAAATTTTCATTAAAAATATTCGGTAAAAACTCGGTAAAAATTTTCAGTAACAATTTTCGGGAATACCTCAGATAAAATTTTTGATAAAAACTTTCAGCTAAAATTTTGGTAAAAATTCGGTTAAAATTTTTAGTAAACATTTTTGGTAAAAAATTTTCGGTAAAAATGCTCAGTAAAAATTTTCATTAAAAATATTCGGTAAAAACTCGGTAAAAATTTTCAGTAAAAACTTTCAGTAAACCTTTTCGGTAAAAATTTTCAGTAACATTTAAAGTAAACAATTTAAGGTGAAAAATTTCAGCAAATATTACGTATATTTCAGTTTTCATTGAAATAATTTTTATTTGTGATTTTGTTTATTGTTAAATTGTTACTTTTGCTAATTTAAAAACTGGAACCAATAGAAATATAAACAACATTAATTTCTGTTGCTTTCTTTTGATAAATTTTAAATAATATTTAAATCATTGGAAAAAATATAATAGCTTAAAAGAAAACTTAATCAAAATAAGTCTGAATAATTTTCCACCTTTGAAGAAATTCCGACATTCGGTGATCTATTTTTATTGACTAAATTTTTTCAGTTGTAGTATACGTTTTCGTATTATTAGAGAAGATTAGTAAGCGTTTTCGATGTGAAATCGTAATATATTTCTATTTTGAAATATTTAGCTGTCTTCGAGGTGTTGATCATTAATATTTTCTCGATGACTTTAATATCTTTGAACGGAGTATTTTTATATTGTGTGCACCTACGTTATTATTGTACAACCGTTAAGAGAATATGGAATAATCGATTGCTTCCCATAACTTTTCCTATTACACTTTCGTTGATATTTTATTTCATATGATAATCACATATTTTGCATTTTCCATTTGAATTTTAATTAATTTTATGATATTAAGCGGCGGATCAAAATAATGTTAACTGATTACAAAGTCTTAATAATAAAAAAAATTGAAAAAGATCAGAAAAGATTCTTGACGATTTTCGTGTGGGCTTAAAACTATAAATTTCTCGTTTGTCAAAATCACATTCATAGTGTGATCTTTAAGATTTTCACGCGGCAAAATGAATTTTTTAACAGAAATGAACAGAGCAGAAGGCAGATTGTAATCGATATCGTATACGAAAATGTCCACAATTCACTGGCTATACTACACTGACTACAATGTTGGCGTAGATTTATAGTCGGTCCTTGGAATGAAGTAAAATAACATTTGGATGAGTTGACTTGGATCTAAAATGTTCTCTCTTCAATAGAAATAACTAATTTTCTTACTAGTACTTTATCTTCTATTTTTTTAATCATTTTTAATTTTTTTTAACCTTTTTTTCTTTGTTAATAATCAATTCGACCCTGTACGATATTAATTAGAAAAGACACGGCCCACATTATTCACTTCAATTAAAATATTCTTCAATTATGTATGTATGGTTGAGATGGAAATTTTATTAATTACTTCTTATTTGATAATCACCATCATAGAGTAGTTTGTATTGTTCTTAATTTTTATGTTTTTATCAGAGTTTCTTGACCCTTAACGATCGTCTGTACGATCATTTAGTTTTGTTTGCATATGAATTCTGTAAAATTCTTGCTATAGGAAAAATAATAATTTATTTCATATATTAATTAACGAAATTTCTCTAAGAAAATATTATTGAACATTGTCTTTAGAACTTTTCTTTTAGCCTCCTTTTTAGTCTTGAATGTAGAAAGCTTAAGGTAATAATGATTAATAGAAATGTAATTTTGAACACCATAAATATTTGAAGAATTCAATAACGAAAAATCCAAGAGCACATTTTTTTTTGGAAATAAAGCAGTATTGGAGGGCCTAGAAGCAGTGGTGACCTATAACATCAAAAACTAATGAAAATGTAGAACCTGTGAAGGGCGTCTTTATAAAAGGCACGCTTTTTTATACAAAAGTTTTTTAATGGCTTCGAAAAAGGGGTTCTTTACGTCAGATACTTGGAGAATCCACCATGACTATGCCATGTGTCGCACGGCCTTTTTATCGACGAATTCTAATCCCATTATTTTTCTGCTCCTCAAGATAAAACCTACTTTGACACTGTCTACCGAAGAGCTTAATAGTAGTAACAACGTCTCCGCCAATGTATGGCTGCGAAAAGGAAATACTTTGAAGGAGATAACATAGATTCATAAGGATAAAATAAAATTATTGCAAATTCTTTTTTTCTGACAGTCTCTTTCGTGACTTTTGATACGGTGCTTAAAAAATTCGTCGCAATCTGCTTAACAACAAAAACGTCAAGTTGCATAAGGTTCTGGGTTATTTTGGCATGGTTTGCTTACTGAAATCTCGAAGTTGCTCCGCCTGGGTAGACAAACAGTCTGGATCAATGGTGAAAGGTTTCTATCCACACATTGGCCAAATTTCGAAAAGCCTGTCTTTTCAGCAACCAAACCGAAATTGTGGGCTAGAAAATTTCTCATAGTCTGGATTTGTCATACCGCTATTACCTATGATTTCCTTTTTGGTAACAAATCTAGTCCTTTTTTGCACTCCTGTGGTGTGCAACTCAACATTCCCTGTATATTAGATGACTACCCCTTAATCCAACATTTATTTTTGCGCAGGACCATTTATTTTTCAAGACCTCGATTTAACCTTTTTAATATTAAAATATATAATTTTTTTTATTTTTGGGAAATTTTTCAGTAAAAAAGATTTCCGTAAAAAATTTTCGGAAAATTTTTTTGTAAAAAAATATTTGGCAAATTTTTTAGTAAACAGTTTTTCAGTATTTTCCAAACGTATCCTAATAGCTTATCGTATTCACTTAAAATTTTCAGTAAAAATTGTCGGTAAAAACTTTCAGTAAACATTTTTGGTAAAAATTTTCAGTAAACAAATTTCGGTAAATTTTGCAGGAAAAATGTGTTCAAGAAATTTTTCAGTTAAAGTAAAAAAAATAATTGGCAAATTTTTTAGTAAACAATTTTTAGTATTTTCAGTAAAAATGTTTGGTAAAAACTTCCAGTAAACAAATTTTCAGTAAATTATGCTGTAAAAAAATGTTGGATAAATTTTTTAGTAAAAAAATATTTGGGAAATTTTTTAGTAAACAATTTTTTAGTATTTTCCAAAAGTATCTTAATAGCTGAAATGTTTGGTCAGTAAAAATGTTCAGTAAACATTTTTGGTAAAATCTTCCAGTAAACAAATTTCGGTAAATTTTGCAGTAAAAAAATATTTGGTAAATTTTTTAGTAAAATATTATTTGGCAAATTTTTTAGTAAACAATTTTTCAGTATTTTCCCGAAGTATGTTAATAGCTTATCGTATACACTTATAATTTTCAGTAAAAATTGTCGGTAAAAACTTTCAGTAAAAATTATCGGTAAAAACTTTCAGTAAACTAATTTTGGTAAATTTTTCAGTAAAAAAATGTTCGGTTAATTTTTCTGTAAACAAATTTTGGGTAAATTTTTTAGTGAAAAAATATTTGGCAAATTTTTTAGTAAACTATTTTTCAATATTTCCAGTAACCATTTTTGGTAAAAACTTTCAGTAAACTAATTTTGGTAAATTTTGCAGTAAAAAAATGTTTGGTTAATTTTTCTGTAAAAAAATTTTGGGTAAATTTTTTAATAAACTATTTTTCAATATATCTAGTACCATTTTTGGTAAAAACTTTCAGTAAACAAATTTTGGTAAATTTTGCAGTAAAAAAATTTTTGGTTAATTTTTCTGTTAAAAAATTTTGGGTAAATTTTTTAGTGAAAAAATATTTGGCAAATTTTTTAATAAACTATTTTTCAATATTTTCAGTAAACATTTTTGGTAAAATTTTTCAGTAAACTAATTTTGGTAAATTTTGCAGTAAAAAAATGTTTGGTTAATTTTTCTGTAAAAAAATTTTGGGTAAATTTTTTAGTGAAAAAATATTTGGCAAATTTTTTAGTAAACTATTTTTCAATATTTCCAGTAAACATTTTTGGTAAAAACTTTCAGTAAACTAATTTTGGTAAATTTTGCAGTAAAAAAATGTTTGGTTAATTTTTCTGTAAAAAAATTTTGGGTAAATTTTTTAGTGAAAAAATATTTGGCAAATTTTTTAGTAAACTATTTTTCAATATTTCCAGTAAACATTTTTGGTAAAAACTTTCAGTAAACAAATTTTGGTAAATTTTGCAGTAAAAAAATGTTCGGTTAATTTTTCTTTTTTTCAGTAAAAAATTTTTCGAAAATGTTGGAATCCTTATAATTTTTCTTTAATATTAACTAAAGATTATAGATTTTGAACTATTTTCAATTGAAAGTACCAAAAGAAAACATTTTAATTTTGATAAATATGATTTTAAAATAGTTTTAATTTTTTAATTGGCTGTTTGCAATTGACTTTTATATGAATATTTAAACAAATTCAATATTTAAGTTTTGTAAATAAATGATTCAATATACAAATTTATCATTGGGATTTTTTCGTGAATTTTTTCCAAGTGTCACATAAAAATAATTAGCCACAGCCACAACATTTCAAATATTTGTTCATTAGCAGACACTATTTGTCTGAAAGAAACTGTTTTTGTTCGTGTTTAGCAATTGTGTACAAGCACTTGCGCTGGGTTTGCGCTGATATTTGGTGAAGGACTATTCCCCATTGAAGTGACAGATAAAAGTGTGAACGAGTGCCCCAAGTCAAAACTTCTGTCACTATTAGAAAGGGAAATTTTCTTTTAATCGTCTGCCAAGTTTTTCATTGAGATTGCCGGCATCGCTTGATGTCTGGATGGGTATTCTTCAGTGTTTTCGTTATTTTTTTCGCTTTCCCCTTTCTTTTTTGGTATATTTTATTTTCTTTGGCTTGTTTGAAGAAAATTATGCTGCATCTCCATATTCCACAATAAGTCGATTCATTTTATGGTATACTTAATGTATGTGATGCCATCGCATCGACTTCTTCTTTTATGTACGCACAAATGTCAAGAGAAGAAAGAAAGTCAAGTCGCGAGAAGTGTTTTCGTTCGTTTTTTTTTGTCGCTGCTTCTTTGTTTTGTCTTCATGACTTTGAGTGGGAAAAAAAGCCCCAAACGAAGCCTAAACAAAATATCTGTACTTGGGTTAATGAAAAACAGCCTGCAGAACAACAGTACACATATCCATGTTGTCGCATCAAAGACTAGGCAGATGGATGAATTTTTATGTCAGCCCCAACCCAGCTAATCCAGTTTCATTCCATCGGCTTGAATAATCTTCTACTTAATGTCTTTGAAATTTTAGCCAATGCACTCGTATGCAATTGGGTGCCAATTGCAATTGGGTGTAATTATATTGCACTTAATATATGTAGGTGCGCGATCATGAAAATTCTTTTTGCGCTTAATTTCTATAGTCATGTCGTAGTACTCATCATCTTTGGCCAACTACTCCCATAGACCCAGAATAGACAAACTACGGATGCGATAGAATTAATCATTGCCACTAGACTGTTGTATGCAATAACTTGACAAAAATTTCATCGGTTCCGTATTTTCTTTTTTCAAAAACATAGTCACAATGTATAAACTGAAAGTAGAAGCAAATTATTTAGTTTGAAAAAAAGAGAGGTGTCAGACCTGGGGATTAGACGACATTCTCGACCCGATAACACAACATTGGATGTCGTTTTTAGGATTTTTCTAATACAAAATTTCGTAAATATATATTGTATATATTTTTTTCGTTTGAATGATTTATGAATAGGCTTGTTGTCGGTAAAGGCGATGATTGTGGTTGAGATTATTTTGACATTTTGCTGATGGATTACACAAACAAGTGTTTCGTATTAATTTTCATCAATGCCTTTGGAATTGTTTGTTGAAAATTATTTATATTTAAATAATATTTATTAAAAGCAATTCAAAATATATCTAATAATATAACTTTTAAAATTGTTGTTTTTTTTTCCTAAATAATATTACTTTTGGATAAGAAAGAGATTAAATGGAAAATATTTTAAAACAAATTTGATATTGGCCTTTTTCTAATCTATAAATAAGACTTAATTTTGAAATTCATTTATGTAAACAACAAACATAAAAAGCTCATTTCATAACTAAGAGTAATTTTTTAATAAATTTTTCATTCTGTTTTAAATTTATTTAAATTATGATAATTTTAGTCTTAGAAAACTTTTGAAACATTTAATTAAAAGGAAAGAAAAGTTCTATTAACTTTAAATTAAATAAAATTTTGATTAATCTTTTCTAGAATTATATTGATTAAAATTATTCAAAACTTTTTGTAGAGTTCGATCGCTTTTGAGAGGTAATTTGTGATAACTTTTAGGAAAATTTCAAGCTGTAATTCAATCATTAATTAACAGATGTTGGCCTTTAAAATGTTCTTAATTTTAATGATTGTCTTTATAAATGTGGTTTTTGTAAAGTTTTATAAGAAAATGTTTAATCACAATTTTAGATGTTAATTGACATCATTAAATCTCAAAATTACTTGTCCTGGAAACATTTCACGCAATAAAATGAAAATTTTTTGTGCTCGTATATTGGGTTATTAAGAAAGTAATTTTGATGTTTCCCAACAGAGGACTTAATTAAATTTTTTCACAACCAACTTCACACTTAAAAAGCATAATCATATATATTTTGACAGATGACATAGCAAGGCTTGCTTGTGAAAAAAATCGATTGATTCTGAACAGTAGTTTTTGATGAAAAACAGCATTTTCGGCATATTTTACTTTTTTACTATATAAAAAATAAAAATGCTGTTCAAGCAAGAAAAAAATTATCCAGTGTGTATCGAGGCTAGGTTTTATTTCAAAGCTCGACATATGGGTTCCTTATCTTCTTACGGTAAAAAAAATTTGTGCCGTCGCATTGACGTTTGTGATTTGCTTCTCAAACGCCAAGAAAATGATCCATTTTTGAAGCGTATCATCAATGGGGACGAGAAATGGGTTGTCTACAACAATGTTAAGCGCAAAAGATCCTGGAGTAGAAAATATGAACCGGCTTAAAGCACTTCGAAAGCCAATATTCATCAAAAATAAGGTTATGTTATCTGTTTGGTGGAATTTCAAATAAATCGTTTATTTTGAGCTTCTACCGAGCAACATAACGATCAATTCTAAAGAGTACTGTCTTCAGTTGGATAAATTGAATAATTCACTTAAAGAAAAAATGTCAGAATTAGTCAATAGGAAAGGTATAGTGTTCCAACAGGATAATGCGAAACCACATACAAGTTTGACCACTCGGTAAAAGCTTTTAGAGCTTAGATGGGATATACTGCCACACCCACCATACTCTCCAGATCTAGCACGTTCCGATTATCATTTGTTCCGCTCTGTACAAAATTTTTTAGACCAGAAAGATGGCAAAGGGTATTGGATAAGACTGGATAATATTTAATTGAATAAAATATTAAGAAAATCGTATTTCATTTTTATTTAAAAAAACGAAATTACTTTCTTGACAACCCAATAAATTGTGGGGTACTGTCTTGTTGGTTCAAATTAAAATCGTTTACTTTAGATTAGTTATAATTTTTTACTTTAGATTAGTCAGAATTAACAATAACGGACTGACTCTCCTTCTTCATTTTCAAAGAAATACCTTCAGAATAAAATGTATACCGGACAGGAACCATTTGCAGGAAGCAGAGAACAGGACAGGAACCAGAGAAGTGAGCTCGTTACTAAAGGAAATTTTTCAGAAAACGTGGCTTCGACAGAATTTCAACTTTTGTAGAAAGTCTTTATAATTTCTGTTGCATTTTTTGGTAGTGAAACAAAATATAAAAATAATTAAATGGAAAATTTTTATTAAGCAAATTGTCTGTTATATTTATTTATTAAGTAAAAATTGATCTAACAATCAACAATTTTAAAAAGTTCTAAATAAATTCAACAATTAAGCAATAAGTAATTATAATAAAATAAATTTACTATGCCGTAAGTTCAATTGATATTGTTTGTAATAGATTTTGAAATAAGGTAGGGGTACTTCCGGATAGATTTTAATTATACATCAAAGTTTTCCTATTCCATTTATGGAATTATTAACTGCCATCGACCATTGACATAATAAAGACTGATCATATTTGAATACAAAGAACTTGTAGTGATTCATTTTTACGCCATATTATACCATCTAATTTTAAATCATTAAAAATTCATATAATTTTTGTTGTTGAATAGTTTTTTTCCTCACTAGTGTGTTGTCAAATGGTTACAACAAATATCGCCAACGTAATTGATTGAACAAATTTTTATAATTGGCTTAACATAAACTTGAATAGGTTCTGGTATTAGTTGACCATCTCAAATAGACGAAAACATGCTAAATTTTGATATTTTTTTAAAATCAGTAATGAGGTATTCAAAATGAAGTTTTTTATGGCTATTTGGAAAAGGTTTTTTTTTTTGGTCTCTCGTATGTGGTTTAGATTTTAAAAAAATGTAAGAGAAAATTTTTTTTTAAATTAATGAGACTGTTTTTTCGGCAATAATTTTATTTTATTTTTTATACAACAAAATTATCCATTTTAAAAGGAGGTCCTTATGGGAGCTACTCATCGATGGAGATATTGTTTGCATTCTTTTTAGCAGTGCTGGAAGGTTTGAACTAGAATGGTTTTTAGCACCCCGGTTACACTCCTTTGGATGTAATCGGCAGGGCCAACATGACGTCTTTTTAAGAGTTTTTTAAACTTGGGGAATAAAAAAAAATCACACTAACTCAAATCAGGTGAATAGAGGGATTGGGGAGCCAGAAAAATAAAGCAAAATATCTATAATATCTTGCTTTATCTTGTCTGTAAGATAAAGCAAGATATTATAGATATTTTGCTTTATCTTACAGACAAAGCAAAATATCTATAATATCCATTCTTAAGACAAGATCTATTTTTTTGACCATTTAAAGAACTTCTTTATAAAAAGAACTGCTTTTTATAAAGAAGTCCTTGATGAGTTTTATATCTGACACGATGAACCCTTTTTATAAGTCTCAAGGACTTCTTTATAAAAAAAAAATTTGGTGGACATTTTATCCTGGATGATCTCACAAGAGCTGTCACTCATTGCATATTTTCATCAATTTTCAATGTTGAAAGCCACCCAAAGCAAGGTTTGTCTTCCACTGCTTTTGGGACCTCTTAAAATCCATACGATCGATACCAAAAATGGCCAACGGAATTTAGGTGAATCCGCGGTCCTGAGCTGGTCTAGCTGTGCCAGAAAATTAGAAGTTTCTTAATGTAGCTCTTTGAGTTAGCTCTTAGAGTGAAGAGTAGTTTTTAAACTGGAAAAACTGGTAGCATGGGGTTGAGGAGCCCCGCGCTGGGTCGTCCACTGTGCCCGGTCAAGGTGGAAAGCGTTTTTACTGAAACGTGGATGGCTGTAGTTCCCATCTACATCGCAAATACCGTCTTAGGACTGGTGCTGAGGGATGGCGGAATCCCGGGTGCTATCACTGCAAGTGAAAGTAGACTCTTAGGTGGGCCTTGTTACAAACAGTAAGGGTAACTTGCTTATAACTGGTTATTACCAAATGGACCTACCTGTAATAGATGGAGCTGGTTAGAGGCAGGGCCAGGTAGTTGCACAAATGTGCCTCGAGTAAGCAGGGAGCGGTCAGCTGGTTGAGACCGCTCACAGCAGGAATTGACGGAAGATTGAATATTCGCCTGCTTCATGCATGAGGCACGAAATATGGTTCAGAGAAGAAGATGATGAAGAAGTAGAAGTAGATGAAGAAGATGATGACAATGTTGAAAAAGCTAAAGAAGAAGAAGAAGAAGATGAAGAAGATGAAGATGAAGAAGATGAAGAACATGAAGAAAAAGAAAAAGAAGAATAAAATAAAGATGAAGAAGGTGAAGAAGATGAAGAAGGTGACGAAGGTGAAGAAAAGAAGAAAAAGAGGAAATCTGAGAGATTAGTCCCAAGCAGAAAATAAAGAAAAATGCGTTGGATTCGAGCGATCTTGGATATCGATTGAGATGCGTGCAACTACCTGAATCTAGTCAGCTGAGCTGACGAAATCCATTACTTGACAGTTCTGTTTTCGCGTTGATTGGGCGTAACTCAATTCCGTGGTGTTATGTGTAATGATAGGTATGCCACGTTAAATAACATTAGATTATGTTTCTATTTTCGGTACGCACCTCTGATCGCGGTCAGTAGAGTCGCGCAGTTACCGAACAATGTTGAAATTTGTTTGTTTGTATGTAAGGCTCCTTAAACATATGCCAGGTGCCACTTTATAGCACCAAGACCTTAAAACTATTTGTAGCCTTCATTGTTCGTTTGGAAAGCTATCTAAATGGAATAGGTTTAAGGTTAGTAGGAGTAGAACCGTGAGAATTTCATTAGACTTTGTGGAGGAGATTAGTATGTTGTAGAAGATTAAATATTGGATCCAGGAGCAAATGGAGTCATTAGATCTAGGAGCACCGGAAAAGGAAGAATACTGCTCACAGAGTTATTCTTGTTCAGATGGTATTTATATAGTATGCGAGCGATGGTGAACTGAGTGCCATAGCATTGGCATAAAGGACGGGCGGTGTTGCCAAAAAGCAGATCATTAGTAAGAGAAACATGTCTAATCCGGATTCCGAAGAGCTTATGTGCCCAGAATTTCGATATTGGTGTTGAACTACGTGGCTCAGAATGTAATGCTTATACTTCAAAACACATTACGTACTGGGTCATTCGAGAGGCTACGATTGCCTTTAAGGGCTGCAAGGCAATCGTTAAAAATAATAGTGCGCCATTGTCTATGGATATTGGTCGCAATCTCTATTATCTCCGTAATAATTTATAAAGTTTAGTATTCTGTTAAATATTTAATAAAATAAAACAAATTTTTGAAAAATTTGACAATAAATTTTTGTAAAAGGATTTATGCGTTTTTGGTCTAGTTTAATAATTTTATTTCTTATTTTTTTTTTTGTGAGACTTTAACAATTACACATACCTCTCGCTGTGAAATAAATAAAAAATAATGTTCTTTAATAAAAATTTATTACAGCATAAATTTTCATTTCTGTTTTATAGCAAGTAATATAAAGAATGTACTTTATCAATTTCTGGGAATTAATTTGTAAGAGTATTAATATTTTCATACAAATAACTATGCAATATTGCAAGAGGGTTTCGTGAGTAGAAATAATTTGTTCCCTTAACAAGTTTGTGAAAGTTTTTAAAAAAAAAAAATAATATTCATAATGATAAATATGGATATGATAATAAAACTTAAGAGTATATATTTCTTAAAGCCCTCTTTGAACCTTAAAAGAATTTCATTTAATTTGATTGTAACTGTGGGGGTAAATGGAGATTTATGTATGTCCAGTCGAATATAAAATGCTCGGTCAAAAGTTAAGTGAAGATACATTTTTTTTCTTCGTATATCTTCATCTTTGTGTGAATACTTATTTTTGAACCTTTATTTTAAGTCAACTTTCAGAGATTATTCTCTCTCAAAATTGAATTGACACTTTTAATGGATAATGTTTCAAGAAGTAAGTGATTAATAATGAACGAAAAGGAATAAGAAAGAAAATATAAAAGAATTACTGAAAGACAACTGATGCTTCTACGTGTATAAGTCAGGTCTTATTGTTGGATATGTACTCTAAGTAGGCATACAGTGTCTCTAAGAGTCTACCATTTACTACTTAATAGATTGGGTTGGGCTTACAAAGTCGGTTCCTAAACAGATTTTCGTGGACACTTGTGAACAGTATACCCCGTCTGTGCAAAGTCAGTCACGATTAGCTAAATTTCAGGTTAAGCAGCCCAAACTTGATGCCAAATACTAATGCATATTTTAAATTAATCTTCTATTAAATTAGCATAACACCAAGTTAGAAAAATTCGATTATTTATTATAAAATCAATAAAAGTATAAAAAATGGTGACATTTATTTAGTTAGGCTTAGAGGAAAAAAAAATTGGCTATCAATTTTGAATCTTATCGTCAACGTTTGGGTTTTAGTGTTGAATCTTTTTGGTCAAAAAAACATTTCTATCCTCAATGTTTGGGTCTTAGTGTTGATATAAACTACGTATAAATACTATTTATTTTATTTTTATACTGAATAGAGTTGAATGTTGTGATATGTGTTGGATAAAATGATTTGTTTTGATATAAACAATTCATTTGTTGTTTAAATAAATAAAAGGATCATTTTTTATTTCTTGAAATATCTATGAATGGTTGAGGAGGTTTTGCTTCTTTTATACTATTTGTAATGGAATTCGTATTTAGTGAGATGTGGTTAGATAATATTTGAACACTTTAAGAAACAAGTTGGTAGCCATTCTTCATAGTGACTAGACAGACAAGTCTGATTGTGACTATCAACTGAAGTTCCATCTTTAGGAACGATTTATTTCAGTCAAGATAAAAATTTCGATATGGAAAAATTAGATACTATCATTCAAGAATTTTTTTATGTTCATATGTATATGTACATACGAAGTATACACATATAAATTGTTTTTCATATTCATTATTAAAAACTAGTAGTGGCACTTGTGATATGAGAATATTATCATAGAAAAATTCTTTATATTTTGCTGTAGAAGACAATTTTTTTTCATATTATAGTACCATTTATTAACAATAAACTTATAATCAAAATATAAATTTTACTGAATTTTTTTAACCTTTTTTAAAAAAAATATATTTTGTTGAGATTATATAATTTTTATAAGTTAAGAAAATAAAATAGAAAATAGTAATACGAGGTCTGTTCAAAAAGTATCGCGAATTTTGAACTTCGGCTAGTTACGTATATTCGATTTTCGATTTTTTTATTGTTGCGTTATGTTGGTACTCATGTCTCTCATTTATGCGGACAAGTTTGGCCATTTTTAATGTTCAGTTAATTTTTGACAGCTGCTTTGCTTGCACGTGTTTTGGCTCGTCTTCGATTTTTGCTCAATTTCGACCAATAACAGCATCGCATTAACATTTCTAAAGATCTGTATGGACTCTGTCCGCAACGACCCAAATTTGCTCCAGAAGTTGTCGGTCTAGGCTCGTGCGGCAGCTTCTATTGGGATCGAAGTTGCCGCACGAGCCATCCCAATAGAAGCTGCCGCACGAGCTAAGATGGAAAAACGCGCCAAGTTCCGTCGAATGATAAGGTTTTGCTTGTGGAAGAACAAAAATTGGCTTTTGCATCATAATAACGCCCCTGCTCACGAATCGCTGCTTGTGCGCGAATTTTTAGCCAAAAACAACATACTAATAATACCGCAGCCACCGTTTTTCCCAGATCTGGCCCCCTGTGACTTTTTCTTGTTCCCGAAACTTAAGAGCCCCATGAAAGGACGACGCTACGCTACGATTGAGGAGATAAAGACGACATCGAAGAAGGAGCTGAATAAAATCACAAAAAATGATTTTTTGCAGTGCTTTGAGGATTGGAAAAAACGTTGGCACAAGTGTATAATAACTGGTGGGAATCACTTTGAAGGGGAAAAATAGATATGCATGAATAAATAAATAATTTTTGAAAAAAACAGAAAATTCGCGATACTTTTTGAACAGACCTCGTATGAGAATTTTTTTAAAAAAATTTACGTTATTTATAATTATAGAAATATTATAATAAAAATACTATAATCACAAGAGAAAAATAGTGAAGTAGGCATAAACAACAATCAATTCTTCGAATTTTAACGTTTCAAGAGATCTGTTGGCGGCAATGAGTGTTTATAGAAGAAAGTAACAGAAGAGAATTCTTTAATAACAAGATTTTAGTAACAGGATAATTTACCATAAATTTTTTTATAATGAACAATTTATGGTAAATTGTTAAGAATTAAATTAAAATATCAAAAATATTTTAAATTAAAATACCATAAATTTTTTTTAAAATCATAAATCATTAACAAAAGGAATATTTAAGTTACGACGAGTAAGTTTGTTAAAAACCTGGAATATGGGACATCAATGATTTAAACAGAATTTGGAATGCTCATTAGAAAACAACACGCCTTCAACACCCCCCCCCCCTTAAAAAGTGGTACTATATGCTTAAAATGGTCTGAAAACAGTATTATAAATTAAAAGTTTATTTTTTTAGCGTCGTTTTGTCTAGATAGAGTCTTAAATATTGCCATTTAGCTATACAGGAATGGGTGATTTTTGACAGAGAGTAAAGGTAACATGGACACTTTTTTAGTAAATCAATCTTACAAATTTTGGTACAAGCATACTGTCCTGTGGAATACCAGCTGCAATAGGGAAAATTTCAGAATATTCAGTATTAAATGCTTCTTGGAAATATTAATGCTTCTTGGGAAAATGATAAAATTTTTAGCATTGGAAAAAAAACGTTTTTGGATAAATTTTTCAAAACATTTTTCGAGGATTGAAGGAAAGCTGTTAGGTCTATAGGAAGGTGGAAAATTAAATAGTTTGTTTGGCTTGAGAATCATTTTTAAGGGTGGAAAAAAAGTGGTGAAAAAAATATAAGGAATGAAAAGTAGAGTTTTTTTCAAAAATAGAAGCTTTTATTAACTCATAACCGGGAGGTCGAAATTAGATATTCAATACCAATAAATACTCGTATGTTTGTATGCTCATGAAAATTTCTAGAAATTAGTAATATGATTGCTTAGGTCCTCTAAATACTTTTTTGAAAATACTCATCATTATTTGAGTTAGTTTGAATTTAATACCAAAAAGCATTTGGCATAAAATTCAAAAATCAAAAATTAGATTATATGAGTAGGAAAAATTCGATTAGCAAGATCAGTGCCATACTTACTCATAGTCGATCATATATAAATAGAATACTATCGATGGGGCAACAACTCAAGTAATATTTTTTTTTTAAAAATATTCTATAAAAAATCTACTAAGACAAAATAATTTTTTAAAAGAATTGAATTATATTGAAAAAGACTGTTGAAAATATTGAACTAATTTTTTGGCAAATCACATGATTCATTATTCTATTTTCATTGGCATACAAATATTTGTCAAAATATTTACAAAGCCCGCCTAGAATTTGTGTATTGTCCCCTCTTTCATATCTACTAAAAATATGAATTATCCCATAAATTTTTGTCATTAATTAAACTATTGTATATAAAAAAAAATAATTTCTGTTTGGGTTAACTTACTGTTCAATATTTCTTCAATCTGAATTTCTTCAATGCCATCTTGTTTCTATTGAGCAGAATGAATAAGTATCAACGTTTTTTTAAAGAACAAGTTCTAAGAAAGCAAATAAGTCTAATCTCTTTGAAAAATAATTCAAAATATTCATTAACCATATGGGATTGATTATATCATCCAATTTTCGAAGAATTGCCTTTAAGCACATTTAAGAAAGGGTACTTACTCGTATTGAGTTTCTTGTTTTGGTAATCAAACGACGATCAAGTATTTTTATTAAATTTCTATATTTATGAGTGATATAATATAAACAGAGAAAAATTAACGCATAATGAAAATACAATATATAATATCAATTATAAGTATATTTGGTAAGCATTATTTCTCAATCGAAAAAAATGTTTAATAATTGTATTATTGCACACAATGTTTAAAGAAAATGTAAATAATAAAAAATTATAATACGACCATTTATATTATTTTAATTTGTTATTATACGAGTATATTAAAAATATATTCTAAATTTTCTAGTGATTATAAAAAAATAACAATTAAAATCGCAAAAAGTCGTTGTTAAAAATTTTTTACTACAGGAATATTTTTTTAAAATTTTTTAAATAAAACTGCCCATAAAATAACATATTTTTTGAAAAATAATTGAAATAAAAAATTTGCTGAATTTAAACTGGAATTTTTTTTAAAAACAATTTTTTCTTAATTTTTATGTTTTAAAATTTAGAATTTGAAAATTTTTTTTATTTTATTATATTAATTGAACTTTGACATTATAAAGGGTTTTTGAATAAGATCTTATTGGCATAGACAATCGATTTAACGTAGCCCCACAGAAAAAAGTCTAGAGGTGTTAAATCACAAGATCTCGGCGGCCAATCGACAGGACCTTCTCTCGATATAACACGTTCACCGAACTTGAACTTCAATAATTCGATTGTTTCTCCCGCTGTGTGGGTTGTGGCACCGTCTTGTTGAAACCACATATCACTGATGTCCAGCCCATACAATTGATCGAAGAAATAACGCTGCAACATGTCTCTGTAGCGTTCACCATTGACTGTAAGCACATGAGGGTTTGCAGCACTCCAATAACGCATATTTTGTTTGTTGACGAATCCATTCAACCAAAAATGGCGCTTCATCACTGAAGATGATTTTGCGATGAAAGTCGTCATTTTCGGCAAACTTCTCTAGAGCCCAATCTGAGAACGTGCGTCGCTTCATATGGTCAAGTGGCTTTAGTTCTTGAGTTAACTTGATCTTAAGTTAACTCAAGAACTTAAGATCAAGTTAACTCAAGAACTAAAGTAAGAAATAAAAAGTGTCAAGTTGCTATTGAAAAACCCGATATGTAAGAGACTTCTTAAAGGACTCGGTTCTTTTGAGGTAATTTTTGATGACTTTTTTTTGCATATTTGAGGCTATAATTTGGCAATTACTTAATGGATGTTGGTTTTGAAATTGCATTAAAGCGTAAAAATTATGTGCGTTTTTGTGTAGTTATACAAGAAAATTTCTAAGGGTATCTAATCGGAAGTTCCCGAAGGTGATGGAAGAGGGGGGGGGGGGGTGTGTTGTGTGGTTAAGTTTGAAATAAAATGACCAAACACCAAAATCAAGCGTCTTGGGAGCTTTTCGCGCAAATAAGCCAAAATTTTTGCGTTTTACATTTTTTTTTTAAACGACATATAGTTCAGATTAAAATCTCCAATTTCAAACAACAACAAAATCGGTTATAATACGGATACTCGTACAGTGGTTCAAATTGACAATAACAGCTTCTCTTTCTACCTTTTTTAAAAAAAAGAAATATTGACGGTAATAACCAAAATGCACAACAGGCATATATAGGGTTTTCCAATAAGAGTGATATGATTTCTAAGTGACGTTTTGGCCATTTGTAATATGTCATGATCTGTCATTTTTTTTCATTGTATTCACTAATGTTTACAATTTCATCATGGAGAGATATACGCAAGAACAACGTTTACAAGCTATTCAATTTTATTATCAAAATAAAATAATTCTTTTAAGAAAATCATCTCCGATGAGGCTCACTTTCATCTGAGTGGTACGGTAAATAAACAAAACTGTCGATTCTGGTGCGAAGAAAATCCACAAATTATTCATGAACACCCATTACATTCTCCTAAATTAACAGTTTGGTGTGGTTTTGGTACTTCTTTCTAAATGAAGCTGGTAACACCGTTACTGTCAATGGAGAGCGGTATAGATCGATGATAACTGACTTTTTATGGCCGAAATTAGAAGAAGTTGATCTTGACAACATCTGGTTCCAACAAGACGGGGCTACGTGCCACACAGCACGTGCAACAACCGAATTATTGCGCGAAAAGTTTGGAGATTCGATTATTTCAAGAAATTGTGACATTGAATGGCCTCCAAGAAGTTGTGATTTAACACCATCCGACTATTTCTTGTGGCGTTATTTGAAGTCATTGGTCTTTAGCAATAAACCAGACTCTCTTCAAGCTTTAGAAGTCAATATTGAACGTGCTATTCATGACACACGACTTGATTGAGTGGAAAAAGTGCTCGAAAATTGGGTTCATCGAATTCGTTCTTGCAAAAGAATTCGTGAAGGCCTTTTGAATGACATTTTTTTTAGAACTTAATTGTATCGATTGTACTTCACATTAAATAAAAAATTTCCTTAACAATTAGTGTGTTTTTATTAAAAAAAAAAGAAATCATATCACTCTTTTTGGAAAACCCTATACAATGGCTTTTTTACAGTCATTTGTGGGTTTTCAGAGACCAGTATATGGTAATTTTGGTTATTACAGTATCCACCGAACGAGATGTGGTTATTTTGCTCAAAACGCATCTACGGCAAAACTACCATTTCCTTGACTCAACCAATCCTTAAACCTGCCTTAATTTTAATTTTATCAATAATCTAATTTTTTGCACTAAATTTGACAACAATAACTGCTTAGCTGGCAATACCAACCCACAGGCGCAACATTATGTCGCCAAATGGTCTCATGGACATGGCTCTATAAAATAGCCTCTAACTCTTGTCTCAAAGATCTTATATTCAAACTAAAAACATATATTTAAATAAACATAAAAAATCAAAAATCAAAAATTTTCTTTTTAATTTTTGTCTGAATAAAACCAGTAATATGAATAATTTCTATTTTATTGATTAAGTGACTTAATTTAATAAATAAAATTTAATCCTTTTAATTTATTCACATTTAAAATGGATTATGTTTAAGCAAAAATTCAAAATCATTTTATTTATGATTATTTTTCAGAAGTTTCTTGTATTATAATTAATTTTATATTGAATAAAATGCAAATTATAAAATTTGTTTCTTTTTTCAAATTTTGGATTTTTTTTTTTTCATTGGATCCCGACAAACGGAAATAATTAAATTAATTAATAATGCATATAACTTACATTCAGACTATTGAACTGCGACTGTTTTGGAAAAAAAAGGGAATAAGTTGATCTTTAGCGACGGCTTTATCAAAGAAGAATATTATCTAAATTATTATATACACTTTATGATGTACAATCAATAATGAGTGGTTTCTGATGTTGTTCAATATATGTTATGTGTTCACTAATAATTGGTATTTATTTGTAAGAAAATTTCCTAATCAAATCATAATTATTATGTTTGATAGTAAATGTTGTCATAGTTTTTTTGGACATTAAAATTTTTTTTAAACTCATATAGATAAATGTAGTAAATATAATGTAATATAGATAAGGCAATTAGCTTTACATATAAAGAAAAAATAGAGGCAGATAATTTTTTTTGTTAATAGCTCTATTAAAAAGCAAAGAGAAAAACAAATTATAAAAAACTTAGTTAAGGTATTTAATTAAGATATAGGATCTCATTACGAATGGCGCTTGACTCAGCAGCAATCGTTTGATATATTTTATTACTTATCCTACAATTGTCAATCGAGTAATTTTTTTTTAATTCAAAAATTAGTTTTACATGTTTAAATTTTATATTTATATTTGTTTTAGAATTTTTTTTACACCTTTTTTTTATAATTATTATGAAAAATATTTGGTTTTTTTTTTTTGTAGAAATTTCATTATACAAAGCTTATCCAATTTGTAAATTTAAAAACTAAAGTTAAATTATATATATTAAAAGTTCATATTTTAATTAAATTTTTACATATTTATATAGTTTTAATTGTGCCATTATATATTTAATTTAATGTTTTTAAAAAATAACTACAAAAAAAAAATATTTTTCAGGACTCGAACTTTTTGAGGTAACGTTTGATGACTTTTTCTTGCACATTTCGAGCTGTAATTCGGTCATTACTTACCTGATGTAGGTTTTTAAATCCTCAAAAGTAAGAAAATTATTAGTGCAAATACTATTTTTTGCATAACTTTATAAGAGAAGATTCAACGGCTTAAAATGGGATGATATTGAAGACAAATTGATATCACTAAAGCGTTTTGGAAACTTTTTTGCGAAAATAAGCCGAAACTTGTCGTGTTGTGTGGCTTTTAGTATCGTATTATTGGGACCAACAAAATGTATATTAGACAGTCACTTTTTCTAGATACCATATCTTTTCTACAGTTACTTATAGGTTTTTAGAGCCTTATATACACGTATATGAAAAATTAGCTCATACAGAAATACGAGGTCTGTTCCAAAAGTATCGCGAATTTTGAATTTCCGCAGGTTACGTATATTTTTTCGATTTTTTGTAGCGTTATGTTGGTACTCATGTCTCTCACTTATGCCGACAAGTTTGGCCATTTTTGATTGATCAGTTAATTTTTGACAGCTGCTTTGCTTACACGTGTTTTGGCTCGTCTTCGATTTTTGCTCAATTTCGACCAAAAACAGCATTGCATTAACATTGCTAAGGAGCTGTTGAACTCTGTTTACGCGACGACCCAAATTTACTCTAGAGGGTCATAACTGGTGACGAATCATGGCCTTATGGTTATGACGTGTAAAGCTGCAGCACGAGCCAAGACCGAACAGAGCGCTAAGTTCGGTCGAATGTGAACGTTTTGCTTACAGTTTTCTTCGATTGCAGGGGCGTGGTGCATCATGAGTTCTCACAACAGGGTAGAACGGTCAATAAGGAATATTACCTGCAAGTTATGCGCAAGTTGCGTGAAGCAATCCGCCAGAAAGGCCCGGATTTGTGCAAGAACAAAAATTGGCTTTTGCCATTTATGCCCAAAAACAAAATACTAATACTGCCGCAGCCACCGTATTTCCCAGATCTGGCCCCCTGTGACTTTTTCTTGTTGAGGAGAAAAGGACCGCATCGAAAGAGGAGCTGAACAAGATCACAAAAAATGATTTTTTGAAGTGCCTCGAGGATTGGAAAAAACGTTGGCATAAGTGTTTAATATCTGGTGGGGATTAATTTGAAGGGAACAAAATAGATATTCATGAATAAATAAATAATTTTTGAAAAAAAACCCACAAAATTCGCGATACTTTTTGAACATACATCGTAAGCTTCAGAAATGTGGCTACAGCAAAATTGTAGATATTTTTGCAACTTTAATGATTAAAAAGTTTGGTATTGTAAACTTATCATAATAATAAATGGCAAACATTATAATAATTAAAATTTACCTTTTAAAGTATGTTTATTTTAAAAATTATTTTAATAACAGGGTTGTACTTTCCAAACCACAAAATGAATAATTTATTGTACTGTAGAATACCCAGTATATGACATACTTAGAACACTTGTCACTCTTCTAAAGTAGTACGGGCTTTATATTTAATAATAAATAATTAATAGTTTAATACAGTTGTTATCATTTAACTAAAATTATTGATGAATAACCCAGTATATGACATACTTAAAACACTTGTCACTCTTCTAAAGTAGTACGAAATTTCCGAATTATGGCAAGCATAAGCTAATCGTTCAATAACTATGATACTCATTTCAGGTAATAACATTAATAACGCTATACTCTGCGCCTAAATTCTTTTAAGATAGTGATGAAATAATTTTAGTAATTATATTAGATTCAGTTTATGTGTAATAAATAGGAAAATTATATAACATTTAATATAATTTTTAATAAATTTAATTTTTATTTGAATAAATTGAAAATTATGTGTACATAATATAGAAAATTTTAAATATAAAAAAATTTATATTTTTAACTAATGATTTTTAAAGTCATTGAAATTTTTCTTTTTAATAGTCGACAAAAATAGTTTTTTATTAGCAGTTTTTTTTTTTAATTTTTATTAACTCATCAATTATTTTGAAAGACAGAAAGATTATTAAACATTGGAATTATTTATACTAATTTAAATACAATGCATGTATCAGTTTGATTTTATGATTTATCCAAAAGAAAACGTGCTTAGAATATCCGTTATAGAAATTACGTTCTACTTCAAAGTTTAAGCATTTTTAAATGAAAATATTCGTAAAGGATTTTTATTTGAATTTCGTTAAACAATCCATACAGTATTTAATGAATAAAGATATTTATTGTATATAAATTTTCAAACATTTTTTACATATAATCTTTGATTCCATCCGAGCATCATCAGCACTTTTATTTTTGATAACCTCTAATTTAGGGTCATTAGTATGATTTTCAAAACAAATTTAAATAGTCATTTTTATAAAATTCAGTTTAGAAATCTAAAAAGAAAAAATGGTTCTTTTTTTTCTTACCAAATGAAATAGCTTTTTCAATACTATCATCATCTTGCCGCAATGATGGATGGCATGTTCCAATAAAATTTAATAGAACCAATAAAATAATCCCCATAAAATATGACATTTTCATTGATGTATGAAATTTTTCTCTTCTATACAAATATAATAAAAATCATTTCCATTAATTAGAATATTATCTATTTATTAAAAACACTTGATTATTTCCATTCAAATTTATTAATTTCACATAATATAATATATTAAATATTATATTTTGATTAAAACATTTTCAAATATTTTTCTATATTAAATAAAAATAGTTCGAAATTAGTTCCACTTTCATTTGACTAATTCGTTACAAATTTTTATAAATAGATTTATAAGTCGACAAGATGATACAATTTAGCAAAAAAAAAAAACAAAAAATTCATGAAATTTTTTTCTAGTTATAAGACACTATAAGAAAAGCCAAAAAAAAAAAAACATCTTAAGAATTTTTTTTAAGATGTTGTTGAAAGTATTTTCGATTTTATTATATTCTTTGATAAAATTCTCGTTAAGATTGTGTTGTGATTTCGATGAAAATATCAGAAATAAAACTGATCAATTTATACACACTAGATGCTCACAAGCGATTTCAATCAATTGATTTTAAATTGCACTTAATTAATCGATTAAATCTGCGCGCGCAGTTTTCTATTTAATACAATAAAAAGAAGAAAAAAAACTTTTTTACTCCTTCGAAAATTCTATTGGTTATTTAAGATGCACTTTTTTTTTTAATTAAATATTTTACAGAATCCAACGAATTGCATCAGCATCGACCGGATTTTAAAATTAAGATAACGACGGACTATGAAAGAAACTGTCCAGACGACTATTGATAACGTTTATTTAAAAATATTTATTTTTTTCAAAGTTAACAAAAAATAAAACGTTATTAATAAAGAATATTCCATTAGTTGGAGATACTCGTATATGTACTTGGGGAGCACTCGAACAAAACTGAGGAATTGTCAGAGTTCTCAGATTGGATTTGGTGAGAAAATCCGAGTATAGCACGTTGTCGAGCACTCAAGACGCACTGAAGTGGACGCGGTCTAGCTACAAATTGGATAGACGAAGACTGTCGCAAGTTATCCGGTCGATTGCTGTTGTCACTCTGTCACCCACCCAATAATGTCTTATCAACTCGAACGGACCGTAACCCGACGTCGTAACTCAAAACAGCGCGGCTCGACGTATAGAAACGTATTCACGGCACAACGCAGGTCGGAATCGAGTTGAAGCAGACCCCGAAACAACAGCGAACAATGACCGACCGTCAACAAAATGACTTGAACAACTTTTCAAACCCGAAACATGCCAACTTCCCGTGTCACTGTACATTATTTACTCGTAAACGAAAAGCTGTCGCCGTTTCTCAGTCCTCGGCATTTGATGGGAGATGGTTTTGGATCCCGGTAGAATGTTGTTCAGAAGCCAAGAACACGATTCGTTGGGGACGATGCAATTCTGATGTCTTGCGGCGGCAAGTTGTTGAAGCAGAAAATCTGAGTTGCAGCACAACCCCAACATGAATAACAACTGAGTACAAGAGTCGTCAACAACATGGGAGGAAGTTAGAAGTCGCCTTTAGAAATGTTATCCATTTATTCATATCCGTGCAGTTGAGGAAAGGAACAAGACCGCAATGATGAAGGCAGCTCATCCAGCAATCACAGTCGGTAGTGTTTTTAGTGCCTTTTTGAATTTTTGTTACCATCAAGAATTGTGCGAGCAAGTATGGTTGTGGGCAAATATTTCGACCGTACCAACAAATTTGAGTCTACTAAAAAGAAAATTTTACTTAAACGTTCAATATAGTCTTCTGTTCATGTTCATTTGTATCTGCCACTTCTTCCCACCCACTAAATAATGTAAATTAACGCAGTCCGATGGAAGGAAACATCACAGCGCGCAAGAATGCATTTTAAGGAAAATTCGTTAAATCGCATATCGTAGGTCGTCTAAAAAAAAAAATTGCCTGCATTTCTTAATTTAAATATTTGTCTAGATTTTTAAATGGAAATTGTTTTAATTTTTTAAATTAAGATTTAAAAAGAAAATTTTCTATTAAATATTAAAATATTAAAGCAAAGTCTATTAAATAAAGTGTTTAATCATTTTAAAATTTTAAAAAGTTCAGATCCTATCAATTATTAACTATTAAATTTTAATATTATGGATTATTTAATTACTTAAGCAATACGTTAAATATTTCGCAAAAGACACACCGATTGGGTTCCTAAACAACAGGTTTTGGATGCCAAAATCTTCTTCAGCGATGAGGCTCATTTCTCGCTCGGTTGATACGGTAATTAGGAAAATTGCCATATATGTGGCTCTTAAAATCTATAAATGACTGTGACGAAGCCATTGTATCCGCAAAAAGGGACTGTCTGGTGTGCATTATGGTCTCTAAATGGCATTAGACCATATTTCTTTAAAAATTAAGATGGAATGCACCGTTACCGTCAACTTTAAGACCTATTGCCGATTTTAATCTGGACCAGGTATGGTTTCAAAAAAACAGCATTACAAGCCACACAATAACCTATTCCTCACTAAAGTCTAAATTTTATTTTCAGTGTGCAAAAAGTTGGCCTTAAAGATTATGAAATTTGACCGCCTTAAATTTTTTTTTTTAAAGTTTTTTCTTTAAAAGCTTTGAGATATTTAAAAACTAACACCCATCAAATAATGACACCTAATTGTGTAAAACAGACGTCAAAAATTACGTGAAAAATATCAAGTTCTGAAATAACTCTTGCAGCGATTATATAAATATTATAAATTTTTGTATAATGGCAGATTATATTAAATATAATAAAATAAAAAGTTAGTCAAAATCTAAATTAAAACTTTATTTTATTTAATTGAACTTTCCGAAGCATAAATTGAATAATCCTCTATTTATTAAACCATAATATAAGGTGTAGTAAAAAGTAATCCATTATTTTACCAATAGATGGCTTTAGGAGTCTGTATCTCCCGTTTTAAAACGGCCATAAACTAGATGGCGTTAGAAAGACAAGATTTTGTACTAAAAAAGCTTCTGATACAGTTTTGTGCTTACTTGACTCAGTATTTTTTTAGCACGCGTCAAAGATGGACACCAACAAAGAGAAAATACGCAATATTTTACAGTTTTTCTTCGATAAAGGCGAAAACGCAAGCCAAGCAGCTGAAAATGTGAATAGTGTTTATGGTCCTGATACTGCAACAGCCAATCACGCGCAATTTTGGTTTCGTCCGATTCCATTCCGGTAATTTTGATGTCAAATATGCACCACGCTCTGGAAGGCCAATTGTCGAAAATGTCGATAAAATAATGGAAATCGTCGAGTCCGACCGTCACGTTAGCACTGTTTCGATTGCCCAGGAGGTAAAGATTGCACAAAAAACCGTTTGGAACCACTTAAATAAGGCTGGATACAAAAAGAAGCTCGATGTATGGGTGCCACACGCGAGTTATCGCAAAAAAACCTCATGGAACGAATTTCCATCTGCAAATCGCTGCTGAATCGCAACAATATCGATCCATTTCTGAAGCGGATGGTTACTGGGGATGAAAAGTGGGTCACTTACGATAACGTCAACCGACAACGGTCGTGGTCAAATCGCGGTCACCCGGCGCAAACGGTGGTCAAGCCAGGATTGACAGCCAGGAAGGTTTTGCTGTGTGTTTGGTGGGACTGGCAGGAAATCATCTACTATGAGCTGCTCCCCTACGGCCGAACTCTTAATTCGGACCTATACGTCCGAATCGCCCAGAAGCGGCCAGCTTTGGCCAATAGGAGAGGAATTGTGTTCCATCAGGATAACGCCAGGCCGCATACATCGATAGTGACTCGCCAGAAGTTCCGGGACCTTGGTTGGGATGTTCTTATGCATCCACCTTATAGTCCGGACCTGAAACCAAGTGATTACCACCTCTTCCTGTCTATGACGAATTAACATATTTTGCAGGTGAAAAATTTGCCTCAAGAGAAGATTGTGAAAATCGACTGTCCCAGTTTTTTGCCAATAGGGACGAGGGTTTCTATGAGAGAGGCATTATGAAATTACCTCCAAAATAGCAACAAGTTATCGAACAAAACGGTGCATACTTGACCTAAATCATATCATTCTATCTATGCTAAATAAAACCTTCAATTTAATGCAAAAATAATAGATTTCCTTTTACTACACCTTATATTTAATAGACTTGATTAGCAATTTCCTATTTTAGGTTTTTTCTTTTATATAATTTTCAAATATTCTTAAGTCAATATACATTAAATTATTTGGTATATAGTCAAAAAAATCATAATAATAAAAAGGGTTTGTTTTTATATAACAATATAAAAGGAATATCAGCTACCGTACATGCAATTGCGAGAGTAAAATTGTTAATTGGATTGAATGGAGGCGTATTCACACAAAATTCACAATTTAGCGGAAACATTTTTGTGTTTTTACAATAAAAGAGAAATAAAAAAAACCAATATTTACTTTTATTAAATTTATCCGTAAATAATTTATTTAAATGGAATTCACGAATAATTATTGTATACCATCACTAGTATGAAAAAAATCACTATTTTAAACTATTTGAACGTATTCATACTTAAATTATAATAAAAGTTTTTTTAGTTTTATAATACTTTTATAACTTTATTTGATTAAAACTATAGTCCAGTTTTATAGTATTTGTAAATCTAATACCGAAAGTATTATTTAATAATTTACAGAGCTGCAAATCATATTTAAAATGATTATATTTTCGCATTTATCCAATCAACTGCTGAAAGTTTTTAACTACCCACGTGTCATTACGACCACACCCATTTTCGATAATATCATTTAAATGTCTACCTAAGATCACTTAGTATATAATTACGCGTAGGATGAGCTTGAAAATATTGTGTTTTTATCAATGAGACTTAAGCAAAATTATTTATATTGATTTTCGTCGGGTTTGGATTTGTTCTAGTTTATAGAGAAATATTATTATTTGTAATTGTAACTAATTGAGTTTATATTAGAAATTTCTGAAAGAAAACTGAATTCTAAATAAGCTACTATAAAATGTTGCAAAAAAAATAATCCGATTTGGGCACTACAGAGACCGATCTGACAACACATAGAGTAGCTTACATTGTTCTTAATTTTTATGTTTTAAACAAAATTTCCTTACCATTAATGATTGTCTTAATATATTATTAAATATAGAACTTCGAATTTAATTTAATTTAATTAATATGATTATTATTTAGTAAATTGAAAAGTTCTGAAATAATAAAAAAATGGGTTTCAATTTTCAATGGGAGCAACACTTCATCCAACGAGAAGCCGTATGCGGCTCTAAGAGCCGCATTTCTCTAAGAAAATATTATTCAAAATTTCCTTTAGAATATTTCTTTTAGCTTTAGAGCTTTCAATGCAGAAAGCTTTAGGGCAATGATAGTCAACCGAAATTTAGCCTTCAGCACCATAAATAAAAAACTCTGGAGACTTATAGATTATACGCGGTCTGTTAAAAAAGTATCGCGAATTTTGAATTTCCACGGGTTACGTATATTCGATTTTCAATTTTGTGGCGTTATACTCATGTCTCTCACTTATGCCGACAAGTTAGGCCATTTTGATTGTTCAGTTAATTTTTGACAGCTGCTTTGCTTGCACTTGTTTTGGCTTGTTTTTGATTTCTGCCAATTCCAAACAATGGATCAAAGAATCTGTATCAACTTTTGTGTGAAAAACAAAATTAATTGCGCGGAAGCATTCCAAATGATGATTGTGGCATATGGTGAAGCTACCTTAGACTGAAGCAACGTTTATCGGTGGTACAAAATGTTCTCAGAGGCGTGCTGCATCATGAGTTCTTGCCACAGGGTAGAACCGTCAATAAGGAATATTACCTGCAAGTTATGCGCAAGTTGCGCGAAGAAATCCGCCAGCAACGCCTGGATTTGTGGAAGAACAAAAATTGGCTTCTGCACCATGATAACGCCCCTGCTCACGCATCTTTACTTGTGCGCGAATTTTTAACCAAAAATAACACACTAATAATGCCTCAGCCACAGTATTTCACAGATCTAGTCCCCTGTGACTTTTTCTGGTTCCCGAAACTGAAGAGCCCCATAAAAGGACGACGCTACGCTACGACTGAGGAGATAAAGACGGCATCGAAGGAGGAGCTGAACAAGATAAAAAAAATGATTTTTTGGAGTGCTTCGAGGATTGGAAAAAACGTTGGCATAAGTGTACAATATCTGGTGGGGATTGCTTTTGAAGGGGGCAAAATAGATATTCATGAATAAATAAATAATTTTTGAAAAAAAACACAAAATTCGCGATATTTTTTGAATAGACCTCGTATGTTAGTCCTTCCTAGACGTACAAAACAAGTTTCAACGGCGGCCTCTGTCAAGTAATATTTTATTTTTGTAGTGCGTTACGGCAAATGGAGTACCAAAATTTCCAGCTACGATGTGTCATCAAATTTTGTAATAAATTTGGTGAATCCCAGTTTTTTTGGAGGGCCCAGAAGCAGTTGAAGATGAACTTCGCTCCGAAAAACTTAATTAAAATCTAAAGATTTCTTTATAGAATGGACTTCTTTTTATAAACAAGTCCCTGAAAGGTTGAGAAAAGGGGTTCTTCACGTCAGATCGAGTATTGGAGACACGTGAATGCTTCACAATGACAACGCCTTCTATCACATAACCATTTTCTATCAACGACTCTTTGTCGAAAAAAGGGATTTCTGTAGTTGCTCAGCCTTCCTCTGATCATTATGCATGTGGCTTTTTTATATTCCCCAAGTTCAAAAACTTCTTAAAAGGACTGCTAAGAAAAGTGGAAAAATCGCCTCCGCCGATGTTAGCTGCCCAAGACAGTTATATTTCAAAGAGGATAACATTATCAAAGAGCTTCAGACTTCCCAGTTTCCCGAAGCGGTATTTTAGTTTGACACTCCCAGTATGTTTTTGGTTGTCTGGGTAACGCCGTCAATCCACCGAAGACTGGGCATGTCTAATGGTCGCGGTAACGTTGCAGTATGTCGTTGTTTAATAGTTATCCTTATCTAGGGTGCTAAAAATTCTTCGAACGATCCTCCTCTCAAACACGGACAAAAGTTCGTAATTGCTTTTGCTCAGAACTCAAGTTTCCAAAGAAGAAGTGTCTTATAGAGCAGAAGCTTAGATGTTATGATCAGAATTTTCGAACGAAATAATTAAGATTGACTGAAATAGGCTTTGTTGACTGGCAGCAGACGTACGAACATTTCTTCCTCCATGTTATTATCGCTTGTGACTCTTGAACTCAAATAGAAAAATGATTTATCGCTTTCAAAGGTATTATCTGAAAGTGATTCGGCTGCTTTTACTCGTCCTCCCACGCTAGCTACGGTCAGCCTAGTCAGTCTAATCAATTTTTCTAGGATCCCGAATTATCTCTAGGATGTATAGAATTTTACCCTATCATAAGCGGCTTTAAAGCCGATGAAAAATTAGTGGATCTGTTGACTATATTCTAATAGTCATTTTTTAGGCCAATGACGCTATCTGTTTATTAATATATAAAAATAAAATAAAATTGTTGCAAAATAGTATCTCGAAAAAAGTTTTTGAAATACTTTTCTCGTAGAAAAAAAAATTATTTTACTATTTTTTTTTAAAGAGAAAAATACAATTTAAAAAGTCAACAATAAATATTCCATTACTAATAAAATATTGTATTTTTTATAGTCACATGTAAAGGAAAAATACTATTTATTATTGGAAAAATTAATAATATTATATTCATAATGTTTTCTATAAAATGAATATTTTTCAAAGAGCGATTTATTTAGGTGATCATCTGTTAATATGATCCATTAGACACTCACTATTACTAAGCCAGCAAAGTTCATGGTTTTACGTGAATTTGATTTTGATGCGATAATGGGGTATTACAGTAGCCCCCCATTTGGATATACATAATTTGTGCAGAACCTCAGAGTTACGAATATCTCATCTTGTGTAAGTGCGGTAGGTCACTTTAGTGACTCTTCTGTACTTGTAAAAATAAATTTTGCTTAACAAAACTGTCCTCCTCTGAACGAAAAGATCAAAGATAAGAAATTTTAAATTGCACTTAATAACGACGTTGATGTATGCGAATGGCAATGGCATCTTGTCATGGCTGTGTTCTCTATCGTCATATTTTTACATCTGAAGTTGTTTCTGTAACCGTAACAGAATTCCATGCGTATTTCTGCACCTCCATCCCGGAGGCATTTGGATGCCTTTTCCCATAGAATCGTGGTTATAGTAAGCGTTAAAGCCCATGTGATCTGCCTTATTAATCTTAAATGATGTTGTTTATTACTTTGCAACTATAAGTCTTCATCTAAGTTTGTGAGTTTTTTCTCTTAATAATTTCCTCCAAATTATTTATGTTCATCGTTTTTTTTTCTTTCATACTTTAATATTATTCGTATTCGGTTTTTAATTTGGTTTTGGATATTAAAAAAATTAATTATATTTTCTTCATTTTGGAAGGTGTTGGCGTTGCCAAAATTATTTTTTTTCATTTTAATCCACTTTTTATTCGATCAATTCGACATTCAGTACTGGTTTTTAAGATCTTATTTGAAATTTCAATCAATTTTGTAATAATTTTTGTTTTTGGTCAATTAAATAAGGGATAATTTATTCATTTATTTATTTAGTTAATTATATGTAAATATTTACAGTATACAATAGAATAAAAGGGGTTATCGAAAATATTAACGAAAATACAGCAACAAATGATTAATTAGTTACTGAGATGAATAAGTTATAATTGCATTAAATTTGAAAATAAATAATAATAATTTGCTGTTAAATGTAAAAACTAAGAGTTAGTAGAAAGGTTTTCTTCGCATTAGAAGAAAAAAATTATCAAAATCAAAATATTGTAGAAATTCTGATGAAGTTCATCTTATATAGGGTTTTCCAATAAGAGTGATATGATTTTTAAATGACGTTTCGGCCATTTATAATAGGTCATGATCTGTTATTTTTTTTTATTGTATTCAGTAATGTTTATAATTTCATCATGGAAAGATATACGCAAGAATAACATTTACAAATTATTAAATTTTATTATCAAAATAATCGTTCTCCAATTGCAACTTTTCGTGCGCTTTTGCCATTTTATGGTCGTAATAATCGTCCAACTGTGCTCGCTATTCATCGAATTGTTAAAAATTTCGAGCGAACATTTTCTTTACAGAATGTTCAAGTGCCAATAAGACAAAGAACCGCTCGAAGTAATGATAATATTGCTGCCGTTCAGGCAAGTGTTGCTGAAGACCGGAATTTGTCGATTCCAAGACGTACTCAAGAATTGCGACTGTCCCAAACCACAACCTGGCGGATTTTGAGCAAGGATTTGGGCTTGGATCCGCATAAAATTGTTATTACTCAAGAACTGAAGCCATTGGACCATCGTAAACGTCGTAAATTTGCTGATTTTGTCTTGGAACAACTTGAAAACGATAACGATTTTTTTACGAAAATCATCTTCTCCGATGAGGCTCACTTTCATCTGAGTGGTGCGGTAAATAAACAAAACTATCGATTCTGGTGCGAAGAAAGTCCACAAATTATTCATGAATACCAACTTTTTATGGCCAAAATTGGAAGAAGTTGATCTTGACAACATCTGGTTCCAACAAGACGGGGCTGCGTGCCACACAGCACGTGCAACAACCGAATTATTGCGAGAAAAGTTTGGAGATTCGATTATTTCAAGAAATTGTGACATTGAATGGCCTCCAAGAAATTATGATTTAACACCATTAGACTATTTCTTGTAGGGTTATTTGAAGTCATTAGTCTTTATTAATAAACCAGACTCTCTTCAAGCTTTAGAAGTCAATATTGAACGTGCTATTCATGACATACGACTTGATATTGTGGAAAAAGTGCTCGAAAATTGGGTTTATCGAATTCGTTCCTGCAAAAGAAGTCGTGGAGGCCATTTGAATGACGTTTTATTCTGAACTTAATTGTATCAATTGTACATCATATTAAATAAAAAACATTTGAATTTCCTTAACAATTAGTGTGTTTTTTTAAAAAAGAAATCATATCACTCTTATTCGAAAACCCTTTAAATTCTTCAATAAAAATCGGTTTTACAATATGTATTTAAAAATAAACTGAAATATATTTAAATTTATCCATTTAAAATCTGTAAAAATCATAATCAAAATTTTTAATAATATTTTTTTCATTTTTATTAATAATAATTGCTATTATATTTTATGAATTTATTTAAGATATTTTCTATTAAATTGATTTATTATTTAATTTTTATGTAGATATTATGATAAAAAGAATAAGCACGAGCAATTTTATAATTTAGGATACAATATTTTTTTTCTAAATTTTTATATACTGCTATTTAGAATGAATATTTTATTAAAAAATTTCAGCATATAAATTCATTAATGAAAATAATTTAAATATTCATATAAAAAAATATGTTTTATTTTAAAATTAAAAAAAAATGTAAATTTTTTTAAAAAAATATGAGTTAAAAAGTTAAAAAAAAATGAATGAAATTTCATAGTCCAATCATGGTTATAGTCACAGAATAAAATCTATAGTATACTCTGAATTTCTAAAAGAGTAATAAAATACAAAATAATTCAAAAGGTTTGAAGAAACTCTATAAGAAAAAAAATACCATTCAAAGTAGATTTGCTGGCAAAACGAATTGAATAGAAAATAAATTATTAGCCAGGTGGGTGGAATTGTTGATCATAATTTTCAGATTGTTCCCAATAAAATGTGCAAATATTCAAGACTTCTTACATGATGAAAATAGTGTTATAAATTTTAAATTTTTTGTTATTCTCTTTCGTTAGGGAAATCTTTGATGATTCCAGCTATTCATAAATCTACTTAGCTTTTTTAAGATATATAATCCTGAAAGTGTACACTAGCATATTTAGTAAGTTTAAAGCATTTCTTGAATATATAAATTTGTAATATTCATCATGCAATAAAGGTTGTTTTTCTTTTCACATTAAAAAAATAATTATTGTAAAATCAAATTGTATATTAGAATAACTTCTTCTATTAATCAACTATCAGTTAAGAATTGATATTTTTTTTTTATATAATAAAGGTTAATTCTATTCTTAACCAAACCCATTTTACAAAAGAAAGGTTTCTATTTTTAATTTAAATTTCACTGGAATATCTTTTATTATTACTTTTGTACTTAGAAAAGTTTTTCCAAACCGGATGATACTGACACTAAATGAATAAAATAATCATAAGCCATCTGATTTATTATCCATAACGTAATTAATTTGTCAATGTCCAAAATACGAACGATAATATCCATTTCCAAATTGAAGAATTTTAACTTTTCAGTCTAAAAATATCAGAGAATGCTGCGGAACCAATATTTGAATTTTCTTTTATGGCATTGTCTTTATTTATATCATAGTGATATTCAAAGAATTCCATTTCTTTTCAGTGTTCTTGAAAATACATTTAAAAAAAAATATTTCTAATATGGTATGCAATCATATGAGTAAGGTACATTGAAAATTACTAAAAAAAATTTGTTCGTATCTATCAAGTATGCACCTGAAATTGTTCAAAATTATCATAATCATAGAAGTTACGATGGTCATTTTTATAAATCAGTAATATCTTATTAGATCAAAGTCATAAAATTCATCATAAATTTGAATACAGTAAAATATTATGAAAATTTTATAATCTTTATGTTTTTTTAGGTATTTTTTTTCTTCTTTCAACAATAATATGATTTTATTGACATATTGTTAAAGTGGTAATATCTCAATGAAATAGTTTAGTATGTGAGCATTATAATATTAGCCATAAATTTATTATCTTTTTTATAGCTTAATTTTGGTGGAATAAAATAAAATGTAATATTTAGAGTATTCATGAGTATATACTATAAAATTAGAAATATTTATATTGTAAAATATTCTTATAGCGTTGAGATATTTCAGAGCAAAAAAAAAATGACGATTTCATATTTTTTAAGAAAGAATAAAATTTTACTTAAAAAAATTTCAGTTTTTTAATTTTAAAGTTTTTATGAGCAAAATTTCTAACTTTAGTATTTATCAGCACATACAATCAAGAAAACTATTAATATTTAAAGTTAAAAGATCAAAATTTAAAAACAATTTAAAATAAAAATATGGGACTAAAAAAAAAACAATTTAAAAAAGTCTTATTTGAGATAATATTCAAATAAAAATAAAAGTTTTGCAAATAAATCTTTTATAAATTTAATAATGTCCGCTTATTCATTTGATGATTTGAAAAGTAGAATCCTGTCATTTAATAGTTGCTCAAAATTTATATTATTAAAGTTAACATTTCTTTAGTTGAAATATTGCCAATTGTTAAATATTAATTATGAATGTTTAAACTTATCATAGAATATGCACAAGATACGTCGATTGGGTACCTGAAACAACAAGCTTTGGATGTTGATTTTTCGAACAAAATTTACTTCAGCGATGAGGTTCATTTCTTTCTCGGTAAATACATCAATAAGCACAATTGCCATAAATAGGGCTCTAAAATACCACAATTAACAGTGGAAAAGTGTTTTCGTCTGAAAGTACCATTAATCCATTTTTTTTTTTTTGAAAATGAAGAAGTAGAGACCGTTGCCAATAATATCTGAGTCCTATGACCTTATGATAACCGTATTATTTTGGTCTTAACTGGAAGATTTTAATCTAAACCAAACAGATTTATATTTTTACATATTCGAAAATATAAAACTGATAAAACCCGGTTTCATTGACACGCTAATCTGATCACATGCAATCGTCTGTTTACATTCAATGTTGCAAAAGAATTTTTTTAGTTTTGGAGCACTTAGAGCACTTGGAATCCAATTAAAATTAGTTAAATGATAGGCAACTATGAGCTTTTTTTCAAATGTATAATTACCGATTATTTAGTTTTCGCATAACTAAATCACTTTTTAACTGAACACTTCCTTTTCTGTAAATTTATTATTAGCTTCTCCTTCGATGCCGTCTTTATCTCCTCAATTGTACCGTAGCGTCGTCTTTTCATGGGGCTCTTCAGTTTCGGTAACAAGAAAAAGTCACAGGGGGCTAGATCTGGGCAATACAGTGGCTGCGGCATTATTAGTGTTTTGTTTTTGGCCAAAAATTCGCGCACAAGAATTGAAATTGCGACCAATATTCCCAGCCAACAAAGCGTTATTATTTTTAGCGACAGCCTTGCCGCCCTTAAAGCCATTTGTGGCCCATCGAGTGACCCGGTACTTAGCGAAATTCGTCATAGGCTACTTAGAAATAAGAGTTTCGAGTTGCAATGGGTGCCAGGGCATGTGGGAATTGTGGGTAATAAAAGTGCTGACAAGTTTGCTGGAGAAACACTCCGTCGGCCGGTGATCACAGTCATTCCTAATCTGCCTCACCTACTAACAGAATGGCAACTAACACCTTTAGCCATCCGCAGACACGATGACTGGACCAATAGCGACATATTTTTGTCGACTCATTGGAGAACTACTAGTGTATTCAACATCCATACCGAAATTCTGTGCGCGAAAGCTCCTCAGAATCCGGATTGGACATACCGCTCTTACCCATAACTTCCTTTTTGGCAACACCAATCGTCCCTTCTGCGAATCCTGGGGCACCCAGTTCACTATCACCCATATTCTACATGAATGCCACATAACCAAGAACTACTTTGCGAGCAGGATTCCTTCCATTATGGAGCTCCTCCATCCAACAACTCCATTCCCTAGTCCCCTATTTAAACTTCTACAACATACTAATCTGCTCCACAAAATATAACAAAATTCTTAATATTCCATACCACTAACCACAGACCAGTCTCTCTCAGATGATTTCCCGCACGTACTATGAAGTCGCCAAATGGCCTCACGGTCGTGGCGCTTTGAAGTGGCCCCTGGCACATGTTTAAGGGACCTTACAAACAAACAAACAAACAATTCGCGCACAAGCAAAGATGCGTGAGCAGGGACATTATCGTGATGCAAAAGCCAATTTTTGTTCTTCCACAAATCCGGGCGTATCTGGCGGATTGCTTCACGCAACTTGTGCATAACTTGCAGGTAATATTCCTTATTGACCGTTCTAACCTGTGGCAAAAACTCATGATCCACCACGCCCCTGCAATCGAAGAAAACTGTTAGCAAATCCTTCACATTCGACCGAACACCCTGGACATCAACAATTTGTTTAACTCAGCCCGCTGGAACCGAGTCTTGGAGGCTCTTGAGAACATGGGGGTGCCCTACTACCTACGGAGGATGGTCAGATCATACTTCAGTGACCGACTACTACACTACGAGATGGAGGATGGACCAGCGGAGTATGGGGTTACGGGAGGGGTACCTCAGGGCTCTGTTCTGAAGCCACTCTTGTGGAACGTCATGTACGACGGTCTACTCCATCTAGAATTACCGCCGAACACAACACTCGTGGCTTTCGCGGACGACGTAGCGGTTGTCCTTGTAGCCAAACACCTGGAGGAACTGGAAGCCGCATTCTCCACCACTATCCTTAGGATAAAACAGTGGATGACATCGGAAGACCTGTCTTTGGCGGAAGATAAGACCGAGGCACTCCTTGTGAGTAGCCGGAAGAAAATGGAGACCATCACCATAAGAGTAGGCGACCACGACATCCAGTCGCTACCCTACATCCGGTATCTAGGAGTGGCCTTGGATGCCAGACTCAACTACAAGGAGCACATCTCCAGCGTCAGCAGAAAGGCATCAGCAGTACAGGGCGCGCTTTCGCGGATAATGCACAATATTGGAGGCCCAAGGCAAATCCGAAGGCGACTACTGGTATCTGTAGTTACCTCCGTCCTGCTATACGGAGCACCAGTGTGGGCGAAATCGCTAGAGTTAACAACATACCGCAAGACAATGTCATCAGTCCAGCGGCTCTCAGCGATCAGAGTAGCGTCAGCATACCGAACGGTATCATACGATGCGGTCAACGTTGTGGCATCATGCCCACCCATCGACATCCTGACAGGAGAGCGTGAACGCCAGCACCGTAGGAAGAAGGAAAAGCGGCGAAAGGTCCTCTGTGAAGAGGAGAGACCCGAGAGTCTTCGCCTATGGCAAGAGAGATGGGACAGCTCGACGAAGGTCGGTGGACTCATCGGCTGATCCCAGATGTCACCAAATGGGTCACTCGCGTGCACGGGGAAGTCGGTTATTAAATCACCCAACTCTTGACTGGGCATGGAAGCTTTCGGGCATACTTGCACAGATTCAAGAGAACTGACTCCCTAAACTGTCATCACTGCCGCGATGTGATCGAAGATGCAGAACACGTATTCTTCCAATGCTCCTTCTACGAGGGGGCACGGGCAGATCTGGAGAAAAATCTGGACCGTTCCATCAGTGCAGAAAACATAGTGGAGTGCATGCTGAATTGCCAATCGGCTTGGAACAGAGTTGCAGAGTACGCGGAATCTTTAATCAAGGATCTTCGGACCACGTACGAAGAATAGGCCGCGAGGCGTCATAATATCGGGACAGTAGTAATATCAAATAAGAACGCTCCGGCGAAGTAGTATCTACAAAGAGTGCCGCCGGGGAGCCATCGTTCCGGGAGCAAGGGTAGAGGTACAGGTAGGTTTTAGCGAGGTAAAAATCTCGCATAACTCGCCTGGCAGGTAGAAGGTTTCCAGGCGAGTACCTTTTGAACGTTTCCCCTTGTACCTCATTAATCTAAACTTTAAAAAAAAAAAAAAAACAGACACAGGCAGGTGTACCAAAATAATGCAGTTTAATGCACCCTGCAGGTTTAATTCCGCATGCAGGTATTTCCTTTAACAAAATGTCCTTATAACATAAAAGGGACGAGAACACGTAATTTTTATAGCAGCTTTTCGAGTATTCCCAGCAAAGAAGAAGAAAAGAAAACACGAAATTACTTCCCGGACAACCCAATTTGAGCACATTGGTGTAGGGGAAATAGTTTTATAGTTTTACATCCAAAGGGGGGGTGGGGGTATCCAATTTGAAGAAAATTAGTTAATTAATCCGTAATTAGGTAACTGAAAACCAAATAAACTTAACTACGACGTCATATGAACTGGTATTAAGTCGGTAACAGTTCCCAATATGGTTTGTAACTTTGATAATATTAATCCAGATTGTATTTTTCAGTCCCGGAATTGGTACAATCAAGACGACCGTGTATCAAACACATAAACCATATTTAGTTTTCGAACCACATTTTCAAACCATTTCATATCGTATGTAGAAAATTACTAGTCAATGCCACCACCACAGACAAGACGATCCAATACAGTCAATTGCAAAAGAAAAAACAAAAAAAAAATCGTTCATCAGTAATCGATCTATTTTTTTATATTGGGAAATAAAACTGCATCGATCGTTCCCTTATTCGAACAGTTTAGAACAGTTACCAACTATGGTGGCGATCCCGACACTAAGCACAGAAAGCATACACAAAAGTTTCTCTGTCGATTATTTTTGCGCCTATTCCGACAACAACAACAACAAATTGCTTGATTTTAATTGGCGCTGAGGGCAATAGGAAGATTTATAAGGCAGTGGTTCAGATTTTCATACCGAATAGTAACAGACACAAATTGTTTTTTACTCATTACTATAATTAATAAAATATATAAAAAATTGTTCAATTTTTCATTTTATTTATTTATATTTATGCAATATATTTACTTGTAAATTTTATTATAAATATATAAGCTAACCCTTACAGTCAGTCAGATTTTTTTTCATTTTAGTTTTAGTTTAAATACTCATAATAATTTTATATAACTAACGTAATTAAATGTATTTGTTTTTTTCTTTTTTCTTTTGTTCAATATTTTTATATGTGTGCACACATTCTCGTATAGTTAATTTACGATTTAATTTTTTTTTTTTTTTAATTATTACTATTATAAATAATTTTTGTTGTTGTAATTTTAATTAATATTTATTTATTTTTACATAATCGCAAGTTTTTGTCTGTATATGAATATATATATTGTATATACTTATTTATAGTAATACTAATAGTTATTGTTTTATAGTTAGATTAGGTCATAAATTTATTTATTTCGTGGAACATTTAATACATATTACATACATACATAATAGATAGTATCGATTAATATTGTAATTATAAATATTTATAGAATATGCATTAGAAATTGATTTTTCATACTATTTTTTTATATATATAAATTTTCTATTTATTCATTTATTTATTTATATTTATTTATAAGCCTTTTATAATATATTCTTTATTACATTTATTACAATGATTTATCTTTTATTCGTCTCCAAAATTTTGGTTTTTTTTTAAATGTATAGAATTTTTTTTCGTAGAACTTTGAGTTTGCAATATTTTTTCTCCATCATCAAATTGATTTTACAAAAAAATAAATTTCCCTAATAATAACATAATTATTTTAATACATAACTAATAAATATGTGGTATTGTTTTTTGGTAAATATACAAATGTATATGCAGTTATGTATTTTGAATATTTATTTTATATTATATACGTATAGTACACGTAAATGTTTATTTTTACATACATACAATATATTCAGATATATTTTTTATGAATTTTAAACATTTGGACTTTTATTTTGTATTTCAGATATTTCTTCTTAATTTGTTTATTGATATTTTGATTGACTTTTTTTTTTTTTTGCTTTATTCTGAACTTTTATTGTATTTATTTTGATTGGTATTATTTTTAAAAATTAGTTCTTTGCAAAGGATTTTAGTAATATTAAATTATATACTAATATATATTTATTATATCATCTAATGTGTATTTTTATAGATACATATTTATGTATTGTATTGTATATAAATAAATTTCATCGTTTTTATACATCATAATTTTTAAATATTTTATACTTCTTACATAAAATATAATTTTACATTGTTTTGATTTGCTTTGATTTATCATAAGATTATTTTTCATTTGATTTGATTTTGTATTATTTAAAAAAAATATAATTTTCAAGTTGAAATTTCTTTTTATTGAAATTTATATTAAATAAATGAATAGTAATTTAATATAAATTTCAATAAATAAATTTATTTTGTACAAATTTTTTTTTTTGGCAAATTTTAATGAAAAATATTTTTGCATAAATTAACTTAAAATTAATTAAAATTAGAAGGAAAAATTTAAATGTATCAAATAAAAATCGGTGGGGGTTTTCATTTGCCATTATCCAGCTTATAGATATTATTTTTTTTTTATAATAAAATATAAACTCGGAAATAATATACATATATTTAAATATATCAGTTTAATTTGACTTTAGGAGATTTTTTACTTAAGTTTTTATTTATAACATATATGATTTCGATGTGTTTATACTATAATGGGGTTATAAATATTTGTATTAATAAGAAATGATCTTATTTATATTATAAATCGATATTTATTATTTAATTCTGAATATAAGGAACAAAAAAAAACCGAATATATTTATTTTTAAATATTAAAATTTACACTATTTTTTTTATTAAATAGCATTAAAAAATTTCTTTTAAAAAAGTTTTTAGTACAAATTTAAAAAATTAACATTAAAATATTTTTTTTTACACACATATTTATATAAGATAATTTGCATATATAAAAGAAACTAATTATATTGTAATAAGTTTGTATATATATTAAAATAGTATGTTTAGTTTTATAATTTCATAAGAATTGAATTCTCGTAAGTATATTATTATTATAGGCCTCATTATAGTTAATTTCGAGTTTTCATTTAGCGTATAGATGTAATAGTTTTTCTGTTAAAGTATATAAGTTTTGTAAATTTAAATATATAATTAAAAAACTAAACTCATTTGACAGCTTTTAAACAAATATATTATCTTAGGAAATATTTATTTAGTCTAAATATTGCCATTTTGCGATTATAGACCATAGAAGAATATATTCAAATTGTAAAAATTTTCTACAAAATTGATAAGATCTAAGAGACCTTGGCGAAGCCATTGTATCCACGAAAAGTGGTTGTCTGGTGTGTAGTTTGAAAACGAGGAAAATGTATTGTGATATTATAACCGACTCTTTTTAACATGAATTTAAAGATTTTAATTTAGACCATATGGGGATTTTATAAGGAGGCACCACAAGCCACACAACACAATAAATTTTGAATTTAGTGCAGGAAAATTTCCCAGCATGCGTGTTTTGGAGATTTGAAGTTGCCAAGTGGATTTCAAGATCGGGCAATTTTTTATGAGACAATACAAAAATCATATTTGTGTAAATAGTCCTTAAGTTTAGAGCATATATAAATTAATATCCATTGAAAGTAATGGACGAATTACAACTCGAAATGTGCGAAAAATTCCTTAAAAATTACTTTAAAAGGATCATGTCCTGCAAAAGTCTCGTTGCAAGTATAAGGTGTAGTAAAAAGTAATCCATTATTTTGCCAATAGATGGCTTTAGGAGTCTGTATCTCCCGTTTTAAAAATGCGATCGGGTTGCACTAGATGGCGTTAGAAAGATAAAGGCGAAAACGCAAGCTAGGCAGCTGAAAATGTGAATAGTGTTTATGGTCCTGATACTGTAACAGTCAATCACGCGCAATTTTGGTTTCGTCGATTCCGTTCCGGTAATTTTGATGTCAAAGATGGTGCATCTGGAAGTCCAATTGTCGAAAATGTCGATAAAATAATGGAAATCGTCGAGTCCGACCGTCACGTTAGCACTGTTTCAATTGCCCAGGAGCTAAACATTGCACAAAAAAACCGTTTGGAACTACTTAAATAAGGCTGGATACAAAAAGAAGCTCGATGTATGGGTGCCACACGAGTTATCGCAAAAAAACCTCATGGACCGAATTTCCATCTGCGAATCGCATACATCGATAGTGACTCGCCAGAAGCTCCGGGACCTTGGTTGGGATGTTCTTATGCATCCACCTTATAGTCCGGACCTGGCACCAAGTTATTACCACCTTTTCCTGTCTATGACGAATTATTTTGCAGGTGAAAAATTCTCCTCAAGAGAAGATTGTGAAAATCGACTGTCCCAGTTTTGGAGCACTTAGAGCACTTGGAATCCAATTAAAATTAGTTAAATGATAGGCAACTATGAGCTTTTTTTCAAATGTATAATTACCGATTATTTAGTTTTCGCATAACTAAATCACTTTTTAACTGAACACTTCCTTTTCTGTAAATTTATTATTAGCTTCTCCTTCGATGCCGTCTTTATCTCCTCAATTGTACCGTAGCGTCGTCTTTTCATGGGGCTCTTCAGTTTCGGTAACAAGAAAAAGTCACAGGGGGCTAGATCTGGGCAATACAGTGGCTGCGGCATTATTAGTGTTTTGTTTTTGGCCAAAAATTCGCGCACAAGAATTGAAATTGCGACCAATATTCCCAGCCAACAAAGCGTTATTATTTTTAGCGACAGCCTTGCCGCCCTTAAAGCCATTTGTGGCCCATCGAGTGACCCGGTACTTAGCGAAATTCGTCATAGGCTACTTAGAAATAAGAGTTTCGAGTTGCAATGGGTGCCAGGGCATGTGGGAATTGTGGGTAATAAAAGTGCTGACAAGTTTGCTGGAGAAACACTCCGTCGGCCGGTGATCACAGTCATTCCTAATCTGCCTCACCTACTAACAGAATGGCAACTAACACCTTTAGCCATCCGCAGACACGATGACTGGACCAATAGCGACATATTTTTGTCGACTCATTGGAGAACTACTAGTGTATTCAACATCCATACCGAAATTCTGTGCGCGAAAGCTCCTCAGAATCCGGATTGGACATACCGCTCTTACCCATAACTTCCTTTTTGGCAACACCAATCGTCCCTTCTGCGAATCCTGGGGCACCCAGTTCACTATCACCCATATTCTACATGAATGCCACATAACCAAGAACTACTTTGCGAGCAGGATTCCTTCCATTATGGAGCTCCTCCATCCAACAACTCCATTCCCTAGTCCCCTATTTAAACTTCTACAACATACTAATCTGCTCCACAAAATATAACAAAATTCTTAATATTCCATACCACTAACCACAGACCAGTCTCTCTCAGATGATTTCCCGCACGTACTATGAAGTCGCCAAATGGCCTCACGGTCGTGGCGCTTTGAAGTGGCCCCTGGCACATGTTTAAGGGACCTTACAAACAAACAAACAAACAATTCGCGCACAAGCAAAGATGCGTGAGCAGGGACATTATCGTGATGCAAAAGCCAATTTTTGTTCTTCCACAAATCCGGGCGTATCTGGCGGATTGCTTCACGCAACTTGTGCATAACTTGCAGGTAATATTCCTTATTGACCGTTCTAACCTGTGGCAAAAACTCATGATCCACCACGCCCCTGCAATCGAAGAAAACTGTTAGCAAATCCTTCACATTCGACCGAACACCCTGGACATCAACAATTTGTTTAACTCAGCCCGCTGGAACCGAGTCTTGGAGGCTCTTGAGAACATGGGGGTGCCCTACTACCTACGGAGGATGGTCAGATCATACTTCAGTGACCGACTACTACACTACGAGATGGAGGATGGACCAGCGGAGTATGGGGTTACGGGAGGGGTACCTCAGGGCTCTGTTCTGAAGCCACTCTTGTGGAACGTCATGTACGACGGTCTACTCCATCTAGAATTACCGCCGAACACAACACTCGTGGCTTTCGCGGACGACGTAGCGGTTGTCCTTGTAGCCAAACACCTGGAGGAACTGGAAGCCGCATTCTCCACCACTATCCTTAGGATAAAACAGTGGATGACATCGGAAGACCTGTCTTTGGCGGAAGATAAGACCGAGGCACTCCTTGTGAGTAGCCGGAAGAAAATGGAGACCATCACCATAAGAGTAGGCGACCACGACATCCAGTCGCTACCCTACATCCGGTATCTAGGAGTGGCCTTGGATGCCAGACTCAACTACAAGGAGCACATCTCCAGCGTCAGCAGAAAGGCATCAGCAGTACAGGGCGCGCTTTCGCGGATAATGCACAATATTGGAGGCCCAAGGCAAATCCGAAGGCGACTACTGGTATCTGTAGTTACCTCCGTCCTGCTATACGGAGCACCAGTGTGGGCGAAATCGCTAGAGTTAACAACATACCGCAAGACAATGTCATCAGTCCAGCGGCTCTCAGCGATCAGAGTAGCGTCAGCATACCGAACGGTATCATACGATGCGGTCAACGTTGTGGCATCATGCCCACCCATCGACATCCTGACAGGAGAGCGTGAACGCCAGCACCGTAGGAAGAAGGAAAAGCGGCGAAAGGTCCTCTGTGAAGAGGAGAGACCCGAGAGTCTTCGCCTATGGCAAGAGAGATGGGACAGCTCGACGAAGGTCGGTGGACTCATCGGCTGATCCCAGATGTCACCAAATGGGTCACTCGCGTGCACGGGGAAGTCGGTTATTAAATCACCCAACTCTTGACTGGGCATGGAAGCTTTCGGGCATACTTGCACAGATTCAAGAGAACTGACTCCCTAAACTGTCATCACTGCCGCGATGTGATCGAAGATGCAGAACACGTATTCTTCCAATGCTCCTTCTACGAGGGGGCACGGGCAGATCTGGAGAAAAATCTGGACCGTTCCATCAGTGCAGAAAACATAGTGGAGTGCATGCTGAATTGCCAATCGGCTTGGAACAGAGTTGCAGAGTACGCGGAATCTTTAATCAAGGATCTTCGGACCACGTACGAAGAATAGGCCGCGAGGCGTCATAATATCGGGACAGTAGTAATATCAAATAAGAACGCTCCGGCGAAGTAGTATCTACAAAGAGTGCCGCCGGGGAGCCATCGTTCCGGGAGCAAGGGTAGAGGTACAGGTAGGTTTTAGCGAGGTAAAAATCTCGCATAACTCGCCTGGCAGGTAGAAGGTTTCCAGGCGAGTACCTTTTGAACGTTTCCCCTTGTACCTCATTAATCTAAACTTTAAAAAAAAAAAAAAAACAGACACAGGCAGGTGTACCAAAATAATGCAGTTTAATGCACCCTGCAGGTTTAATTCCGCATGCAGGTATTTCCTTTAACAAAATGTCCTTATAACATAAAAGGGACGAGAACACGTAATTTTTATAGCAGCTTTTCGAGTATTCCCAGCAAAGAAGAAGAAAAGAAAACACGAAATTACTTCCCGGACAACCCAATTTGAGCACATTGGTGTAGGGGAAATAGTTTTATAGTTTTACATCCAAAGGGGGGGTGGGGGTATCCAATTTGAAGAAAATTAGTTAATTAATCCGTAATTAGGTAACTGAAAACCAAATAAACTTAACTACGACGTCATATGAACTGGTATTAAGTCGGTAACAGTTCCCAATATGGTTTGTAACTTTGATAATATTAATCCAGATTGTATTTTTCAGTCCCGGAATTGGTACAATCAAGACGACCGTGTATCAAACACATAAACCATATTTAGTTTTCGAACCACATTTTCAAACCATTTCATATCGTATGTAGAAAATTACTAGTCAATGCCACCACCACAGACAAGACGATCCAATACAGTCAATTGCAAAAGAAAAAACAAAAAAAAAATCGTTCATCAGTAATCGATCTATTTTTTTATATTGGGAAATAAAACTGCATCGATCGTTCCCTTATTCGAACAGTTTAGAACAGTTACCAACTATGGTGGCGATCCCGACACTAAGCACAGAAAGCATACACAAAAGTTTCTCTGTCGATTATTTTTGCGCCTATTCCGACAACAACAACAACAAATTGCTTGATTTTAATTGGCGCTGAGGGCAATAGGAAGATTTATAAGGCAGTGGTTCAGATTTTCATACCGAATAGTAACAGACACAAATTGTTTTTTACTCATTACTATAATTAATAAAATATATAAAAAATTGTTCAATTTTTCATTTTATTTATTTATATTTATGCAATATATTTACTTGTAAATTTTATTATAAATATATAAGCTAACCCTTACAGTCAGTCAGATTTTTTTTCATTTTAGTTTTAGTTTAAATACTCATAATAATTTTATATAACTAACGTAATTAAATGTATTTGTTTTTTTCTTTTTTCTTTTGTTCAATATTTTTATATGTGTGCACACATTCTCGTATAGTTAATTTACGATTTAATTTTTTTTTTTTTTTAATTATTACTATTATAAATAATTTTTGTTGTTGTAATTTTAATTAATATTTATTTATTTTTACATAATCGCAAGTTTTTGTCTGTATATGAATATATATATTGTATATACTTATTTATAGTAATACTAATAGTTATTGTTTTATAGTTAGATTAGGTCATAAATTTATTTATTTCGTGGAACATTTAATACATATTACATACATACATAATAGATAGTATCGATTAATATTGTAATTATAAATATTTATAGAATATGCATTAGAAATTGATTTTTCATACTATTTTTTTATATATATAAATTTTCTATTTATTCATTTATTTATTTATATTTATTTATAAGCCTTTTATAATATATTCTTTATTACATTTATTACAATGATTTATCTTTTATTCGTCTCCAAAATTTTGGTTTTTTTTTAAATGTATAGAATTTTTTTTCGTAGAACTTTGAGTTTGCAATATTTTTTCTCCATCATCAAATTGATTTTACAAAAAAATAAATTTCCCTAATAATAACATAATTATTTTAATACATAACTAATAAATATGTGGTATTGTTTTTTGGTAAATATACAAATGTATATGCAGTTATGTATTTTGAATATTTATTTTATATTATATACGTATAGTACACGTAAATGTTTATTTTTACATACATACAATATATTCAGATATATTTTTTATGAATTTTAAACATTTGGACTTTTATTTTGTATTTCAGATATTTCTTCTTAATTTGTTTATTGATATTTTGATTGACTTTTTTTTTTTTTTGCTTTATTCTGAACTTTTATTGTATTTATTTTGATTGGTATTATTTTTAAAAATTAGTTCTTTGCAAAGGATTTTAGTAATATTAAATTATATACTAATATATATTTATTATATCATCTAATGTGTATTTTTATAGATACATATTTATGTATTGTATTGTATATAAATAAATTTCATCGTTTTTATACATCATAATTTTTAAATATTTTATACTTCTTACATAAAATATAATTTTACATTGTTTTGATTTGCTTTGATTTATCATAAGATTATTTTTCATTTGATTTGATTTTGTATTATTTAAAAAAAATATAATTTTCAAGTTGAAATTTCTTTTTATTGAAATTTATATTAAATAAATGAATAGTAATTTAATATAAATTTCAATAAATAAATTTATTTTGTACAAATTTTTTTTTTTGGCAAATTTTAATGAAAAATATTTTTGCATAAATTAACTTAAAATTAATTAAAATTAGAAGGAAAAATTTAAATGTATCAAATAAAAATCGGTGGGGGTTTTCATTTGCCATTATCCAGCTTATAGATATTATTTTTTTTTTATAATAAAATATAAACTCGGAAATAATATACATATATTTAAATATATCAGTTTAATTTGACTTTAGGAGATTTTTTACTTAAGTTTTTATTTATAACATATATGATTTCGATGTGTTTATACTATAATGGGGTTATAAATATTTGTATTAATAAGAAATGATCTTATTTATATTATAAATCGATATTTATTATTTAATTCTGAATATAAGGAACAAAAAAAAACCGAATATATTTATTTTTAAATATTAAAATTTACACTATTTTTTTTATTAAATAGCATTAAAAAATTTCTTTTAAAAAAGTTTTTAGTACAAATTTAAAAAATTAACATTAAAATATTTTTTTTTACACACATATTTATATAAGATAATTTGCATATATAAAAGAAACTAATTATATTGTAATAAGTTTGTATATATATTAAAATAGTATGTTTAGTTTTATAATTTCATAAGAATTGAATTCTCGTAAGTATATTATTATTATAGGCCTCATTATAGTTAATTTCGAGTTTTCATTTAGCGTATAGATGTAATAGTTTTTCTGTTAAAGTATATAAGTTTTGTAAATTTAAATATATAATTAAAAAACTAAACTCATTTGACAGCTTTTAAACAAATATATTATCTTAGGAAATATTTATTTAGTCTAAATATTGCCATTTTGCGATTATAGACCATAGAAGAATATATTCAAATTGTAAAAATTTTCTACAAAATTGATAAGATCTAAGAGACCTTGGCGAAGCCATTGTATCCACGAAAAGTGGTTGTCTGGTGTGTAGTTTGAAAACGAGGAAAATGTATTGTGATATTATAACCGACTCTTTTTAACATGAATTTAAAGATTTTAATTTAGACCATATGGGGATTTTATAAGGAGGCACCACAAGCCACACAACACAATAAATTTTGAATTTAGTGCAGGAAAATTTCCCAGCATGCGTGTTTTGGAGATTTGAAGTTGCCAAGTGGATTTCAAGATCGGGCAATTTTTTATGAGACAATACAAAAATCATATTTGTGTAAATAGTCCTTAAGTTTAGAGCATATATAAATTAATATCCATTGAAAGTAATGGACGAATTACAACTCGAAATGTGCGAAAAATTCCTTAAAAATTACTTTAAAAGGATCATGTCCTGCAAAAGTCTCGTTGCAAGTATAAGGTGTAGTAAAAAGTAATCCATTATTTTGCCAATAGATGGCTTTAGGAGTCTGTATCTCCCGTTTTAAAAATGCGATCGGGTTGCACTAGATGGCGTTAGAAAGATAAAGGCGAAAACGCAAGCTAGGCAGCTGAAAATGTGAATAGTGTTTATGGTCCTGATACTGTAACAGTCAATCACGCGCAATTTTGGTTTCGTCGATTCCGTTCCGGTAATTTTGATGTCAAAGATGGTGCATCTGGAAGTCCAATTGTCGAAAATGTCGATAAAATAATGGAAATCGTCGAGTCCGACCGTCACGTTAGCACTGTTTCAATTGCCCAGGAGCTAAACATTGCACAAAAAAACCGTTTGGAACTACTTAAATAAGGCTGGATACAAAAAGAAGCTCGATGTATGGGTGCCACACGAGTTATCGCAAAAAAACCTCATGGACCGAATTTCCATCTGCGAATCGCATACATCGATAGTGACTCGCCAGAAGCTCCGGGACCTTGGTTGGGATGTTCTTATGCATCCACCTTATAGTCCGGACCTGGCACCAAGTTATTACCACCTTTTCCTGTCTATGACGAATTATTTTGCAGGTGAAAAATTCTCCTCAAGAGAAGATTGTGAAAATCGACTGTCCCAGTTTTTTGCCAATAGCGACGAGGGTTTTATGAGAGAGGCATTATAAAATTACCTCCAAAATGGCAACAAGTTATCGAACAAAACGGTGCATATTTGACCTAAATCGTATCATTCTATCTATGCTAAATAAAACCTTCAATAATGGATTTCTTTTTACTACACCTTATATTTGAATAATATTAAATTTTCTTTATGATGGCAAAAATGTATGTAATATAATTAAATAAAATTTTTTTAATTCAAATCGGAATTTTAATTGTCATTTATTTAATATTAATTTTTAAAATGCAAATTGGAAAATCGGTTAGTGTTTGCACAGTTAAGTAATTAAAATTATTTCGTTTTCAGCTATTGACTTCTATTATTATTTTAGCTTAATATGTTAAAAAATATTAAACATTTAAAAAAATAAAAAAATAAATAAAATGCTGGGCTTTGGTTAATGTTTATTACAAGAATAGTGTATGCATATTCATGAAGAGTCTCATTTTGTTAGTTTTATATTTACCTTCTGATCAATTAGAAATTAATTCGATAATAAAAATTGTTTTTTATTAAAAGTTTTCATATTTAATTATATCGGATTTCTTAATGAATTTTCTGATTTCTTAACAAATAAATTTAGGATTATTAAATGACTTTTTTTTGCTTTAAAAATTATCAATATTAAAAAGACGAGACTCGTTTTTAATTTTATATAGTTTGAAAAATATTGGGTGTATAACTTAAAAATGCGGGACTGATAACAGATGGCATAACTTTTACACATGGTTTGTGTTAATACTCGTAATAACTCATATGGATTTTGGAGGTTAAACATCCGTCATTCATTCTCAATTACTCATTGAACGAAATAGTGTAAACAACAAAGTTTTTTTTTGCTTCAAAAATGTCGAATTTCGTACCAAAAAAGTCCCATTTGCGGGAAGTGTTGATTTACTTCTTCAATTTGAAAAAAAGTGCAGCTGAAGCACATCGATTACTCACCGAAGCTTATCCTGAATCCATCGATTTCAACGTGCGAGAGATGGTTTGTGCGGTTCAGAAGTGGTGATTTTGACACGGAAGACAAAGAATGACCAGGTCAGCCAAAAAAGTTTGAAGATGAAGATTTGGAGACATTACTCGACGAAGACTGTTGTCAAACTCAAGAAGAAATTGCAAAATCATTGGGAGTCACTCATGCTGACATTTCAAAACGTTTGAAAGCAGCAGGATTCACCCAAAAGCAAGGAAATTGGATCCCATATGAATTGAAGCCGAGAGACGTTGAAAGGGGATTTTGCATGTCCGAAATGCTGCTTGAACGGCAGAAAAAGAAGTAGTTTTTGAATCGAATCATGACTGGCGACGAAAAATGGATTCATTACCACAACCTTAAGCGCAAAAAATCGAATGTGAAGCCCGGCCAACCAGCCAAATCAACGCCAAAGCCAAATATCCATGGCGCCAAGGTAATGCTCTGTATTTGGTGGGATCAGAAGGGTGTGATCTATTATGAGCTATTGAAGTCGGGCCAGACGATCACAGGAGACCTCTACCGAACACAATTAATCCGTTTTAAGCGAGCATTGGCCGAAAAACGCCCGGAATATGCTACCAGACATGAAGCCATAATTTTCCATCATGACAACGCTCGGCCTCATGTTGCAAGACCGGTTAAAAATTATTAAGAAAACAGTGGCTGGGAAGTTTTGCCTCACCCGCTTTATAGCCCTTGCCCATTCCGACTACCATTTGTTTAGATCCATGCTTTAGATCCACCGGAATACGCTTCACTTCAGAACAAGGCATCAAAAATTGGCTCGATTCATTCTTGGCCTCAAAACCAAAGCAGTTTTTTTGGCGCGGAATCCATATGTTGCCAGAAAGATGGGAAAAAGTAGTGGCTTCCGATGGACAATACTTTGAATAAAATATATTGTAACAATTTTTCAAAATAAACACTCAAAGTTTGCCAAAAATCCCACATTTTTATGTTATACACCATTAAATAAATCTTTGAGAAATAGGAAACTTTAAAATCTTTGACAGACACTTGCTTTTAAATAGATTGTTATCTGTTACTGTTTTTATATAATACGAGTATCTTAAGAGAATTTGTTTATTTATTTTAAATATTGTAGTTTTAAGTCGTACGAAATTGTAAGTATTTCTTTACACAGCTTTTCAAAAATATATTTAACAATAGTTGAAATAAAACGAGGATCGTTTTCTGAATTATATTTAAATGCGAGGTATTTTTTATATATATTTTTTTATGATTGTAGTTTAAGTTTAAAATTTGAAAAAAAATATTTTATCCTAAAGAAATTTTTTTTTATTTGTATGCGAATAATTTTTTCCCACATTAATAGAGTCAAATAGCTTTTGTTAGTTTTTGATATAATTTTTACTATAATAAAAGTTGAAAGGAAGTACTTATAAATTCTTTGTTAATTCCATAGAAACCAGTAATATGGTATATAAATATACCAACGTAAGGGAGTCAATATTGGATCAATTATATGCTATAAGTAAAAGGATGATAAGAGGTAGTTAATAAGAATTTTCAGCATCAATTTCAACTATTAATTATTAAATTATAATACGGGGGAAAAAAAAACTGTCAACATAAGTACATTGACAAAATTTTAAACTTCATCATTGCCTTTTTATGTAAATAATATGAACTAAGACATGAGAATAAAAAGTCAATTCTAGTTGAGAATATGTTTAAGTGGTGGGATAGATTTCAAAACCGGCAACTTCAATTAAGGGTGAACCATTAAGAGTTAGCTGGTTATGAAGTGTTTATATATGCACATATGTACGCTGAGGTCCCTTCTTTCTGAATGAAAATTCAACCCTTCTCACAAAGATGACAATTATTGAACTACAACAACAATTTGGACATAAATAATCCCGAATAGGGTTTAAAAATTATAGGGTCTGATCAGAATTGAGACTAGGCTGAGGTTCAAGTTATCCTTTGATAAGAGTTTGTAACTGCACTCAACCGAGCTTGTTAACTGAAATTAAGTAACTTGTCATTTCGGTACATTGTTCAAATTTACTAGTACAATTATTACCACTACTTTTTCTAACTATCCTTTTTACTATAAATGAATGACCTGCACTTACTTAGCTCTAAGTTAGTGGTTTTCCTGGCAGAATGCCTTTACCTATTTCCCTGCACTTGTACATCACTTATATACGATTTATGAACTATGTATTTTTGAGACTATATCGTGTAAAATTTATCATATTTTTTGTTTGCATTTTAATCTTAGTTCCTCTACAAAAAAATTCTATCTATATTATGTAAATCCCTGTTAGCTGTATCCTTATCTGAGATAATGCCACATTGCAGTTGGCTTTCGTGCATTATGTATCATATCCTGCCAATGTTGTCGACCAGGACCACTTTCTTGTGGACCAATACCACAACTTCCAATAGCGTTTGATTCACCTCCTGTTGAAACCACATAAATCTAAAAAAAAAAAAAAATTCAAATATAATATAACAAATTTTAATCATTTTTCCATAAAAATGCAATATTTAAATGAAAGTTTTAAAGAGTTTTTTTTTTTGTTTTTTTGTTTTGTTAATTTCAATATTTTTCTTGAACAAACCTCAATAGCAGCAGAGGATATATTAGAAGATGGTAAGTTGAAAGTGAACGCTTCATTCCAAATCGGATTCGATGGATCATTGGATTTTCCACTGCCAGTTTTCTTTTTCTTAATACGTTTTCCATTATGAATCAAATAGAGCTAAATTGTTAAGTATTTTTTAATTATGTGTAATTTCTATTTTGATTTACATTAGTAGAAAAATTAAAAAAAACAAACAATTATCCAATTTATGCTTTGGAAAGTAGGATAAAATCAAATGTAATAAAAATATAGGTTTTTATAGAATTTTTATATTATTATATTTTATTTATTATGCCATTTTATATAAAATTTAATAATATCTAAATAACTTTAACAGGACTTTTTACAGGACTCAATGATTTTGAGCAAATTTTTTAATGCTTTTTGGGCACATTTTAGGCTCTAATTCGGCAATTACTTGGTGGATGTTACTGTTAAAATACTCTAAAGCTTAAAACTTTTTTCCATAAAAATAATTTTTTAATGTTATTATTCAAATCTGCTTGTTACTATGTTGTTGTTTTAAAAATCTCTAAAAACTTAAAATAATATATCTATTCGACTCAAAACATTATCTATTTAGAAAATATCATCTACCAGGTGTATACGCTTAAATCCGTTGTTTTTTTTGGTCAAAATAACACATGTTTTTTTCATAGAAAGTAAAAACAAATTTATTCAAACTACTTGCCTTCGCTAGCTACATATTTTTCACATCTCTCGGGGAATTTGTGGATACCGCGCCAAAAAAAATTCTTCACTTTCGAGGCAAACCGCTCATCAAGACATTTGCGGACGTCTTCGTAAGAATCGAAGTGCTGCTCAGCGAGCGCGTGGTCCTTCGACAAAAACAGGTGGTAGTCGGAAGGGGCCAGGTCTGGTGAATAAGCGAGATGGGGTAGCACCTACCAGTCGAGTGTCTCCAAGTAGTTTTAGACCAATTTTGACGTGTGCGATGGTGCGTTGTCGTGGAGGAAAATCAGCTTGTCATGTCTTTGTTGATAATCCGTCCTTTTTTCACGCAGAGCAAGGTGCAATTTGATCAGTTGTTGGTGATAGCTCTGGGCATTGACAGGTTTCAATATCTGATAGTAGACGATACCCTGCTGATCCCACCAAACGCTTAGCATCGGCTTCCGTCCGAAGCGATTTGGTCTTGGGGAAAATGTTGATGGTTCGCCGGGATCAACCCACGATTTCTTGCATTTAAGATTCTCGAAATATATACACTTTTCATTGCCTATCACAATCCGATACAGGAACGACTTTCTTTTTTGTCTGGCGAGCAAGATTTCGCATGTGTTTTGGCGTCGCTCCATCTGCCTATCGTTCAATTCATGCGGCACCCATTTTCCGATCTTTTCAATCTTCCCCATGGTACGCAGACGCATGGAAATGGTTGGTTGAGTAACACCCAATTGCTCCACGAGCATTTTTTGCGATTGGGTATCGTCTTCATCCAAAAGAGCCTGCAATTGATGGTCCTCAACCTTCCTAGGCCGATTTTCACGCTTCTTGTCCCGCAAGTCAAAATTGCCGTCTTGGAACCGACGAAACCAATCTCGGCACGTTGTTTCCGATAAAGCACTGTTACCATAGGCCTTCATAAGCATTCGATGCGATTTGGCAGCCGAATTTTTCAAATTAAAGCAGAAAAGCAGAGCTTCCCGCATATGCCCTTTTTCTGGCACAAAACTAGACATGATTACCAAAGGAAAACTGTATTTTGTTGTACGAAATTGCTGACAATGTGCATTGATTAATGTTGACAGATGTCAAACTCATAAATAAATAAGTATGGCGTGCCCATGGTAGCTTAATACGCTCACTCACGCCATCTATGATAAAACAGCAGATTTCAGCTTATACCCCTGGTATAGGTGATCGGAGGATGCCCAAATTAAATGCTGATAAAACTTTTTCAGATTATAAGCTTTAATTTAATTTAGAGACAATTCAGCTTATGATCTATAATAGTGGCGGCATTGTACGCCTAAAGAGACAGAGCAGCGTAAAAATAAATGCCAATTCTGAAATGCACAAATACTTAAACTTCATTTGGGATGTCCTTACCACTGTCCTTTATAAAACTAATCAATTTGGAGAGAGAAGTGAAACGTTGTTAAATTTTGTAGAGCACATCTGACTATTAAAACGCTGGCTTAAAAACAGAATGGTTGGACTAAGGATGTTCGCAATGAAGAAAAGCTATTAAAAAAAATTTTATGATAAATTGTTGAGAATAGTGAGTTGCACGCCAGAGAAATGTCAATCTGAGGTGGGACTAGGATGGTTACCGAAGTACGATTTAGAGAAATTTGTATATTGAAAAGTTGCAACGGCGTAAAATCGCACGATCTTGATTGACATCTCCAAATCCCCAAATTACAGGTCCTGTGAAATTTTAGGGCAATAAAGTAAAAATTATCCTGTTTGAGGCGCCGCTTTGTTAAAATATTTAAGTTCTAGTGCTCAGAATTGAGGATAACGGCCCTCGAATAAATAAGGGCCAACGTAACTTTCAGATCAAAATACATACCACACAGTCATTTTTCGCAGATACAATAGCTTATTTATAGTGACTTATGGGTTTTTAGAACCCCGTACATGATAATTTGATTTACGGACGTATATACCAAGTGAGAAATAAGTCTTTGCCAAAAACATGGCTACGTTTTAAAAGTTTTAGAAAAATTATATAAAATCAATTTTTTTTTGAAAACTTATTATATTTTTTAATTAATAAATAATAAAATGGCAAATATTATTATAAATAAATGTTATTATAGGGGTCTACTTTCCAAATTTTTAAATGGATAATCCTTTAGGATACTATTAAATATACCATTTTACTTACTCTCACATAGGGATCCTGAATGGTGTCAAGGTTCTTTGCTTTCATAATTACAATGGTAAGTCGTTCCGCTTGGGGTAAATAGTTCAAGGAGAGCAGTAATTCAGGTCGATCTTCTGGTGGTTTTTTCATTCGCACAACATCACCCCATATCTGTCAGAAATAAAAAAAATTAAATTTATGAAACTTAGTGGATAAATTTTAAACTGGCTTAATTTTGTCAAGATAACTTTTACTATTTGAATTTATAGAAAATGATGGATTTTTGGTAAACCTTTACCTCAGCCGATTTTGACAAATCTAGATCATCGATTGACACGCGCACTTCACCAATAATGTCGTTATGGGAATATCGATCATAGTCCAAGACCTGAAGGATAAGTTCCTTTCCTTGAAGCTGATCCCGGGACACTGGAAATTTGAAATGGGAATCAAAGTATGGATTTGTCTCGCCACGATGTATGGAAGTCTGCCGTTTCCGTTGGTCTACATCTGGTAAAAGCATAACGCGGACGTATGGATCACGAAATCCACCATCTTCGATAGGACATAAATTGTGCGCTACAATAAATTCGAATTTATCTACCAGGTCAATAAATTTTGAAAAATACACTTTACCTTCTATCAAATGAACAGTTAAATCGAACAAATGATAATCGTACTTGATTCGCAAATGTAGCCGACCCAAGGCCGGACTGGACTGTGGTGCTGTCAAAAATACTGGCCCTTCCTGCCGTGTATATAGATCTGGTTGTATAGCACCTAAAGGCGAAGCAGGCCCACAGCCAGGTTCGACTCCAGCAACTCCTCGTGGTGGTATTAATAACGGCGACAAGCACCTACCCAATTTGGGGCTGTGAACGCAGGCACTATTGGAACTACCACCTGCCACTGATGCGAGACTGGTTTGCGAAGGGCTTGGTGTTCTCAAATCACTAGCGTCGGTAGATGCTGGAGAAGCACAACGTGTATCAAAACTAACACCACGTAATGGACTAGGAGACCGAGGAGCCTTAAATATAATTACAAAATATTATTTTAAAAAATCAAATCTTTTTTAATATTAGTTGAGTTACTTGTAAGATTCCATGATCAGATGGAATTGATGTTCTGCCATCTGGTCCAAATGTACGGATTTGCGGAGATGAGCCACGATGACCCTACATTAATGATAGCATTTAGAGAATCATTTCAAAAGTAATTTTTTTAGTATTGCCTACCGATTGTCTAGATGGTGCACTATCTACACTACTTTGACTAGATACGGATGGCGTCCTTTGCAGACGTGGTGGATACGATTTACTTTGATGCTGTAGATGCGTATGTAATGGACTAGGAGACATCTCTAATGGACCGCGTAATGCGTCTGTGTTAACTGTATGAACTGGACCAGTGGCAAGAGGCTGAATAGCATGTGGCTCCCTTGTAACATTACAATCCTATAAAATATGACAAAGAAAATAAAAAATTCACATTAGTTTAGATTGTATTCCCAAATCAAAGAAAAATTCAGTTTCAGTTTTACTATGAGCAACGGTAAGATCACCTCTAGTGAAGAATTCGAATCAGTTGCAAGATCACAACTTCCACTACCACTTCCACTTCCGCCTCCACTCGAAATCGAAGATGGCGTAAGCGGTGGCGGTGTCGATGGTTTTTCTTCAGAATTTCTATCAACAGCTGCTTTTCGTACAGCGCCAACTCTTTCCTTGGCCATTCTTGACCAGGATTCTAGCCTTTTGTGAGCCAGCCAACAAGCGGCCGGTCCTAAACCACTCATCTTAATAGGCCTTATATGGTAATCTTCCACTGAATGAATTCAATAAATTCGAAACCGTTTGGAAATTATTTACACTAAATCACAATGATTATTTTCTATTTAATTTTTTTTTCTCTTTTCTTTTTACCAAAATTATTTTTCAATTAATTTCACTAATTTTTCATTAATTTTAAATAAACCAAAAAATTCTTTTTATAATTTTTCTTAAATTTCAAGATATTTTCGATTTCATTTTTTAGCACTAATAAAATTTTTTTTTTAGAAAAGTTCGCTAACAATTATGATTTTATGCATATACCCTTCATTTTATCGAATATCTATTTATCTTTTTTTTTTTTTTTTAAAAAAACAGTATGAATTAATATGTATAATCCTACCAGCAGTAGCAGTTATAATATTTTATAAAAGATAATTAACTAAATTTCTAATGAAATGGCTTCTTTGAAAAGTCAGGATAAGACTTTTGGTTTAATATAATTTCTTCTGAAAATCTAGATTAAAATTATTAGAATACTTTAAAGAGAATAGCTATTTACATAACTCACATACTAATTCACATCCAAACTGCTTAGTTTCTTTCTATTTATGTGAATCGTTAAAAGGATTTCATATAATCCAATCATATTGATTGCGTAGGTTTCACAATTTTCTTATACTACTTAAGACTATAGATTCAAAACTACGAGTATGAAAAGATTTATTAGTCACTTGACAATTATTCGAAAAGAAATAGATACTTTATCAGATCAAATACATTGCATAAAAAATAATAGAACAGAAATAGTATCAGAATTGGAAGAACGACACAAAATCTTAAAAATATTTTTTGAGTTCTTCTTGAAAAAATTATAGTTTAACTAAAAAGATAAAAAGATTACAAAGTTGAAGAGAATAATACACCTGCCGATTGGCCATAGAAGATTTTCAAATAAAGCATGGGGACGGGTTAAGAGTTTGCAATAAAATTTCCCATCATTGATGGTTGATAAGAACGATTTGCTAAATTGTTCCGGCCTCAAGGGTATTTGACAAAAAGATTTATGTCTTAAGGAGCTCTTCTCGAACAAGCGATGGCGGTATAATTCCTCCTATATAGACAACAACCATACGTTCATTATTTTGCCAATAACATTTCCCAGGACACTATAGATTTTACGTTTATAGTTCCCATCGTTAAATTGATCGATTTAAAAATTTATATTTCCTATTCATTTTCCTATTAAAATAGAATGGTTACAATTCAAATAATAAACTCTATCACAATAATATGAAATAGTAGTAAATAAAGGATATTTATTGTACTTGTATGAAAAGTAATAATTGAAAATTTTTGGTTAAGAAACTTTTCAACTTGCGATATATTTTATTACTTTATAATTTTTTTTTTATAGAACAATTTAAAATTTGCCATTTATTATTTATGAAATTTTTCTTCTTGTTTGTTATATGGTACAAAAGTTGTTGTTCTCAAATAAAATGTCTCGTTCGCATTTTTATTTATTTATTGAATTTTTAATAATTTCATTTATAAACTAAAATAAAAAGTATAAATCCTACAGTTTTTTTTTTTCATCAAATATTACTTTTATAATAATTGGATTTTTTTGGTTGTTGATAAAATATAAAATTATTAATTTTTAATTCATTTGAATTGGAGAGTTTTAGAAATAAAAATGTGAGCTGACAAACTGTTGTAAATGATCAAGCTTTATTGATCCAATTTGCAATTTTAAAGGTAAAATTTATTTTATCTATATTTTTATTTTATTATATTGCTTAAATTTTGTCATTATATAAAAAATATAACATTATTCAAATACTTAGAACAAGACATCCTGCAGAAATTGATTCTTTTTTTTAATAATTTTGAAAAAAAAATTCACATGTTCGTACTGTAATTTGTCCATTACTTGACGGATGCTCTTACACGTAGTTTGAAACTTATATGATCTTTTATATAGTTTTAAAAGAAAAAATCGGACAGCGTCAGATCGTACGATCTTGGAAGCCAATTGACATTAACCAATTTCAAAATTACGCGTTATGGAAAATTTTCGCTCAATAAACCCAAAATTTGATATGTTGTGTTAAAATAACATATCGTTTAGACTAAAATTTTTAAGTACAGACCTGAAAATATATAGACATCATACCACCTTCATCAAAAAGTTCCCGGAACGATGTGTGGCGCTCCCATCGTTCCGATTTGAGTTCTGTTCTTTTTGTTAAGTTGGTACATCTGTTGTTGATATTCCCTCGCAATCTCTGTAAGTGTTGGCGATTTTTTACAATTTTAGAAATGCATTTAAATTTGCAACAACGAACTTGTATTAAATTCTGCGCAAAAAACGGATTTAATGGTGCGCGAACGTTGGAAATGTTGGAAAAGTGTTTCGGCAACGATTCTCTAAAGAAAACGGTCGTTTACCAGTGGCACGAGCGGTTCGAAAGTGGTCGTGAGTCAATCGAATATGGTTCAAAAGTGGTCGAACCATTTTTGAACTATCTTCGATTGACGAAAACATTGATAAAGTAAAAGAAATGTTGGTTAATAACCGCAAATTAACCATCAGAGAGATAGCCAAGACATTTTGGTTAATGATTTGGGTTTCCGTCGTTGGTGCCAAAAGACCTTAATTTCATGCAAAAAAGAGACCGTCTTGACATCGCAAAAGACATAATTTGCAAGGCTAAATCCGATCCCACATTCATCAAATGGATCATTACTGGAGACGAGACGTGGGTTTATGAGTACGAACCGTAATTCAGACATGAGGGAAGTGAATGGCTTTCACCAAATGAGCCGAGACCAAAAAAACCACGTCGTTTTCAGTAAAAAAAGAAGGCAATGCTCACGGTTTTCATGGATTACAACGGTGAAGTGCATCATGAATTTTTGACAGAAGGTCGGACAGTAAACAAAGAGTATTATTTGAGCGTAATGAGATGTTTGCGTGACGCAATTCGCCGAAAGAGACCAGAATTATGGGCAGAAAACTCGTGGATTTTGCACCTTGATAACGCACCGTCGCACAGTGCCATCATTATTCGTAATTTTTTGACGAAAAAATGCAACAAATACCATCCAACAACCACCGAATTTACCTGATTTGGCTTCTTGTGACTTCTTTCTGTTCAATCGAGTTAAAAAACCATTACGCAGAAAGTACTGATGGACATATCGAAAACCGAATATAAAAAATGTTTCGAAGATTGGATCAAGCGCTGGCATAAGTGTGTTAAAGTCGATGGGGATTACTTTGAAGGGGATAATATAGATTTAGATCAATAAACTTGTATTTTTAATTTTCTGAATAAATTCCTTTTTGATCAAGGTGGTATAGTCATACCTCTCAAACTTGCCAGTACAGGTGTTTTATTTTTCATTTTCATAGGAATAAGGGCTAATGACACCTTCAGAAATACGTGTGAATTTTTAGAGTCCCATATATTTAAGGTATCCTCTAAGCGAGAAATGAACCTCATCACTGAAGAAAATTTGGTTTTCAAAGCGGGAAACTTGGTTGCGATAGCATTATCAGTTTTGTAGAAAGTTTATATACGTATGATTTTTATGCATTGTTTGATAACAAAATGATCAATAATGTAAAATAACATTTTTTAATATAGACAAATATTATCTTATATAATATTTATATTTAAAAAATGTCAAATGACAAAGCTGTACTTTCTGAACTATAAAATGGATAATTTAATATAGAGCATTTTTATTAAAACAAATCATTAGAAACATCGTCATAATTTTATATACGAGGTCTGTTCAAAAAGTATCACAAATTCTATGGGTTACGTATATTCGATTTTCGATTTTTTGTGGTGTTATGTTGGTACTCATGTCTCTCACTTATGCCGACAAGTTCGGCCATTTTGAATATTCAGTTAATTTTTGACAGCAACTTTGCTTGTACGTATTTTGGCTCGTCTTCGATTGTTGCTCATTCCAAAAAATGAATCAAAGAATCTGTATCAAATTTTGTGTGTAAAATAAAATTAATTGTGTGGACGCATTCCGAATGTTGACTGTGGCATATGGTTGGACCGAAGCAACGTTTATCGGTGGTACAAAATGATCTCAAAAACAGCATCGCATTGCTAAGGAGCTGTTGGACTCTGTCCGCGACGACCCAAATTTGCTCCAGAGGTTCATAACTGGTGACGAATCATGGGTTTATGGTTATGACGTGGAAACCAAAGCTCAATCATCCCAATGGAAGCTGCCGCACGAGCCAAGACCGAAAAAATCGAGCCAAGTTCGGTCGAATGTGAAGGTTTTGCTTACAGTTTTCTTCGATTACAGGGACGTGGTGCATCATGAGTTCTTGCCACAGGGTAGAACGGTCAATAATGAATATAACCTGTAAGTTATGCGCATGTTGCGTGAAGCAATCTGCCAGAAACGCCCGGTTTTGTGGAAGAACAAAAATTGGCTTTTGCACCATGATAACGCCCCTGCTCACGAATCGTTGCTTGTGCGGGAATTTTTGGCCAAAAACAGCACACTATTAATGCCGCAGCCACCGTATTCCCCAGATCTGGCCCCCTGTGACTTTTTCTTGTTCCCGAAACTGAAGAGCCTTATGAAAGGACGACGCTACGCTACGATTGAGGAGATAAACACGGCATCGAAGGAGGAGCTGAACGAGATCACAAAAAATTATTTTTAGAAGTACTTCAAGGATTGGAAAAAACTTTGGCATAAGTGTATAACATCTGGTGTGGCTTATTTTGAAGGGGAGAAAATAGATATTCATGAATAAATAAATAATTTTTGAAAAAACACAAAATTCGCGATATTTTTTGAACAGACATCATATATAGAAATAATCGATAGATGATTATGAAAAAAATCTCTAAATTTTCAGCTTTATATAAAAATAACTCAAAAGTAATGGTTTTTTTTTTAATAAAGATAATATCATTATCTAAATGAATGGTATTATTATTAAATTGTATTATATAAGAGAATATACTGAATTGAAAGAAAGAGTGGGTATTCATCAAATTGATTATTAATTCAACTTCATTAAGTTCAAATAAAATTATATCCAAAAATAATAAGTTTGTTCAAAATTGTTAAACATTATTGTTGGTTATCATCAATTAATTGAACCATTTGATAGCGAAAATATTTCCTTCCGCAAGGACAAATCGATTTTATTTAAATAAAATCATAAATTTTGCTCTTCCTTTTAAGAATGACAATAAAATTATTATTATTATTATTATTATTATTATTATTTTAAAAATATTTCTTATTATTAGAAAAATAATTAGAATCAGTTTTTAAAGATTTGTTATATTAAATAATATAATATCGTTACAAAAATTCAATTTTGCTTATTTTTTTAACAGGAAAAAAATATAATGAGTACATTTTGTACGGTATTTTTTTGAAAGGTCCTTTTGCTAATTATTAGTATAATAATAACTTTATAAATTACTATGAAAAATACAAGAATCATATTGCATTCACAATGAATTTTGCTGAATATTGAAATGGTTTCCAGTTTCAGTCGTAAAGCTGTTGCAGTGCCCTTAATGGTAATTATAACTTTTTTATTTCTAACAATACTATCACTCGAAATGAACATAAAAATTACATAAATTATTTTAAAAATAAATTTTAAATCAAAATATTTTATATTTCCAACAATTTATTGTTAGAAAGATAAAAATCCTAAACATTTTTTTTTTTTAAAGTGAATTATAAAATTATAATTTGCCTAAATATTTATACTAAAAAAAAATAACTTATTAAATAAAATTCCTAGGCAAAAAAAAAGTTTTTGTTTTGTTTTCATGAACATCTACACCTTAAAGGTTAAACGTTTATAATATTTTATACAATATTTCGAAATCTTACAAAATCGATATTTCCACTTATAAAGGTCAAATAAACAGAATTTAAATTTATATTGTACCATTTTCTACAATAAGTCCTTAAGAGTTTCTTTTATTAAATTTTTATATTTATAATATAAAAAAAAAACTTATATTCTTTCAAATAGTTTGGTATTTATCTATTTTTTTATTGTTATAAAATAATTGGTAGTAAAAATAAGTTTTGAAATTAAATATAGACTATACATAATTTGTGCATTCGAAATAAATAAATGCAATAAGTTGTTTGCATTTTTAACTGAAATAAACAAGGACTATATGCTTTTTGGAACCTTAAGCTGATACAATAAACTTTCCAGCCCATTATAGGACTTTCTAATCTATACAAATTAATGTTTATTCCAGCGCAGCCTATTGAGCTTCATTTAAGTCACAACAGGCTGCTCTATAATCTCATCGTTAACCGGGCTATGAAATTGTCCTTTCTCATGTAGGGTGCAAAAGATTCTTTAGAGGATGGAGCTAAGTCTTAATAAAGACTTTTACCGAGGACCCAAGTTTCCGAAAAATTAATCAATTAATATGTTTTTAATAAAGAATTCCTTGAGAGGCTCAGAAAAAGGGTTTATTATGACAGTGATCCTATGATAAAAATGGAGGTTTGTGTCCTTTTCAAGTATTTTTTTTTAATCCTGAAAAGTGGATAACATCCTAAGGAGTATAACCGCGGATCTGACAATGTACCAGTTGGAGCACTATGACTATAAAATAATTTGATTATTTTATTGTTATAATTTTTATATAAAATTTTGGAATAATTTCGTTACTAAAATTATTTCAAATAATAATAAAAAAAAGACAAAAATAATAAGTTAGCAGAGAATTTTTTTTATAAAAAGAAACATTGCAAAAAATAATACTAATCCTATTTACAGATCAATAATCGTCTGTCTTATCTGACTAGGATATTTCCTTCAATTTAGTTTTTGATATTTACAAAGATACGTTATCTACTATTAAATATATCAATCCGATCATTTTGTTTGCAATTGTTAAAGGATACTAAATCCTTTTTATACATTGTTCTGTAGAAATAATAGTCAAAATACGAATATTGTGATCTCTTCTTTGCACAAACATATAAATACTGATTTAACGCCTGAAGAAAAAGGGGTTATACCACCGGTATAATATTCTCTATATAGATTGGATAGATGCACAAGGATGCTTTGTCCATCGATTCTGTATGTATGTATGTATTTATTTTTATAGTCTTTGATCTTAACCGCAAATATATATTAAGAGTTTTTGCAAATAAATGCATACTTTTATTTTCATGATATTCTTCTAAACATTGAAATTTTTCCATTATTCATATGATAAAATTATTCAAAAAATATCTAGACTGCATACCTTTGTTGTTTATCCTTTCAGTTCATTTATTTACGATATTTTAGTTATAATCTTTTCATTATAGTCTTAGTCCATTTATTTGAATATTTAAGAATAAAAACAGATTCTTTTCAGCAGTCGTAAAAGTGCATATTTTAATATTACTAATGCAGTATGATATGTCATTGATAAATGTAACAAAGAATAAATTTATTGAATTAAAATTGATTTATTTTTATTTTTAATCTCATTTTAGCTCATAATAATATTGACAAAATAATACCATTTGTTAAAATCTGTAAGATAGGCTTTAGTTTCGACTGAATAACTTCAAAATTAGTTGTAAATTTTTTACCACCAAGTCATTTCTTTATGTTTGGAAAGATAAAATAGTCTCAGAGTACCAAATCTGAAGGATATGATGGATAACAAAGCAATTAATAATATAATTAATTATTTTTGCCGATGAATGTGCAGATGCATTGTGGTGATGAAAAATAACCAAAATTTTCGTTGCTAAATGTGGTTGTTTTGTCTTGATTTTATTATTCAACTGGATAAATAATACAGTTCCATTATTAATATAGAAAAAGACTATACCATGTGTATCCTAGAAAATCGATATATTTTCCATCTTTGGTGTATATTCGCTAGTAGAAATTAATTGTTTTAATTGAACTTTGATTCCTGGTGTATAATGGTGAATTCATGTTTCATCAAAAGCTATGAATTGATCTAAAAACTCATTTGGAATATGCTTAAAATTTTTCAAACAATCCATTGAAGTTATAACACAAAAAAAGTTTTTGGTCAGGTATTAGCCTAATTAAGTAACCTACTTCTGAATCACTGTATACGATGGTGAGGAGTCTTCATTATCTTTTTGAAGCTTGGTTTTACTTTCGAAAATGTTTTTTTTCTTTCAAAAAATTGCATTGAAATTTTCTATTTTCCATATTAATAAAAAAACACAAACACTGTCTACTTTTAATAGCTGCCAAATTTAAGGTAATACACAGATATTAATAAAAATTTATACATCATCTTCAAGACAATTCTAAATTATAAAAAGAGTATCGATTTGCAAATATCAGCTACGTTTCTTGCATTTATCACTGACTTATCATATTACCTCTTTTGATAAAAATAAGATAAATATTTCTTAACATCAACTATTAATTATAGCTAAATTAAATTATATACTATACAATTTAATTTAATACAAAATTTATTGGAAAAAGTTAATATAAAAATTGAAGTTTTGTGTAATTTTTTGTAGAAAAGCTTCAAATTATGAGTAAATAATTTCTGAAGAATTCCCTATTCTGATTTATAAATTCTACAATATAAAATTTGTATTGTATTACATTTTTTTTCTTCTTTTTTAAATATTTACATTTATTATTAAATTTAAATAAATAAAAGAAAAAAAAATAACCTAAATAATTTCATGTCAATTTAAGGTAGAATATCGCTTTTTTTTTTAATCTAGTAAAACTGTTACAAATTTGAAGCACATTTACCCATCATCAATTACGGCTTCTGTATTGATTTATTTATTTATTCAATTTGTATTGTTGTTATTAATATGAATTCCCCCTAATGATTAAAAAGAATAAAAGTACTTTTCTATATCTAATTGGTTTCATTAGATTATATACAAGTACATGATTCCAATATTAAGGTACCCTAAACTATCCCCTTACCAATAATAATTTCCGTATGAAAAATTCATAAAGTAAAATATTTTATAAACTCCACCCTTTTATCATAAGTAAGGGATGACATATTACCCTTATATGTATGTATGTACACTCGTATACTATAAAATCGAAATCTCGTTACTTCTAATTTGTCATCATTTGACAACGGACCTTTAAATATAATTTTTATTAATAGAAAACTAAAATATTCTTCTTAATTGTATTTGTGTATGAATTATCCTCATCCTTGATATGGCCAGTTGAAGTTGACGGAAACAACAAAGTGCTTATAATAATAATAGCAACAAAAATTTCTTTTGGTAAAAAAAAAAAAAAAACACAGTATCGTCAATAGGAAACTTAGCCGGGTCGGACCGGACTATCTCTTTCTTTTTATTTTTATTTGTATTCGACTCTTGAAAAATTGGCCTGACTTGCGTTATACTCTGGCGCAGTGCTACACGTGAAGAGGACAAATTATGAGGGGATGATTTTATTGTAAAATACTTTTATAGCACAATGTAAAAGATACTTGAGGGCATAAATGTTAACAATGTAAACAACGAGAAGACAATAGTTGCTGTAGGCCAACCCCTGAAAAATGAACATGACTAAGAGATACAGAAACGTTTGGCAAACTAATACAAGCGATAGTATTCGGTAATTTCTATAGTAGCTTGTGTGAATTGTAGAAAGTCTCTATACATACTATTATATAATTTATATTCATTACATAAAGTTAAAAATATATTGTAGATACTTTCATATGCCTGTACATATTGGCACTCGTTCTTAACGAAGAGAACAATAATTGCAATTGGAAGAGCATCTGTCTGTGCTGCACTTTGAATCTATTTTGTATATTTTCCATTCGAATGAGTTCCGTATTCATCCCTTATTCATATTCTTTCAGATTCCAGCCCTCTACCAATAATCAAATTCTATCTCTTTCCACTTAAAAGCCATAATGGAACCTCAAAAAAATTCTTGATTAGTTGCGGCTATAAAAGTTTCAAGTGTGTTCGCCATAGCCAGGCATTTTACCTTTAATTTTCAACACTTCGAATAATGAATGAACATGCAGTTCCATAATAATTCGAAACTAGCAGATAGTTTTTAGGAGTTTTTTTTCCATCCCCCGTTAAGTGCAAAAAAACACTATCTACTAGTAAATGCTACTATTAGGCTTCTGTATAATGCCTTCTTACCGTTCGTTTAGATAAAAACAGATTTTATTATTACGAGGACATAAAGAGTGTTTCATGAATTATTGTATATGCTAAGGATATGTTTTGTATGGAAAAGTATCCGTAAAATTGTCATTTCGTATAACATTTTTTTAAAAAAATAAATCGATGACTAGACAAACTGACGACATTGAATAGAATTTTATTCATTTGGTATGGGCTCTACTCATAATTTGAACTTCGAAGAGCGGGTAGATTTTGTCAGATGATGTTCATGGTCATTTGGAAATATTGCCTTTTGTAAAAGTTATTTTGTTCGAAATGATATTCTTATGAAAATTTTCCACTTAATTAAATCAGAATTGTTAGGTTTTATAGTTTTATGTAAAATGCGTAAGGATATAATTTAAGGAATATATTTTGTGTGTGGTTATTGTAACTAGGATCTGTACAAAAAATTATATTCTTAGAAAAATGTGTATGAAAATTGCAAATAAATGTTTTTTTTTATAGATTTTAGTAATAAATTTTTAGTAATTTTTCAAGCATTATGAAAAATATGGGTTTTTATTTATAAAATTCTTAATAATTAATTTTTTTTTATTTAATTACTGTTTAGAAAAGGCAAAAACTTTGATTGTTTCATGTGTAGCACTTTAGGTTTTGAGTGTTTCAGGATTCATATCACTTTGGCTAGTATTTTTCATCGTCAAAATATATTATTTTTTTAGTTTTCAATTAGATTTTTTATCTATTATTTGCATATTAAAAAATGTTCGTATGACATTCAAGTTAAACTAAATTATTTTACTCGAAAGTGCTGACCATAAAATCGAAATATGGCAGAAATGTAATGAGACGGATTTTTGTTGTTGCTACAATTATATTATTAAATATTAAGTTATTCCGTTCTATTCTTCATAGCAGTACTGGCTGTCTTCAACTGCAATCGCCTTCAGCTCCTCGGTTACGCTACATTGGATGTAATTTATTGATCTTGGGAAACATAATACGAGGTCTGTTCAAAAAGTTTCGCGAATTTTCTGTTTTTTCAAAAATTATTTATTTATTCATGAATATCTATTTTGTCCCCTTTGAAATAATCCCCACCAGATGTTATACACTTATGCCAAAGTTTTTTCCAATCTATTAATCGACGGGCTAACCTCAATTTTCGATATTTATGGGGATAGCCATGTGAAGCCATTTTTCAGATCCTTTTAACAGCTCCATTATTAATCGACGGGCTAACCTCAATTTTCAATATTTAAGACCTCCTTGAGCAGGTACCATCATCTACTGCTTCTTGGCCCTTTAAAAATGCTTCAGTTCCAAGATGATACCCTTTCAAATGATTTTTTTTATCTTGGAGAACAAGATCAGGTAAAAATCTATCCCTACGGTACCACATAACTCCTTTTTTCCGCCAACAATTTGTAGATGGAGATGGCTGTTTGATAGGAGACGTTGTCATCGTAGATCATCCAAATGTCTCAGATCTGAGAGCTTTTGAAGAGTTTCTTTATAAAACAACTTATTAATCGACCGTCTAATCTCATAAAAAAACCATCTGACCTGATTAAAAGAAATGTTCTCCATAGGCGGTTGGAACTTTTCGTAAGGCAAAAAAACTCAAGCTTAACATAAAATTTGATGACACATTGTTACTCAAAATTTTTCTGTTAAATTTTTTATAATCCATTAAAAAAACCGGACAAGCTTTATTTTGGGTTAAAGTCTTCAGTGAGCGATACCAGTCTCATTACTCTGCCAATATATATATTGATTGCTGGGGAACTTGGGTTCTCAGCAAATATCATTGTTAACTCTTAGCAGTATCCTTCGAAGAATCTATCGATCCCTACTTAATTGGTATCAGAAAGACCCTGCTCGGAAAGTTCATGGTGGCATTTATGGTTCTATAGGATGAAACAAGTTAGTTTTCTTCTTCTCAATAATAAACCTTTCCATATTTTATCTCATGTAAAAATATTAAAAACAATTAAAAAAAGTACAAAAAAAATTGTTTTTAAATAAATTAGATGTGAACTTTATTCATTTCATTAGATGTGAACTTTATTTTCCTCTTAAAAGATATTATAGTATTTCGAATGAAAACGTTCTCTATTTTCAAAATAAGTTAAAGGCAAGTAATCAGTTAAATGGAATTGAAATGAAATCATTGCGACGCGTACGTGATCAAAATTACACTTTGTCGATTTTAATATTTAAAATTTTTAATAACTAACACAAATAAAAAATTAATGTTTCTCCCACACAATTATTATATTGAACGAGTACATAACTATGTGTAGTATAGCTGACACTTTGTTTACGATAATTTTAAATTTCACACATTCTATAAATAGAATATAAATACAGTATTATTTTCGTATGTGGGAGTATACTATCGTATAAATTCTATCGATTTTATAACAAAATAGTTCTATTCAAAAAGGACAGTTGCGTGTTCATATCATATTAAAAATGATTCCATTTATAGTCTACGATAATTATAATAATATATGTGATATCTAGTATTTTTGTTATGAATTTATGTACATAAATGTTTTGATGAAAATTTTGTTATATACCAAAAAAAAAGGGCTTTTAGTTAGTATTTTCTATATTGTCAAAAGATAGAAGGATTATCTGAATTATGGTTGTGCGGTTATATCTTATAAATAAGATATGCTCTTTGCTAACTTGATAGAGAATATATAAAATTTAATTACATTTAAATGTAAATATAATGTTTATATATAAATTAAAAGATTTTATAAATAAAAATAATTGTTTTATAAAATTTTTGAATAATAGTTTTAATAAAAAAAAAAAATAAATAAATAAAAAAAATAAACAATTTTTACTCTTATTCGTATTTTGTATAAATTTGAAAGTAAAATTTTTATTCAAAAAATTTCCAACATTTTTAAAGTATAAAAACGTGGTTTTCATTTAAGTGTTTATGAAAAAGAACTCCACCCACAATTTTTATTTGTATTAAAATAAATACGAAGGGACACGCGTCCTAGAGAAGGTAAACCCAATACAATAAATTCAAAATGGTCAAAAACACCAACACAAGATACCACAGCAAGCTAACAAAAAAAATTTGAATCTTGTTCATTGGTTTCGAATGCATTGGAAAGGATATTTTCAACGTGTGTGCACACATATATAAGGTTGATTGTATATGTGTACAACCATATTGCGAAATGTTAAGAGTATGATCAACTGCATAGTAAATAAGAAAATTTTGTATATACAATAGAATCTCCGGAATATATTTATAGTTTGTCGTCGGCGTTGCTCTATGCTCGGAAGGACTCTGTACATTTTCTAATAGATTTAAGTGTGACAAAAGCAATATTCTTCTATGTTGGATAGTATTCAAGATTCCTTTCTTTACCATTTAAACTTATAACTATTCGATTATCGAATTCCGAATACTTGAAAATTGAACACTGACATCAAACGTTCGAAAGTGCAAATATAAAAATGATTAAAAAAGATTCCATACAATCGAATTTTTCTGAATGTCCTTCTGAAGATGCTGTTTTTTCTTCTTCTTTTTATGTAATAATACATATAAAAAAGTTTACTGAAAATATTCATTTTTTTTTTTTTTTTTGGTGTGCTTTTGTATTTTTAAGAACTATACCATTTATTTTTGGAATTCTTCTGAAATACTATATATTCTTTTGCTGCCTCTGATCGTGGTTATTTACCACCTCAATATACGCACTTACAATATGTAAAAAGTTGACTTCTTTTTGGCAATGTGCTCGTATTCTTTTTGTTACTTGTGATAAATTATTTTGCTTATAAATAGTGACCTTTGTTAATAAAAGGATGGTGGTACGTTCTCTTATGTCACTAATTGTGACAAATTGTCAATGCTTGGGTTTTTGTTGCACGTGGACGTAATTAAGAATAGTATAACACCAGGTGTGGAATATAATGGAAAAATATGATCAACACCTTTTCTGATTGCCTATTCTTTAATTCACTTTTATTTATTTTTATGATTTCAATATGGAATAGAAAATATTCATATAAGATTCATAATTTTGCCGGAACAAACTAGAAAGAAATATTTATAGCGACTCATTCTGGGTAACATTAATTTCCTAGATCAAAAAGCAAAAAAAATTACTATTATAGTTTTTTTATGCATTTTAATTTACACAAATTACTTTGAATTGAAATTTAACAATACTTAATCGAATTAGACTAATTTTGTAACATACACGTTACAATAATAAAAGCGCAGTTAAATATTTAGATGTGACCTATTAAAAAAAATATGAGCTTTTTAAATATTTAAAAATAAAAATGTTGTCAATCATTTTGCTTACAACTGAAAGGTTTTCCATATTGTGTTTCGAAAAATTGATCTCTGTTAATTGACAGTTGCTAAAAAAAATATGTATTTTAAGATATATATTTTTTTAGCAACTGTCAATTAACAAGAACAAAACAATACATAAAAGTTGTAAAAACAATTCTGCCATAGCCACGTTTTGCAAACAATTTTTGGATGAGGCTCTTTTCTCGTGCAGTGGATTCGTCGATAAGCAAAAATATCATATATGGGGCTCTGAAAACCCACAAATGTCTATGGAAAAGCTATTAATCTATGAAAAGTAATTGTTTGGTGTGTAATTTAATATGAATTTGTCATTTTTTTGAAAATTAAAAAGGAAAAACCGACTGTTTTTTTTTGACTGTTATTCCCATGTGATAACCGAATTTTTAAATTAGAAATAATAAAGTATTATTAAAATTTACATAAAACGACAAATTTCTACGTTATTATACTTAAAGTTTTTAGGATACGTAGTTTTGAGATTTTATACTATCAATTGACCTACGAGATCTTTTGCCGATGGACTTTTTTTTTATAAAACTTATTTAGATAAATAATTTCTGAGCTTGATTTGAACACCAACATCTAACAAATAATGGCCGTATTACAGACCAAATTGTGTGAAAAAATGATTAAAAAATTGCATTGAAATCCTGCATCAAAAAGTTTTGTGTCCAGTTTTTGATTTGTGTAATATTTAATATATAATGGAAAAGTTTAGTTAATATATGTTAGTAATATAAAAATTATATAAAAAACTAAATTTAAAAGGTGTATAAGCTTAAATCGGCTGTTTGGTCATAGATGGCGTGAGTGAGCGTATTAAGCTAACATGGGCACGGGACAAGAAGCGTGAAAATCGGCCTAGGAAGGTTGAGGTCCACCATCAATTGCAGGCTCTTTTGGACAAAAACGATACCCAATCATAAAAAATGCTCGCGCAGCAATTGGATTTTACTCAACCAGCCATTTTCTGACGTCTACGTGCCATGGGAAACATTGAAAAGATCGGAAAATGGGTGCCGCATGAATTGAACAATAAGCAGATGGAGCGACGCCAAAACACATGCGAAACCTTACTCGCCAGACAATAAAGAAAGTCGTTCCTGCGTCGGATTGTGACAAGCGATGAAAAGTGGATATATTTCGAGAATCCTAAATGCAAGAAATCGTGGGTTGATCCCGGCCAACCATCAACATCTTCCCCAAGACCAAATCGCTCCAGACGGAAGACGATGCTGTGCTTTTGGTGGGATCAGCAGGGTATTGTCTACTATGAGATGTTGAAACCTGATGAAACTGTCAATGCCCACCGCTTCCTACAACAACTGATCAAATTGCAAAGTGCTCTGCTTGAAAAATGAAGACACTCAACTGGGAGGTGCTACTCCACCCCGATTATTTACTAGACCTTACCCCTTCCGACTACCACCTGTTTTCGTCGATGGGCCTCGCGCTCGCTGAGCAGCACTTCGATTCTTATGAAGACGTCCGAAAATGTCTTGATGAGTTGTTTGCCTCGAAAGAGAAGGAATTTTTTGACTAAAAAACAGCGGATTTAAGCTTATACACCTGGTAAATTCTTTTTTATTAATTTTCACTTTCCAAAGTGCAAATTAGATAGTATGCTTTTACAAAAAAAGAAATGTTTTAATTACTTAATTTTTATGATTTTTTCTTATAAAAAGTAACTTATAAAAATAGTGATTTATCAAAAAAACTTCTACAAACTTTTTCTTAATTTACGTATTTTTTTTGAGTTTTTAAAAAATATCACATTTTAATAGTTTTGCAAAATAAACTTTTAAATTATTGTATAATGCTCGTATTAGAAAAAAAGTTTTTAAATAAGAGAATTTTAATTCAAAAATGAAATTATATTAAATCCCTTGAAAAAATAGCTTTAAGTTCTTTAACAAACTTAGTCCTGTCACAAAAGAGAAGGAATTTTTTTCTTCATCTTATTTATGCGTCGCAATAATGTTATCGATACTCTCGTACCCATACAATGTAAGATGAAAATATAAATCGTAGTTGCGAGATTATTATGTACACAATTTTGTTGACTAATTCTACGTAAATTGATTTTCTCAGAAAGTGCGTTAACAATTTTATTCAAAACCTATTCAATACTCGTACGTGTATACATTTACACTTGGCTTATCCGTTAGGAAGAGATTAGTAAAAAGTGACACAGCAGGTAATAAACATGACATTCGATTAAGTCCTTAAACAGTTTGTAAAGTTTTAAATAGTATTATGCACCTTAAAGGATAAATTGTGATTGCTTAACTGATTTTCATTCCCACAAATATATCCGCATACAAAAATGTCCATCTCAATACGGAAGTTATGTGCTATATCCGGTGATGTGCTCGTGTACGTTCACCACCATATGGCGGAGGAGGGTTCATAGAAAAATGTCAAGGTTTGCCGAATGCGGCCAATACTAATCTAAATGAGCTCGAAGCATGTAATCCCTGACATTGTACATTTATCTACTGATAAACTGCACAAACATTGCAAGAAAATGCGAAGAGAAGAATATAATTTTCTTTTAATCCTATTACGTGAATCAAGTGACAACAAACAGGTGTCATATCATTGTCCAGTTACTTTGGCGTCAAGTTCGATTACAAGTTAGCCTATCGGACTGTCTACCTTTCCAAATCCGTAGCAACTTCTTTGTCTAATAATAAACGAGCGTACCTATCGTCCACAACTGCGTGGTCTTTTGTACGTAGATGGAAATTCTTCAAAGTAGTTACCATTTTACTCCTAATACAATAATTTCGTTCATCACATTAAGACCTGACATAAGGATTATTAGAAAAAATATTATTTCCTTTGTTTGGTAAATGAGACCTCACAGAGATTATAATCCATATTTTATGAGTATACGAGGTCTATTCAAAAAGTATCGCGAATTTTGTGTTTTTTCAAAAATTATTTATTTATACATAAATATCTATTTTGTCCCCTTCAAAGAAATCCCCACCAGATATTATTTACTTGTGCCAATGTTTTTCCCAATCCTCGAAGCACTTAAAAAAATCATTTTTTGTGATATTGTTCGGTGCCTCCTTCGATACCGTCTTCATGTCCTTAATCGTAGTGTAGCATCGTCCTTTCATGGGGCCCTTCAGTTTCTGGAATAAGAAAAAGTCACAGGGGGCCAGATCTGGGGAATACGGTGGCTGCGGCAATATTAATGTGTTGTTTTTGCCCAAAAATTCAGGGGTGTTATCATGGTGCAAAAGCCAATTTTTGTTCTTCCACAAATCCGGACATAACTTGCAGGTAATATTCCTTATTAATCGTTCTACCCTGTGACAAAAACTCATGATGCACCACGCCCCTGCAATCGCAGAAAACTGTAAGCAAATCCTTCACATTCGACCGAACTTGACGCTTTTTTCAGTCTTGGCTCATGCGGCAGCTTCCATTGGGATGATTCAGATTTAGTTTCCATGTCATAACTATAAACCCATGATTCGTCATCAGTTATGACCCTTTGGAGCAAATTTGGGTTACCACGGACAGAGTCCAACAGCTCCTTAACAATGTTAATGCGAAGCTGTTTTTGGTCGAAATTGAGCAAAAATCGAAGACGAGCCAAAACACGTGCAAGCAAAGCAGCTGTCAAAAATTAACTGAATATTCAAAATGGCCGAACTTAGCGGCATAAGTGAGAGACATGAGTACCAACATAACGCCACAAAAAATCGAAATTTGAATATACGTTACCCGCGGAAATTCAACATTCGCGATAATTTTTGAACATACCTCGTATAATGTATTATCCATTTTATAATTCGGAAAGTACATCTCTTTTATATTATAAATAATAAATTTAATATATCAATTAAGATAATATTTATTTAGATTGATATTCGCCATATTATATTATTTATCGTTTTATTTATAAAAAAATATAAGTGAAGTGTGCTAGTAAATTATTAGAACAACAGGTCTGAGGTCCTGATTTTACGATAAAATTTTTTTTAAGCGATAGGGCTCGTTTCTGGGTTGGTGGATGTATAGATAAGCAAAATTTACTATAAATTAAGCTTTGAAAATGTATAAGTGCTTATGTAAATGTCATTGAATCCACAAAAAGTGTGTTTTTGGTATGAATTTTGCTCTGAATGGGCTCGTATTTCTTTGAAAATGAGTAAGGAGAAAAGATTATCCTCAATTCTGAGCGCTATGATCGTATTATAACTACTTTTTGCTAGCCGAAACTTAGATATTTTAATTTAGATTATACATGGTCTTCACAAAATAGTAGCACAAGCAATACAACCTGATAAATTATGTTTTCTTCTGCGCGAAATTTTCAAGTACTGACCGAATTACAAGTCGACATATGCGAACAATTTATCAAATATTACCACAAAAGGCTCGACTCCTGCAATTACTTTTATAACAGATATTTGAATAATATTATACCATATTTTATACAAAATTGCAAGTTTTATCCAATTTACAATAATAAAAGTTTAATAAAAATAAAAATACTGATTGTTTTTATAGAACTTAAACTTTCCGTGAATTAGAAAATATTTTTTCTATGGTCTATAAATAATATTATAATTGGACTAGTTTCCTTGATAAATACTAAAAACGGTGAGATTTTTATTGAGAAATGAATTTCTTAATAAATTTTTTTTCAAAATTCTAATTAAAATTGTATTTTATCTAACTTTTATAAAAGATATTCATTAAAAGAACATGCATAAAAAGAGATATATTTTTAGATTTTTCCTAAAAGTGTTGAAAGGAAAGCTTTTTTTTTAATTTTATTTATTTGAAAATTTTATTTAATACTATTAATTTTAATAGTATTCAATTATTTCTCGTATAATTTGTATCTTATCCACTTCATTTATACCGACTATTTAGTAACAACTAAAGCGTACGATAATTATTTTACAAGATCACTTCGAACTCAGCAACGCAGTACAAACATACAAGGTTTGTTCAAAAAGTGTCGCGAATTTTGTGTTTTTTCAAAAATTATTTATTTATTCATGAATATTTGTTTTGTCCCGTTCAAAGTAATCATCACCAGATATTATACAAATGTGACAACGTTTTTTCCAATCTTCGAAGCCGTTCAAAAAATCATTTTTTGTGATCTTGTGCAGCATCCTTCGATGCCGTCTTTATCTCCTCGATCGTTGCGTAGCGTCATCCTTTCATGGGGCTCTTCACTTTTGGGAACAAGAAAAAGTCACAGGGCGCCAGATCTGGGAAATACGGTGACTGCGGCATTAATAGTGTGTTGTTTTTGGCCAAAAATTCGTGCAGAAGCAACCATGCATGAGCAGGTGCTTTATCATGATGCAAAAGCGAATTTTTGTTCTTCCACAAATGCGGGCTTTCTTTTGTGGAAGAAAACTGTAAGCCCCTGCAATTGAAGAAAACTGTAAGCAAAACCTTCACATTCGACGAAACTTGGCGCGATTTTTTCGGTCTTGGCTCGTGCAGAAGCATCCATTGGGATGATTGAGCTTTGGCTCATAACCATAAACCCATGATTCGTTACCAGTTATGACCCTCTGGAGCAAATTTTAGTCGTCGCGGACAGAGTCCAACAGCTCCTTAGTAATGTTAATGCGATGCTGTTTTTGGTCGAAATTGAGGAATTTTGGTACGAATTTCGGGGCGACCCGTCTTACGCCAAATCATTGGTAAAAATCGAATGGATCGAGCCAATCGATATGTTTAATTCCTCAGCAACTTCTTTAACGATGATTCGATTATTGGCCAATACTATTTTCTTCACTTTATCAATGTTTTCATCTGCTGTTGACGTGCTCGGGCGTCGTTCACATCTTCTCGCCCCTCTGAGAACATTTTGTACCACCGATAAACATTGCTTCGGTCCAAGGTAGCTTCATCATATGCCACAGTCAACATTCGGAATGCGTCCGCACAATTAATTTTGTTTTTCACACAAAATTTGATACAGATTCTTTGATCAATTTTTTGGAATGGGCAAAAATCGAAGACGAGCCAAAACACGTGCAAGCAAAGCAACTGTCAAAAATTAACTATACATTCAAAATAGCCGAACTTGTTGGTATAATTGAGAGACATGATTACCAATATGACGCCATAAAAAATCGAATATCGAATATACGTAACCCGCGGAAATTCAAAATTTGCGATAATTTTTGAACAGACCTCATATCGCCATGTCAGATCATAATAATTTGAATATTATTATTATAATAATTTGAATAAAAAGCGAAATTTCTGTATTTTTTATCAACTTTATCATAAATCATACTGAAAGTATAATACACAAATAATTGACAAATTCCGTTTCAAATAAATAATATTATTTCGTATATGTTTAGTAGGCCAAAAATATACTTATTATTGATTACAAATTCAGATAATTGACTAGAAATCAATAAAACGTGAAATTGAATTAAACTTTGAACCAAACTTGGATATTTATTCAATTATGTTCAGTTTTGGTTCCTAGAAGCATAATCTCTAATTATTTAAGTAATTTCATAAAAAATTTCATTATTATTAGGAATTCTTATTCTTTTATAACATTTGTCGACTAGCTAAACAAATAAATTTAAAAAACAATAATCATATTAAAATTTTCCCGATTTATGTTAAAATTGTGCAAAACTTTTGAACAATATCGTTTCTTATTCTCAAAGCAATCAAATTGATTGAATACACTTCCATTACAATTTTATCTAAATTGTATCGATTTCTTTTTGATATCTTTCCTTATACTGAAGATTCTGATTTGAAAGTTTTCCATTTCTCTTATTTCGATTGTCTTCTCCACTTGAGGGATTTCAGAAAAGAACTCTCCAAACTCTTACCAAACTACATTTAAGTGGTATTTTTTGTACTAACAAATCAAAGTGTTTGTTCATATCGATAAACAATTTCTTGTTTACAATTTGTTTTAACTTTTGACATACAATCTATCGGTTTTTTATTAATATTATTATTATAATTTTTTTAATTCGTTCAATAATTTATAAGAAATATTTCTATTTGTGCTTTTAATTATTATTAAATAATAACATTTTGGTTAAAAGTTTTATGATTGAATATATTAATTAAAGAATTTTTTTTGATTTATTGAAAATATGTATAAATATTTTCTAATAAGTTTTTTGTTCACATAAAATAATTTTTATGTAAATATTAACTTTTGATATTATATATAAAAAATAATAGTAAGAGAAAAACAGGCTTTGGATGATGATTTTTGAAAACAAAAATTTTTTCAGCGATAAGGCTAATTTTTTGCTAGGCAGAAAGGTTAGTAAGCAAAATCACCGTATATGGGGTACTGAAAAGCCCTTAATTGACATTTGGGCTGAAAATATCATTGAGCAGTATTTCTTTGAAAATAAATCTACAGCATATGTGATTTCAACTAAACAATACCCTATAAGATACAGAAAATGAAGTTTTTTTTACCTTTATTTCGCGAATATTGAATTTTGAGAACATTTCAGAAATATTATCCGTCAAATATGAGCTATAGTCCGAAATGTACAAAAATATCATCAAAATTACATTACAAAAATCGAATCTTGTAAGAAGTCCCGTAGCGGCCATTTAAATTGTAAGGTCCAAGCAATATAATCAAATAAAAAAAAAACACTTTCTGTAGCACAAATTGGATAACCCTTTACTCTAAAAATTGTATTAAGAAACATTTTTATAATTTTTCAAATAGTTTTTTTCTAAATTTTTTAACTGAAGTACGAATTTTAGAAAAAAGCAGTTCATGTACAAGCATTTTATTACCAAGAAAGTACCAGGTTTATTAGCTTAAATCCGCTTTTTTTTAGTCAAAAAAACACATGTTTTTTTTCAAAGAAACCAAAAACAAATTTATTCAAAGTACTTGCCCACGCTAGCTACACATTTTTCCCATCTCTCGGGCAATTTGTGGATACCACGCCAAAAAAATTCTTTCTCTTTCGAGGCAAACCGCTCATCAAGCCATTTGCGGACGTCTTCGTAAGAATCGAAGTGCTGCTCAGCGAGCGCGCGGCCCATCGACGAAAACAGGTGGTAGTCGGAAGGGGCCAGATCTGGTGAATAAGTATGGTGTGGTAGCACCTCCCAGTTGAGTGGCTCCAAGTAGTTTTAGACCATTTTTGACGTGTGCGATGGTGCGTTGTCGTTGAGGAAAATCAGCTTGCAATGTCTTTGTTGATAATCCGTCTTTTTTTCATGCAGAGCACGTTGCAATTTGATCAGTTGTTGGTGGTAGCGCTGGGAATTGACAGTCTCACTAGGTTTCAACATCTCATAGTAGACGATACCCTGCTGATCCCACCAAACGCACAGCATCGTCTTCCGTCCGAAGCGATTTGGTCTTGGGGAAGATGTTGATGGTTGGCCGGGATCAACCCACGATTTCTTGAATTTAGGATTCTCGAAATATATCCACTTTTCATCGCCTGTCACAATCCGATGGAGGAACGACTTTCTTTTTTGTCTGGCGAACAAGATTTCGAATGTGTTTTGGCGTCGCTCCATCTGCCTATCTTTCAATTCATACGGCACCCATTTTCCGATCTTTTCAATCTTCCCCATAGCACGCAGACGCATGAAAATGGCTGGTTGAGTTACACCCAATTGCTCTGCGATCATTTTTTATGATTGGGTATCGTCTTCGTCCAAAAGAGCCTGCAATTGATGGACCTTAATCTTCCTAGGCCGATTTTCACGCTTCTTGTCCCACAAGTCAAAATTGCCGTCTTTGAACCGACGAAACCAATCTCGACACGTTGTTTCCAATAAAAAACTGTCACCATAGACATCCATAAGCATTCTATGCGATTCGGCAGCCGATTTCTTCAAATTGAAGCAGAAAAGCAGAGCTTCCCGCAATATGCTCTTTTTCTGGCACAAAACTAGACATGATTACCAAAGAAAAAATGTATGCTGTTGTACGAAATTGCTAAAAATGTGCACTGATTAATGTTGACAGATGTCAAACTCATAAAAAAAAGTATGGTGTGCTTACGTATGGTGTGAAATGTTAAGTATGGTGTGAAATGTTAATTTTCACCTCTTTTTTTTAGGGCTACGTATTAAGTCCAGCGACGGGTTAAATTCCTTCTCATCGAGTTTTTATATTCCAGTGAAAGCTCAATTATTTAACCTCACACAAAATACAGGCAACATTTTAATGTTAGAGTATCTCTGAGCGACAACACGATTTGCAACCATATTTTCGGGATGCAAAAGATGTGCGTCAGTCGGCCATCTTCCAGGAAGAGTACCTAAGAGCACTGTACGCACTGTAGCAGCAGTAGAAGGTCTGTACCCGTCATCAGGAAATCGCTTCAGAAGATTCCGAAATGGAATTTAAAAATCTTTCCATATAAGACACTAATGATTCAAACTTCACTACACTAAGGTTCTCAACAGTGACGGCCATACGCCATTTTGGTTTAAGTAAGGCTACGGTCATAACTAGCGATGAATAGCCTTTGCTCTTATCCAGAGCATAGGTAACCATTTCTTTGAGGCAGCATATGGTATTATTTTCTTTGTATAGCATTATTTTATATAAAACGTTAGTCAATCAGAGATGCAATTAATATAATAACATTCACTTTTAATAACGAAAAGCTAATATCAACATTAAGACATCAAAGGGGTTTCTGGTCATTTGAGCATATTAGGAATTCTGACTGGCGAAATCTGCAATTAAACGACCTACATTTACGGTAATACCCGAAATGCTTTACACATTTTAGTCTATATATTCGGTAGCCAATTCGATATTTTGGAATTGGTCATATACAACTTCCTGTTTAACAATCTTCAATCCTCAATCTGCCAATATTGGAGAGTTTCCCCTACAGTGCTGGATATTCTTAGGCACCTACCTTAGTGTTACTTATTCGTTCCTTGGCCTTAATAACAAAATATAAACTAGTTATTTCTGCCTTACTAACCGGTGTTATCTAATAAAAATTTTGTCATTTCAAAAATTTATTATAAATATTTAAAAAAAAACCAATTTGACAATTTTTGAAATTTAAAAAATTATAGTTGCTGATCTAAAATTAAAATGAAATTCAAAATTTTATACATTTTTTGCAAGGGTAGATTTGTAAAAATAAAAACTATTTTTTTGATAGTTTTATAAATTAGTGTAATTTTAAAAATGTTTAATCTTAGAAAGATTGTAAATTAATTTTGAGCCTTTTTTAATTAAGCTAGAATTAGATGTGATCGCATAGGATACATGATGCGGTAACATTTGATCGAAGAGTGCATATGGCATTTTTTTTTAAGGGATGTAAAATTTTCTGTTTATTGAAGAGTTTATAAAAGTCATAAAATTTGGTATAAAAAAAAAGTATGATTTACTGTTTAGCGAAAGGCTAAAAACAGAATTGGAGATTTTTCGCCCAGCTTTTACTAAATTTTTCTTGACCTACTTTTACCAAAAAAAATTTTTTATTTAAATAAAAGTTTTTATAAATGTTTCGTGCGAAAAATAGTCTAAATTTTTTGCTCAATATTATTTTCTTACATAATCAAATCAATATAATTTGTTACTTCTAACAACTGAAATAAAATCTTATTGTTATTATTATTATTATTATAATAGAATTTATTTATTTGTCAATTGTCAATTGTAGCTTGAAATTGTCAAAAACATAATGCAGTCATCATTCTACTTTATTTTATTTTATCCAAATTGTCATTATTATGCGTAATAAAATTTTCAAGACGAACACGAATATCCTAATATAAGGTGTAGAATGCAACAAAAAAAAATGAAATAAATAAAATAAATATACTCAAATATAATGTTACGAAATAATTGACTATTACAAGAGTCTATCCTGTACATTCATACCTAGGATATTACATATCATTTTGATGTTAATCAAAACAAATTTTCATGAGAAAAAATTACTTTGAGTTCATGAAATTCAATGACTTGCGTATACGAGGTACACCTGTACACACTATGGGTAATGTCATTGAACGTTGCTTCAATTTAGTAGTTTTTTTTCTATATATTCGACTAAGGAACACTGTTTTCTTCCTTCCTTCCATAAAATGAATATTTTCTGACGATAATTTACTCCAGCACTGAAGGACATATTCTTTTGACAAAAATAGCTTACAAAAAAATATCGCAGAATACAGGAGAGAAATAGTTTTTGCAATACGGAACAATTTTTTTGAAATATTTTAGAAATATTGAGTAGAAATATTGAGTAGAAATTTTCAGTAGAAATTTTTAGTAGAAATTTTGAGTAGAAATTTTCAGTAGAAATTTTCAGTAGAAATTTTCAGTAGAAATTTTCAGTAGCAATTTTGAGTAGAAATTTTCAGTAGAAATTTTCAGTAGAAATTTTCAGTAGAAATTTTCAGTAGAAATTTTGAAGTGACTTTTTGAGTAGAAATTTTCAGTAGAAATTTTCAGTAGAAATTTTGATTAGAAATGTTCAGTAGAAATTTTGTGTAGAAATTTTGTGTAGAAATTTTCAGTAGAAATTTTCAGTAGAAATTTTCAGTAGAAATTTTCAGTAGAAATTTTGAGTAGAAATTTTGAGCAGAAATTTTGAGTAGAAATTTTGAGTAGAAATTTTCAGTAGAAATTTCAGTAGAAATTTCAGTAGAAATTTTCATTAGAAATTTTCAGTAGAAATATTGAGTAGACATTTTCAGTTGAAATTTTAAGTAGAAATTTTGAGTAGAAATTTTGAGTAGAAATTTTCAGCAGAAATTTTCAGTAGACATTTTTAGTAGAAATTTTCAGTAGAAATTTTTAATAGAAAATTTCAGTAGACATTTTTAGTAGAAATTTGCAATAGAAATTTTGAGTAGAAATTTTGAGTAGAAATTTTCAGTAGAAATTTCAGTAGAAAATTTCGGTAGAAATTTCAGTAGAAATTTCAATAGAAATTTTCAGTAGAAATTTTAAGTAGAAATTTTCAATAGAAATTTTGAGTAGAAATTTTGAGTAGAAATTTTCAGTAGAAATTTTGAGTAGAAATTTTCAGTAGAAATTTTCAGTAGAAATTTTGTGTTGAAATTTTCAGTAGAAATTTTGTGTTGAAATTTTCAGTAGAAATTTTTTGTTGAAATTTTCATTAGAAATTTTCATTAGAAATTTTTTTGGTATAAATTTTCAGTAGAAATTTTCAGTAGAAATTTTCAGTAGAAATTTTCAGTAGAAATTTTTAGTAGAAATTTTTAGTAGAAATTTTGAGTAGAAATATTCAGTAGAAATTTTCAGTAGAAATTTTCAGTACAAATTTTCAGTAGAAATTTTCAGTAGAAATTTTCAGTAGCAAATTTCAGTAGAAATTTTCAGTAGAAATTTTCAGTAGAAATTTTTAGTAGAAAATTTCAGTAGACATTTTTAGTAGAAATTTGCAATAGAAATTTTGAGTAGACATTTTGTGTAGAAATGATGAGTAGAAATTTTGAGTAGAAATTTTGAGTAGAAATTTTGAGTAGAAATTTTGAGTAGAAATTTTGAGTAGAAATTTTCAGTAGAAATTTTCAGTAGAAATTTTCAGTAGAGATTTTTAGTAGAAATTTTCAATAGAAATTTTGAGTAGAAATTTTCAGTACAAATTTTCAGTAGAAATTTTTAGTAGAAATTGTCAGTAGAAATATTGAGTAGAAATTTTGAGTAGAAAAAATTAGTTTAATTTTTATTTTAATAAATTTTTAATAATACGAGTAAGTGGAAAAGTGTTTATTGACTGTTTTCAGAACCATACTTTTGAGATATTTTTTGATGACATTTTTGCATATTTCGAGCTATAATTGGGCCATTATTTGGCGGATGTTGATCTTTAAATACTTTTAATTTTGAAAATAATCTTCATAAATATAATCTTTCGAAATAACGCGTCCTAAAAACTTTTTACGCAATAAAACCAAAAATGTTCACGTTATGGAGCTTGAGGCACCGTTTTGATAAAATTACATATATAACTTCAATTTCAGTCTATAAAAAATCAGTTAGCATAAGGCCATAGCGATTATAATTAAGGGTAACGGGCCCTTCTTCTTCATTTTCAAAGAAGTACGTGTTTATTGTACTTTTAGAGTAAAATTACACCAAACAGACATTTTTCGCGGTACAGTGACTCTTCATAGTCTGTTGCGAGTTTGCTTATTGACATACACATATCCACCGAGCGAGAAATATCCTTCTTCGCTGAAGAATACTTTCCTCTTAGAAAGTTTTTACAATTTAAACACATTGTTTGATATTAAGAAAATCCATAATATTTATTAGTTAAAAAAAGTTCGTGTCGTTTTCTGAGATGTTTAAATCAGAGTGTGAAAATCAATTTATTCAAACCAAATGAAGGGTGTTCCATAATGATGCAAGACGTAATTGTTTCTCGGGCTATATGGCATCTTGTTAAAACCACATATCCTTTACGTCGATATCTTGCAATTAAGGTAGAAAAAACTGTTGTGAATATCCTTTACGTCGATATCTTGCAATATCTAGAAAAAACTGTTGTGAATGAATTGGTTTCTCAACAATCATTCGTGGGTTTTCTGAATCCCAAAACCAAGCTATCAATATGAAAATGAGCCTCATCGCTGAAGATGATTTCGTTCGAAATATCAATATCCACTTGCTGTTCCATAATCCATTCAACTAACTCTATCAGCAGGCTTCAGTTCTTGAGTCAATTGAACTTTGTAAGGATGAAGGTGCTAATCTTTTGTGAGAATACAATGAAGACGCCTTATTTTTTCGTGTATCACTTCATTTTTATAACTCTGAACTGCCAGCTGTCATAATATCTTCTTCTTTTTTCATTGGCAACACTTTACCGTACAAATAGTGCAAAATTCAAATAATGCGTTGCATTTTGGGACACCCTTAGTATATAACTTCTGTGGTTTCTGGTTTAAAAACTGGACGAAGTGGTTTCAAGGTCTTTCTTGAAGCCATCTTGGTTCCATTAAGAGAGTTTTTCAGAGATCAAAACAAGTGGTAGACTGAGTGGCTACGTCTGGACTATACGGTGGATATTTAAAAACTTCCCAGGCCAGTCCTGTTAATTTTTGGTGAATCATATAAGATGTATGGCGTCGAGCGTTATTGTGGTGGAAGACGGATCAATTTTGGCCATTTTCTCTCAATCGCTTGGCCTAATTTCTCGAGTTGCGGACAGTACACTACCGGATTAACAGTTTGACCGAATGATAGAAATTCATAATGAACGATTCCCATCCAGTCCCACCATAAATATATCACCTTATTGGCTATTAATCTTGGCTCTGAAATTATTTGTGATCGTTCATTTCTTTTTTTCCATGATCTCTTTTGAACAATATTCTCGTATTTTATCCATTTTGCATCGCTAGTTATGATTCCTTTCAGAAATGGCTCGATTTCATTGCGCTTCAGTAGCGTATCGCAGATGTTAATTTGGCATGGCCCATCTTGTTTTCACACTCAATTCATGAGGCTCTCAAACACTGAGCCTTTCGCAAATGGTTTAAAATGGTTTTCATGATGAATGTTTGATTCATAATCTTTATCATAACTGCTGATATGGCGATCTCGCTCATTTTTTTTGAGAAAATTCAACTCTTTTTTTTTTAGGTAATTGGCCGACCAGAATGGGGTCAGAAGAAAAACGAGCGAACCATTTCCGTGTTGCTGATTTTGATATAACACCTACACCATAAATACTACAAATTTGTTTACAAGCCTTGAAGGCGTTGTCACCTATGTTGAAGTGGTATTTAAAAAAAAATATGGCGAATTTTATCTTTATTCTGGTCAACTTTTGAACTTGAATAAGTTTTGATATAGTGATTGCTGAGTTTGTTTGCTTTTGAGTTTGTTTCTGTCGGAAAATGCGATGAACTTTCTTCACTTACTGCAATAATATTAAATGGCAAACTTTTATCAAAAGAAATATTATCCTTACCAAAAAAAAAAACTTTTAAAACTATAAAATGAATAAAAATTTATTATAATGAACCATTTTTAGAAAGAAGTTAACTTAAAAAAAATTAAATCCTTTAAAAGATGAATGAATTGTCATTTAATTTCATGACACATTAACCAATTCAAAAATTGAATAAAATTAAAGATATCGAGGGGAAAATAAACAATTTATAAACTAATCATCCATATTACCACTTCATTCTTCGTATTTATTCCGAAAAAGAGTCGAATATTTTTCTTAAGTAAAAGGCCTCTGTTATATAAGATAAATTTTTAGAAGCACGTAGCTTATACGTGCAGACCCAAAAGTTGCAAACGTCTTCATAGTTGTGACACCTAGCAAAAAATTTGATTTTGATTTCTTCCTAGAAGAGAAGCACATTTCCGACACTAAGGCTATTTATGGTAAATGGCGTTTTTTTCTTTTTATTTATTCGAAATTAAATGCAACAGTTTCAAAAACGATATCACACGCCATTAGAAAAATTTCCCATCAGGCCATATTACAGGCCCATTTTTCATTCTAATGTCAGCCATACCCTGGCCCCATTTTTGGTATATATGAAAATGTTCATTGTTTTTCTATGCTCGCACTTGTTTGTGTATTTTTTTCAATTTTATTTTTGATATCGTTAAGAAATACGAAATCTTGAAGCGGAAAGGACCATTCACAATTACTATAGAAGATGATAGACTTCAGTACGTGCTTATGGGGGCACACGAACGTACGTGTATCTAGGATACCAAATTATACCAATAGACGCTATTTTAATGTGTTCGCTCAGTATCATCTTCAAAGCCCAAAAGAAACGTTGGGGAAGGGGAAGGGGGTGAGTATGAATGTTCTTGTTTTCGTTTGTTCACGTTTCGATTGATCCTTGTTTTAGAGACTCGATGGCGCTTAAATTGTTTCTCCCTCGGCAATGTGTTTGATGCTGTTTTATATTTGTGACCGATATATTTTACAGCCAATACTACGAAACTATACACAAATACCAAACTTTTCTCTAATATACAATCAGTGCTAACATACACAAACATTTGTGTAAATTTCTTTGCTAGCCTGCGTATTTCTATAAACTGACAAAATATCCTATTTCATGGGAGAGTTTCATTTAAATTTATGTAAACAATTTTTTTTTTGCCGTTTGTCCCAAATAGGTAAAAAAAAATAAAAAAAAAAATATTAAGATTCATGTTCTGTAACAGGAGTAAATGGCGCGTGTTATGTTCTGATTTTGATCATTTCGTTTCTCTTATTTTAACCTATATCGAATGGTTTCTCTTATTTTCTAAGTGTGTCAATTGAGGGTGGTAATTTACAAATATTTTATTCTATTTATCTTTTAGTCATTTCTTCTATCACATATGAATATTTTCAATGATTGCAATTTGTTATTTTCGAATAGTTACTCTTATGATGTATACAATCTTCAAAAAAAAAAAAAAAAAAACTATTCAAATATTTACCCTATTCGATATGTCCTTTTTGGCTGATAGCAGACGACGGCGAAGGACGAAACCTACACAGAATGGCGAACTTTTGAAAGGAATAAATTAAAACCATGTCAAGGAGAAAAATCAATAAACTCCATAAATCTCCTTGAAAATGTTCGCAAATACCAAAAAAGGAAGGAAGAAAATAATAAAAATACAAAGAAGTAGATAAAATCTTACACGAATAGAAAAATGTAATTATGCTTATATGCGTGTATAAAATGTATTTACATCTTTATATAAGTAAGGCATATGTACGTATATGTAGTGTGTATGTTTACAAATATTTGTATTTTGTATTTTGCGTCGAAAGCGTACATTAAATCAAAGCTTAAAGGATCCATTAATAAATCATATGCGATGGTTGTGCGTTCATCTTTATAGCAGTTTGATGGAAAGCTTCTCCAATATTCCAAACATATAAATTCAGCTGTTATTTTATCCTGCTTAGCTTTATTTCGATTTAAATACTAGAACATCTTATAAATATATGTATTTTCAGTACGTATCTATAAGTATATAAGAGCATTGAAATTTTTAAGCATCTCTATAGTAAAGTTGAGTATCGTTTGAATTTCAATTAGGATATTAGGATATGAAATATGCAATGATTTGGTTTGGCTGATTCTAGCGTTTAGATTTTCATTTGATCAAAGGTCATTGACTGATAGACGAATATTTTTAGCAATTGCGTGGGCGTCGCATAAAGAATGTTTTTTACCATATAAAAACAGAAACATTTTCAGATTTACTTTGTTTATCCTGATTATATTAATATTATTTTTTTTCACTGTTGAATTTTATTTTTTTCGGTAAATTTAAGTTGAAAGTTGTTTAAATTATATCTTATTTTTAAGAAAATTTCTTTTATCCTATATAATTTTGATAAATTTTCTTTAAAAAAAAAAAAACTCTATAAAAACTCTTTTTTTGGATAATTTATTGAAGTTTAAAGGAAATAGATTATAATTTTAAAAGATAAAAACATTATTTGAATAAAATATATTTAATGAAATTGTTTATGATTGTTTTTGATATTTTTATATAGCATTTGTATCTCTTTTGTGATTTAGTTTAATATTTGCCATTTTATACTATATGGTTTAATTTCTCAACTTCTCAGGTAAAAGCAAACAAGACTTTCAACCATTTCCTTGTTATTTGGAAGATGTCAAAAATTAAAATTTGTAATTAGAATGGTTTATCTACAGTAACTTATGGATTTGCATTGCCCCCCATATATGGAAATTTTGCTTATTAGCGTATCTACCGAGCAAGAAATGAGCATAATCGCTTAAGAAAATTTTGTTCGAAAAATCAGCATCCACAGCTTGTTGTTCTTGCACCAAATCGATGCAATTATTTGGTAGTTAAAAAATACATATTATCAAATGGTAAATCCTAAACTTAATAATAGCAAATTACAAAATATAATATAGAAAAATATTTTTCACATCAGTATAGGTAAATATTGTCAACAAAAGAATAGTTCTCAACTAATCAGAAAATCAATTCCGATGGGCTCTAATGTGTTCAAAAAATTTTCATGCAACAATCACTAAGTTTACTTAAAAACCTTCAGCACAAAAACTTCCATTACCACTGATCATTGTCAAAATCAAAATCGACCAACAGTCGTTTACAAAATGGTCTAATAATTTCCAGTTTTACTATAAAAATGTGGCAAAATAATTAAAAACAACAACTTATTATGCTTGCCTGATTTTTTTTTTATTTTTGTTTTTTTTTTCAGTTGTTTTTAATATTTTAATAATTGTTGAAATAGAAAATTCAATCCAATTTGATGATCTTAGGGAAGGTAAGCTGGGTAGCTTCTCTTACCGCCTCACAGTACAGGAAATATCGGACTCCTCTTACCACGGAGAAGGAATACCAATTGGGGCGTACGCCTCTTACGGTAAGCGGAAGGGTATCCATGAAATCCCTTCATCGAAGTAAAAGTAATTTTTTGTTATTTGAAATATATTTGTTAATCCAAAATAAATCGTTTAATACAAAATTAAACTACTCTTTTGTATAAACATTATATAATATAAGATTTTTGATAAAAACTTCAACTTACTTGAGGTTCCGGCCATGCTTGAACAACCGCAGACAACAAAATAGAAGCCATTATGAAGACTAATAGAAAATACTTCATTTTGATTAGTGTTTTTCTTTCGTGGATCAAATGATATGCAAAATCGAACTAAAAATCAACAATAACTTCTGGGTTTATATACTAAATTGAAGACCACCAAAATGGAAGAAGCTTGATAAACAAAAATTTTAATGAACCACAAGAACCACAAACTTCCGATAATATAGATTTAATTAATTCGGATTAGATTTGTAAATTAGAACAAAATTCGATAAGAAAAATATTTACAATAATAATGCGATCTGATAAGATCATAGTCAATAATTTCCAGAGAAGGGCAGGAGGGAAGAACTTTTAGTATTTAGATACGAACATTTGCTGATAAAATATTCTAATTATTTGTATTTGTTTAAAATCTTATTCAAAGTGTTCCAACGTGAAATATCGCTAGAAAAAAAACGTGTACAAATCATAAGAAATACTGTCTGGTAATATTTGAAATGTAAAAAAAATTATACTGTATGTAAATTTTAGAATTTAAATATATTGTTATCCTCTTTAGAAAGAAAAGAGTACTGTCCCGGTGTGTTTCTTGATATAAGTCAAGCTTTTGATAGAGTTTGGCACCCGGGTCTACTCTGGTAACTCAAGAGGTTCCTTCCTTCCACCTATTTCCTAATTCTAAGATCATTCCTTTCCAACCGACACTTCCAAGTAAATGAATCCAACGAACTGTCCAATATCTCTCCGATATTGGCTGGGGTTCCTCAGGGTAGCATACTTGGACCCATCCTCTACAACATTTACACATCCGATATCCCAACCTGCCCTAATACCTTCTTTGCTACATACGCCGATAATACGGCCTGCCTTGCATCTAGCGAAAATCCCCAACATGCTTCCGAAACTCTCCAAATCCAAATCCAAACCCTCCAGAACTGGTTTACTAAGTGGAGAATAAAAGTCAATGAATGTAAATCTATCCAGGTAACTTTTACTCTCAGTCGTGAGACATGCCCTCCCATATACCTTAATGGCAGTGCCATACCTCAACACTCCGAAGCTCGGTATCTAGGACTGTACTTAGACAAACGCTTGACATGGAACTCACATACAAGACTTAAAAGATAAGAACTTAAAAGACGATACCTAAAACTACTTCGACTTCTAGACAAACGTTCCAAACTTACTATAGACAGCAAAGTTCTGTTATACAATACCTTACTGAAACCCATATGGACATACGGACTAGAACTCTGGGGATCTACTAAGCCTTCTAATTCCCGTCGAATACAATCCCTTCAATCAAAAATACTCCGTACAATTGTCGATGCCCCCTTTTATGTTCGCAATACTGTTATTCATCGTGATCCTAAAGTCCCATTTGTTTTTGATGTGGCTGTATCTCGTTATAAAAAGTTCCGTTCCCGTGTCCTCAATCATAATAATCCTCTTGTTCAAGAACTATCCTCCATTTCCTTTCCTAGAAATACCCATCGAAGACTTAGGCGTCACTGGTCGCGTGATTTACTTAAATACTGAGGCCTAACAGAAACACACGCTAGCAGGAGGAACTTCATTGGATGTTTACTCCCCACAACCTATCAAGTTAATTAATACTATTACAAAAATTTGCTTATTACTATGTTGTAGTTGTAAAAATCTAAATAAATAAAAAAATAAAAAAATATAGATTGTTAAGTATCAAAAAATAAGTTCTATTTATATAGGCAATATCCAAATAATCTTAATTGTGTTTAAGCACAACAATGCGCTCTGTAATGATAGAAATGTGTGTAATCATCAAAATTTTTTTATTTATTTTTTATTTTTATTTTTATCTGCAACTACAATTTTATTATAACAAGCAGATTTCCATAACAGTTTAATTAATAGTCTTATGCATCATGAAGTGGGAGTAAACACCCATCGGCGTTTCTCCAACTAACGGAAGTTAGATTCCTCTAGAAAATCTCTAGGCCAGAGATCAAAATTTTAAGTTTACTTTATTTTACTTTACTTTTCAAAGCATAAATTCGATAACCCAATATATGTGTATAATACTGGACCTACGCTGTACTTTTTCATATTAAAAATCCTGGTTTATCTTATATCTTATGTCTCGGGTATAAGCGGTTAAGTCCTTTAACCATTCGTAGATATAAAGCAAAAGATATTTTTTGAAAAACTATTATAAACTACACTGAACAGAAATTTAAGAATTTTAGCACATAGTTAAGTAACAAATAATGTGCTAAAATTCTAAAACCTCCTTATTAAAGTGGTGATTCTGCGAGAGCCACGTTTTGCTAAAAATTTCCTCGTCGATGAGGTTCATTTCTCGCTCAGTGAGTACGTTAATAAGCAAAATTGCTCTAAAAACCCGCAATTAAGTATGAAATTATCATTTATCGAACGAAAATGGGACTGTCTGAGTAGGCATTTCAGTCTGAAGGTAACATTGGCACATATATCTTGGAAAATGAAGAAGGAAATATTGTTATTGTCAATTCTGAGCACTATGGTCACATAATAACCACCATATTTTTGCCTAAACTTGAAGACTTCAAACCGGGATATATGTGGCTTCAACAAAATGGTACCATAAGCAATTTAACATGACAAATATTGGCTTTATTACGTGCAAAGTTCATAGAATGTGTAATTTTGAGATTTGGTGATATCAATTTACCTCCAAGATCGAGCGATTTCAAGCCGTTAAATTTTTTTTATAGCAATGTAAACAAATACACAGGCAGTCTTCAAATTTTAGAACATTTAAAAATCAACCATCTTCCAAATAATAACCGAATATATGAAAAAATCATTAAAAAATTTCCTCAAAAGAATAGAGTCTCTTAGTTATTTATATAATTTCATATATAACGCCTTAATGGTAATTTTGAGCAATATAATGAAGGAAAGAAATTTAGCAAAATCCAAATTTTTAACCACTGATCATTGTCAAAATCAAAATCGACCAACAGTCATTTTTAAAACGATTTGATAACTTCCAGTTTTACTATCAATATGTGGCAAAATAATTAAAAACAACAATTTATTATGCTTGCCTGATTTTTTTATATATTTTTTTTTTCAGTTGTTTTTATTATTTTAATAATCGTTGAACATCGGAAAAACAGCGAAATGGAGGCGATAGAAAATTCAATCCAATTTGATGATCTTAGGGAAGGTAAGCTGGGTAGCTTCTCTTACCGCCCCACAGTACAGGAAATATCGGACTCCTCTTACGGTAAGCGGAAGGGTATCCATGAAATCCCTTTATCAAAGTAAAAGTAATTTTTCGTTATTTGAAATATATTTGTTAATCCAAAATAAATCGTTTAATACAAAATTAAATTACTCTTTTGTATAAACATTATATAATATAAGATTTTTGATAAAAACTTCAACTTACTTGAGGTTCCGGCCATGCTTGAACAACCGCAGACAACAAAATAGAAGCCATTATGAAGACTAATAGAAAATACTTCATTTTGATTAGTGTTTTTCTTTCGTGGATCAAATGATATCCAAAATCGAACTAAAAATCAACAATAACTTCTGGGTTTATATACTAAATTGAAGATCGTCAAAATGGAAGAAGCTTGATAAACAAAAATTCTAATGAACCACAAGAACCACCAACTTCCGGTAATATAGATTTAATTAATTCGGATTAGATTTGTAAATTAGAGCAAAATTCGATAAGAAAAATATTTGCAATTATAATTCGATCTGATAAGATCATAATCAATAATTGTGGAAGAAGGGCAATGGGGGGGGGGGGGGGGAGGAAGAACTTTTAGCATTTAGAAAAGAACATTTGCTGATAAAATATTCTAATTATTTGTATTTTGCTTACAATCGTATTCAATATTTTATCCCAATTATTATTAAAAGTGAGCAATATAATGAAGGAAAATCCAAATTTTAAATATTTTTCATTTATTTTTATTTTTTAAAGCATAAATTGGATAACTCTTTATAATGTATATGGTAAAAGGGTTTAATTAATACTAACACTTAAAATTAACTACCCACGTATTTTAGATATTTGCCGATGAAAATAACATCTTCTTAATATTAATTTTTTTAATTTACTTTAATCGTATTTCAAGTCAACGTACGAAGTCTGTTCAAAAAATGGTGAATTTTGTGTTTTTTCTTAAATTTTTTTTATTTTTCATGAATGTCTATTTTGTCTTCTTCAAAGTTATCCCCACCAAATATCATACACTTCTGCCAGCATTTTTTCCAATTCTCGAAGCACTTCAAAATATCATTTTTTGTGATATTGTTCAGTTCCTCCTTCGATACCGTCTTCATGTCCTCAATCGTAGCGCACTATTTCAATAACAGTTTTACATAACATTTTAATTAACATGAAGTGGGAGTAAATAGCCATTGGCGTTTCTCCAACTAAGGAAGTTAGATTCCTCTAGAAAATCTCTAGGCCATTGTCTCTTAAGTCTCCGATGAGTGTTTCCGGTAAGGGCAGTATAGAACGATTCTCTTACAAGTGGATTATAATAATACAATAGGATATTCCGAAACATCTTGGATTGTAAGGCCTGGACACGATAGGAATTGGAACGTTTCGTTGAACCCTAAAGTTCAATTCCATATGTCCAAATAAGTTTTATAATTGTATTGTAGATTAAAAGTTTACTTTTGATTGTTAGTTTCGAGCATTTTTCCAGTAGTCTAAGAAGTTGTAGGTAACGTCTAGTGGCTTCATGTTTTTTTTTAATCTAGTATGTATGAGGGATCCATGTTAATATCTTGTTCAGATAAAGTCGCAAATAACGTACTTTATCATATTACGGAATCATGTTGCTATTAAGGTATAAAGAGGGAAGGTTTTTTTTGAGAAAGTGTAAAAGTAATATGAGCACTTTTCTATTAATTTACCCTCACTCTCCATCTCTTAAACCAGGATTGAAAGTTGTGGATATGGGATTGTAAATTATTTAAAGCTATATCAGGATTTGTATGGGTAGCAAGTATGACCGTATCATCTGCATAAGTAGAAATGATAGTATTAGGATCAGATGGGATGTCATGGGTATAAATAATATATAAAATGGGACTCCGGCTAGAATAGAATATATTTCCGAGGAGTCTGAGTTAAATGCAAATTGGAAATGACGTTCAAAGAGATATGAATTTATTATAAGGTAGTATGTTGAATGAAGAAAGCTCTTGAGTGGATGCCACATACGATCAAAAGCTTGGGTAATATTCTTTTCTCTCAAGAAAGGATGCAATGTTATCGATCCTCTCAAGGAATCGATCCTCTTAAGCAAAAAACCATTGAAAATGTATGTAATTAAAACCAAAGCTTTTCGGGAAATTTACTTCAGAATAGGAGCTGTTATTAGATCATAACCAGGCGCAAAATAGTAGATTTAATTTCCGATGGCTTAAAATTTTTGGGAGAAAGACTCATAGGGACTGGGAACATTAATTTTTCTATAATTTTGTTGGTATACAATTTTTACCAAAAAAAAACTAAATAGGACCGATTTTTAATCTTCTAGTATATAATTTTTATATATAAAAGTAAGGCTTCTTTTTATTGATACGAGTAGTATTCAACAATGGTTTCGTAACACCTACTTGGCTATAGAGGTTTACTTCCTGTGATCTTCGTTTCAGTGTTGAAACCCTTACAAATTTAATCCGGCTCCTGTATTTAATTGGAATGTTATTTCCGTTCTTTTGCTTCATAGTAATTGGTACTATTTTATTTTCGACACATTTTCTAGTCTTGGGGCGGCAAACATGTACTTTATTTTTAATATTCTCCTCTTCTTTGAATTTTTTGAGATATCATAATGTACCGTTCTTTATGATATATTTAATTCATATAAAATATTGTGATTACTTTACTAGTTTTGGTTATGACCAATAATTTAAGAAGACATTTTCAATCAAATAGTTCCAATAAACTCAATTACAAAAACGATACAATTTAAACAACGTTCTCTTAGCAGAAACTAAACAGAAACTTAATATGGAATATATTTTTACGTAAAGCATTATGTCATTACCTGGAATCAATAATACAAAAAGAAAAAAACCAATTAGGAATTTCCGAAAATTTTTACTTGAAACCAAAGAATAATTTAATTTAATTATTGCAACGTGTGTATAGCTCTCATTATCAATCTAAATACGTGGAGACCATAAACAGCAACTATTTAAAAAAATATTGTGATTGATAAGTTTGTATTTGAATATTAATAATAATAAATATATGGAGGGATAAATACTTATAAGTGGTAGCGTATAATAAAGCCACCTCTATACCGATGATACCTATAACAATACTATGATGCCCTAAGTTCGTAATAAATAAAATTTACTTTAATAAGTAAGAAAGTATCTTCAATACCAAAATTTCCAAGGCTAACAGTTACTTACAAAAATAATAAGAATTTACACAGAAATTATATTAAAATAAATATTCTAACTAACATTTTTTTTACCAATCTTCTTTTTTGTTATAATAAATAAAATACAGTATTTTCTTAGAAAAAAAAATATCTTATTATAAAAATTACCAATATCTACTTGAAAATATAATATTTACAATTTACGTGTAGTATAATGTAAAATCTGAGTAATTCAATATTCAATAATAAAAAAATATGAAATTTTTTTTATATTCTCGTATATTGGTAATATGAGTAGAATTATTATATAGCTTCGAATTGATTTATAAAATATAATTGAAATATTTTGGAATTGCTTTTATTCAAATAATTTTATTTAATAAAAATTTTTTTACTATAATTGCAGATGAAATTTGAAAAAAGTGTTTTTATTTGTTTACTTGTTATATAAGGTCCCTTCAATATTAGCCAGGAACCACTTTAAAGGAAAGAAGGAATGTTTTTGATAGGCTAACCCAGTTAGAGATTATTAAATTTTGTGAAGTATGTTAGTATGCTAGATCACGTTAAAAGGACAATTTGGAAATGAACTTTTTAGATCTAGAAATTGCACAATGGATGAAATTATGCTCCCAAAGAATTCCGAGTTTACTGACAGTTCTATCAGAATTCTGACCAGTTTTCGGAGTCAGGATTTCGGTAAGGATGTTGAGTATACTGTATTACTAGGATATAAGAATAGTTTTTGCCATGCTTTTAGTGGGCGAGGCAGAAGAACCGGACGCTGCAGAATTTTTGTAGCCAACTGATCAGCATGTCAATTTCCCATAAGTCTCACATAACCCGGTATACAACGCAACTGGCCCCGTCTATTGTTGAGTAATTGTAGGTTATGTCTAATATCGTTGAGTACAAAATCAATTTAATGAGCCGTAAATGGATTTTAGAGCGGCTTTGTAATCAGTATAGATGATGGTATTGCGTCGCCCTGTACGAAAAGATCCCACAATGAAGATCACGGATTTTTTGGTTTCCATTGACCTAGATAACTGCAAAGGAGGATGAACTGAGAATAGGAAAAAGTTTTTAACTGTAGATAGATGGGTCGGCAAAGTCCTTCTTAATCCCATCTAGGAACGTACATACTCTCAACACCATTCCTAATCTGAATACGGCATATTGAAGTTGTTAAAAATAAAGATGATTTTTTATAGTTTTAACTAAATTATAGAGGAAATAATTACCAAAGTAAAGGTTATTATAAATTAATTTAACTCATACTTTGTAAAGGTAAAGAAAGATACGTTTTACGACCAGTTTTCATTAAGATTGAATCGACAGGGGAAATGAAATGTGTTCAATTAGCTAGTCTGATTCGCCTTAATCCTGCTATTGGGATTCTGTTGATTATAGTGTAGAAATAGAGAGCTGTCTCATCTAAAATGGCTTTAGTTACTCTATTTGTCGCATCTTGTCTTATATTTTACGAAATGGTAATCCATACGCTTGAAGAAAACTGGGAAATATTGAGAACTTACTTTTAAAGTGGTGAGTCTTCAACCCAAACTGTGAGAAATTTAAAAAAAAAATAGGTAAAGATCGAATGCCATCACGTGTGTACGACCGAGAATATTGCCGCCGTTGCTGAAAATGTCCGTGATCATCCAGCAACATCATCTCTTCACCGTTCTCCGGAATTGAACATTTCTCGCACTTCTCTGTTGAGAATTTTGCACAAAGACCTCGGTATGAAAGCTTACAAAGTTCAATTAGTCCAACAACTAAAGCCGCATGACCATCCGATGCGTTTTCGGTTTGCTCAATGGGCTCAAGATCAATTGGCCGAAGATGAGCATTTTTACCGACAAATCATCTTTTCGGATGTGGCCCATTTCCACCTCGGTGGGTATGTCAACAAACAAAATTGTCGCATCTGGGGCTCAGAAAATCCATACGTCACCATGAAAAAACCGATGCATCCACAACAAGTCACGGTTTGGTGCGGATTTTGGACTGGATGCATAATTGGCCCGTATTTCTTCGAAAACGATGAAGGAGCCGCCGTTACGGTCAATTGTGAGCGCTATCGTGGCATGCTCAACGAATTTTTCCAAAAGTTACAGAGAATGGCATGGACGACATCTGGTTTCAACAGGACGAGGCCACTTGCCACACAGCCAACGTAACAATCCAACTTTTGGGCACCGCTTTCGAAAACCGAATAATCAACCGAAGTTCTGATGTTAATTGACCGCCTCGGAGCTGTGATTTGAGCCCGTTGGATTATTTTCTGTAGGGAGCCGTTAAGGATAAATGTTACGCAAGCCATCCAGAGACAATTGAGGGTTTAAAACATGAAAACAAAGTTACCAGGACCAGACAATCGAAAATGTACTGAAAAATTGGGTCGAGCAAATGGGGTACTGTAAGGGCAGCCGTGGCAGTCATTTAAATGATCTTGTGTTTCATTCTTAAATTTCAAGGTTCAATCTTTCTAATAAAACCAGAAATTTGAAAAAAATATGTATTAATATTTTGTTTGTTTACTTTTTAAAATGCAACTTCTAAATGGTCCACCTAAAAGTATCTTGGAGGTTTTCTCCAGTCACTAGTACAAAAATATTATTTGCATATACGAATTATTATAATTGGGAGATTTAGAATCTGATGCATGTGTTGCAGAGTACAGTGAAAACGTAGGATTCTTATAGAATGTCATTTTCTAATATTAATTAGAGAAAATAGAGATAATCATTGTTAACAATTTAAAAAATCAAAGTAAAACTATTGTATTATCATACTACGAATGAGCTTAAATAGCTCTAAGTAAATAAGATAGATAATAATAAATAACGAACGAAAAGAAAAGACTACTGATCTACACATACAATTAAAAGGCCAAAATATTGGTGTAATACTCAAATCCTTACAGGATAAGAATATTAATTTAGAGTTAATGACGTAAAAAATAATTAAGCTCCCCTTTTACTAGAAATTCAACTTATATTCGCGTAAAAAATTATTTAAAAAAAATAAATCCCATATTAAAAGTAAGAAAGGTTTACAACACAAAAATCATAAAAAGGATTTTGGTATTTTTTTTTTAATTTTTACTATCCAAAATATATTTAGGAGAAGAAATGGAAAGAATATTAACAATTCTATTGGTAATATTATATTTCCTAAACGAGATATAAATTCCCAAAAAATTGCGAATATTTGCCCTAATTTGAGAGGCAGAAGGGAATGATTGCAAATTTTTTTTTTTTGGCATCTTTTATAGTACTAGTAAATGCGTATTTAATAAAATAAAATCTTTGCAAAGGGTTTATCATAAATTTTTAATCCTAAAAGTTCCTTTTTTCTTTTTCTCTTTTTTTTTGATTAATTAACTTTAGGTAATTATGGACGAATATTCATCCAATTATTATATGTAATACTTATAATTAAATTTTATGCAATATTTTATATTTTACCTTCAATTTTAATATTATAGATTCTTAGAATGTGATGTTTTTTTTGTGTGGATAAAGTAATTATATTTAAAGGATCAAAATTTACATTCAATTCATATTGACTGACAAGCAAAATGATATATTGTGCTCTGATGTGGTGTCTTATCGGTAATGAAAAAGAACATTATGTGTACAAATTAGTAGAAGAAAATGTGAAATAATATAATAAGCATCCTATTTTTCACAATCGTACTAAAAGGATATACATCAACGTTACTACACTAAATGACCATTTGGAGATTATATACGATGTCATTTTTATATACTTTTACTTACCCTTAGTATACTCATACGAAAATACGATATTTTTATCCATTTATAGGAGCATAAAGCTTTTTTGTTATGGCAAGTGTATAATTTTCCTTTTCATCATCATGTTAAATTACGAAAATGTTAATTTTCGTAAATTTTTTTCTGTTTGTTTATGTTTGCTTGTTAATATTTATTTTGGAAGAACATACGATTAATAGTAAAATTGAGTATTAAATGAAAAGATAAAGAAAGTTCAAAAGTGAAAATGGAATGAATGATTTTTATAAATTTGTTTTGTTGCTTTTTAGTGTTTATAAATACAAATACTCTAGCTAATAGAATAGCATAAAATGATGAACTTATGAAATTATCATATAAAAATATTAATGTCCTTTTAGATTTTTCAATTGTCTTAGAAAATAAAATAAACATTTTCTGATGACTTCAAAGCCATTACATTTTTATACAAATATTGAAATATTATCGTACTGAAAGTTGAATATCAATTGTGAATAACGGTTAGAAAAAAAAGGATATTTTTCTTTGTTACAATTGAAAATGAACAAAATATTATTAAAATATGTCTAATAAAAGTGGATATATTAAAAGAAAATTATTGAACGATTTCTTAACCATAGGTTAGAGGTTATAATACAATACAAGTGGATGGGTAGTCGTGGCTAACTATATTTTTAAATATCAAAATTTTTTATTACCTAATTTAAGAAAACAAAAGTTTGTTTGTAAGATCTTTGAGCAGATTAACTTTGTAAGATAATTGAGCAGATTATAAAAGTTTTTCGAAAAAAAATATCTTCTGCTTCATATCTACGAATGGTTATAGGACTTAAATATTTATACCCGAGACATCCAAGGGTTATCCAATTTTTGCTTTGGAAAGTAAATTTAAATAAAATAAACTTAAAATTTTGATGTTTACACAAATTTGGTGCTGTTATGTGTTCTATCATTACAGAACGCATTTTTGTTTTTAAACACACTTAAGATTATTTGGATATTGCCTATATATGGTAAATAGAATTTATTTTTTTAATACCTCACAATGTATTAAAATTCTAAAATTTACATATGGTATAATTAGTTTTACTACGTGTAGACAGTATTTCTTATGATTTGTAAACGTTGTTTTCTAGCGATTTTTCACGTTGGAACACTTTGAATAAGATTTTAAACAAATACAAATAATTAGAATATTTTATCAGTTCTTTTCTAAATACTAAATGTTCTTTTCTAAATACTAAAAGTTCTTCCTCCCCCCCCATTGCCCTTCTTCCACAATTATTGACTATGATCTTATCAGATCGAATTATAATTGCAATTATTTTTCTTATCGAATTTGGTTCTAATTTACAAATCTAAGCCAAATTAATTAAATCTTAATTACCGGAAGTTTGTGGTTCTTGTGGTTCATTAGAATTTTTGTTTAACAAGCTTCTTCCATTTTGGTGATCTTCAATTTAGTATATAAACCCAGAAGTTATTGTTGATTTTTAGTTCGATTTTGGATATCATTTGATCCACGAAAGAAAAAAACTAATCAAAATGAAGTATTTTCTATTGGTCTTCATTATGGCTTCTATTTTGTTGTCTTCGCTTGTTCAAGCATGGCCAGAACCTGGATTAGAAGGCGTAAGTTGAAGTTTTCATCAAAAGTTTTATATTATATAATGTTTATACAAAAGAGTAATTAAATTTTGTATTAAACGATTTATTTTGGATTGACAAATATATTTTAAATAACGAAAAATTACTTTTACTTCGATAAAGATGTATGGATACGTTCCCGCTTACCTTAACCGTAAAAGGCGTGTGTACTTAGATTATCCGTTTTAAGAGGAGTCCGATATTGCACTGGTTGGAGGGGGGGGCGTGGTTAAGAGGTCTCCAGATCCGGAATTTAATTACCTTCCCTAAGATCATCAAATTGGATTGAATTGTCTGTCGGCGCCATTTCGCTGTTTATCCGATGTTCAACAATGACTTAAAAAATAAAAACAACTAAAAAAAATAAAAAAATCCAAAAAAAAAATCAGGCAAGCATAATAAATTGTTGTTTTTAATTATTTTGCCACATTTTCATAGTAAAACTGGAAGTTATCAGATTATATTGTAAACGAATATTTGTAGATTTTGATTTTGACAATGATCCGTGGTAATGGAAGTTTTTTGTCGAAGGTTTCTAAGCAATCTCAGTGATTGTTGAGTGAAAGTTTATTGAACACTTTAGATCCCATCAGGATTGGTTTTCTGATCAGTTGAGAACTATTCTTTTGTGGACAATATTTTCCTATACTGCTGTGAAAAATATTTTTCTATATTGTATTTTGTAATTTGTTATTGTTTATTCAAGATAGCATATGTTTAGTTTAGGATTTGTAATTTGATAATATGTATTTTGTAACTACCAAACAATGCGTTAAAATGTCATCTATATTTTAGAACCTATCAGGAGATACGATAATAAGCAAAATTTCCATATATGGGGCTATGCAAATCCTCAAGTGACTGCAGAGAAGCCATTTTATTTGCAAATTTTAATTTTTGATAGCTTCCAAATGACAAGGTTTTACTTTTCAAACTACAATATAGTTAGTATCTATAAATAGTTGAAAGTCGTATTTGCTTATAACCAAGAATTTGTGGATTTGCGCAATCAAATCATATGCACATGACTCAAAATATATAAATAGACCTAAACTTAATGTAGTTCAACACTCTTAATATAAAAGAAACAGAATTGGTTAATGATCTTGGGCGCAGATATATTATGTTAAAATTGAAAGTGATAGTTTATAATAATCGGTAATCTACAATAAAAACTAATTTATTATAGTCTACCAAATCTTAATTTTGTTATAGAATTACTTTCAAATCAAATCTTTCTACGTGAATTAAAATTTTTTAAGTCAATCAACTAATTCACAGCAACTTTATTCAGAAAATTTGCAAATATTTTAAAAGTGAAAAAAAAATCTCTAAAAAAGAAAAGTATTTTAATAAAATAAATATTGTTATTTTCAAGTTTTTAACAATATTAAACTGCATAATTATGTGGAAATGATATCTTTAGTAGGAAAATTACGAATAACCAAGGTAAATTAGAATAATGCAATAGAAATATACTCTAATCTACAATACGAACGTCTTTCAATAAGTTCTTAGAAAAAGATGAAAAAAAACTGTTTTTTTTAAAAAAAAAAATTTATTTTTCAACACAATCTCCTTTTAGCTCTATACACTTTTCCAACCGCTTTTCCAAAATTTTTATCCCGTCCAAAAAATAGAATTTCGGAAGTTCTGAAAAATACTCATCCGTTTTAGCAATGACGTCCTCGTTGGAAGTGAACCGTAGTCCGCCAAGCCATTTCTTCAGATTGGGGAAAAGAAAATAGTCACTCGGGGCCAAATCTGGTGAATAAGCGGGATGCTGCAACAATTCCATTCTCAATTCCATAATTTTGGCCATGGAAACAGCGCAGGTGTGCACACGCGCATTGTCCTGATGCAAGAGGATTTTTTCTTCTTCAGATGGGGGCGTTTCTCTTTGATTTCCTCGCTCAACCGTTGCAATAACGACGCGTAATACGCTCCTGTTATTGTTTTTCCTTTTTCCAAGTAGTCAATAAAAATGATGCCCTGCGAATCCCAAAAGACCGTGACCATCACCTTGCCGGCCGATGGCACAGTTTTTGCCTTCTTCGGAGCCCGTTCACCCTTGAAAATCCACTGTGATGACTGTCTCTTCGTTTCTGGAGTGTAGTAGTGTATCCAGGTTTCGTCCACAGTGACATATCGACGAAGGAATTCGGCAGGATTGCGATGAAAGAGTGCCAACATAGCCTCAGAGTCCACTACACGATTGCGCTTATTCTCCTCTGAGAGCAAACGCGGCACCCATCTTGCCGAAATTTTTTTTACAGACAATTTTTAATGCAAAATTGAAGCGACTGTACCTTGTGATATGCCCGTGGCCTCAACTAATTCGCGCACTTTAATTCGCCGATCGTTCAAAATCAGATCGTGGATTTTGTCGATGATTTCAGGAGTAGACACCTCAACTGGGCGTCCTGAATGATGTTCATCTTTTGTGGATGAACGGCCACGTTTAAATTCATTCACCCAATTGTAAACCGTCGCAAACACAGGTGCAGATATGCCATGAACTGCATCCAACTCGGCTTTGATTTCTTTCGGGCTTAAGCCTTTCAAATGGAGATGTTTGATGACAGCCCTAAACTCGCTTTTTTCCATTGTTATGCACAAATAAATGTCGTCAACTTTAATCGACGATAGAAATTGACCTACGCTATGAATCGAGCTGAAATTTTGACAGCTTTCCTGTCGATAATGCTACTTAAAAAAAAATCTTTATCGATTTTTTACCGTACCTACACTACGAGCGCAATTTCTTGGATTTTCTAAGGACTTATTGAACGACCCTCGTATATTACGATACTAGGGAAATTTGATTGTACTTAATTTTATGATGAATTATTTTTTGGAAATTAACTTGACCAACAATTATTTAGTTAACAACAAATACTACATATATTCTTTAATAAAGTTGTATATAAATTAACATATATTGCTTAGTCGTAGTTTAAGAGATAAAATATTCAAATATCGTGAAAACAATCATAGAAAGGTCATAGTCATAGCTATGTAGAAAAACAAACAATAAAAGAAGCTGATAAATTAGTATTGATTTAGGAACATTATTTTATCACTAACACTATTCAAATATTAATATCCTTATTATTGATAGTATTAGTGTGCATAGTAATTTATAGAAGCAATAAAATTCTATTATATTTTCTATTCTATAATAAAAAAATTGTATAAAAATAAATCTTACATGTCTTCTCATATGACCTCAATACAAGTATGAATTTAGAAAAGAAAAATATTTAAAAAAAAATCCTAACACAAATAAATGTTGCAAATAAAAGTAAAGATAATCTTCAAAACTTAATCTACATAAAATAATAATAAAAAAAATAATAAATTGAAAGGTGTTATGGAAGATAATAAATTGAATAAAATGAAAAATTTCCCCGACAAATCACTCAAATTCAGACAAGGTCAGGGACATAGTCTAAGTTCAAAGGTTATTTAATTTATCCAAAAATAAAGGTTTCTTCATCGGCATTGACATATTTTCCATTATCTAAAAGGACAATAAAGCTTTGAGAGCTGTTAGGCTAGTTATCGTAAGATTGAAAATTCGGATTTTGACATTTTGAATCATTAGATGTCATTTTATTGAACAATAAATTAATAAAAATTTTTTTTAATCAACATAGAAGATAGGAAAAATTTTATCATTTAACTAACAATTTGTTAATAGTGTAATTCGATTAATTATATTTACAAAATATTAAATAAAAAAAAAACAATCTTAAAAGAAAAACATAAAATTTATAAATTTTAGATACCTTTATGCCTACATAGATACAAGTATGAGCAAAAATATTTGATTATTTATCGCGGTACATTGCCTTTAATTTGATAAGCCTTTGTTTATTTTATATCCTTAGAAAAATACGACCACTTCAAATTATATATAAGTATAAGCTCATGCATCTATGCATGAATCTGTATATACCATATATATATATATATATTATGTATCTAATTGTCTGCATGCATACATATGTATGCAGGATGATACAGAGCAAGGATGAATTAAAACAAAACAAAACAATTATTATCTTTTGGATACCGAAAGGAAAATTCCTAAAAGACAACGATTATTGAACTTTTTCTTAACTTCTTAGAATATGCTTTTAGGTGAATACAAAGAATGTATTTCTACCAGTAAATATTATTATAATTTTTTTTTTGTTGACAGACTTAAAAATATTCCTAATCTGATAGACTATAAACAAACAAAAATATTTATATAGCCCAAAAGATTTTTTATAAAAAATTCTACATAAATAATAATCCATAATTTAGATACTCGTATTATTTTTGGAATTTTTTTTTCCCTCTCTCACTTATAAGGATATAGTATCCTTTATTGGGTTTTTTCTTTCAATATTTAACAAATTAATCGAATTAAAATGGCAATAAGTCTGTCTGATTATAAAAAAAAAAATACCATTTTAAGAAGAGATTTTCTAGTATTTTTATTATAATTTTAAATTTGATTATAAATAAAAGATGTTTTGTTAGAAAACAATGGAGAAAAAAAATAATTATCTATTAAACGCCCTTTGCGGATAGTGTTATTCATTTTCTTAAAAGCTCAATGGAGCTTTTTTGTATAAGAAATACAAAACATCATTACGATTATTAAAAGTATGACTATATAGAAGTTGAAAAGCATATCAGAGCGTTTCTTATTTTTTGAACACGAATACTACCATAATCATCACTACTATACCACAACCATTATTTTTGCCTTATATACATGTATATGAATATTGCCAATTATATGAAAATGTTTTTCTTTTGCAGTTAACTTCGTCACAACCTTATTACTAATGGAATAAATAGGATTTCTTCATCCTCTGAACTTGGTGAGACTGTATAGAGGAGAAATTCGATTGTAAGTTCATTTTTTGAGCCTTTTACAATCATCACTATCACCATCATCACCTCCTTCAAAGTAATGATAATTTGCTTAAAAATGTATTTGTCCATGTGTTGAGATTAGTAAATGATAGTGTGTGCAAACTTGTTGAATATACTAAAGTTGTATTCATTTGAATACCATCAATACATATTTATAAAATACACACAAACAAAAAAAAACCTTGTACATATGTACCAAAACCTAGTTGTGTAAAAATAATATTTTTCCTAACACGTACAAGGATATACGAGTATATATATATCCTTGTGCTTATATTTGATAAAAATTTCTAGTTAAATTCAACTTATAGATAAATTTCTAAAAGTTTATAAATTCTTATTTATGCACATTATTTTTTTTTTGCTTTTTAAGAGAGAGGATGGAGGGGAGGAGTGGGAGGGGGGTGTAATGGGTCGATAAGGTCTAGTCATATAAAAGAAAAAAAAAAAACCAAAGTAAATGTGTGTGAAGATGATAAGAAAAGCATAAAAATAAGAGAAAATCAAGGACAATAATGACAGTACAATTAGCTTAGCTAAAATGTTCGAGGGCTTAAGGATGACCACTTTTTTCTTAGGTTGTTTTTAGTTAATAAAAATGAAATAGTTTTGATTAAGGGTATCTACTTAAAAAAAAAAAAAAGGGAAAATATCCGTTTATCATTATTCTCTACTATCATAATCCTTTTTCTTCTATTTGTTATACACACACACACCGATATACACACACATATTCCCGTACAAAACTTTCACTAACTTTCACTTATACATATTATAATAGACGATTTATATATAATATAAATATATATATTTTTCTTTTTCGTTTTAATTTTATATTCCGTTAAAAACGAAACAACAACAACAACAACAACAAAAAAGTATCATATATAAATAAATAAATAATTTTATTATTATGTTAATTTTCACATATTAATTTAAATAATTATTCGATAATAAGTTATGAAGTTATTCACAAAGTAATAATTAATGGAAATTGCACTAATACGATTATATTATTTACGAATATTATGTAAATTGTTTTTCAATTTCAAATTTATAAATTAATATCCTTTTGTTATTATAAAACAATTAGAAATTACTTTATTATTCGTAGCAAAACTTTATTTAATTAATTTATTATTTGTTTGTTTTTATTCTTAAATTTTATTTAAACGATAACATATTTTACAATATTATTTGAATATTTAAACTAAAAAATAACTTTATAATAGATAACTGACTATGCAAGGATAATAAATAATTGATTGAAAATAATTAATAATAATAAGTTTTTTTTGTATGAACTTGTTAAATTTTTAAAGTTGAAATATTTTGCGCAACATTTCAGATAAAAGATAAACTTTTATGTAGCAAAAAAAAAAAAAAAAAACCCCAATATAATTATTGTACGATAATATCTCCTGTAAGACACTTTTATCTTTTATCCAAATATATACACTTATTCACTGTTATTTGTAGATAACAAATATACAGAATTTGATAAAATATCACACCTGTTATCGAATCAATTAGGTATGCTGAGGCTCTATTATTCGATATACGACATATTCTCTATAATATCAATGGTTTTGGCTTTTATTTCCAACCTGATTTCCCTTAAAGGTATTCTATTTTGACGCTGTCGTTGTTGTTGTTGTTATTTGTCTTCATTATTTTTTTGTTGTTTTTTTTTTTTAATAAATTTTTATTATTTTTTTTTTTTGGATAAATAATCATACTTTTTGAGAAATATTGTGAATATTGATTTTAATTTTTATTATAGTAGAAAAGGTCGAAAAATAGAATGATTTTTTTTTTATGTGAATATATGCAAGGAACTTTGTGCGAACCGATAATACCGATGTTGAACTCGTTTAACGCCCGAATCACCACCAACTGGCTTTGGATCCTTTCCAACTCATATCAGTCATGAGCTGGTCGCTTTCAGCTAACAGGCCTGTTGATATGGGATCCTCTACTCCACAATAGTTTACGGCACACTTACGTTATTATTGTGGATGTTTTCAATATTCGCTGTTCATATCACTGTCACCATCTTTGTTACAGTGTGTTTGCTTTGTAGTTGTATTGGTGGGGTAGCCTATTGAACGGTCTACGTTATATTTGGGTAAAGTGCAAATTCTATCTTTTAACAAATCCAACATCATTTCACGAGAGGGAGCAAAGACTTATGCATGTATATTCTGATGCGAAATAAATTGACGTGGCTGTGGAATTATTTAAACTAAGTTGTGTATATGCATGTGTGCGTGCATGCAAAAGTGTTTGTGCCTTGTGTAACTGCATAGGAATGGGAATGCCGAAGTTGGCAAATGAGCTCGATTCGGGCTTCTTTACTCACGATGATATTCGAATTTTGCATGGAGTTTATTGATGGACGCGGGGGTTGAAGGCACGTCAAAAGCACCTGATGGAGCCAGCAGAGTCAATGTCAGAGCCCGTCAGTTGCTAGTCTCGAACGAAAAGTAAACACTTGTTAATGTGTAGGTGTACAATTGTGAAAGTGTGTGCTTGTCTTATCAACAATGGCTGTCAGAAAGCTCTACTGGATCCGATGAACTTGGCATCGTTAGATTGTCCTCATTTCGACTTCTCTTTATTAAGTGAAAGCTTTACATATATCCAAGAGGTCCATTTACTGATATCTATATTATACGCTTTCACTCCTCAAAAACATGTGTGTTAGTATACAGACAAGCTCTCTTTCACTTTCCTTCTCTCCCACATGGATACGAAAGCTTTAAGTTGTAACAAATTTGTTTGTGTTCCTTTATTTTGTGTTTTCTTCTTCTTTGGTTTGTTAATAATTCAAGGTGATGTACATTTGTACAGGGTCGAACTCAGTCACATATCACAAAAATTCTCATCTACTTTTTTTTTCAACAGCTACGTAACAATTTATTTTTAAGATCATTTCTCTTTTGGTAGATATGTTAATAAACAAAATTGCCATTTATGAGATTCTAAAAATTTACAAGTTATTGTAGAAAACCCACTGTATTCGGGAAAATTATGAGATTCTAAAAATCCATCAAATATGAGCTATAGCCCGAAATGTATGAAAATATAATCAAAATTACATTAAAAAAATCAAATCTTGTAATAAGTCCCGTAGCGGCCATTTAAATGGTAAGGTCCAAGCAATATAATCAAATAAAAAAAAAACTTTCTGTAGCACAAATTGGATAACCCTTTTTGGAAAAAATTTTTTTTACTGAAATACGAAATTTAGAAAAAACCAGTTCACGTACAAGTATTTTATTACCAAGAAAATACCAAGTGTATAAGCTTAAATCCGTTGATTTTTAGTCAAAAAAAAATATGTTGTTTTCATAGAAAGCAAAAACAAATTTATTCAAATAATTTGCCCTCGCTAGCTACACATTTTTCCCATTTCTCGGACAATTTGTGGATACCACGACAAAAAAATTCCTTCTCTTTCGAGGCAAACCACTCATCAAGCCATTTTCGGACGTCTTCGTAAGAATCGAAGTGATGCTCAGCGAGCGCCTGGCCCTTCGACGAAAACAGGTGGCAGTCGGAAGGGGCCAGGTCTAGTGAATAAGCGGGGTGGGGTAGCACCCACCCAGTTGAGTGGCTCCAAGTATTTTTAGACCATTTTTTACGTGTGCGATGGTGCGTTGTCGTGGAGGAAAATCAGCTTGTCAAAGACATTGACAAGCTGAAGACATTGACAAGCAACAGAAGACGATTCCGTGCGTTTGTTGATAATCCGTCCTTTTTTCACAGAGTGGGCATTGACAGTTTTACCAGCTTTCAACATCTCATAGTAGAGGATATCATGCTGATCTCAACAAACGCACGGAATTGTCTTCTGTCCAAAGCGATTTGATCTTGGGAAAGATGTTGATGGTTGGCCGGGATCAACCCACGATTTCTTGCATTTAGGATTCTCGAAATATATCCACTTTTCATCGCCTGTCATATTCCGATGGAGGAACGACTTTCTTTTTTAGTTGCGAGCAAGATTT